>CM065683.1:8476182-8478682 GCA_017654935.2 Phymorhynchus buccinoides | reverse complement strand
AGAAGATTGTTTCTTTCGTTTGTTTGTTCATGCTGTTGCTAGATTAGCTTGATTGCTTGGTTTAGCAAGACGAACAGTCCATGATCCAACGCTACGAGGGTTGATCATTAAAGTTTGGCAACGATCCTGCCATTTTGTAATCTATAAAACGTACAGACATAATGGAGAAAACGCACTTCTTTCACGCATTTGCTGCACACTATCGCCGTGACGTCATGTCCTACGTGAGTGTTTGACGGCATTGAAAATATGATGCAAGCGCCTGTGACCAAAACCCCTGGATTCTTGTTCACTTGCTGTACATGTAACTTCACACAAATCAAACTTAGCAACTATTATGAAAATAATAATTCCGACTTGACAGATATTTACGGCTGATGGTGCACTTCTTATTGCACATTTTGCAAATCTATTGACATTTTCAATCCTGGAAAATAGTTTCAAAAAAATGTCATCCACTAGATTACTTCTTTTTTGTGCAGTCCTGAACGCGCAAAACATGCCATTTTTCAAGAAACTGACTGATGAAGATCCATATATGACACAGAGAAATAGAAGAAGTGAGATGAGTGACACTTCTTTAAATACAATAGAATTGACAATGCGCAAGCATATTCTAGTGAGAATGCTCGCAATAAAATGGGTACCCAATTAACTAAGTGATGAAAAAAAGAAACTATATAATGTTTGTCCGACAGAAATGCTTGGAAATTTTGGGCCAAATGGACCCAAATAAATATGCGATGTCATTACAGGGAACGAGACTTATCAGAGCTTCTGTATCATTTTAAACAAAAGCGCCAATGAGATGTAGAGTGGTCTTGACTGGGACAAACCAGTCATGCTGCAGCTAAAATTCCATGTTTGTAAGTGACGTTTTTGCATTTCTTTAATAACCCAAGGGCCTTTCATCATTGATGATATGCCAAAGAAAGCAACACTTATGGCAACACATTTTGTTCAAGCATTATTGTCAGAAGTTACCAGATCAGTGTGCCAGTGGCGCCCAACCATTGGCACAAACAAGACGCTGCTTTTGCATGAAAAAGTTAGTGCCTACAAGGTCAAGGTCGCCGTGACCTTCCAGGAAAAGGAAGGTAATCGATGTTTGAACCACCTGTTTTACAGACTTCACTTTGCTTCACATGACTTTAAATTTCTTCATATCATTTTAGATTGGTTTGGACAAATGTTTTTTGGCACCTATGCCCTCGCAAAAAGCTCAAAATCACAGCTCCGACCCTTGCCTCAAAGAAGCTACCAAAATGACCTTGAAACTTGGCGTAGAGGGCTAAAACTGTGCATACAAAAAAGAAAGGTGTTTTTCCTAATAATGCAAATCTTTCAAGTCTGTGAACACCTTTGTCCATGTTTTATGGACCTAAGGACAAACTTTTCTGATCAACCCACGTATATCGGGCACTACATAATAATATCAAAACCAAACGTTTTGCGAGACACAGACTGTTATCAGTAAGCATTAGTTTCATTAGAACAAGCAAATTAAGGTTCAAGGAACATACATAATATCGAGAAAACAAACCTATTGTATAACAACCTACCCTCGCAGCGTTCCAAAGCAACGACACGGCTGCTCTGCGTGAGCTGAGATTCCCGAAAGGGTCCAAGGTAACGCAGTACCCCGTGGAGACTGGCGAACAGTTCTTCGAGATGTTCGACGTCAATCCAGGCCACTGGAACTTCCCTGAGAATACCAAGACCCACCCAATCCTCTTCTTCACCGACTGGACCCAAAACATGCCTAGTAAGGGGATTGAGAGAAGACTTTGTCCGTGTTTGACTGTTATATTATTTTTTGGACTCTGAATAAGAACTGCACTCAAAGTATTTTTTTCATTTTAAAACTGTATTCCTGTCCTCAAAATCTAAAATACTGAATCATTCCTAACAATAACTGTCAAAACTGTCTCCAATGTCTCAACAATGGTGTCTGTAATGCTATTTCACTCAATGGCAAGCCATATTAATATATTTCTAGTAAGTTTGATTTTTTTTGTTGTATTAGTCTTTGATGCTCAGCTGGGAGTACATATGTATAGCTTTGCCATCTTATTTATCTTATTTATTTATTTATTTATTTATTTATTTCTCTATAGAGAGCCTGTGCTCGCAGACCTTTGAGATGGAGATGAAGTCCTGGGTGGAGCAGGCCAAAGGACTGGCGGGCAAAGCCAAGCCCATCGTCCACCCCGTCATCGCCACCTACCCGCCCAGGGTAAGTTACCCCACTCTCCCCTACCGTTACTTTGTTTTGCTTTCTGCCATCCCAGGGTCTGATTCCCCCTACCATTACCAAGTTTAGTTTTCTACCCACCACACGAGTAAGTTACCCCACTCTCCCCTACCGTTACTTTGTTTTGCTTTCTGCCATCCCAGGGTCTGATTCCCCCTACCATTACCAAGTTTAGTTTTCTACCCACCACACGAGTAAGTTACCCCACTCTCCCCTACCGTTACTTTGTTTTGCTTTCTGCCACCC
>CM065683.1:8450962-8475682 GCA_017654935.2 Phymorhynchus buccinoides | reverse complement strand
GCATTGTCAATTCTATTGTATTTAAAGAAGTGTCACTCATCTCACTTCTTCTATTTCTCTGTGTCATATATGGATCTTCATCAGTCAGTTTCTTGAAAAAGGCATGTTTTGCGCGTTCAGGACTGCAAAAAAAAGAAGTAAACTAGTGGGTGACATTTTTTTGAAACTATTTTCCAGGATTGAAAATGTCAATAGATTTGCAAAATGTGCAATAAGAAGTGCACCATCAGCCGTAAATATCTGTCAAGTCGGAATTATTATTTTCATAATAGTTGCTAAGTTTGATTTGTGTGAAGTTACATGTACAGCAAGTGAACAAGAATCCAGGGGTTTTGGTCACAGGCGCTTGCATCATATTTTCAATGCCGTCAAACACTCACGTAGGACATGACGTCACGGCGATAGTGTGCAGCAAATGCGTGAAAGAAGTGCGTTTTCTCCATTATGTCTGTACGTTTTATAGATTACAAAATGGCAGGATCGTTGCCAAACTTTAATGATCAACCCTCGTAGCGTTGGATCATGGACTGTTCGTCTTGCTAAACCAAGCAATCAAGCTAATCTAGCAACAGCATGAACAAACAAACGAAAGAAACAATCTTCTCAAACAAACGGGCATTGCCCTTTTGTAGTTTAGGATTACAGTGATTATGTTTTGCTTAGGTCAATTATATGATTAAAGTTTCTCAGCCAGGACAATATTGAACGTTTTTTTATAGGTCAATAAAAGCTTCGTAAATGAAAGCAAAGAAATAAGAATCAGCAATTACGATCATAACAAAAACAACAACAACAACAACAACACGCAAAATGGCAAAAATAGGACAACCAAACATACTACTGCATGGGAAAAGAGGTTGACAAATATTCTAAGTTACCCCACACTCCCCTACAGTGAAATAAAAATATTATGTAAAAATGGATCAGCGTACTTACAGAAAATGTAGCGTGTTTCGCCCAGGACCTGTGAATACACACACACACACACACACACACACACACACACACACACACACACACACACACACACACACACACACACACACACACACACACATATCATCATCATCATTAACAACATCATCATCACAACACCTACGCCTAAGGGACCTAAGGTCCAGTGGAGAGTGAGCAGAAATAACTTCTGCTGCGACAAAGGAACCAAACGAAGTCGGGTTTTTTCCTTACCTCAGAGTTACCCTATTAGGCCAAGAAGGAGGAAGGACGGATCATCATCATCAACATCAACAATATCATCATCATCATCATTACTGTCATCCTTCTCCTCCTCCTCCTCCTCCTCCTCCTCCTCCTCCACCTCCTCACCACCACCACCACTACCACCACCACCACCATCATCATCATCATCATCATCATATTTATCATCATCATCATCATCATCATCATATTATTATCATCATCATCATATTTATGATCATCATCATCATCATCTTTATCATCACACTCAACACTCTAGTCGACTGCATGCATCCTCCTCCTCCTCCTCATCATAATCATCCTCACCATCATCATCATCCTCACCGTCATCATCATCATCATCATCATCATCATCGTCATCATAATCCTCATCATCATCATCACCATCATCACCATCATCACCATCATCATCAACAACAACAACGTCATGCATCATCATCATCATCATCATCATCACCACCACCACCACTACCATCATCATCATCATCATCAAAACAACATCATGCATCATCATCATCATCACCATCCTCATCATCATCGTCTTCCTCACCATCATCATTATCATCACCATCATCATCACCATAATCACCATCGTCATCACCATCGTCATCATCACCTTGAAGCTATGGTCCACAGTGAAGCTGCTCATGGCAGCCTTGAGGTCGTCCACGCTGGCCTCAGAGAGGACGTCGAACTGATAGCGGTGATGCTTGTGGGCGGGCAGCCCGATAAACTGGGTCAGCGGAACTTCGGCCTTGACCTTGACCGTGGTCATGGCAACGGCGATTAGCACCAGGGTGGTGAAGGTCGGAGCAAGAAGCATGGCGGGAACAGCAATTTAAAGCGTCGTTGAAAATTAATGTGGCGGAGACAGTGAGGACCTGTATCGGACACAAAATGGACCTTTTATTAAGATTATCAAATTTTAACCATTTTAACTAATTCAAATACGAAAAATATCAAACGAGGAAGAAAAGATCAAAAGAGGAAATTGCTCTTAAAATTGTTCCTCCGAAGTCGGAGTGCATGTGGCTGCCCACATGGCGGGGTAATAAAAAACGGTCACACACATAATGATCTCATTACTGGTGCATTTGTACCATAGTGTTCAAGTGCGCCTGCTGTTGGGACGATCCCTGGAGTCTTTAAGCCAGGGCATGACAACAACAACAACAACAACTCTTGAATTTAAAAGAGGCACGTGTATGTCTGTGGGTAAGTCTCTGTGTGTGTGTGTGTGTGTGTGTGTGTGTGTGTGTGTGTGTGTGTGTGTGTGTGTGTGTGTGTGTGTGTGTGTGTGTGTGCGTGTGTGTATGTCTGTGGGTAAGTCTCTGTGTGTGTGTGTATGTGTGTGTGTGTGTGTGTGTGTGTGTGTGTGTGTGTGTGTGTTGTTGTGTGTGTGTTGTGTGTGTGTGCGTGTGTGTGTGTGTGTGTGTGTGTGGTGAGAGAGAGAGAGAGAGAGAGAGAGAGAGAGAGAGAGAGAGAGAGAGAGAGAGAGAGAGAGAGAGAGAGAGAGAGAGAGAGAGAGAGAGAGAGAGAGAGAGAGAGAGAGAGAGAGAGAGAGAGACTGACTTTCAGGCTTCAGAAACTTTCTTGTAAAATAAAGTTTCTGAAGTCTGAACTCTCTCTCTCTCTCTCTCTCTCTCTCTCTCTCTCTCTCTCTCTCTCTCTCTCCACACACAAACACACACATACACACAGAGACTCACCCACAGACATACACATAGATATACACAGACACACACACACACACACACACACACATATATATATCTACACACACACACACACGAGGAGAGAGAGAGAGAGAGAGAGAGAGAGAGAGAGAGAGAGAGAGAGAGAGAGAGAGAGAGAGAGAGAGAGAGAGAGAGAGAGAGAGAGAGAGAGAGAGAGAGAGAGATGTGCGTTAATGACCAAACCCCCTCCCTCCCCTCTTTTCTGTGACTCGCACTAATATTATTGTTGTTGTTGTCTTACCCTGGCTTAAAGACTCCAGGGGTCATCCCAACAGCTGAAGCCCTTGAACACTACGGTACAAATGCACCAGCTAGGGATGAGAACATTATGTGTGTGAGTCCGTTTTTGATTACCCCGCCACGAGGGCAGCCACACTCCGACTTCGGAGGAAATTAATATTATTAAATGGGTTTGCTTGCTGATGGAGTGTCAGTGACTTAAAAGCTTTGGTGTATAACAAATTGTTAGCAGGCATTGTCTTAACCAGTAATCAATAAAAAGTAGTCATCCATTATATCTCTAACTGGAGAGGGGTTAAAGAGGGAAATAAGTCATTTTGGGCAGAGAAAGCTTTTCATTATGGCTTTATTGTGCAGACTGACAGTGAATTATAATCAGTCACTTTCAACAGTTTTTAGCTTTTTTCACTTGCCTTTAAAAAAGGTTATGCTTAGTTTACCTCAGTGGTCCCTTGCCATATTTTTTTGTTTAATTATATAACTATGTGATCCAAATGCTTCTGGCACTGAAGGGGTTAAATGCTGAATTAAAAATGTCCCTACATCCTAAATCGACAAACACACCATAAGAAACTATCATGCCAAATGTCATGCCTGTTATGTGAAAATGCGCAACACTAGATTTTCTTGTTGAATTAAAAGTTCCGCAATCAAAATGCCTTTGGCACCAAAGGGGCTAAAGGCTGAATTGAAAATATCTCTACATCAGAAATGGATAAACACACCATAAGAAACCACCATGTTAAATTTCATGGTTGTTACATGAAAATACCCAACTCTACAATTATTTTTTTAATAAAATAACTCCTTGCGATCAAAATGCCCTTGGCACTGAAGGGGTTAAAGGTTGAATTGCAATTGTCCCTGCATCACAAATTGATAAACACACCATAAGAAATTATCATGCCAAATTTCATGCTTGTTTCTTGAAAATACCCAACACTAGAAGTTTATTTACTCATTACTGTTTGCAATAAAATGTTCTTAGCATTAAAAGGGTTAAAGGCTGAATTGCAAATGTCCCTACGTCAGAATTTAACAAAGACACCATAAGAAATGATCATGGCAAATTTCATGCTTGTTATATGAAAATGCTCAATACTAGAATTTTTTGTTGAATTAAAATTCCGCTATAAAGATGCATTTGGCATCGAAAGGGTTAAAGGCTGAATTGAAGATATCCCTCTGTCAGAAATGAATAAACGCACCGTAAGAAACCACCATGCCAAATTTTATGCTTGTTACATGAAAATGCCCAACACTATAATTTTTTTAAATCAAATAACTGTTTGCGATTAAAATGCCCTTGGCACTGAAGGGGTTAAAGCCTGAATTGCAAATGTCCCTACGTCAGGAATTGATAAACACACCATAAGATACCATCATACCAAATTTCATGCTTGTTGCTTGAAAATGCACAATTCTGCCATTATCTCTTCCACTAACGCTGGCCAAATAAAGAAAGGTACACTCTCAATTGTCGATGTTATGGCATAGTTGGATTGTTAATAAGCTATTCACACTTATTGATGATGTTTGCATTAATTTTTGTTTGAATGTGCAAATCATTGGAGAAAAGAGAACCTTCTTTGCAAGGGGCAAAAAAAAGAAGAAAAGAAAAAAAAAAAAGAAAAAAAAAGAAAGGTAAACTCAAACAAGATTGAAAACAAAAAGTTGCTAGATTTAGTCATCCACAAAAAAACACTTTCAAACAAAAGAAAACTTTCAGCTGCCCGGTTCTTTTAGACTTTTGTTCCTATGTCTTTAAGGGACAACGACTAGGCTAGAGTGGCACAGAGGTATCGCGTTCGCCTCGTGTCAAGTAAACCCGAGTTCGGACCTGGGCACAGGGGATTCTTTTTTCCTATCACTCTACACTAGGCCTTGCGGTCTCAACTTGGAGTCTTTCGGATGAGACGATAAACCGAGGTCCCGTGTGCCCATGCACTTAGCAAACGTTAAACCCAGTGGCAACGAAAAAGTTGTCATTTGGTCAAATTTACCTTCCCCCACTCCACCCTTTCCTTCCTCATCAGTCACACGAAAATCGCATGCAAAAAACAAATATTAAAAAATGGTGGTGCGGCCCTGGCTGCGACGCGCTCTATAGGTGGGAGCAGCCCGAATTTCACAGAGACGCCTCTGTGACTATAAAGTGCCTACTACCTACTACTACCTACCATCGTAAACAGATTAATAAGAAGAAAACGAGTCATATGGTTTTGGAAATGGAAACATTTTTTGGACGAACGGAAAGCAGTGTATGCCTTATTCAGTACAGATGGTAACTTATTCAGCAGGAGGTACAAGGCACCAACAGATAAAATAAATCTCACCAGTGTTTTGAAGCTTCCAAAATTCTTGTAGCAGTCCGAAAAGTCTTGTGGATCACCAGAAAAACGCACCTGATCTTATAGGGCATCTGGAAATTGCCATAAATATCAACTTACAACTCGCACTTATATTATGGGAGGAGGTTTTGCGCACGGCACACACTAAAGGGAGGGGTTTATGCACGCTGGGCACGCTGGGCACTCAGGTCAAAGGTGTGAATGCACGTGGCAGATTCACGTGGTTAGTTGATTCGCCAATTATTGCCGCTTGTGTGCAAAACTGCGAAGGCTTCCAACACCGTAGCTATGGAACTTTCATGGTGCAAATAATATATGGAAAGGTATATATCACACGTGCCATTTAGGGTAGTCATTCACAGATGCCAGTGAATACAAATGATTCGGGTTTTTGTGTATTGTGTTTTAGAGGTGATAACTTATTACATTTATGTACATGCATCAATAAAAGTTAAGAACCACTGCCTAAATAAGTTCAGTTGGGGGAACTACCTGTTAGTCGTGGTTTTCCACGTTTGACACGGCCCCTTTTAATGCATCTGTGTTATATTGGACACTGCCCCCCCCCCCCCCCCCCCCCCCCTCCCGACTTCCTCCTCTCTCATGCTATGTTACGTTGGACACTGTTCACATTCTCTGATCTGAAGTTTGCGCTCACCTCCATAGAAAGGGGCATCGCAGTAGGGCAGCCCCCCCCCCCCCCTTCCCCTCACCCTCGCACTCCAGGGGTAACGCCTCGACCGGTTTATTAATTATATTTCCATGTCGATAATGTATATGATTTATGATTTCATGGGTACGGACGAGCTGAGAAATATTGACATCTGACAAATTTTTATTTGCCCCAGTGTTCTTTAGCGAGCGCGTGATTCTTGCATCACACGGGATCTTGGTTTGATCATTTTAATTTTTTTTTTAAATCAGTGCCCAGTGCATCAATGCGTGCTGAAAGTTCTGCTGCTGCATACGTGTTTACTTTCCAGAACAGAATATTTACTAGCCTGTACATGATGCCTTTCATCTTGCGTTTGGGTTTACGATCAAGCGTATAATAATGATAATCATATCAATAATATCCATAAACACATCTTCAACTACGAAGTCTGATATATGTGAGATATCGCATCACGTTCATGCTTATCTTTTATTTTAAGTAATGTTGTGTTACTGTTTTTTCCGTTTACATAATTTTATTCAACAGGTCCTGTAATGGAAAACGTTTATGTGGGGGCGATTTACATATTTGTTGTATTCGTTAAATGATCACATGCATCGTTGTTATTGTTATCAAATCGTTATAAATGTAATGGCATATGTATATTTATGCATCATGAATAATGTATAAGCCTATTGGAATTTTGTCAAGGGGATTTATGGACGAAACATATTTTCCTGAGAAGTTGCAAAGAACATACAACACAGAAGCCAAAACAGTATAAAATAAGCCTAATCAAATAAGCATTGGAAAGCAGACAAACATATTTACGACCAAATGAATATATCCTAAAACACCCCCCATAGAAGCTTAGTAACGAGCAATTGAGAACAAGTCTGAAGATACTATTGCACGGCTTTTGTCACGTTAAAATGCATTTAAAAGTGAGATAATTTATTAAGAGGCAGCATAACTGAAGGAAGGTCTTTTTCAAAACGTTCTAGTCCAGACTCTTGATATGTAGTTTTTGTTGTTGTCGCACGCTGGCTAAAAAAAACCCCTCCAGGGATCATCCCAACAGCCGAAGCACTTGAACACTATGGTACAAATGCACCAGCTAGGGATGAGAACATTGCACGTGTGACCGTCTTCGATTACCCAGCCACGTGAGCAGCCACGCTCCGACTTCGGAGGATTTTGGTATGCTAGGAGCTTGTCATGGCTAAAGACAATCCCTGCATAACTATGCATAGCACAACAATATTTTGATGTAGCCTTGGTGTTCTAGCCCATGTCAATTGGTCTGACGCAGCATTAAGCCAAGGCGAAGACTCTTGATGTAATACGTGCAAAGTGGTCTAAGTATTCTGGTATCTAATTCAGAATCCCGATTGAGAGAGAGAGAGAGAGAGAGAGAGAGAGAGAGAGAGAGAGAGAGAGAGAGAGAGAGAGAGAGAGAGAGAGAGAGAGAGAGAGAAAAAAAAAAAGAAGAGAGAGAGAGAGAGAGAGAGAGAGAGAGAGAGAGAGAGAGAGAGAGAGAGAGAGAGAGAGAGAGAGAGAGAGAGAGAGAGAGAGAGAGAGAGAGAGAGAGAGAGAGAGAGAGAGAGAGAGAGAGAGAGAGAGAGAGAGGGTGGGGGTGGGGGTAAATCTAAGCCGTTGATTGTAGCTTGACTTCTTTCCACAAATTTCTGATCACAGTAATTGTTATTGGTATAATGTTGTAGTTTTCTTTTTCTTTTTCTTCTTCTTCTAAATCCCCATTTTGTTTTAGTTTTGTGTGTAGGCCTGTAATAAGCGTGATTTATACACCAACATTCGTCGAGTCGCTGTGACAAAAAGCGTTTAGAGGAAACTGTGTATGGAATTCTTGTATTCAGCTTCTGACTTCAACAAAACTCAGATTTTGATTAGGTTTTGTTTTAAATGGTTTAGAATTTGTACAACATTTTTTTTTAGAATGCTATGGTGTGCGTATACTGTTTTGAGCGATCCTGCAAACCAACACAAAAAGCCATAAATAAATAATATTAAAAACAATTCGCGTATATATGTGACTCGCCAAATAACTCTAACATTATAAGAATTTGACAGAAATAAAAGACAATTTTACCATATTCGTCTAAACGTTAATTAAAACCCGTTATTAAATTTCTGAATAATATTGTCCACAGATCAGGCAGACGCACAGACAGAAGGATGTACGGACAGACAGACAGACAGACAGACGAAGAGAGGCAGTCAAAGGAATGACCTATGTGGCAGATGTAAAGCAAAGAGAACTAACATTGTACTAACATTGTGTGCTCATTAACAAAGCAAATGAATGACGATACGATGCCATTATTTATGGCGCTGTTGGATGAATTACCATTAATTTTAACAGTAAGAGAAGAGAAACAGACGTCGTATCCAAAGACTCAAGACTACTTTATTATCTCATAATGATAAGTTATGCATCATATTAGCACTACCAGGGCAGACAAACCGAGTAAGCAAGCGCACGGACAAACCGAGTAAGCAAGCGCACGGACAAGGTGGATGAATAGTTAAGTTACAGGTCTTGTCCGTGCGCTTGCGTACTCGGTTTGTCTGCCCTCCTGGCTTGAAAACGCTCCTATGCCACTGGACTCCTGAATGAATAACCATATTGATGTTTTAGGGTGGGTTTTTTTAATTAGCATACACTCGTGTTTCCAAGTTTATGTTGCATAAACCACTCATTTTTCATGAGGTGTTGTATCGAATTAATCCATCTTTATCGATAAATGATCATAGCGTGTTGATATATTCATTGTGCATAGTATTATTGTGGGTTACCTTAGACGTGTGGTAATGGTAATATGTGATGCAAAACTTATCGTTATGAGAGAATAAAGTAGTCTTGAGTCTTTGGATACGTCTGTTTCTCTTCTCTTACTGTTAAAATTAATGGTAATTCATCCAACAGCGCCACAAATAATGGCATCGTATCGTCATTCATTTGCTTTGTTAATGAGCACACAATGTTAGTACAATGTTAGTTCTCTTTGCTTTACATCTGCTACATAGGTCATTCCTTTGACTGCCTCTCTTCGTCTGTCTGTCTGTCTGTCTGTCTGTCTGTCCGTCCGTCCGTCCGTCCGTACATCCTTCTGTCTATGTGTCTGCTTGATCTGTGGACAATAATGCTCAGAAATTCATTAACGGATTTAAATTAATTGTTGTGGGTATTAGGATACACAGTAGCACAGGTGATACACCATTCCTTGTATTATTTGCCTCAAGAAAAGTCCATAGCTACGGTGTTAAAAGCCTTTGCAGTTTTGCGCATGCGCGGCAATACACTTCAATAATTGGCCAATCAACTAACCACGTGAATCTGCCACGTGACCTGCATGCCCAGCGTGCCCAAACCCCTCCCTTTAGTACGTGCCGTGTGCAAAACTCCTCCCATATATACAAATTATGCATACAGTTTGCACTGACTTTCTCTAACAACTTGTAAGTTGATATTTATGGCAATTTTCAGATGCCCTATAAAGAATCAGGTGCGTTTTTTCTGGTGACCCACAAGACGTTTTGAACTGCTACAAGAATTTTGGAAGCTTCAAAACACTGGTGATATTTATTTGATCAGTTGGTGCCTTGTACCTCCTGTATGCATAAGGTAATAATAATAATAATAATAATAATAATAATAATGGTTATTTATAGAGCGTTTAACTCCCTTTGCAGGGAGCTCAAAGCGCTGAACAAAGGCCTAAACACTAACATACAGATAAACATACACATTAAAGACAAGACAAGAATAATCAACATGAAGACAAGTATCAATGAATATAAACATTAAAAATAAGTGAAACTGTTAATACAAAATACATGTATTAATCTCTCACAGCGCACGCACGCACGCACACACATACTGCAGGTTCATATCATCAAGGACTACGTGGATTAGAGGTGAGAGTATGAGGTTTCAAAAAGATGAGTTTTCAGAGAAGTTTTGAAAGACTGGACAGAGGAAGAGTGGCGAACACTGTGTGGTAAGCTATTCCAGACCGAGGGAGCAGAGTACGAGAAAGAAGATTCACCGAAGGATTAAGTTTTAATTAATACGGGGAGTGGAGAGCAGGTATGAGTCGGAGGAAGATCTGAGATGTCGGGTGGGAGTGTAGGTTTGTACATTGTCAGTGAGATACTGAGGGGCAGTTCCATTAATAGAGTTGAAGGTGAGGCATGCGTCCTTGTACTGAATTCGAGCAGAAATTGGAAGCCAGTGAAGAGTGTGAAGTAGCGGGGTGATATGCTGTGTCTTTTTTGCTTTGAAAATCAATCTTGCAGCTGCGTTCTGAACTTTCTGAAGTTTCTGGATTGAGGACTGCGGGCAACCAAATAACGGAGAGTTTCAATAGTCTAGCCTAGACAAGACGAGAGAACAGACGAGAGTTACCATCTGTACTGAATAAGGCATACATTGCTTTCGTCAAAAACCGTTTCCATTTCCAAAACCATATATTATGACTCGTTTTCTTCTTATTAATCTGTTTATGATGGTAGGTAGTACGTACACTATAGTCACAGAGTCGTCTCTGTGAAATTCGGATTGTTCCCACCTGGAGAGCGCGTCGCAGCCAGGGGCGCGCCACCAATTCTTTTTTGGCATGCGATTTTTGTGTGACTGATGAGGAAGGAAAAGGAGGGGGGGGGGGGGGGGAGGTAAATTTTGACCACATGACAACTTTTTCGTTGCCACTCGGTTTAACATGTGCTAAGTGCATGGGCACACGGGACCTCGGTTTATCGTCTCATCCGAAAGACTCCAAGTTCAGACAGTAAGATCTAGTGTAAAGTGAGAGGAAAAAATAATCCCCTGTACCCAGGTCCGAACTCGGGTTTACTTAACACGAGGCGAACGCGATACCTCTGTGCCACTCTAGCCTATTCGTTGTCCCTTAAAGACATAGGAACAAAAGTCTAAAAGAACCGGGCAGCTAAAAGTTTTCTTTTATTTAAAAATGATTTTTTTTGTGGATGACTAAATCTAGCAACTTTTTGTTTTCAATCTTGTTTGAGTTTACCTTTCTTTATTTCGCCAGCGCATGAGTGAATGAAAGTTAGGTTTTACGTCCACTCGGCTGCAAAACAGCACATATGGGACGAACCATCAACCAACCATCATTCAAAGCCCTGAGCAGATCCTGGAGGCACTGCAATACCAGGTCTGACAGGCCTACCTAAAGGGCCATCCACACGCCCACTAAAATCGCATGACTATACGATATGATCTATCACGTGGTCTCAAAAACAAATGTGATTCGCGCTTCGAGATCTCGTAATCGAATCGTATCATACAGTCGTACGATTTTAGCTGACGTGTGGCTGTCCCTTTAGGGTGACTCTGAGGCTATTTGACACATGGATATTACAATCTATTACACTAGCGACCAAAAGTTAAGGCCCAGAAACTTGAGAAAGACAATCATCTCCGAAAACTCACAAACTCAATAAAACGCACCCAGCTCATAACAAAACTGAATTTATTCTTTTAACATTAAACGTTCATTCCAAAAAATCATTAATCAGAACGAGTTCAGTCAACAAAATGCCCCTTTCAACAACTTCCCCCTCCTCTTGAAAAGTCACACATTCAGAACCAATGCACTTTGGAACAGCAGTAATGTGGGTTTTGTGGGGTTTTTTTCTGTCTGTCCCAAAGATATCTCCCGAACCGCTTAACCGAATCGCTTCAAATTTTGTGTGGTGATGTGTCACCATGAGAGGAAGGCATCCGCGCAAAAAACAATTCAGTAATGTGTACTGACTGTTCCAAAGTGCATTGATTCTGAGTGTGACTTTTCAAGAGGAGGGGGGAGTTGTTGAAAGGGGCATTTTGTTGACTGAACTCGTTCTGATTAATGATTTTTTTTTTAATGAACTTAATGTTAAAAGAATAAATTCAGTTTGGTTATGAGCTGGGTGCGTTTTATTGAGTTCGTGAGTTTTCGGAGATGATTGTCTTTCTGGGCCTTAACTTTTGGTCGCTAGTGTATTACAATCAAGCTCCAGTGTTTAATTGGGCATGCTTTGTCTTCGGGTATTTGCAGGTGTGTTTTATGAACGATTTCCATGCTATTCTTTATTCCATTCATACCGGTCTGGTCTTAGGCTCTATACGTTCTGTTTATGCCAAATTAGTTTATTCAGAGATTATACACGAATAATCTCACACGTGTAAAAGTTGTTTTTTTCCCATATGGGTATTATAGTATTAGTCAAGAAAATAATATTGGACTGCGTTACGTGCCTCTTTTATATTTAAGAGTTGTTGTTGTTGTTGTCATACACTGGCTTAAAGACTCCAGGGATCATCCCAGCAGCCGAAGCACTTGAACACTATATGGTACAAATGCACCAGCTAGGGATGAGATCATTACGAGTGACCGTTTTTGATTGCCCCGCCATGTGGGCAGCCACACTCCGATTCGAAAAAAATAATAATTTAAGAGTACGTTCCTCTTGATCTGTTCTTCCTCGTTTGATATTTTTCGCATTTGAATTAGTTAAATGGTTAAAATTTCATAATCTTAATAAAATGGTTCCCATCTAAAAGGTCCATGTCGTGTCCAGTACAGGTCCTCACTGTCTCCGCCACATTAATTGTCATCGACGCTTTAAATTGCTGTTCCCGCCACCAGCCATGATGCTCCTTGCTCCGACCTTCACCACCCTGGTGCTAATCGTTGCCATGACCACGGTCAAGGTCAAGGCCGAAGTTCCGCTGACCCAGTTTCTCAGGCTGCCCGCACACAAGCATCACCGCTATCAGTTCGACGTCCTCTCTGAGGCCAGCGTGGACGACCTCAAGGCTGCCATGAGCAACTTCACCCTGGACCATAGCTTCAAGGTGATGATGACGATGGTGATGATGATGATGATCATGGTGGTGATGGTGAGGATGAGGATGAGGATGATTATGATGATGATGCATGCAGTCGATTATGACTGTGATGATAAAGATGATGATGATGATGATGACGATGACGACGACGACGATGATGATGATGATGATGATGATGATGATGATGGATGATGATGATGATGATGATGATGATGATGATGATGATGATGATGATGATGATGATGATGATGGTGATGATGATGATGATGATGATGATGAGGATGAGGAGGATGAGGAGGATGCATGCAGTCGATTATGAGTGTGATGATAAAGATGATGATGATGATGATGATGATGATGATGATGATGATGATGATGGTGATGGTGGTGATGATGGATGAGAGAGGAGATGAGAAGGAGGAGGAGAAGGATGACGGTGATGATGATGATGTTGATGATGATGATGATGATGATGATGATGATGATGATGGTGATGATGATGATGATGATGATGATGATGATGATGATGATGATGATGATGATGATGATGTTGATCCTTCCTTCCTCTTTGGTGTCATAGGGTAAGCAAATAATCCGACTTCGTTTGGTTCCTCGGTCGCAGCAGAAGTTATTTCTGCTCACTCTCCACTACACCTTAAGTACCTTAAGCGTAGGTGTTATGATGATGATGTTGTTAATGATGATGCGATGATGATGATGATGAATGTGTGTGTGTGTGTGTGTGTGTGTGTGTGTGTGTGTGTGTGTGTGTGTGTGTGTGTGTGTGTGTGTGTGTGTGTGTGTGTTTTTCACAGGTCCTGGGCGAAAGACGCTACATTTTTAGTAAGTACGCTGATCCATTTTTGCATCTATATGATAATGCGCCAAGGATCAGAGGAGGGACAGCTAAAAATTTAAAATGTTGCTTTTGAAAGTTTATTTTGAACGCAAAATGTTGCTCGCGTGTCAGTTGGCATTATTGTGAAGGGGAGAGGGAGTGGGCGGAAGGGAGGGGGGCGCAGCCCAGGGAGGGGGAAAGCTGGGGGTGGGCGGAGGGGGGGGGACACGGGGAGGGGGAAAGCAGGATAGGGGAAACCCCAAGCGAAGCTAGGAAGGAGAAGAGGGAGGCGAGTACCCTTTGGAAGTTTGGAAAGCTGGGGGTGGGCGGAGGGGGGGGGGGGGGGGGACACGGGGAGGGGGAAAGCAGGATAGGGGAAACCCCAAGCGAAGCTAGGAAGCGCAGATGCTTCATGCTGCCGTGCGGAGCACGGGTGAGTGGGCGGAAGGGAGGGGTGCTGCCGTGCGGAGCACGGGTTTATCTAGTATCATTTATTTCACTGTAGGGGAGTGTGGGCTACTTTCGAATATTTGTCAGCCTCTCTTCCCATGCACTAATATGTTTGGTTGTCCTGTTTTTGCCAGTTTACGTGTTGTTGTTGTTGTTCTTTTTGTTATTATCGTAATTGCTGATTCTTATTTCTTTGCTTTCATTCACGAAGCTTTCATTGACCTATAAAAAATATATTGTCCTGGCCGAGAAACTTTAAAATAAATCATAATTGACCTAAGCAAAACAAAATCGTTGTAATCCTAAACTACAAAAGGGCAATGCCCGTTTGTTTGTGAAGATTGTTTCTTTCGTTTGTTTGTTTATGCTGTTGCTAGATTAACTTGATTCTGTAACTTCATACGAATAAAACTTAGCAACTATTTTTTGCTTAACCCCAATAATTCCGATTTGACAGATATGTACGGCTGATGGTGCAATTCTTATTGCACAATTTGCAAATCTGTTGAAATTTTCAATCCTGGAAAATACAGTTTCCCAAAAATGTCACTTTCTAGTTCACTTTATTGTTTGCAGTCCTGAATGCGCAAAGCATGCCATTTTTCAAGAAACTGAATGATGAAGATCCATATATGACACTGAGAGATAGAAGAAATGAGATGAGTGACACTTCTTTGAATACAACTAATATAACTAAGTGACGAAAATAAGAAACGAAATAATGTTTGTCCGACAGAAATGCTCGGAAAATGTGGACCAAATGGACCCAAATAAATATGCGATTTCATTACAGGGAACGAGACTTATGAGAGCTTCTGTATCATTTTAAACAAAAGCGCCAATGTGATGCAGAGTGGTCTAGACTGGGACAAACCAGTTATGCTCCAGTTAAAATTCCATGTTTGTAAGTGACGTTTTTGCATTTCTTTAATAACCCAAGGGCCTGACATCATTGATGACATGCCGAAGAAAGCAGCACTTATGGCAGCACATTTTGTTCAAGCATTATTGTAAGAAGTTTCCAGATCAGTGTGCCAGTGGCGCCCAACCATTGGCACAATCAAGACGCTGCTTTTGCATGAAAAAGCTAGAGCCTATAAGGTCAAGGTCGCCGTGACCTTCCAGGAAAAGCAAGGTAATCGATGTTTGAACCACCTGTTTTACAGACTTCACTTCACACCACATGTCTTTAAATTTCTTCATATCATTATAGATTGTTTGGCTGGACGATGTTTTGGGGCACCTAGGCCCTCGCAAAAAGCTCAAAATCATAGCTCAGACCCGTGTCTCAAAGAAGCTACCAAAAGTACCTTGAAACTTGGCGTAAAGGGCTAAAACTGTGCATGCAAAACGGAAAGGTGTTTTTCCTAGGAATGCAAAACTTTGAAGTCTGTGACCTCCTTTGTTCGTGTTCTATGAACCCAAGAAAAACTATTCTGATCAACCCACGCATATTTGGCACTACATAATAATATCAAAACCAAACGTTTTGCGAGACACAGACTGTTATCAGTAAGCATTAGATCCATTAGAACAAGCAAATTAAGGTTCAAGGAACATACATAATATCGAGAAAACAATCCTATTGTATAACAACCTACCTTCGCAGCGTTCCAAAGCAACGACACGGCTGCTCTGCGTCAGCTGAGATTCCCGGAGGGGTCCAAGGTAACCCAGTACCCCGTGGAGACTGGCGAACAGTTCTTCGAGATGTTCGACGTCACTCCCGGCCACTGGAACTTCCCTGAGAACACCAAGACCCACCCAATCCTCTTATTCACCGACTGGACCCTAGAAATGCCTAGTAAGGGGATTGAGAGAAGACTTTGTCCGTGTTTGACTACTATATATTATTTTGTGGACTGAATAAGTACTACACATGGCCGAAAGGCCGAAGAGGGCGTAAAGTCTTAAATAAGTACTACACACACAGTAACGGGATTGAGAGAAGACTTTGTCCGTGTTTGACTGTTATAGTATTTGTTGGACTCTGAAAAAGAACTGCACTCAAAGTCTTTTTTTCATTTTAAATTTGTATTCCTGTCTTCAAAGTCTAAATTACTGAATCATGCCTAACAAAATCTGTAGACTGTCACCCATGTCTCGACAATCTGTAATGCTATTTCACTCAAATCGCAAGCCATATTAATACATTTCTAGTAAGTTTGATTTTTTGTTCTTGTATTAATCTTTGATGCTCAGCTTGGAGTACATATGTATGTATTTGTCATCTTCTTGATCTTTCTTTCTCTATAGAGAGCCTGTGCTCGCAGACCTTTGAGATGGAGATGAAGTCGTGGGTGGAACAGGTCAAAGGATTTGCGGGCAAAGTCAAGCCCATCGTCCACCCAGTCATCGCCACCTACCCGCCCAGGGTAAGTTACCCCACTCTCCCCTACCGTTACTTTGTTTTGCTTTCTGCCATCCCAGGGTCTGATTCCCCCTACCATTACCAAGTTTAGTTTTCTACCCACCCACCCACCCCAGCACCCGGGTAAGTTACCCTACTCTCCCCTACTCTCGCCTTGCTTGGCTTTCTAACCTCGCCAGGGTAAGTTACCCCACTCTCCCTTACCGTTTTTTTGTTTTGTTTTCTTGCCATCCCAGGGTCAGTTACCCCACTTTCCCCCTACCATTACCAAGTTTAGTTTTCTACACACACACACACACACACACACACACACACACACACACACACACACACACACACACACACACACACTCCCAATTCGATAGTAAGTTACCCCGCTCTCCCCTACCATTGTCTATTTTGCTTTATACCGACCCTTTAAATCCAAGAGTAAACTACCCTGTTCTCCCCTAACATCCCCCATTTTGATTTTTACCCTTCCAATCACAGACTAGGCTACCCCACTCTCCCCTACCATTGCCTATTTTGCCCCCTACCCTAACAATCCCAGAGTAAGCTACCCCGCTCTCTCCTACCAGCCCCTATTTTGCTTTCTACCCTCCCAATCACAGACTAAGCTAGCCCACTCTCCCCTACCGTTGCCTATTTTGCCTTCTATCCTCCCAATTCCAAAGTAAACTACCCCACTCTCCCCTACAATTGCCTATTTTGCCTTCCATCCTTCCAATCCCAGAGTAACTTACCCCGCTCTCCCCTACCATTGTCTATTTTGCCTTCTACCGACCCTTCGAATCCCCGAGTAAACTACCCCGTTCTCCCCTACCATCTCCTATTTAGCTTTCTACCCTTCCAATCCCACAGTAAGCTGCCCCACTCTCCCCTACAATTGCCTATTTTGCCTTCTACCCTCCCATTCCCAGAGTAAGCTACCCCACTCTCCCCTACCATTGCCTATTTTGCCTTCTACCCTCCCATTCCCACAGACTAAGCTACCCCACTCTCCCCTACCATTGTCTATTTTGTTTTCTATTCTTCCAATCGCAGACTAAGCTACCCCAATCTCCCATACTGTTGCCTATTTTGCTTTCTACCCTTCCAATTACAGAGTAAGCTACCCCACTCTCCCCTACCATTGCCTAGTTTGCCTTATACCCACCCAATCCCACAGAGTAAGCTACCCCACTCTCCCCTACCATTGCCTATTTTGCCTTCTACCCTCCCAATCCCACAGACCCTAAGCTACCCCACTCTCCCCTACCATTGCCTATTTTGCCTTCTACCCTCACAGACTAAGCTACCCCACTCTCCCCTACCGTTGCCTATTTTGCCTTCTACCCTCACAGACTAAGCTACCCCACTCTCCCCTACCGTTGCCTATTTTGCCTTCTACCCTCACAGACTAAGCTACCCCACTCTCCCCTACCATTGCCTATTTTGCCTTCTACCCTCACAGACTAAGCTACCCCACTCTCCCCTACCATTGCCTATTTTGCCTTCTACCCTCACAGACTAAGCTACCCCACTCTCCCCTACCATTGCATATTTTGCCTTCTACCCTCACAGACTAAGCTACCCCACTCTCCCCTACCATTGCCTATTTTGCCTTCTACATTCCAATCCCAGACTAAGCTACCCCACTCTCCCCTACCATTGCCTATTTTGCCTTCTACCCTCACAGACTAAGCTACCCCACTCTCCCCTACTGTTGCCTATTTTGCCTTCTACCCTCACAGACTAAACTACCCCACTCTCCCCTACCGTTGCCTATTTTGCCCTCTACCCTCACAATCCCCCAGAGTAAGCTACTCCACTCTCCCCTACTGTTGCCTATTTTGCCTTCTACCCTCACAGACTAAGCTAACCCACTCTCCCCTACTGTTGCCTATTTTGCCTTCTACCCTTCCAATCCCAGACTAGATTACCCCACTCTCCCCTACTGTTACCTATTTTGCCTTCTACCCACACAGACTAAGCTACCCCACTCTCCCCTACTGTTACCTATTTTGCCTTGTACCCTCATAGGCTAAGCTACCCCACCCTGCCCTACCATTGCCTATTTTGCCTTCTACCCTCACAGACTAAGCTACCCCACCCTGCCCTACCGTTGCCTATTTTGCCTTCTACCCTCACAGACTAAGCTACTCCACTCTCCTCGACCGTTGCCTATTTTGCCTTTTACCTGTGTGTGTGTGTGTGCTCAGATATTCTTCTTCGCGGAGATGGAGGAGAACGTTCTGCAGCACGCTACCAGGGTGGCCATGCTCAACTTTGGAGGGGTTGGCACCAGCCGGAATGAGCAGAAGCGAGTCGTCAGAATTTGAATGACACCCCAATTGTTTGTCTTCCCCAAAAGTCTATTTATAGTGATCGATTTTGTATTAAAAAAATCCGTCTCCTATTTCAATAGGATATATATGAAAGTATATCCTATTTGAAAGTCTGTTTAAAATGGAGTATATTATAGTGATAAATTTAAAAAAAAATCCGTCTCCTATATGAATAGGATATAAAAAAAATTATGAAAGTATATCCTATATGAAAGTCGATTTAAAAAGGAGTATATTACTGTATAGTGATCAATTTTTTTTTAACATCCGTCTCCTATATGAATTACGTTGGGCTTATCTGAACAGGTTTAGGCCTACACCAATTACGGTTTTAACGATCACTGAGTCAGTCTAATTGTTAGTTCAGAAAGTTGGCGCTTACCTCGAAGAGAGCTGTCCAGATAAAGTAAATGAATAAATAAAAACATGTGACTGCAGTCCTGTGTGTGAGTGTGTGTGTGTGCGCGCGCGCGCGCGCGAGCGCGTGTGTGTGTGTGTGTGTGTGTGTGTGTGTGTGTGTGTGTGTGTGTGTGTGTGTGTGCATGTGTGTGTGAGTGTGCACACGCGCGCGTACGTGTGTTTGTGTGTTTGTGTGTGTGTGTGTGTGTTTCAGGTCTTCTCCTTCTGGGAGATCGAGGAGAACGCTTTTCAGAACGCTGTCAGGGTGGGCATGCCCAAATTTGGAGGAGATCCTTGCATTGTTTACCTTATGGTCAAAAAGTACTTTACTATTTCTCGCTCTTTCCTCATGGCAGCACAGTGATACGATACTAACGGCATAACTTGCATATTACTTTTGTTGCCATTGGAAAAGAGCGAAAAATAACAAAGTTTATTGTGACCATAAAGGTACTCAAAATAGACACCTGATAAAAATTAAAAATAAAATAAAAAGTAAGCCTAATGATCGAAACATTGAAGCGTGAGAATTGGTCGACGCGCATCTTCCAAGTTTAAACGCAACTTCCTTTGTGCCTTGCTCAATAAATTTGTATTATGATTCATTTGAAATGTGTTTGTTAGTTCTTTGGTACGTGTTTTTGTGTGTGTTGTTGTTGTTGTTGTTGTTGCAACATTAAGAATTGTCTTTGTGTTGTTGTTGTCGTTGTTGTTTAAAAAAAAAATATTTTCCCCTTGATTTCTGCCTGGCGAAAAGAAACATAGTACCGTATTTTACGGACTACAAGGCGCTTCTAATTATAGGGCGCACCCCCTGAACTTAACTGAAAATGTGAATTTAAACATACACAAGGCGCAACGTATTTTAAGGCGCATGCACAATCATCGAACAAAAGCACACACAAAAATAGATCGAAAACCGGTAATGTTATGGTGTATGTGAGTTATCTTGCTTGAATTCAATCGGTCAAACAGGGAAAGTTACTCTACCATGAGGTAAATCCCAAGAGGGAATAACACTATTCCCTGCTGTTAAGTTTAGATCGTGTTGCATGACTTGAGGGTAAATTAGACCTATAAGCGTTTGTTTTATTCTCGTTCAGCATTTTTGATATATAATCTAGATCTAAATTTAATGAGTACACAATGTTCACTCACTTACTTACGGTAAAAATTAATTATGGAAAAAATCAAGCGACTCAGGCTGATTGGGATGCCCTTAATTACGCAAAGAAAAGAACACGCTTACGTCAAAGTAAATAATCCCCCCAAATTACGTCAAAGGGTCCACTCATGCCACACAAAAAAGAACGCATGATGTAGGCTTACAAGCTATCTGGGTCAATCTCAATTTGATTATTTCTTTGCGAGTTCTCGACGTTTTGCAAGTTAGATCAGTTTGTAACCCCTCTTTCTATTTAAAATGTTTGCAAATCGTTCACTCGCTTCGCTTCAATTTTCAACGCTATTGTTGCTATGGTATTTGACCGAGTAAGTCGAGGTAAACAACTCTAATTTTCACGAAGTGCTCTCCCCTAGTTATTTTCTCTCCGAAAATCGTCTAATGAACATACACAAGGCGCAACGTATTTTAAGGCGCATGCACAATGATCGAACAAAAGCACAAAAAAAAATAGATTCAAAACCTGAGATCGACTCAAGCAAAGGAGGTCGTATTTTGCCTAGCTCTGTCAAAACAATCTTCAGAACGAAAAAAGTTACACTCACGCCACTATCCGGATATCCATATGATGAATCACTTTTACGAATCGTCTGCGTCAGAGAGCCCAGAAAAGTCGGAATTGAAAAACACGGAGTAGATTTCTACAATGAGTTTTGCTCGCCTTGAGCAGCGACATACTTTTCCGCCATAATTGTTATGGCTTTTACTGTCGAAACGAAATCCTGCTTTTTTTTCTTCTCCCCCCCCCCCTTTTTTGCTGTCCCATCTTCTGGGCCCTACAGTGGCGTTGCTCCCACGCCGCTCATTCCGAATCCCAATTCGCAGCGACACCCCACACGTTCAGGTCGCAGAATCCGAGACCAGCAGTCCAAGAGGAGCGAATCTATGTTAGGCCATCAGGAGGCAACCAACCGAGGAGACACTGCACTGCTGCTGAGTCACTTCGGTGGAGTTCAGTAGAGCCTGTTCAGGACACCACCTACTAAGCCCCCTACTGACGACACTATTCTCTTAGTCACGGAGCCAGCGTGAGTGAGGTCCTCCTCCGAGGGCGCCATCACGACCGTCCACCGACAGCTCCCCAGAACACACTGATCCCCATGACTTTGATCCGAACGCACCATGGCATAGATTGGGTCGGAAACCAAAACTGAGCAGGGCTTGCAAAGCCACAGAATTTGAGACATTTTTCTTTTTTTTAATGATTGATGAAAATGAGGCGGATGACTATGATGATGATGATGGTGCTATGGAGTTCCATATCGGTCTGAGACTGCATGACAGGGCTGTATTCTACGCTTCCTTTCATAATGGTATCCCGGCGTTAACCAGGCCCGAGAACAACAGATACCTGCAGTGTTGGTCTTGAAATTAGAGCAACACTCTCAGAATCGCATGGGTTAAGCGGATGAAGCTCGACTGTGTGGCTTCAGTCTTCCCATTGAGCCCACAGCCACTCACTCTGGGTAGGAGTCGGTCCAGGACCGAAAAAATCCTCGCCTCTGATGGGATTCGAACCTGAGACCTCTCAGCCAGTAGTCCGCGACACTAACCACTACACCACGGCGGCTGGTAATGATCTGCTTTCTTCTTCTGCTTCTTTCTTTCGTTCTTTCTTTCTTTTTGTCCAGCTCAAACAGTGTTGACTAGTATGTGGGCACTAGGCTTTATATTGACTCTATGAATCATAATTCATTATTCTTTGATTAGTTAATTCACGAAGCCCAACAAAAATCTTTTTATATTTTCAGTTGAATACAGCCTGATAAAACTCTTTTTTTTTAATGTCTAATATGCCATACAGTAATGATTTCCTATGTTTAAAATTCATCAAAGAATATTTAGCACAATGATAAATTTTTGTTTTCTTTAATAATCTCAACCAAACTTGCATAAGCCCCCCCCCCTCCTCGCCCCCCCCCCCACCCCCCCCCCCCTTCCTCCCTCAATCCCAATTCCAACCCATACCCAATTTCTCCTTTCTCAAGACTCAAGAATACTTTATTATCTCATAAAGAGAAATTATGTTGTGGCACGGCATAAAATCACATACATTTAAGAAGATAATATTAAATAAACAAACGCATAGAGTGTTAAATAAGATGTAACATGGAGACATTTTTTTAATTTTTACAATAACAATGCATCTGTACATCTCATAGTTATGTAATAATATAGACTAATAGTAACATAACACATCATATAAAAGCGATGGAATAAAATAAAAAAGAACATATCACATCCAAAAACAAACCCACATTTTGATACAACCAAATAAGAGTTTAAAAGGTATAGATGATAGGCCTACACGCAGAGACGGAAAGAGAGGGAAGGGGAGGCAGAGAAAGAGGGGAGAGGGGGAGGGAGAGAGGAACATACTAAGACCAGGAAACACATACAATTTCACATGATAAATGCATGTAAAAAGGGAATATTATTATGACATCATTAAGTACTAAAACAAGAAATACAATAAAATAGCATCTCAACGTCATAAAATGCAAATCCAGTTATAACCAAATATACTTTAGAATATTATTATCACATCATTAATTAATTAAGTACTAAACAAGAAATACTTTTTTTTAAAGAGTCATACACATCACATAAAATGAATCCAGTTATAATCAAATATCAACAACAGCACAACAAACAACGGGAAATGCGCGCGCTCACCCTTCTCTCACTCACCCCATACAGCATGCACATCATCCAGAGAGAGAGGTGGAGAGAGGAGGAGAGAGAGAGAGAGAGGAAGGAGAGAGGAGAGAGAGAGAGAGAGAGAGAGAGAGAGAGAGAGAGAGAGAGAGAGAGAGAGAGAGAGAGAGAGAGAGAGAGAGAGGGGAGAGAGAGCGCACTTCTCTATCACTCACCAGGATCGCTTAGCGCACACATACTGCCATACACTCAAAAACACATTCATTTGTTCAGCAGAGAGATGGAGACTGGGATAAAACTGTTTCTTGTTCGGAGGGTCCTGGATTTGGGGGTGCGGTAGCGCCTTCCAGAGGGTAGGAGCTCGAAATATTGACTGAGTCCATCACTGCTGTCGGTGGCTATCACCTGCGCCTTTCCTTCCACTCGTCACTCGTACAACACATTCATACTTTCTCGTCTCACTCCCACAATCTTGCTGCAGACATTCACCGTATTGCTCAACACATTCTTATTTTTTTTACACTCAAGCTGCCACACCAACAAATGAAGGAAAACGTTAAAACAGATTCAATAAAACACCTGTAAAAGCCTTGAAGAACAGTTCCATTCACACCAAGATTTCTAAATTTTTGCACATAATTAATTCTAGACTGGCATTTCTTGTGTATGAGATTGACATTGCAGTCAAATTTAGTTTGTCATCAATAACAGTCCCTAAATATTTGTACTCACTCACTCGCTCAACTTTCACACCACGAATAAAAAGATCAGACACAACAGGTGGGTTCTTTCTAAAATCAATTAACATTTCCTTTGTTTTTGTGTGCATTCAGGTCCAGGTGGTTCTGTTCACACCATGCTGCAAAAGAAGAAACTTGATCAAAATATACAGTCAGAGCTGGAAAGGTCTTGTAGAGCAGAATCGTCAGAGTATTTCACAAGTGGGGGTGGAATCAGTGCTAGTACATTCATTAGTGCATAGAGTGAAGAGGACAGGTGAGAGTACAGTGCCTTGAGGAGAGCCAGTAGCAGTGTGCTTTACAGACGAGATAGCTTTCTGACAGCGGACAGACTGTGATCGATTAACAAGAAAGCTCATTATCCATTTGACAAAGCGAGGACAGACATTGTAGGAGAGGAGCTTGGTGGCCAGAAGGTGGGGCTGAATGGTGCTAAAAGCAGAAGAACAGTCCACAAAAAGAATCAGTACAAAAGAGCAGGGTGTTTCCAGGTGTGTGAAAGTGTTATGGAGAAGAGTAAGTGTTGCGTCGTCTGAACTTCTGTTGGGTCTGTATGCAAACTGATGAGGGTCAAGGAAGGGGGTTGTCTGTGCTGTAATGTGTCTGAGAACGAGTCTTTCAAAGCATTTCATTACAATTGAACTCAATGGAAACGGTCGATAATCGTTCAAAGAGGA
>CM065683.1:8431318-8450462 GCA_017654935.2 Phymorhynchus buccinoides | reverse complement strand
GAGGAAGATCTGAGATGTCGGGTGGGAGTGTAGGTTTGTACAATGTCAGTGAGAAACTTAGGAGCAGTTCCATTAATAGAGTTGATGGTGAGGCATTCGACCTTGTACTGAACTCGAGCAGAAGTTGGAAGCCAGTGAAGAGTGTGAAGTAGCGGGGCGATAAAATTATGCTGTGTCTTTTTTGCTTTGAAAATCAATCTTGCAGCTGCGTTATGAAATTTCTGAAGTTTCTGGAGTGAGGACTACGGGCAATCAAATAACGGAGAGTTTCAATAATCTAGCCTAGACAAGACGAGAGAACAGACGAGAGTTACCATCTGTACTGAATAAGGCATACATTGCTTTCGTCAAAAACCGTTTCCATTTCCAAAACCATATATTATGACTCGTTTTCTTCTTATTAATCTGTTTATGATGGTAGGTAGTACGTACATTATAGTCACAGAGGCGTCTTTGTGATTTTCGGGTTGCTCCCAACTGGAGAGGCGCCGTCGTAGCCAGAGGCGCGCCACCCATTTGTTTTCGGCATGCGATTTTTTTGTTTGATTGATGAGGAAGGAAAAAGGAGGGGAGTGGTGGCGGAGGGGGGAAATTTTGACCAAAGGACAACTTTTTTTCGTTGACACTGGGTTTAATGTATGCTAAATGCATGGACACACGCGGACCTCGGTTTATCGTCTCATCCGAAAGACTCCAAGTTCAGACAGTAAGATCTAGTGTAAAGTGAGAGGAAAAAATAATCCCCTGTTACCCAGGTCCGAACTCGGGTTTGCTGTACACGATGTGAACGCGCTACCACTGTGCCACTCTAGCACTAGTCGTTGTCCCTTAAAGACATAGGAACAAAAGTCTAAAAGAACCGGGCAGCTAAATGTTTTCTTTTATTTAAAAAAGAATTTTTTTGTGGATGACTAAATCTAGCAACTTTTTGTTTTCAATCTTGTTTGAGTTTACCTTTCTTTATTTCGCCAGCGCATGAGTGAATGAAAGTTAGGTTTTACGTCCACTCGGCTGCAAAACAGCACATATGGGACGAACCATCAACCAACCATCATTCAAAGCCCTGAGCAGATCCTGGAGGCACTGCAATACCCGGTCTGACAGGCCTACCTAAAGGGCCATCCACACGCCCACTAAAATCGCATGACTATACGATATGATCTATCACGTGGTCTCAAAAACAAATGTGATTCGCGCTTCGAGATCTCGTAATCGAATCGTATCATACAGTCGTACGATTTTATCTGACGTGTGGCTGTCCCTTTAGGGTGACTCTGAGGCTATTTGACACATGGATATTACAATCTATTACACTAGCGACCAAAAGTTAAGGCCCAGAAAATTGAGAAAGACAATCATCTCCGAAAACTCACAAACTCAATAAAACGCACCCAGCTCATAACAAAACTGAATTTATTCTTTTAACATTAAACGTTCATTCCAAAAAATCATTAATCAGAACGAGTTCAGTCAACAAAATGCCCCTTTCAACAACTTCCCCCTCCTCTTGAAAAGTCACACATTCAGAATCAATGCACTTTGGAACAGTCAGTAATGTGGGTTTTTTGTGTGGGTTTTTTCTGTCTGTCCCAAGGATATCTCCCGAACCGCTTAACCGAATCGCTTCAAATTTTGTGTGGTGATGTGTCACCATGAGAGGAAGGCATCCGCTCAAAAAACAATTTCAGTAATGTGTACTGACTGTTCCAAAGTGCATTGATTCTGAGTGTGACTTTTCAAGAGGAGGGGGGAGTTGTTGAAAGGGGCATTTTGTTGACTGAACTCGTTCTGATTAATGATTTTAATGTTAAAAGAATAAATTCAGTTTGGTTATGAGCTGGGTGCGTTTTATTGAGTTCGTGAGTTTTCGGAGATGATTGTCTCTCTGGGCCTTAACTTTTGTTCGCTAGTGTATTACCAATCAAGCTCCAGTGTTTAATTGGGCATGCTTTGTCTTCGGGTATTTGCAGGTGTGTTTTATGAACGATTTCCATGCTATTCTTTATTCCATTCATACCGGTCTGGTCTTAGGCTCTATACGTTCTGTTTATGCCAAATTAGTTTATTCAGAGATTATACACGAATAATCTCACACGTGTAAAAGTGGGTTTTTTTCCCATATGGGTATTATAGTATTAGTCAAGAAAATAATATTGGACTGCGTTACGTGCCTCTTTTATATTTAAGAGTTGTTGTTGTTGTTGTTGTCATACACTGGCTTAAAGACTCCAGGGATCATCCCAGCAGCCGAAGCACTTGAACACTATATGGTACAAATGCACCAGCTAGGGATGAGATCATTACGTGTGTGACCGTTTTTTATTGCCCCGCCATGTGGGCAGCCACACTCCGATTCGAAAAAAATAATAATTTAAGAGTACGTTCCTCTTGATCTGTTCTTCCTCGTTTGATATTTTTCGCATTTGAATTAGTTAAATGGTTGAAATTTCATAATCTTAATAAAATGGTTCCCATCTAAAAGGTTCATGTCGTGTCCAGTACAAGTCCTCACTGTCTCCGCCACATTAATTGTCATCGACGCTTTAAATTGCTGTTCCCGCCACCAGCCATGATGCTCCTTGCTCCGACCTTCACCACCCTGGTGCTAATCGTTGCCATGACCACGGTCAAGGTCAAGGCCGAAGTTCCGCTGACCCAGTTTCTCAGGCTGCCCGCCCACAAGCATCACCGCTATCAGTTCGATGTCCTCTCTGAGGCCAGCGTGGACGACCTCAAGGCTGCCATGAGCAACTTCACCCTGGACCATAGCTTCAAGGTGATGATGACGATGGTGATGATGATGATGATCATGGTGATGGTGAGGATGAGGATGAGGATGATTATGATGATGATGCATGCAGTCGATTATGACTGTGATGATAAAGATGATGATGATGATGATGATGATGATGACGACGACGACGATGAGGATGATGATGATGATGATGAGGATGATGAGGATGATGATGGTGAGGATGATGATGATGATGAGGATGTTGAGGATGAGGATGAGGATGAGGAGGATGAGGAGGATGAGGATGATGCATGCAGTCGATTATGAGTGTGATGATAAAGATGATGATGATGATGATGATGATAAATATGATGATGATGATGATGGTGGTGGTGGTGGTGAGGAGGAGGAGGAGAAGGAGGAGGAGAAGGATGACGGTGATGATGATGATGTTGATGATGATGATGATGATGATGATGATGATGTTGATGATGATGATGTTGATGATGATGATGTTGATGATGATGATGTTGATGATGATGATGTTGATCCTTCCTTCCTCTTTGGTGTCATAGGGTAAGCAAATAATCCGACTTCGTTTGGTTCCTCGGTCGCAGCAGAAGTTATTTCTGCTCACTCTCCACTACACCTTAAGTACCTTAAGCGTAGGTGTTATGATGATGATGTTGTTAATGATGATGCGATGATGATGATGATGAATGTGTGTGTGTGTGTGTGTGTGTGTGTGTGTGTGTGTGTGTGTGTGTGTGTGTGTGTGTGTGTGTGTTGTGTGTGTGTTTTCACAGGTCCTGGGCGAAAGACGCTACATTTTTAGTAAGTACGCTGATCCATTTTTGCATCTATATGATAATGCGCCAAGGATCAGAGGAGGGACAGCTAAAAATTTAAAATGTTGCTTTTGAAAGTTTATTTTGAACGCAAAATGTTGCTCGCGTGTCAGTTGGCATTATTTTGAAGGGGAGAGGAGTGGGCGGAAGGGAGGGGGGCGCAGCCCAGGGAGGGGGAAAGCTGGGGGTGGGCGGAGGGGGGGGGGACACGGGGAGGGGGAAAGCAGGATAGGGGAAACCCCAAGCGAAGCTAGGAAGGAGAAGAGGGAGGCGAGTACCCTTTGGAAGTTTGGAAAGCTGGGGGTGGGCGGAGGGGGGGGGGGGGGGGACACGGGGAGGGGGAAAGCAGGATAGGGGAAACCCCAAGCGAAGCTAGGAAGCGCAGATGCTTCATGCTGCCGTGCGGAGCACGGGTGAGTGGGCGGAAGGGAGGGGTGCTGCCGTGCGGAGCACGGGTTTATCTAGTATCATTTATTTCACTGTAGGGGAGTGTGGGCTACTTTCGAATATTGTCAGCCTCTCTTCCCATGCACTAATATAATAATAATAATATATAAAAGCTTCTTAGCGCTCTTCGATGATAAAAAATCATCCTCAGAGCGCTTTACAATATTACAATATGTTTGGTTGTCCTGTTTTTGCCAGTTTACGTGTTGTTGTTGTTGTTCTTTTTGTTATTATCGTAATTGCTGATTCTTATTTCTTTGCTTTCATTCACGAAGCTTTCATTGACCTATAAAAAATATATTGTCCTGGCCGAGAAACTTTAAAATAAATCATAATTGACCTAAGCAAAACAAAATCGTTGTAATCCTAAACTACAAAAGGGCAATGCCCGTTTGTTTGTGAAGATTGTTTCTTTCGTTTGTTTGTTTATGCTGTTGCTAGATTAACTTGATTCTGTAACTTCATACGAATAAAACTTAGCAACTATTTTTTGCTTAACCCCAATAATTCCGATTTGACAGATATGTACGGCTGATGGTGCAATTCTTATTGCACAATTTGCAAATCTGTTGAAATTTTCAATCCTGGAAAATACAGTTTCCCAAAAATGTCACTCTCTAGTTCACTTTATTGTTTGCAGTCCTGAATGCGCAAAGCATGCCATTTTTCAAGAAACTGAATGATGAAGATCCATATATGACACTGAGAGATAGAAGAAATGAGATGAGTGACACTTCTTTGAATACAACTAATATAACTAAGTGACGAAAATAAGAAACGAAATAATGTTTGTCCGACAGAAATGCTCGGAAAATGTGGACCAAATGGACCCAAATAAATATGCGATTTCATTACAGGGAACGAGACTTATGAGAGCTTCTGTATCATTTTAAACAAAAGCGCCAATGAGATGTAGAGTGGTCTTGACTGGGACAAACCAGTCATGCTGCAGTTAAAATTCCATGTTTGTAAGTGACGTTTTTGCATTTCTTTAATAACCCAAGGGCCTGACATCATTGATGACATGCCGAAGAAAGCAGCACTTATGGCAGCACATTTTGTTCAAGCATTATTGTAAGAAGTTTCCAGATCAGTGTGCCAGTGGCGCCCAACCATTGGCACAATCAAGACGCTGCTTTTGCATGAAAAAGCTAGAGCCTATAAGGTCAAGGTCGCCGTGACCTTCCAGGAAAAGCAAGGTAATCGATGTTTGAACCACCTATTTTACAGACTTCACTTCACACCACATGACTTTCAATTTCTTCTTATCATTTTAGATTGTTTGGCTGGACGATGTTTTGGGGCACCTAGGCCCTCGCAAAAAGCTCAAAATCATAGCTCAGACCCGTGTCTCAAAGAAGCTACCAAAAGTACCTAGAAACTTGGCGTAAAGGGCTAAAACTGTGCATGCAAAACGGAAAGGTGTTTTTCCTAGGAATGCAAAACTTTGAAGTCTGTGACCTCCTTTGTTCGTGTTCTATGAACCCAAGAAAAACTATTCTGATCAACCCACGCATATTTGGCACTACATAATAATATCAAAACCAAACGTTTTGCGAGACACAGACTGTTATCAGTAAGCATTAGATCCATTAGAACAAGCAAATTAAGGTTCAAGGAACATACATAATATCGAGAAAACAATCCTATTGTATAACAACCTACCTTCGCAGCGTTCCAAAGCAACGACACGGCTGCTCTGCGTCAGCTGAGATTCCCGGAGGGGTCCAAGGTAACCCAGTACCCCGTGGAGACTGGCGAACAGTTCTTCGAGATGTTCGACGTCAATCCCGGCCACTGGAACTTCCCTGAGAACACCAAGACCCACCCAATCCTCTTATTCACCGACTGGACCCTAGAAATGCCTAGTAAGGGGATTGAGAGAAGACTTTGTCCGTGTTTGACTACTATATATTATTTTGTGGACTGAATAAGTACTACACATGGCCGAAAGGCCGAAGAGGGCGTAAAGTCTTAAATAAGTACTACACACACAGTAACGGGATTGAGAGAAGACTTTGTCCGTGTTTGACTGTTATAGTATTTGTTGGACTCTGAAAAAGAACTGCACTCAAAGTCTTTTTTTCATTTTAAATTTGTATTCCTGTCTTCAAAGTCTAAATTACTGAATCATGCCTAACAAAATCTGTAGACTGTCACCCATGTCTCGACAATCTGTAATGCTATTTCACTCAAATCGCAAGCCATATTAATACATTTCTAGTAAGTTTGATTTTTTGTTCTTGTATTAATCTTTGATGCTCAGCTTGGAGTACATATGTATGTATTTGTCATCTTCTTGATCTTTCTTTCTCTATAGAGAGCCTGTGCTCGCAGACCTTTGAGATGGAGATGAAGTCGTGGGTGGAACAGGTCAAAGGATTTGCGGGCAAAGTCAAGCCCATCGTCCACCCAGTCATCGCCACCTACCCGCCCAGGGTAAGTTACCCCACTCTCCCCTACCGTTACTTTGTTTTGCTTTCTGCCATCCCAGGGTCTGATTCCCCCTACCATTACCAAGTTTAGTTTTCTACCCACCCACCCACCCCAGCACCCGGGTAAGTTACCCTACTCTCCCCTACTCTCGCCTTGCTTGGCTTTCTAACCTCGCCAGGGTAAGTTACCCCACTCTCCCTTACCGTTTTTTTGTTTTGTTTTCTTGCCATCCCAGGGTCAGTTACCCCACTTTCCCCCTACCATTACCAAGTTTAGTTTTCTACACACACACACACACACACACACACACACACACACACACACACACACACACACACACACACACTCCCAATTCGATAGTAAGTTACCCCGCTCTCCCCTACCATTGTCTATTTTGCTTTATACCGACCCTTTAAATCCAAGAGTAAACTACCCTGTTCTCCCCTAACATCCCCCATTTTGATTTTTACCCTTCCAATCACAGACTAGGCTACCCCACTCTCCCCTACCATTGCCTATTTTGCCCCCTACCCTAACAATCCCAGAGTAAGCTACCCCGCTCTCTCCTACCAGCCCCTATTTTGCTTTCTACCCTCCCAATCACAGACTAAGCTACCCCACTCTCCCCTACCGTTGCCTATTTTGCCTTCTACCCTCCCAATCCCAGACTAAGCTACCCCACTCTCCCCTACAATTGCCTATTTTGCCTTCCATCCTTCCAATCCCAGAGTAACTTACCCCGCTCTCCCCTACCATTGTCTATTTTGCCTTCTACCGACCCTTCGAATCCCCGAGTAAACTACCCCGTTCTCCCCTACCATCTCCTATTTAGCTTTCTACCCTTCCAATCCCACAGTAAGCTGCCCCACTCTCCCCTACAATTGCCTATTTTGCCTTCTACCCTCCCATTCCCAGAGTAAGCTACCCCACTCTCCCCTACCATTGCCTATTTTGCCTTCTACCCTCCCATTCCCAGACTAAGCTACCCCACTCTCCCCTACCATTGTCTATTTTGTTTTCTATTCTTCCAATCGCAGACTAAGCTACCCCAATCTCCCATACTGTTGCCTATTTTGCTTTCTACCCTTCCAATTACAGAGTAAGCTACCCCACTATCCCCTACCATTGCCTAGTATGCCTTATACCCACCCAATCCCACAGAGTAAGCTACCCCACTCTCCCCTACCATTGCCTAGTATGCCTTATACCCACCCAATCCCACAGAGTAAGCTACCCCACTCTCCCCTACCATTGCCTATTTTGCCTTCTACCCTCACAGACTAAGCTACCCCACTCTCCCCTACCGTTGCCTATTTTGCCTTCTACCCTCACAGACTAAGCTACCCCACTCTCCCCTATCGTTGCCGATTTTGCCTTCTACCCTCAGAGACTAAGCTACCCCACTCTCCCCTATTGTTGCCTATTTTGCCTTCTACCCTCAGAGACTAAGCTACCCCACTCTCCCCTACCATTGCCTATTTTGCCTTCTACCCTCACAGACTAAGCTACCCCACTCTCCCCTACCATTGCATCTTTTGCTTCTACCCTCACAGACTAAGCTACCCCACTCTCCCCTACCATTGCCTATTTTGCCTTCCATCATACCAATCCCAGACTAAGCTACCCCACTCTCCCCTACCATTGCCTATTTTGCCTTTTACCCTCACAGACTAAGCTACCCCACTCTCCCCTACTGTTGCCTATTTTGCCTTCTACTCTGGCAGACTAAACTACCCCACTCTCCCCTACCGTTGCCTATTTTGCCTTCTACCCTCACAATCCCCCAGAGTAAGCTACTCCACTCTCCCCTACTGTTGCCTATTTTGCCTTCTACCCTCACAGACTAAACTAACCCACTCTCCCCTACTGTTGCCTATTTTGCCTTCTACCCTTCCAATCCCAGACTAGATTACTCCACTCTCCCCTACTGTTACCTATTTTGCCTTCTACCCACACAGACTAAGCTACCCCACTCTCCCCTACTGTTACCTATTTTGCCTTGTACCCTCATAGGCTAAGCTACCCCACCCTGCCCTACTGTTACCTATTTTGCCTTCTACCCTCACAGACTAAGCTACTCCACTCTCCTCGACCGTTGCCTATTTTGCCTTTTACCTGTGTGTGTGTGTGTGCTCAGATATTCTTCTTCGCGGAGATGGAGGAGAACGTTCTGCAGCACGCTACCAGGGTGGCCATGCTCAACTTTGGAGGGGTTGGCACCAGCCGGAATGAGCAGAAGCGAGTCGTCAGAATTTGAATGACACCCCAATTGTTTGTCTTCCCCAAAAGTCTATTTATAGTGATCGATTTTGTATAAAAAAAATCCGTCTCCTATTTCAATAGGATATATATGAAAGTATATCCTATTTGAAAGTCTGTTTAAAATGGAGTATATTATAGTGATAAATTTAAAAAAAAATCCGTCTCCTATATGAATAGGATATAAAAAAAATTATGAAAGTATATCCTATATGAAAGTCGATTTAAAAAGGAGTATATTACTGTATAGTGATCAATTTTTTTTTAACATCCGTCTCCTATATGAATTACGTTGGGCTTATCTGAACAGGTTTAGGCCTACACCAATTACGGTTTTAACGATCACTGAGTCAGTCTAATTGTTAGTTCAGAAAGTTGGCGCTTACCTCGAAGAGAGCTGTCCAGATAAAGTAAATGAATAAATAAAAACATGTGACTGCAGTCCTGTGTGTGAGTGTGTGTGTGTGTGCGCGCGCGCGCACGCGCGAGCGTGTGTGTGTGTGTGTGTGTGTGTGTGTGTGTGTGTGTGTGTGTGTGTGTGTGTGTGTATGTGTGTGTGAGTGTGCACACGCGCGCGTACGTGCGCGCGTCCGTGTGTTTGTGTGTTTGTGTGTGTGTGTGTGTGTTCAGGTCTTCTCCTTCTGGGAGATCGAGGAGAACGCTTTTCAGAACGCTGTCAGGGTGGGCATGCCCAAATTTGGAGGAGATCCTTGCATTGTTTACCTTATGGTCAAAAAGTACTTTACTATTTCTCGCTCTTTCCTCATGGCAGCACAGTGATACGATACTAACGGCATAACTTGCATATTACTTTTGTTGCCATTGGAAAAGAGCGAAAAATAACAAAGTTTATTGTGACCATAAAGGTACTCAAAATAGACACCTGATAAAAATTAAAAATAAAATAAAAAGTAAGCCTAATGATCGAAACATTGAAGCGTGAGAATTGGTCGACGCGCATCTTCCAAGTTTAAACGCAACTTCCTTTGTGCCTTGCTCAATAAATGTGTATTATGATTCATTTGAAATGTGTTTGTTAGTTCTTTGGTACGTGGTTTTTTTGGTGTTGTTGTTGTTGTTGTTGTTGTTGCAACATTAAGAATTGTCTTTGTGTTGTTGTTGTCGTTGTTGTTTAAAAAAAAAATATTTTCCCCTTGATTTCTGCCTGGCGAAAAGAAACATAGTACCGTATTTTACGGACTACAAGGCGCTTCTAATTATAGGGCGCACCCCCTGAACTTAACTGAAAATGTGAATTTAAACATACACAAGGCGCAACGTATTTTAAGGCGCATGCACAATCATCGAACAAAAGCACACACAAAAATAGATCGAAAACCGGTAATGTTATGGTGTATGTGAGTTATCTTGCTTGAATTCAATCGGTCAAACAGGGAAAGTTACTCTACCATGAGGTAAATCCCAAGAGGGAATAACACTATTCCCTGCTGTTAAGTTTAGATCGTGTTGCATGACTTGAGGGTAAATTAGACCTATAAGCGTTTGTTTTATTCTCGTTCAGCATTTTTGATATATAATCTAGATCTAAATTTAATGAGTACACAATGTTCACTCACTTACTTACGGTAAAAATTAATTATGGAAAAAATCAAGCGACTCAGGCTGATTGGGATGCCCTTAATTACGCAAAGAAAAGAACACGCTTACGTCAAAGTAAATAATCCCCCCAAATTACGTCAAAGGGTCCACTCATGCCACACAAAAAAGAACGCATGATGTAGGCTTACAAGCTATCTGGGTCAATCTCAATTTGATTATTTCTTTGCGAGTTCTCGACGTTTTGCAAGTTAAATCTGTTTGCAACCCCTCTTTCTATTTAAAATGTTTGCAAATCGTTCACTCGCTTCGCTTCAATTTTCAACGCTATTGTTGCTATGGTATTTGACCGAGTAAGTCGAGGTAAACAACTCTAATTTTCACGAAGTGCTCTCCCCTAGTTATTTTCTCTCCGAAAATCGTCTAATGAACATACACAAGGCGCAACGTATTTTAAGGCGCATGCACAATGATCGAACAAAAGCACACACAAAAATAGATTCAAAACCTGAGATCGACTCAAGCAAAGGAGGTCGTATTTTACCTAGCTCTGTCAAAACAATCTTCAGAACGAAAAAAGTTACACTCACGCCACTATCCGGATATCCATATGATGAATCACTTTTACGAATCGTCTGCGTCAGAGAGCCCAGAAAAGTCGGAATTGCTAAGCACGGAGTAGATTTCTACAATGAGTTTTGCTCGCCTTGAGCAGCGACATACTTTTCCGCCATAATTGTTATGGCTTTTACTGTCGAAACGAAATCCTGCTTTTTTTTCTTCTCCCCCCCCCCCTTTTTTGCTGTCCCATCTTCTGGGCCCTACAGTGGCGTTGCTCCCACGCCGCTCATTCCGAATCCCAATTCGCAGCGACACCTCCACACGTTCAGGTTGCAGAATCCGAGACCAGCAGTCCAAGAGGAGCGAATCTATGTTAGGCCATCAGGAGGCAACCAACCGAGTAGACACTTCACTGCTGCTGAGTCACTTCGGTGGAGTTCAGTAGAGCCTGTTCAGGACACCACCTACTAAGCCCCCTACTGACGACACTATTCTCTTAGTCACGGAGCCAGCGTGAGTGAGGTCCTCCTCCGAGGGCGCCATCACGACCGTCCACCGACAGCTCCCCAGAACACACTGATCCCCATGACTTTGATCCGAACGCACCAAGGCATAGATTGGGTCGGAAACCAAAACTGAGCAGGGCTTGCAAAGCCACAGAATTTGAGACATTTTTCTTTTTTTTAATGATTGATGAAAATGAGGCGGATGACTATGATGATGATGATGGTGCTATGGAGTTCCGTATCGGTCTGAGACTGCATGACAGGGCTGTATTCTACGCTTCCTTTCATAATGGTATCCCGGCGTTAACCAGGCCCGAGAACTACAGACACCTGCAGTGTTGGTCTTGAAATTAGAGCAACACTCTCAGAATCGCATCCGTTAAGCGGATGAAGCTCGACTGTGTGGTTTCAGTCTTCCCATTGAGCCCACAGCCACTCACTCTGGGTAGGAGTCGGTCCAGGACCGAAAAAATCCTCGCCTCTGATGGGATTCGAACCTGAGACCTCTCAGCCAGTAGTCCGCGACACTAACCACTACACCACGGCGGCTGGTAATGATCTGCTTTCTTCTTCTGCTTCTTCTCTTTCGTTCTTTCTTTCTTTTTGTCCAGCTCAAACAGTGTTGACTAGTATGTGGGCACTAGGCTTTATATTGACTCTATGAATCATAATTCATTATTCTTTGATTAGTTAATTCACGAAGCCCAACAAAAATCTTTTTATATTTTCAGTTGAATACAGCCTGATAAAACTCTTTTTTTTTAATGTCTAATATGCCATACAGTAATGATTTCCTATGTTTAAAATTCATCAAAGAATATTTAGCACAATGATAAATTTTTGTTTTCTTTAATAATCTCAACCAAACTTGCATAAGCCCCCCCCCCCCTCCTCGCCCCCCCCCCCCACCCCCCCCCCTTCCTCCCTCAATCCCAATTCCAACCCATACCCAATTTCTCCTTTCTCAAGACTCAAGAATACTTTATTATATAAAGAGAAATTATGTTGTGGCACGGCATAAAATCACATACATTTAAGAAGATAATATTAAATAAACAAACGCATAGAGTGTTAAATAAGATGTAACATGGAGACATTTTTTTAATTTTTACAATAACAATGCATCTGTACATCTCATAGTTATGTAATAATATAGACTAATAGTAACATAACACATCATATAAAAGCGATGGAATAAAATAAAAAAGAACATATCACATCCAAAAACAAACCCACATTTTGATACAACCAAATAAGAGTTTAAAAGGTATAGATGATAGGCCTACACGCAGAGACGGAAAGAGAGGGAAGGGGAGGCAGAGAAAGAGGGGAGAGGGGGAGGGAGAGAGGAACATACTAAGACCAGGAAACATACAATTTCACATAATAAATGCACGTAAAAAGGGAATATTATTATGACATCATTAAGTACTAAAACAAGAAATACAATAAAATAGCATCTCAACGTCATAGAATGCAAATCCAGTTATAACCAAATATACTTTAGAATATTATTATCACATCATTAATTAATTAAGTACTAAACAAGAAATACTTTTTTTTAAAGAGTCATACACATCACATAAAATGAATCCAGTTATAATCAAATATCAACAACAGCACAACAAACAACGGGAAATGCGCGCGCTCACCCTTCTCTCACTCACCCCATACAGCATGCACACTCATCCAGAGAGAGAGGTGGGGAGAGAGAGAGGGGGGAGAGGGAGAGAGAGAGAGAGAGAGAGAGAGAGAGAGAGAGAGAGAGAGAGAGAGAGAGAGAGAGAGAGAGAGAGAGAGAGAGAGAGAGAGAGGGGAGAGAGAGCGCACTTCTCTATCACTCACCAGGATCGCTTAGCGCACACATACTGCCATACACTCAAAAACACATTCATTTGTTCAGCAGAGAGATGGAGACTGGGATAAAACTGTTTCTTGTTCGGAGGGTCCTGGATTTGGGGGTGCGGTAGCGCCTTCCAGAGGGTAGGAGCTCGAAATATTGACTGAGTCCATCACTGCTGTCGGTGGCTATCACCTGCGCCTTTCCTTCCACTCGTCACTCGTACAACACATTCATACTTTCTCGTCTCACTCCCACAATCTTGCTGCAGACATTCACCGTATTGCTCAACACATTCTTATTTTTTTTACACTCAAGCTGCCACACCAACAAATGAAGGAAAACGTTAAAACAGATTCAATAAAACACCTGTAAAAGCCTTGAAGAACAGTTCCATTCACACCAAGATTTCTAAATTTTTGCACATAATTAATTCTAGACTGGCATTTCTTGTGTATGAGATTGACATTGCAGTCAAATTTAGTTTGTCATCAATAACAGTCCCTAAATATTTGTACTCACTCACTCGCTCAACTTTCACACCACGAATAAAAAGGTCAGTCACAACAGGTGGGTTCTTTCTAAAATCAATTAACATTTCCTTTGTTTTTTGTGCATTCAGGTCCAGGTGGTTCTGTTCACACCATGCTGCAAAAGAAGAAACTTGATCAAAATATACAGTCAGAGCTGGAAAGGTCTTGTAGAGCAGAATCGTCAGAGTATTTCACAAGTGGGGGTGGAATCAGTGCTAGTACATTCATTAGTGCATAGAGTGAAGAGGACAGGTGAGAGTACAGTGCCTTGAGGAGAGCCAGTAGCAGTGTGCTTTACAGACGAGATAGCTTTCTGACAGCGGACAGACTGTGATCGATTAACAAGAAAGCTCATTATCCATTTGACAAAGCGAGGACAGACATTGTAGGAGAGGAGCTTGGTGGCCAGAAGGTGGGGCTGAATGGTGCTAAAAGCAGAAGAACAGTCCACAAAAAGAATCAGTACAAAAGAGCAGGGTGTTTCCAGGTGTGTGAAAGTGTTATGGAGAAGAGTAAGTGTTGCGTCGTCTGAACTTCTGTTGGGTCTGTATGCAAACTGATGAGGGTCAAGGAAGGGGGTTGTCTGTGCTGTAATGTGTCTGAGAACGAGTCTTTCAAAGCATTTCATTACAATTGAACTCAATGGAAACGGTCGATAATCGTTCAAAGAGGAAGGTTTGGTTTTCTTTGGGACAGGAGAGATAATAGATTTCTTCCACAAATCAGGAACAGAACAAGAACTTATAAGAGGCAAGTCCCCCCCCCCCACAACCCCTCACCCCACCCCAACTGACCACTTGGAACTACACACCTTCCCTCTTCCATGACTGGCTGATCCGGCCCCAAACATGGTTCATTTGTATGTCATTTTGTTGTCTCCTTTCAATTCACATCATATGTTTTATTTCATTCATGCAGTATATTTTTTTTATTGTTGATTATGATTATAGTTAAAAATAACAGTTATAACGTGTTTTTGTAGAATTTACTGAGACCTGTAACTTAACCTATTCATCCACCTTGTCTGTGCGCTAGCTTGCCCGGTTTGTCTGCTCTCCTGGCTTGAAAACGCTCCTATGCCACTGGATTCCTGAATGAATAACCATATTGATGTTTTGGGGTGGGTTTTTGTCCATTAGCATACACTCGTGTTTCCAAGTTTATGTTGCATAAACCACTCATTTGTCATGAGGTGGTGTAGCGAACGAATCCATCTTTATCGATAAATGATCATAGCGTGTTGATATATTTATTGTGCATAGTATTATTGTGGGTTACCTTAGACGTGTGGTAGTGCTAACATGTGATGAATAACTTATCATTATGAGATAATAAAGTAGTCTCGAGTCTTTGGATACGACGTCTGTTTCTCTTATCTGACTGTTAAAATTAATGGTAATTCATCCAACAGCGCCATAAATAATGGCATCGTATCGTCATTCATTTGCTTTGTTAATGAGCACACAATGTTAGTACAGTGTTAGTTCTCTTTGCTTTACATCTGCTACATAGGTCATTCCTTTGACTGCCTCTCTTCGTCTGTCTGTCTGTCTGTCTGTCCATCCGTCCGTCCGTCCGTCCGTACATCCTTCTGTCTATGTGTCTGCTTGATCTGTGGACAATAATGCTCAGACATTCATTAACGGATTTAAATGAAAAGTTGGGGGTATTAGGATACACAGTATCACAGGTGATATTCCCTTCCATGTTTTATTGACCTCAAGAAAATTCCATAGCTACTGTTGGAAGCCTTTGCAGTTTTACAAACCCCTCCCTTTAATACGTGCCGTGTGCAAAACTCCTGCCATATATACACATTATGCATACCGTTTGCACTGACTTTCTCTAACAACTTGTAAGTTGATATTTATGGCAATTTTCAGATGCCCTATAAGAATCAGGTGCGTTTTTCTGGTGACCCACAAGACGTTTTGAACTGCTACAAGAATTTTGGAAGCTTCAAAAACACTGGTGAGATTTCTTATATCTGTTGGTGCCTTGTACCTCCTGCTACAATTGTAGGCATAAGTTACCATCTGTACTGAATAAGGCATCCGTTGCTTTCGTCAAAAAACGTTTCCATTTAAAAAACCCATATATTATTATTATGACTCGTTTTCTTCTTATTAATGTTTATGATGGTAGGTAGTACGTACTTTATAGTCACAGAGGCGTCTCTGTGAAATTCGGGTTGCTCCCACCTGGAGAGCGCGTCGCAGCCAGAGGCGCGCCACCCACTTTTTTTTGGGCATGCGATTTTTGTGTGACTGATGAAGAAGGAAAGGGAGGGGGGGGGGGGGGGGTAATTTTTGACCACATGACAACTTTTTTGTTGCCACTGGGCTTAATATGTGCTAAGTGCATGGGCACACGGGACCTCGGTTTATCGTCTCATCCGAAAGACTCCAAGTTCAGACAGTAAGATCTAGTGTAAAGTGAGAGGAAAAAATAATCCCCTGTACCCACTTAGCACGAGGCGAACGCAATACCTCTGTGCCACTCTAGCCTAGTCGTTGTCCCTTAAAGACATAGAAACAAAAGTCTAAAAGAACCGGGCAGCTAAAAGTCTTCTGTTATTTAAAAATGATTTTTTTTGTGGATGACTAAATCTAGCAACTTTTTGTTTTCAATCTTGTTTGAGTTTACCTTTCTTTATTTGGCAAGCGTATGAGTGAATGAAAGTTAGGTTTTACGTCCACTCGGCTGCAAAACAGCACATATGGGACGAACCATCAACCAACCATCATTCAAAGCTCTGAGCAGATCCTGGAGGCACTGCAATACCAGGTCTGACAGGCCTACCTAAAGGGCCATCCACACGCCCACTAAAATCGCATGACTATACGACATGATCTATCACGTTGTCTCAGAAAACAAATGTGATTCGCGCTTCGAGATCACGTGATCGAATCGTATCGTACACACGTACGATTTTAGCGGACGTGTGGCTGTCCCTTTAGGGTGACTCTGAGGCTATTTGACACATGGATATTACAATATAATATTACAATCAAGCTCCAGTGTTTAATTGGGCAGGCTTTGTCTTCTACATTCATTACTTTTGCTGGTGTGTTCTATGAACGATTTCCATGTTATTCTTTATTCCATTCATACCGGTCTGGTCTAAGGCTCGACTATGCGTTCTGTTTATGCCAAATTAGTTTATTCAGAGATTATACACGAATAATCTCACACGTGTAAAAGTGTTTTCCCCTCCCCATATGGGTATTGCAGTATTAGTCAAGAAAATAATATTGGACTGTGTTACGTGCCTCTTTTAAAATTAAGAGTTGTTGATGTTGTCATACCCTGGCTTTAAGAGTCCAGGGATCATCCCAATAGCCGAAGCAGTTGAACACTATGGTACAAATGCACCAGTAATGAGATCATTACGTGTGTGACCGTTATTGATTACCCCGCCACGTGAGCAGCCACACTCCGACTTCAATTTTCTTTTTAAAGAGTAAGTTCCTCTTGATCTTTTCTTCCTCATTTGATATTTTTCGTATTTGAATTAGTTAAATGGTTAAAATTTCATAACGTTAATAAAATGGTTCCCATCTAAAAGGTCCATGTCGTGTCCAGTACAGGTCCTCACTGTCTCCGCCACATTAATTGTCATCGACGCTTTAAATTGCTGTTCCCGCCACCAGCCATGATGCTCCTTGCTCCGACCTTCACCACCCTGGTGCTAATCGTTGCCATGACCACGGTCAAGGTCAAGGCCGAAGTTCCGCTGACCCAGTTTCTCAGGCTGCCCGCCCACAAGCATCACCGCTATCAGTTCGACGTCCTCTCTGAGGCCAGCGTGGACGACCTCAAGGCTGCCATGAGCAACTTCACCCTGGACCATAGCTTCAAGGTGATGATGACGATAAATGGAGATGATGATGGTGATGATGGTGGTGAGGATGATGAGGATGATGATGATGCATGCAGTCGATTATGAGGGTGATGATAAAGATGATGATGAAGAAGATGATGATCAATATGATGATGATGATCAATATGATGATGATAAATATGATGATGATGATGATGATGGTGGTGGTGGTTGTGAGGAGGAGGAGGAGGAGAAGGAGGAGGAGGAGAAGGAGGAGGAGGAGAAGGAGGAGGATGAGGAGAAGGATGAGAGTAATGATGATGATGTTGATGATGATGATGATGATCCTTCCTTCCTCCTTCTTGGTGTGATAGGGTAAGCAAAAAACATGACTTCGTTTGGTTCCTCGGTCGCAGCAGAAGTTATTTATGCTAACTCTAAACTAGACATTAGGCACCTTAGGCGTAGGTGTTATGCTGATGATGTTGTTAATGATGATGATGATAATGAATGTGTGTGTGTGTATGTGTGTGTGTGTGTGTGTGTGTGTGTGTGTGTGTGTGTGTGTGTGTGCGTGTGCGTGCGTGCGTGCGTGCGTGCGTGCGTGTGCGTGCGTGCGTGTGCGTGTGCGTGCGCATGTGCGTGCGTGTGTGCGTGTGTGTGCGTGTATGTGTGTGTGTGTTTTCACAGGTCCTGGGCGAAAGACGCTACATTTTCAGTAAGTACGCTGATCCATTTTTACATATATTTTATTTCACAGTAGGGGAGTGTGGGGTAATTTCGAATATTTGTCAACCTCTTTTCCCATGCACTAGTATGTTCGGTTGTCCTGTTTTTGCCAGTTTGTGTGTTGTTGTTGTTTTTGTTGTTGTTGTTGTTGTTGTTGTTGTTGTTGTTATCGTAATTGCTGATTCTTATTTCTTTGCTTTCATTTACGAAGCTTTTAGTGATCTACAAAAATCGTTCAATATTGTCCTGGCCGAGAATCTTTAAAACAAATCATATAATTGACCTAAGCAAAACAAAATCACTGTAATCCTAAACTACAAAAGGGCAATGCCCGTTTGTTTGTGAAGATTGTTTCTTTCGTTTGTGTGTCCGTGCTGTTGCTAGATTAGCTTGATTGCTTGGCTTAGCAAGAAGAAAAGTCCATGATCCAATGCTAGAGGGTTGATCATTAAAGATTGGCAACGATCCTGCCAATTTGTAATCTATAAAACGTACAGCCATAATGGAGAAAACGCATGTGCCTGCACACTATCGCCTTGATGTCATGTCCTACATGAATGTATGACAGCATTACAAATATGATGCAAGCGCCTGTGACCAAAAACCCTGGATTCTTGTTCACTTGCTGTAACTTCATACGAATGAAACTTAGCAACTATTATAAAAATAATAATTCCGATTTGACAGATATTTACGATGGTGCACTTCGTATTGCACAATTTGCAAATCTCTTGAAATTTTCAATCCTGGATCATGGAATACACAGTTTCCAAAACATGTCTCCCTCTAGTTCACTTTTTGTGCAGTCCTGAACGCGCAAAGCATGCCATTTTTCAAGAAACTGACTGATGAAGATCCATATATGACACTC
>CM065683.1:8400351-8430818 GCA_017654935.2 Phymorhynchus buccinoides | reverse complement strand
ACCTCTCCTCTTCTCTCTCTCTTCTCTCACACACACAAAACCACACAACAACCACACGACTCGCGCACTCACGCACGCACGCACACGCACACGCACATGCACACGCACGCACACGCACACACACACACACGCACACACACACACACATACACACACACACACACACACACACACACAACATACACCCACACACACACACACACACCACACATACACACAACAAAACACACACATACATACACACACATACATACACACACACACAACACACACACACACACCCACACACACACCACAAGTTACAAAGAGAACTACCCACCACACACACACACACACACCACACAACACACACACACACATAACAGAGACTTAACCCCACCCACACACACACACACAACACACACACCCACACACACACACACACACACACACACAGAGCCTTACCCACAGACATACAGTGACCTTTTAAATTCAAGAAGTTGTGTTGTTCGTGTTGTCCAGGGCAGCCACATGCACTCCGACTTCGGAGGAACAATTTTAAGAGCAATTTCCTCTTTTGATCTTTTCTTCCTCGTTTGATATTTTTCGTATTTGAATTAGTTAAAATGGTTAAAATTTGATAATCTTAATAAAAGGTCCATTTTGTGACCGATACAGGTCCTCACTGTCTCCGCCACATTAATTTTCAACGACGCTTTAAATTGCTGTTCCCGCCATGCTTCTTGCTCCGACCTTCACCACCCTGGTGCTAATCGCCGTTGCCATGACCACGGTCAAGGTCAAGGCCGAAGTTCCGCTGACCCAGTTTATCGGGCTGCCCGCCCACAAGCATCACCGCTATCAGTTCGACGTCCTCTCTGAGGCCAGCGTGGACGACCTCAAGGCTGCCATGAGCAGCTTCACTGTGGACCATAGCTTCAAGGTGATGATGACGATGGTGATGACGATGGTGATTATGGTGATGATAATGATGATGGTGAGGAAGACGATGATGATGAGGATGGTGATGAGGATGATGAAGATGATGATGATGATGATGATGATGATGCATGATGTTGTTTTGATGATGATGATGATGATGATGATGATGGTGGTGTGGTGGTGATGGTGGTGATGATGATGATGATGATGATGATGATGATGATGATGATGATGATGATGTTGATGATGATGATGATGATGGTGATGATGATGATGATGATTATGATGATGATGATGATGATGATGATGATGATGATGATGGTGATGATGATGATGATGGTGAGGATGATGATGATGAGGAGGAGGAGGATGCATGCAGTCGACTAGAGTGTTGAGTGTGATGATAATGTTGTTGATGATGATGATCATAAATATGATGATGATGATAATAAATATGATGATGATGATGATGATGATGATGATGATGATGATAAATATGATGATGATGATGATGATGATGGTGGTGGTGGTGGTAATGTGGTGGTGGTGGTGAGGAGGAGGAGGAGGAGGAGGAGGAGGAGGAGGAGGAGGAGGAGAAGGATGACAGTAATGATGATGATGATGATATTGTTGATGTTGATGATGATGATCCGTCCTTCCTCCTTCTTGGCCTAATAGGGTAACTCTGAGGTAAGGAAAAAACCCGACTTCGTTTGGTTCCTTTGTCGCAGCAGAAGTTATTTCTGCTCACTCTCCACTGGACCTTAGGTCCCTTAGGCGTAGGTGTTGTGATGATGATGTTGTTAATGATGATGATGATGATGATATGTGTGTGTGTGTGTGTGTGTGTGTGTGTGTGTGTGTGGGTGTGTGTGTGTGTGTGTGTATTCACAGGTCCTGGGCGAAAAACGCTACATTTTCTGTAAGTACGCTGATCCATTTTTACATAATATTTTTATTTCACTGTAGGGGAGTGTGGGGTAACTTAGAATATTTGTCAACCTCTTTTCCCATGCAGTAGTATGTTTGGTTGTCCTATTTTTGCCATTTTGCGTGTTGTTGTTGTTTTTGTTATGATCGTAATTGCTGATTCTTATTTCTTTGCTTTCATTTACGAAGCTTTTATTGACCTATAAAAAAACGTTCAATATTGTCCTGGCTGAGAAACTTTAATCATATAATTGACCTAGGCAAAACATAATCACTGTAATCCTAAACTACAAAAGGGCAATGCCCGTTTGTTTGAGAAGATTGTTTCTTTCGTTTGTCTGTTCATGCTGTTGCTAGATTGGCTTGATTGCTTGGTTTAGCAAGACGAACAGTCCATGATCCAACGCTACGAGGGTTGATCATTAAAGTTTGGCAACGATCCTGCCATTTTGTAATCTATAAAACGTACAGACATAATGGAGAAAACGCACTTCTTTCACGCATTTGCTGCACACTATCGCCGTGACGTCATGTCCTACGTGAGTGTTTGACGGCATTGAAAATATGATGCAAGCGCCTGTGACCAAAACCCCTGGATTCTTGTTCACTTGCTGTAACTTCATGCAAATGAAGCTTAGCCATTATTATAAAATTTTAAAACATCTGATTTCACAGCTATTTACGGCTGATGGTGCACTTCTTATTGCACATTTTGCAAATCTGTTAACATTTTCAATCCTGGAAAATACAGTTTCCAAAAAATGTCACCCACTAGTTCACATTTTGGTTTTGCAGTCCTGAACGCGCAAAGCATGCCATTTTTCAAGAAACTGACTGATGAAGACACTGAGAAATAGAAGAAATGTGATGAGTGACACTTCTTTGAATACAATAGAAAGTACAATGCGCGAGCTTATTCTAGTGAGAATGCTCGCAACAAAATGGGTACCCAATTAACTAAGTGACGAAAATAAGAAACGATATAATGTTTGTCTGACAGAAGTGCTCGGAATATTTGGGTCAAACGACCCAAATAAACATGTGATGTCATTGCAGGGAACGAGACTTATCAGAGCTTCTGTATCATTTTAAACAAAAGCGCCAATGAGATGTAGAGTGGTCTTGACTGGGACAAACCAGTCATGCTGCAGCTAAAATTCCATGTTTGTAAGTGACGTGTTTGCATTTCTTTAATAACCCAAGGGCCTTTCATCATTGATGATATGCCAAAGAAAGCAACACTTATGGCAACACATTTTGTTCAAGCATTATTGTCAGAAGTTACCAGATCAGTGTGCCAGTGGCGCCCAACCATTGGCACAAACAAGACGCTGCTTTTGCATGAAAAAGTTAGTGCCTACAAGGTCAAGGTCGCCGTGACCTTCCAGGAAAAGGAAGGTAATCGATGTTTGAACCACCTGTTTTACAGACTTCACTTTGCTTCACATGACTTTAAATTTCTTCATATCATTTTAGATTGGTTTGGACAAATGTTTTTTGGCACCTATGCCCTCGCAAAAAGCTCAAAATCACAGCTCTGACCCTTGCCTCAAAGAAGCTACCAAAATGACCTTGAAACTTGGCGTAGAGGGCTAAAACTGTGCATACAAAAAAGAAAGGTGTTTTTCCTAATAATGCAAATCTTTCAAGTCTGTGAACACCTTTGTCCATGTTTTATGGACCTAAGGACAAACTATTCTGATCAACCCACGTATATCGGGCACTACATAATAATATCAAAACCAAACGTTTTGCGAGACACAGACTGTTATCAGTAAGCATTAGTTTCATTAGAACAAGCAAATTAAGGTTCAAGGAACATACATAATATCGAGAAAACAAACCTATTGTGTAACAACCTACCCTCGCAGCGTTCCAAAGCAACGACACGGCTGCTCTGCGTGAGCTGAGATTCCCGAAAGGGTCCAAGGTAACGCAGTACCCCGTGGAGACTGGTGAACAGTTCTTCGAGATGTTCGACGTCAATCCAGGCCACTGGAACTTCCCTGAGAATACCAAGACCCACCCAATCCTCTTCTTCACCGACTGGACCCAAAACATGCCTAGTAAGGGGATTGAGAGAAGACTTTGTCCGTGTTTGACTGTTATATTATTTTTTGGACTCTGAATAAGAACTGCACTCAAAGTATTTTTTCATTTTAAAACTGTATTCCTGTCCTCAAAATCTAAAATACTGAATCATTCCTAACAATAACTGTCAAAACTGTCTCCAATGTCTCAACAATGGTGTCTGTAATGCTATTTCACTCAATGGCAAGCCATATTAATATATTTCTAGTAAGTTTGATTTGTTTTTGTTGTATTAGTCTTTGATGCTCAGCTGGGAGTACATATGTATGGCTTTGCCATCTTATTTATCTTATTTATTTATTTATTTATTTCTCTATAGAGAGCCTGTGCTCGCAGACCTTTGAGATGGAGATGAAGTCCTGGGTGGAGCAGGCCAAAGGACTGGCGGGCAAAGCCAAGCCCATCGTCCACCCCGTCATCGCCACCTACCCGCCCAGGGTAAGTTACCCCACTCTCCCCTACCGTTACTTTGTTTTGCTTTTTGCCATCCCAGGGTCTGATTCCCCCTACCATTACCAAGTTTAGTTTTCTACCCACCACACGAGTAAGTTACCACCACCCCACTCTCCCCTACCGTTACTTTGTTTTGCTTTCTGCCATCCCAGGGTCTGATTCCCCCTACCATTACCAAGTTTAGTTTTCTACCCACCCACCCACCCCACCACCCAACTGTCGCCTTGTTTGGCTTTCTAACCTCGCCAGGGTAAGTTACCCCACTCTCCCCTACCGTTAATTTGTTTTGCTTTCTGCCACCCCAGGGTCTGATTCCCCCTACCATTACCAAGTTTAGTTTTCTACCCACCACACGAGTAAGTTACCCTACTCTCCCCTACTGTCACCTTGTTTAGCTTTCTACCCTCGCCAGGGTAAGTTATCCCACTCTCCCTTACCGTTTTGGGGGTTTTGTTTTCTTGCCATCCCAGGGTCAGTTACCCATCTTTCCCCTACCATTACCAAGTTTGGTTTTCTACACACACACACACACACACACACACACACACACACACACACACACACACACCACCCTCCCCGGGTAAGTTACCCTACTCTCCTCTACCATCGCCTTGTTTTGCTTTCAACCCACCAAGGGTAAGTTACCCCAATTTCCCCATACCATTACCGTGTTTAGTTTTCTACCCTCCCAGGATAAGTTACCCCACTCTCCCCAACTGTTACCGTCATTTGCTTCCTACCTGCCCAGGGTAAGTTAACCCACTCTCCCCTAACGTTAATGTGTTTCGCTTTCTACCCTCCAAGGGTAAATTACCCCACTCTTCTCTTCCGTTACCTAGTTTGCCTTCTACTACCCCATTCCCCCAAGGGCAACTTACCCCATTCTCCCCTACCGTTACCTTGTTTTATTTTCCCAGGGTAAGTTACTTCATTCTCCCCTACCGTTGCTATTTTTCTTCTTTTTTGTATTTTGGTATTTTCTAGTCACAGAGACTGTGAAATTCGGGATGCTCCCACCAGGAGAGCGCATCGCCGCTAGTGCTAAGCTACCCCACGTCCACTCTCCCCTACCATTGCCTATTTTGACTTCTACCCTAACAATCCCAGAGTAAGCCAGCCCGCTCTCCCCTACTATTGCCTATTTTCCCTTCTACCCTTCCAATCCCAGACTAAGCTACCCCACACTCCCCTATCATCTCCTAGTTTGGTTTTCTACCTTCCCAATCCCAGACTAAGTTACCCTGCTCTCCCCTACCATTGCCTATTTCCCCTTCTACACTCACAGACTAGGCTACCCCACTCTCCCCTACCATTGCCTATTTCCCCTTCTACACTCACAGACTAAGCTACCCCACACTCCCCTATCATCTCCTAGTTTGGTTTTCTACCTTCCCAATCCCAGACTAAGTTACCCTGCTCTCCCCTACCATTGCCTATTTCCCCTTCTACACTCACAGACTAAGCTACCCCACTCTCCCCTACCATTGCCTATTTCCCCTTCTACACTCACAGACTAAGCTACCCCACTCTCCCCTACCATTGCCTGTTTTGCATTCTACCCTTCCAATCCCACAGAGTAAGCTACCCCACACTCCCCTACCGTTGTCTGTTTTGCATTCTACCCTTCCAATCCCACAGAGTAAGCTACCCCACTCTCCCCTACCATTGCCTGTTTTGCATTCTACCCTCCCAATCCCACAGAGTAAGCTACCCCACTCTCCCCTACCGTTGTCTATTTTGCCTTCTACCCTCCCAATCCCAGAGTAAGCTACCCCACTCTCCCCTACCATTGCCTGTTTTGCATTCTACCCTTCCAATCCCAAACTAAGCTACCCCACTCTCCCCTACCGTTGCCTATTTTGCCTTCTACCCTCCCAATCCCAGACTAAGTTACCCCACTCTCCCCTACCGTTGCCTATTTTACCTTCTACCCTCCCAATCCCAGACTAAGCTACCCCACTCTCCCCTACCGTTGCCTGTTTTGCATTCTACCCTCCCAATCCCAAACTAAGCTACCCCACTCTCCCCTACCGTTGCCTGTTTTGCATTCTACCCTCCCAATCCCAGAGTAAGCTACCCCACTCTCCCCTACCGTTGCCTGTTTTGCATTCTACCCTCCCAATCCCAAACTAAGCTACCCCACTCTCCCCTACCGTTGCCTGTTTTGCATTCTACCCTCCCAATCCCAGAGTAAGCTACCCCACTCTCCCCTACCGTTGCCTGTTTTGCATTCTACCCTCCCAATCCCAGACTAAGCTACCCCACTCTCCCCTACCATTGCCTGTTTTGCATTCTACCCTTCCAATCCCAAACTAAGCTACCCCACTCTCCCCTACCGTTGCCTATTTTGCCTTCTACCCTCCCAATCCCAGACTAAGTTACCCCACTCTCCCCTACCGTTGCCTATTTTACCTTCTACCCTCCCAATCCCAGACTAAGCTACCCCACTCTCCCCTACCGTTGCCTGTTTTGCATTCTACCCTCCCAATCCCAGACTAAGCTACCCCACTCTCCCCTACCGTTGCCTATTTTGCATTCTACCCTCCCAATCCCAGACTAAGCTACCCCACTCTCCCCTACCGTTGCCTATTTTGCATTCTACCCTCCCAATCCCAGACTAAGCTACCCCACTCTCCCCTACCGTTGCCTGTTTTGCATTCTACCCTCCCAATCCCAAACTAAGCTACCCCACTCTCCCCTACCGTTGCCTGTTTTGCATTCTACCCTCCCAATCCCAAACTAAGCTACCCCACTCTCCCCTACCGTTGCCTGTTTTGCATTCTACCCTCCCAATCCCAGACTATTTACTTAACGGACATTATTTGGTCTTTGCTTGAATATTTGTTCGCGTGAATGATAATGGGATTATGTGACTATGTGTGGTGTCTATGAGTGTGCGTGCGTATGTCTGTGTATGTTTGGACTAATGCGCGTGAGATTGTGTGCAACAATTTCTTTATCTTTTTCTTACCATTTCTAGTTTGGATTGCTTGCATGGGTATGTCTGTACATATATATCTTTGATTTTCTTCATTCAATGATATTTATATAATGTTTATTACTATGCTCTGCATGTGTTTTGCTTGCGCGTGCGTATGTGTGCTTGTAATGATATATGCCTTTTATTCATTTTTAATTTTCTAATGATATTGTAAAGCGTAAAGAGCTTAAAGGTATGCGCTATATAAATCTTCTTAATAAATAAATAAATAAATACCATTGCCTATGTTGCCTTCTACCCTCCCAATCCTAGAGACTCCCCTACTGTTCCATGTTTTGCCTTCTACCCTTCCAATCCCAGACTAAGCTACCCCACTCTCCCCTACTATTCCCTGTCTTGCCTTCTACTACCCTCCCAATCCCAGACAAAGCTACCCACTCTCCCCTACTGTTGCCTATTTTGCTTTCTACTCTTCCAATCCCAGACTAAGCTACCCCACTCTCCCCTACTGTTGCCTATTTTGCTTTCTACTCTTCCAGTCCCAGACTAAACTACCCCAATCTCCCCTACTGTTGTCTATTTTGCCTTCTACCCTCCCAATCCCAGACTAAGCTACCCCATTCTCCCCTACTGTTGCCTATTTTGCTTTCTACCCTTCCAATCCCAGACTAAGCTACCCCGCTCTCCCTGACTGGGAGTGGCGTGGGGGTGGGGTGGGGTGGGGGGTACCCTTACATCAGGGAGGTACCCTTACATCAGGGGCTATAACTCATAATGGGAATAAGGTTTTTTTCTTGGGAAGAATTTGCAACGTGTTCAGTAAGTCCTGAGGAACATTTCTAGACTACTTTGGTTTAATCAGAGGGGAGGGGGGGTGCATGGTAACCCCCTACACCTTGGGGACTAAAGGTTGGCGCTCGAAGAGAGCTGTCGAGATAAAGTAAATGAATAAATAAAAACATGTCACTGCCATTCTGTGTGTGTGTGTGTGTGTGTGTGTGTGTGTGTGTGTGTGTGTGTGTGTGTGTGTGTGTGTGTGTATGTATGCGCGCGCGTCCGTGTGTGTGTGTTTAGGTCTTCTCATTCTGGGAACTGGAGGAGAACGCTCTCCAGAACGTTGCCAGCGAGACTCTGCCCAACGAATTTGGGGGCGTCGGCGGCAGCCGGCTGGAAGTAAAACGAGTCATCCGAGTTTGATTAACACACCTTGCATTGTTTTCCTTACGGTCAAAACGCACGTTACTAGTTTTCGCTCTCTCCTCATGGCAGCACAGTGAAACGATACTAATAGCATAACTTGCATACATTACTTTTGTTGCCATGGGAAACGAGCGAAAATTAACAACGTCTATTGTGACCATACAGGTACTCAAAATAGACACCTGATAAAAATTCAAAAAAATAAAAAGTAAGCCTAATGATCGAAAGTTTAAAGCGTGAGAATTGATTGACCGGCATCATCCAAGTTTAAACGCAAATTTCCTGTGCCTTGCTCAATAAATGTTGTTATGATTCATTCGAAATGCGTTTGTTAGTTCTTTGGTATGTTTGGGTTTTTGGCTCACGTCGTTTTTTTAAAAACAAAGTGAGTCTATAGTATTGTACGTGTTCGGTTGTGTGTGTGTGTGGGTGTGTGTGTGTGTGGGTGTGTGTGTGTGTGTGTGTGTGTGTGTGTTGCGTCCGTGGCCCGACCTTTAACCTTGCACTTTCCAAACTTTAACGTTGTGTTAGAGGGTTAAAGTTAGCAGGATATTTTATTTTGACGTGAGCCTTCAAGTCACGATGATCAATGTAGTCAGATGCATCAATAAAGGACACAAGAAAGACTATAATTTGTTGCAGAGATTACTGTTGTGCAACCTTTAACCTTGCAATCTCCAAACTTTAACATTGTCGTTTTCTCTAATTTTCTCTAAAAATACAAGGCGTTGGAGGGTTAAAGTTAGCAGGATACTTGATTTTGATATGAGCCTTCAACTCACAACGATCAAAGCAGTCAGATGCATCTACAAAGAGCGTACGAAATACAATCATTTGTTGCAGAGATTACTGTTGTGCTGTACAGATCAGATACTGGAAAGAAGACTCCATTAGATATACAAAAACGCTGTTTAAAAATAAACATAAGACTTCAGGTGTGTACAAATAGGTACATTTTAACGTCGTTAACTTATATTTTCTGTAACAAAAGGGATGTACCGAGTGTGGGGCGTTGACGGCCCGGTTGTTTCGTTTTATTTGCGCCTTTCACAACTGTTGTTCGTGTTCATTCGCGCATCATCTCCACCCATGCTATACTTATTATCGCACTTCCGGCGACCGCACACACAACAAGGCCTAGGCCTACAGATCAAGCCTTACCTCATAATCAAGACGACGTACCTAACATTTAGCCCACAATCATTTCAGTCTTGAAAAAAATATACGAAAAATCCAGTGTTCGTCGATTTCACTGCCTTCGACGTACGAATCCAGATCAAGTTAGGCCTAGACGATTGATCACCATGTGACCAGAATGGATGAGCGTGCAGGCTGCGACCTTCACCTTTGCTTTGTGGCAGAGGGGGGGGGGGGGGGGGGGGGGGAATTAACGAAACGAAAATAAAATATTAGGACTAAAGTATCTTGCAGAAATGTAGATGATGTGGAACAAGTTTCTATCCATGAACAATTAGTTTAACCCTTTCACCGCCAAAGTCGCATTTTAGCACCACAGTGATTTAACACCTATGTCACTAAAAGGCATCAAATTGGGGTCTATTATCCAAAGACCCTATTGTCTTAGTTTTGGGAAGTAAGGATATACCTTATTTTATATCTGTCACAGAAGAATCCCCAATACTGCAGACGGATTTTGTTCTCTACCCAGGTAAATTTAATGGAAATATTTGGCTGAAATATGGCTGGCGGTGCCGGTGAAAGGGTTAAAGCCGGCGACAGACTATGCGACTGCCTCATATGACTCGATCAGGTCGTGACGTAGATCAAATTTTGTTTCCCGCACAGAAGAGGTCACAAGCCATCTGACTCAATCAGACTCGATCAGTGAAATTTAGAACCCGCCCTATTCGGCCCTGTCACCTGACTGGGCCCGACTGAGTCAGATTGATCGAGAAGGATGGTATGCAAATGAGGTGAAACGTCACGACCTGATCGAGTCACATGAGGCAGTCACATAGTCTGTCGCCGGCTTAAAACAGTATCAGATCAGGAGTATGGCCTTCAATTACTAATTTTCTAAGAGGCTTAGACCTACAGGTGTCCGTAGACCCCCCTTACCCCGGCGGGGGGGGGGGGGGGGGGGGATTGGTCACTATGTTTTTCTGAAAGCTTCGTCAATATGTTTTTCAATATTACTTGTTTGCCAGAAATAAAAAATAGGGCTCCACTATGTTACATGCGCATATATAAACATACATATAATTAAATTTTAAAGACAGAGGGAAAGGGGTAGGGGTAATTTAATGCACAGAAATAATTTAATTTACACAGTAAAATAAAAATTAATTCTGTTTTCAGATGCACAAGTGTCTACATAACAGTATTATAGTAATACAAATCAGACGTGAGCCTTGAAGGCTTTGCCTCGTTGTTGTTGTTGTTTGTTGTTTGTTTTTTGTCCTTTTTGCTTTGCAACATTAAGAATTGTATGTGTGTGTGTAATTGTTGTTGTTTTTAAAAATTATTTTCCCCTTGATTTCTGCCTGGCGAAAAGAAACATAGTACCGTATTTTACGGACTACAAGGCGCTTCTAATTATAGGGCGCACCCCCTGAACTTAACTGAAAATGTGAATTTAAACATACACAAGGCGCAACGTATTTTAAGGCGCATGCACAATCATCGAACAAAAGCACACACAAAAATAGATTAAAAAAATCTGTAATGTCATGGTGTATGGGAGTTATCTTGCTGAATTCAATTGGTCAAACAGGGAAAGTTACTCTACCATGAGGTAAATCCCAAGAGGGAATAACACTATTCCCTGCTGTTAAGTTTAGATCGTGTTGCACGACTTGAGGGTAAATTAGACCTATAAGCGTTTGTTTCATTCTCGTTCACATTTTGGATATAGAATGTAGATCTAAATTTAATGAGTGTACAATTTTCACTCACTTACTTACGGTATAAATTAATTATGGAAAAAATCAAGCGACTCAGGCTGATTGGGATGCCCTTAATTACGCAAAGAAAAGAACACGCTTACGTCAAAGTAAATAATCCCCCCAAATTACGTCAAAGCGTCCACTCATGCCACACACAAAAGAACGCATGATGTAGGCTTACAAGCCATCTGGGTCAATCTCAATTTGATTATTTATTTGCGAGTTCTCGACGTTTTGCTAGTTAGATCAGTTTGTAACCCCTCTTTCTATTTAAAATGTTTGCAAATCGTTCACTCGCTTCGCTTCGCTTTTCAAGGGGCTATTGTTGCTATGGTATTTGACCGAGTAAGTCGAGGTAAACAACTCTAATTTTCACGAAGTGCTCTCCCCTAGGTTTTTTCTCCGAAAATCGTCTAATAAACATGCACAATGATCGAACAAAAGCACACACAAAAATAGATTCAAAACCTGAGATCGATTCAAGCAAAGGAGGTCGTATTTTGCCTAGCTCTGTCAAAACAATCTTCAGAACGAAAAAAGTTACACTCACGCCACTATCCGGATATCCATATGATGAAGCACTTTTACGAATCGTCTGCGTCAGAGAGCCCAGAGAAGTCAGAATTGCTAAGCACGGAGTAGATTTCTACAATGAGTTTTTCTCGCCTTGAGCAGCGACATACTTTTCCGCCATGATTGTTACGGCTTTTACTGTCGAAACGAAAGTTGTGACGTCATATCCTGCTCTTTTTTTTTCTTCTCCCCCCCCCCCCTTTTTTTTGATGTCCCATCTTCTGGGCCGTACAGTGGCGTTGCTCCCACGCCGCTCATTCCGAATCCCAATTCACAGCCACACCTCCGCACGTTCAGGTTGCAGAATTCGAGACCAGCAGTCCAAGAGGAGCGAATCTATGTTAGGCCGTCAGGAGGCAACCAACCGAGGAGACACTGCACTGCTGCTGAGTCACTTCGGTGGAGTTCAGTAGAGCCTGTTCAGGACACCACCTACTAAGTCCCCTACTGACAACACTATTCTCTTAGTCGCGGAGCCAGCGTGAGTGAGGTCCTCCTCCGAGGGCGCCACCACGACCATCCACCGACAGCTCCCCAGAACACACTGATCCCCATGACTTTGACCCGAACGCACCAAGGCATAGACAGGATCGGAAGCCGAAACTGAGGTCACCATGGGAGCAGGGCTTGCAAAGCCACAGAATTTGAGACATTTCTATTCTTTTAATGATTGATGGAAATGAGGCGGATGACTATGATGATGATGATGGTGCTATGGAGTTCCGTATCGGTCTGAGACTGCATGACAGGGCTGTATTCGACGCTTCATTTCATTATGATATTCTGGCGTTAACCAGGCCAAAGAACTACAGATACCTGCAGTGTTGGTCTTGAAATTAGAGCAACACTCTCAGAATTGCATCCGTTAAGCGGATGAAGCTCGACTGCGTGGTTTCAGTCTTCCCATTGCGCCCACAGCCACTCCCTCTGGGTAGGAGTCGGTCCAGGACCGCAATAACCCTCACCTCTGATGGAATTCGAACCCAAGACCTCTCAGCCAGTAGTCCGCGACACTAACCACTTCGCTACGGCGGCTGGTAATGATCTGCTTTCTTCTTCTTCTTCTTCTTCTTCTTCTTCTTCTTCTTCTTCTTCTTCTTCTTCTTCTTCTAATTCTTCTTCTTCTTCTTCTTCTTTCTTTCTTCTTCTTCTTCTTCTTCTTCTTCTTTCTTTCTTTCTTTTTGTCCGGCTCAAACAGTGTTGACTAGTATGTGGGCACTAGGCTTTATATTGACTCTATGAATCGTAATTCATTATTCTTTGTTTAGTTAATTCACGAAGCCCAACAAAAATCATTTTATTTTTTCAGTTGACTACAGCCTGATAAAACCCTTTTTTTAAATGTCTAAAATGCTATAGTTTCATCTTCAACAACTCTACAGCATAAAAAGTGCATCTGTAAAACATGTTCATTTTCATTTTTTAAAGGAACAAATATTATCTCAATATTTGGGTAATGATTTCCTATGTTTAAAAAAAGTCAAAGAATATTGACTTTTTTTTTTCTTTTTTTTTTAGCACATTGACAAAATGCTGTTTTCTTTAACAATCTCAACCAAACTTGCATAAGCCCCCCCCCCCCCTCACCCTCACCCCTCACCCCCCCCCCCCCTTCCTCCCTCAATCCCAATTCCAACCCATACCCACTTTCCCCTTTCTCAAGACTCAAGAATACTTTATTATCTCATAAAGAGAAATTATGCTGTGGCACGGCATAAAATCACACATTTAATAAGATAATATTAAATAAACTAACACATAGAATATTAAATAAGATGTAAAATGGAGAAGAAAATTATTATTTTTACTATAACAATGCATCTGTACATCTCATAACTATATAATAATATAGACCTAATTATAACATAACACATCATATAAAAGCGATGCGATAAAATAAAATAGAACATATCACATAAAAAAACCCACACATTTTAATACAACCAAATAAGAGTTTAAAAGGTATAGATGATAGGCCTACACGCAGAGATGGAAAGAGAGGGAAGGGGAGGCAGAGAAAGAGGGGAGAGGGGGAGGGAGAGAGGAACATACTAAGACCAGGAAACATACAATTTCACATCATAAATGCACGTAAAAAGGGAATATTATTATGACATCATTAAGTACTAAAACAAGAAATACAATAAAATAGCATCTCAACGTCATAGAATGCAAACCCAGTTATAACCAAATATATTTTAGAATATTATTATCACATCATTAATTAATTAAGTACTAAACAAGAAATACTAAAACAATTTTTAAAGAGTCATACACATCACATAAAATGAATCCAGTTATAATCAAATATCAACAACAGCACAACAAACAACGGGAAATGCGCGCGCACACCCTTCCCTCACCCACTCCATACAGCATGCACACACTCATCCAGAGAGAGAGGTGGGGGGGACAGAGGGGGAAGAGAGAAAGTGGAAGGAGGGGGGAGAGAGCGCGCGCACTTCTCTATCACTCATCAAGATCGCTTAGCACACACATACTGCCATTCACTCAAAAACACATTCATTTGTTCAGCAGAGAGATGGAGACTGGAATAAAACTGTTTCTTGTTCAGAGGGTCCTGGATTTTGGGGTGCGGTAGCGCCTTCCAGAGGGTAGGATCTCGAAATATTGACTGAGTCCATCACTGCTGTCGGTGGCTATCACCCGCGCCTTTCCTTCCACTCGTCGCACGTACAACACATTCATACTTTCTCGTCTCACTCCCACAATCTTGCTGCAGACATTCACCGTTTTGCTCAACACATTCTTATTTTTCTTTTCTTTTTTACACCAAGCTGCCAAACCAACAAATGAAGGAGAACGTTAAAACAGATTCAATAATACACCTGTAAAAGCCTTGAAGAACAGTTCTATTCACACCAAGATTTCTAAGTTTTTGCAGACAATAAATTATAGATTGGCATTTCTTGTGTATAAGATTGACATTGCAGTAAAATTCGGTTTGTCATCAATAACAGTCCCTAAATAGTTGTACGCACTCACTCGCTCAACTTTCACATCACGAATAAAAATGTCAGACACAACAGGTGGATTCTTTCCAAAAATCAATTAACATTTCCTTTGTTTTCTGTACATTCAGGTCCAGGTGGTTCTGTTCACACCATGCTGCAAAAGAAGAAACTTGATCAAAATATACAGTCAGAGCTGGAAAGGTCTTGTAGAGCAGAATCATCAGAGTATTTCACAAGCGGGGTGGAATCAGTGCTAGTACATTCATTAGTGCATTGAGTGAAGAGGACAGGTGAGAGTACAGTGCCTTGAGGAGAGCCAGTAGAAGTGTGCTTTACAGACGAGATAGCGTTCTGGAAGCTGACAGACTGTGATCGATTAACAAGAAAGCTCATTATCCATTTGACGAAGCGAGGACAGACATTGTAGGAGAGGAGCTTGGAGGCCAGAAGGTGGGGCTGAATGGTGCTAAAAGCAGAAGAAAAGTCCACAAAAAGAATCCGTACAAAAGAGACAGGTTTTTCCAGGTGTGTGAAAGTGCTATGGAGGGGAGTAAGCGTTGTGTCGTCTGAACTTCTGTTGGGTCTGTATGCAAACTGATGAGGGTCAAGGAAGGGGGTTGTCTGTGCTGTAATGTGTCTGAGCACGAGTCTTTCAAAACATTTCATTACAATTGAAGTCAATGCAACCGGTCAGTAATCGTTCAAAGAGGAAGGTTTGGTTTTCTTTGGGACAGGAGAGATAATAGATTTCTTCCACAAATCAGGAACAGAACAAGAACTTCTTGTAGGCACGCCCCCCCCCCCCCCCCCCCAACCCCTCACCCCACCCCAACTGACCACTTGGAACTGCACCCCTCCCCTCTTCCATGACTGGCCGATCATGGTTGTATTTTTATGTCTTTTTGTTGTCTCCTTTCAATTCACATCATATATTTTCTTTCATTCATGCAGTATATTTTGTATTGTTGATTATGATTATTGTTAAAAATAACAATTATAACGTGTTTTGTAGAAGTTAATAAGACCTGTAACTTAACCTATTCATCCACCTTGTCCGTGCGCTTGCTTACTCGGTTTGTCTGCCCTCCTGGCTTGAAAACGTTCCTACGCCACTGGACTCCTGAATGAATAACCATATTGATGTTTTGGGGAGTTGTTTTTTATAGTAGTATACACTCGTGTTTCCAAGTTTATATTGCATAAACAACTCATTTGTCATGAGGTGTTGTATCGAATTAATCCATCTTTATCGATAAATGATGATCATAGCGTGTTGATCTATTTATTGTGCATAGTATTATTGTGGGTTACCTTAGACGTGTGGTAGTGCTAACATGTGATGCATAACTTATCGCTATGAGAGAATAAAGTAGTCTTGAGTCTTTGGATACGACGTCTGTTTCTCTTATCTGACTGTTAAAATTAATGGTAATTCATCCAACAGTGCCACAAATAATGGTATCGTATCATCATTCATTTGTTTTGTTAATGAGCACACAATGTTAGTACAATGTTAGTTCTCTTTGCTTTACATCTGCTACATAGGTCATTCCTTTGACTGCCTCTCTTCGTCTGTCTGTCTGTCTGCCTGTCCGTCCGTCCGTACATCCTTCTGTCTATGTGTCTGCTTGATCTGTGGACAATAATGCTCAGAAATTCATTAGCGGATTTAAATTAATTTTGGGGGGTATTAGGATACACAGTGGCACAGGTGATATACCCTTCCATGTTTTATTTGCCTCAAGAAAATTCCATAGCTACGGTGTTGGAAGCCTTTGCAGCTTTGCGCACGCGCGGCAATACACTTCCATAATTGGCCAAATCAACCAACCACGTGAATCTGCCACGTGCATTCACACCTTTGACCTGCATGCCCAGCGTGCACAACCCCCTCCCTTTAGTGCGTGCCGTGTGCAAAGCTCCTGCCATATATACACATTATGCATACAGTTTGCACTGACTTTCTCTAACAACTTGTAAGTTGATATTTATGGCAATTTTCAGATGCCCTATGAGAATCAGGTGCGCTTTTCTGGTGATCCACAAGACTTTTCGGACTGCTACAAGAATTTTGGAAGCTTCAAAACACTGGTGAGATTTATTTAATCTGTTGGTGCCTTGTACCTCCTGCTACAATTGTAGGCCCTATGCATAAGTTACCATTTGTACTGAATAAGGCATGCATTGCTTTCGTCAAAGAACGTTTCCATTTCCAAAACCATATATTATGACTCGTTTTCTTCTTATTAATCTGTTTATGATGGTAGGTAGTACGTACGTTATACTTATAGTCACAGAGGCGTCTCTGTGAAATTCGGATTGCGCCCACCTGGAGAGGGCGTCGCAGCCAGGGGCGCGCCACCAATTCTTTTGGGCATGCGATTTTTGTGTGACTGATGAGGAAGGAAAGGGAAGGGGGGGAGGTAAATTTTGACCACATGACAACTTTTTTGTTGCCACTGGGTTTAGCATGTGCTAAGTGCATGGGCACACGGGACCTGGGTTTATCGTCTCATCCGAAAGACTCCAAGTTCAGACCGTAAGATCTAGTGTAAAGTGAGAGGAAAAAATAATCCCCTGTACCCAGGTCCGAACTCGGGTTTACTTGACACAAGGCGAACGCGATACCTCTGTGCCACTCTAGCCTAGTCGTTGTCCCTTAAAGACATAGGAACAAAAGTCTAAAAGAACCGGGCAGCTGAAAGTCTTCTGTTATTTAAAAATGAATTTTTTTTATGACTAAATCTAGCAATTTTTGGTTTTCAATCTTGTTTGAGTGTACCTTTCTTTATTTGGCCAGCGTATGAGTGAATGAAAGTTAGGTTTTACGTCCACTCGGCTGCCAAACAGCACATGGGGGACGAACCATCAACCAACCATCATTCAAAGCCCTGAGCAGATCCTGGAGGCACTGCAATACCCGGTCTGACAGGCCTACTTACAGGGCCAGCCACACGTCTACTAAAATCGTACGACTGTACGACACGATCGATCACGTGGTCTCGAAAAACAAATGTGATTCACGCTTTTAGATGACGTGATCGAATCGCATCGTACAGTCGTACGATTTTAGCGGACGTGTGGCTGTCCCTTTAGGGTGACTCTGAGGCTATTTGACACATGGATATTACAGTCTATTATTACGATCAAGCTCCAGTGTTTAATTGGGCAGGCTTTGTCTTCTACATTCATTACTTTTGCTGGTGTGTTTTATGAACGATTTCCATGTTATTCTTTATTCCATTCATACCGGTCTGGTCTTAGGCTCTATACGTTCTGTTTATACCAAATTAGTTTATTCAGAGATTATACACGAATAATCTCACACACGTAAATGTGATGAAAATATAAGAAGCAATCCTGTTAGTTTGAATTGTTATTGTTTCGTGCCAAATAAGTCTGGGTTGTTTTTTACTTCTAAGGCAATAAACAGCTGTTCTGTTCTGTTCTGTTCGTAAAAGTGTGGGGGGTTTCCCATATGGGTATTACAGTATTAGTCCAGAAAATAATATTGGACTGTGTTACGTGCCTCTTTTAAATTTAAGAGTTGTTGTTGTTGTTGTCATACCCTGGCTTAAAGACTCCAGGGATCATCCCAGCAGCTGAAGCACTTGAACACTATATGGTACAAATGCACCACATAGGGATGAGATCATTACGAGTGACCGTTTTTGATTGCCCCGCCATGTGGGCAGCCACACTCTGACTTCAAAAACAAATTAAGAGTAAGTTCCTCTTGATCGTTTCTTCCTCATTTGATATTTTTCGTATTTGAATTAGTTAAATGGTTGAAATTTCATAATCTTAATAAAATGGTTCCCATCTAAAAGGTCCATGTCGTGTCTGATACAGGTCCTCACTGTCTCCGCCACATTAATTGTCATCAACCCCTTAAATTGCTGTTCCCGCCACCAGCCATGATGCTCCTTGCTCCGACTTTCACCACCCTGGTGCTAATCGTTGCCATGACGACGGTCAAGGTCAAGGCCAAAGTTCCACTGACCCAGTTTCTCAGGCTGCCCGCCCACAAGCATCACCGCTATCAGTTCGACGTCCTCTCTGAGGCCAGCGTGGACGACCTCAAGGCTGCCATGAGCAGCTTCACTGTGGACCATAGCTTCAAGGTGATGATGACGATGGTGATGACGATGGTGATTATGGTGATGATGATGGTGATGATAATGATGATGGTGAGGATGACGATGATGATGAGGATGGTGATGATGATGATGATGATGATGCATGATGTTGTTTTGATGATGATGATGGTAGTGGTGGTGGTGGTGATGATGATGATGATGATGATGATGATGCATGACGTTGTTGTTGTTGTTGATTATGATGATGATGGTGATGATGGTGATGATGATGATGAGGATTATGATGACGATGATGATGATGATGATGATGATGATGATGATGATGGTGAGGATGATGATGATGATGAGGAGGAGGAGGAAAATGCATGCAGTCGACTAGAGTGTTGAGTGTGATGATAATGTTGTTGATGATGATGATAATAAATATGATGATGATGATGATGATGATGATGATGATGATGATGATGATGATGGTGAGGATGATGATGATGATGAGGAGGAGGAGGAAAATGCATGCAGTCGACTAGAGTGTTGAGTGTGATGATAATGTTGTTGATGATGATGATAATAAATATGATGATGATGATGATGATGATGATGATGATGATGATGATGATAAATATGATGATGATGATGATGATGGTGGTGGTGGTGGTGGTTAGTGGTGGTGGTGGTGAGGAGGAGGAGGAGGAGGAGGAGGAGAAGGATGACAGTAATGATGATGATGATGATATTGTTGATGTTGATGATGATGATCCGTCCTTCCTCCTTCTTGGCCTAATAGGGTAACTCTGAGGTAAGGAAAAAACCCGACTTCGTTTGGTTCCTTTGTCGCAGCAGAAGTTATTTCTGCTCACTCTCCACTGGACTTTAGGTCCCTTAGGCGTAGGTGTTGTGATGATGATGTTGTTAATGATGATGATGATGATGATATGTGTGTGTGTGTGTGTGCTTTCATTTAAGAAGCTTTTATTGACCTATAAAAAAACGTTCAATATTGTCCTGGCTGAGAAACTTTAATCACATAATTGACCTAGGCAAAACATAATCACTGTAATCCTAAACTACAAAAGGGCAATGCCCGTTTGTTTGAGAAGATTGTTTCTTTCGTTTGTCTGTTCATGCTGTTGCTAGATTGGCTTGATTGCTTGGTTTAGCAAGACGAACAGTCCACGATCCAACGCTACGAGGGTTGATCATTAAAGATTGGCAACGATGCTGCCATTTTGTAATCTATAAAACGTACAGACATAATGGAGAAAACGCACTTCTTTCACGCATTTGCTGCACACTATCGCCGTGACGTCATGTCCTACGTGAGTGTTTGACAGCATTGAAAATATGATGCAAGCGCCTGTGACCAAAACCCCTGGATTCTTGTTCACTTGCTGTACATGTAACTTCACACAAATCAAACTTAGCAACTATTATGAAAATAATAATTCCGACTTGACAGATATTTACGGCTGATGGTGCACTCTTATTGCACATTTTGCAAATCTGTTGACATTTTCAATCCTGGAAAATAGTTTCAAAAAAATGTCATCCACTAGATTACTTCTTTTTTGTGCAGTCCTGAACGCGCAAAACATGCCTATTTCAAGAAACTGACTGATGAAGATCCATATATGACACAGAGAAATAGAAGAAGTGAGATGAGTGACACTTCTTTAAATACAATAGAATTGACAATGCGCAAGCATATTCTAGTGAGAATGCTCGCAATAAAATGGGTACCCAATTAACTAAGTGATGACAAAAAGAAACGATATAAAGTTTGTCCGACAGAAATGCTTGGAAAGTTTGGGCCAAATGGACCCAAATAAATGCGATGTGATTACAGGGAACGAGACTTATCAGAGCTTCTGTATCATTTTAAGCAAAAGCGCCAATGAGATGTAGAGTGGTCTTGACTGGGACAAACCAGTCATGCTGCAGTTAAAATTCCATGTTTGTAAGTGACGTTTTTGCATTTCTTTAATAACCCAAGGGCCTTTCATCATTGATGATATGCCGAAGAAAGCAACACTTATGGCAACACATTTTGTTCAAGCATTATTGTCAGAAGTTACCAGATCAGTGTGCCAGTGGCGCTCAATCATTGGCACAATCAAGACTCTGCTTTTGCATGAAAAAGCTAGTGCCTACCAGGTAAAGGTCGCCGTGACCTTCCAAAACAAGCAAGGTAATCAATGTTTGAACCACCTATTTTACAGACTTCACTTATCTCCACATGACTTTTAATTTTTTCTTATCATTTTAGATTGTTTGGCTGGACGAATTTTTGGGCACCTAGGCCCTCGCAAAAAGCTCAAAATCACAGCTCCGACCCTTGCCTCAAAGAAGCTAACAAGCTGACCTTGAAACTTTGTATAAAGGGTTAAAACTATGTATGCAAAAACGAAAGGTGTTTTTCCTAGGAATGTAAAACTTTGAAGTCTGTAAACTCCTTTGTTCATGTTTTATGGATCCAAGAACAAACTTTACTGATCAACCCACGTATATCGGGCACGATTATAATAATATATCAAAACCAAACATTTTGCGAGACATGGACTGTATCAGTAAGCATTAGTTCATTTAGAACAAGCAAATTAAGGTTCAAGGAGCATACATAATATCGAGAAAACAATCCTATTGTATAACAACCTACCCTCGCAGCGTTCCAAAGCAACGACACGGCTGCTCTGCGTCAGCTGAGATTCCCGGAGGGGTCCAAGGTAATGCAGTACCCCGTGGAGACTGGCGAACAGTTCTTCGAGATGTTCGACGTCAATCCCGGTCACTGGAACTTCCCTGAGAACACCAAGACCCACCCAATCCTCTTCTTCAACGACTGGACCCTAGAAATGCCTAGTAAGGGTGTTGAGAGAAGACTTTGTCCGTATTTGACTGTGTTGTTGTTTTTTGACTGAATAAGAATTAGACATACACACACAGTAATGGGACTGTGAGAAGACTTTGTCCGTGTTTGACTGTTATGTTATTTTGTGGACTGAATAAGTACTACACACACAGTAATGGGATTGAGAGAAAACTTTGTCCGTGTTTGACTGTTATAGTATTTTTTGGACTCTGAATAAGAACTGCACTCAAAGTATTTTTTTTCAATTTAAAATCGTATTCCTGTCTTCAAAGTCTAAATTACTGAATCATTCCTAACAAAATCTGTCAAGACTGTCTCCCATGTCTCGACAATCTGTAATGCTATTTCACTCAAATTGCAAGCCATATTAATATAATTCCAGTGAGTTTGATTTGTTGTTGCATTAGTCTTTGATGCTGAGCTGGGAGTACATATGTATGGCTTTGCCATCTTCTTTATCTGATTTATTTATTTATTTATTTATAGAGAGCCTGTGCTCGCAGACCTTTGAGATGGAGATGAAGTCGTGGGTGGAACAGGTTAAAGGACTGGCGGGCAAAGTCAAGCCCATCGTCCACCCCGTCATCGCCACCTACCCGCCCAGGGTAAGTCACCCCACTTTCCCCTACCATGTTTTGTTTTCTACCCGCCCAGGGTAAGTTACCCCACTTTCCCCTACCATGTTTTGTTTTCTACCCGCCCAGGGTAAGTTACTCCACTTTCCCCTACCATGCTTTGTTTTCTACCCGCCCAGGGTAAGTTACTCCACTTTCCCCTACCATGCTTTGTTTTCTACCCGCCCAGGGTAAGTTACCCCACTCTCCCTTAGCGTTTTATTGTTTTGTATTCTTTGTATTATTTTTCTCCCCCCCCCCCCCGGGTATGTTACCCTATTCTCCCCTACTGCCGCCTTGTTTTGCTTTCTACCCACCAAGGGTAAGTTACCCCACTCTCCCCTACCGTTACCTTGTCTTGCTTTCTACCCTCCACCAGAGTAAGCTACCCCACTCTCCCCTACCTGTACCTTGTTTATTTTCTACCCACCAAGGGTAAGTTACCCCACTCTCACCTACCTTGTTTTGCTTTCTACCCACCAATGGTAAGTTACCCCACTTTCAGCTACCATTACCTTGCTTTGCTTTTTATCTTCTCAAGGGTAAGTTACCCCACTCTCCCCTACCGTTTTCTTGTTTTGTTTTCCTGCCATCCCAGGGTCAGGTACCCCACTTTTCCCTACCATTACCGAGTTTCATTTTATACCCACCCACCCCTACTGTTACCGTCATTTGCTTTCTACCCGCCCAGGGTAAGTTACCTCACTTTTCCCTACCGTTTTTTTTTGGGGGGGATTGATCGTTACATTGTCTTGCTTTCTACCCTCACCAGGGTAAGCTACCCCACTCTCCCCTACCTGTACCTTGTTTTGCTTTCTACCCACCAAGGGTAAGCTACCCTACTCTCCCCTACTGTTACTGTCGTTTGCTTCCTACCTGCCCAGGGTAAGTTACCCTACTTTACCCTACTGTTAGTGTGGTTTGTTTCGTACCCTCCCAGGGTAAGTTAACCCCACTCTCCCCTACCTGTACCTTGTTTTGCTTTCTACCCACCAAGGGTATGTTACCCCACTCTCCCCTACCGTTTTCTCGTTTTGTTTTTGTGCCATCCCAGGGTAAGTTACCCCACTTTCCCCTACCGTTACCTTGTCTTGCTTTCTACCCTCACCCAGGTAAGCTACCCCACTCTCTCCTACCTGTACCTTGTCTTGCTTTCTACCCTCACCAGTGTAAGCTACCCTACTCTCCCCTACTGTTACTGTCGTTTGCTTCCTACCTGCCCAGGGTAAGTTACCCTACTTTACCCTACTGTTAGTGTGGTTTGTTTCGTACCCTCCCAGGGTAAGTTAACCCCACTCTCCCCTACCTGTACCTTGTTTTGCTTTCTACCCACCAAGGGTATGTTACCCCACTCTCCCCTACCGTTTTCTCGTTTTGTTTTTGTGCCATCCCAGGGTAAGTTACCCCACTTTCCCCTACCGTTACCTTGTCTTGCTTTCTACCCTCACCAGGGTAAGCTACCCCACTCTCCCCTACCATTACCTTGTCTTGCTTTCTACCCTCACCAGTGTAAGCTACCCTACTCTCCCCTACTGTTACTGTCGTTTGCTTCCTACCTGCCCAGGGTAAGTTACCCTTCTTTACCCTACTGTTAGTGTGGTTTGTTTCGTACCCTCCCAGGGTAAGTTAACCCACTTTCCCCTACCGTTACCGTGTTTTGCTTTCTTACCTCCCAGGATAAGTTACCCTACTTTCCCCTACTGTTTCTGTGGTTTGCTTTCTACCCTCCCAGGGTAAGTTAACCCGCTTTTCCCTACCGTTACTGTGTTTCGCTTTCTACCCTCCAAGGGTAAATTACCCCACTCTCTACCCTTCCAATCCCAGACTAAGCTACCCCACTCTCCCCTACTATTGCCTATTTTGCCTTCTACCCTCCCAATCCCAGAGTAAGCTACCCCACTCTCCCCTACCATTGCCTATTTTGCCTTCTACCCTCACATCCCAGACTAAGCTACCCCACTCTCCCCTACCATTGCCTATTTTGCCTTCTACCCTCAATCCCAAACTAAGCTACCCCACTCTCCCCTACCATTGCCTATTTTGCCTTCTACCCTCACAGACTAAGCTACCCCACTCTCCCCTACCGTTGCCTATTTTGCCTTCTACCCTCACAGACTAAGCTACCCCACTCTCCCCTACCATTTGCCTATTTTGCCTTCTACCCTCACAGACTAAGCTACCCCACTCTCCCCTACCATTGCCTATTTTGCCTTCTACCCTCACAGACTAAGCTACCCCACTCTCCCCTACCGTTGCCGATTTTGCCTTCTATCCTTACAGACTAGGCTACCCCACTCTCCCCTACCATCGCCTGAGTTGCCTTCTACTTTCACAGACTAAGCTACCCCACTCTCCCCTACCGTTGCCGATTTTGCCTTCTACCCTCACAGACTAAGCTACCCCACTCTCCCGTACTGTTGCCTAATTTGCCTTCTACGCTCACAGACTAGCGGCTACCCCACTCTCCCCTACCGTTTTTTTTTTTTTTTTTTTTTTTTTTTTTAAAGCCGGAGATCAGAACTGTATGTTTCCTTTAGTGTAGGAAATTCATTTTTGGGAATCTTGTTTCCTACTTTCATTCACTTCCTCTCCTTTACATTGACTTTGCGTGCATTATCTCTCTCTCTCTCTCTCTCTCTCTCTCTCTCTCTCTCTCTCTCTCTCTCTCTCTCTCTCTCTCTCTCTCTCTCTCTCGTGTGCTGGGAGGTCAGCCTGCGGTTATCCATCCTTCGCTGCTGTTTATGGTGTGATAGGCCTAGTTGCCGTCCTGCAGCCTGCAGTAAGAAGAAATGTTCAATGGTCTTTTTCTGTCTCATAGTCCGTTCAGTTGCACCTTGGTTGGGCTCCATTAGAAAGACTGGCGTTCACTGGCTCGCGTGCAGCTTCTGTGGTGCTGTGTGCGTGGTCCCTCGCTTGATAGGCCTGTGGGTTATCAGTAGGCTGAGTGGTTTAGTAGCCTTCCTTTCCTCCTTGGGGGCTGCCCGCTCTTCCTTTCGCTGATAAGTTGGTTTCTACATGCACACTTTCACACTAATCAAACATTCTTTTACTTCTTTTTTTTTAAACAAGACTTCCCATTTTTCATCATTTCTCCATTGGCTTTTTTCTTCTTTTTTTCTTCTCTTTTTGTAGTTTTCGTCTTTTATTTTCAAAGATAAATGTCTTCCAAATCAACAAACCCACTGCTTTTATGTATGTTAATTTCAAAGTTCATAGCAAGCATGCATCATTTCCATCTGCTAAAGTATTCTAAACTAACTATGCAGAAACAGACTAATACCAAAACAATGTAGACACTTTCACGTATTACACACTGTAAACTGAGAAAATAATAAACCTATGCATATTTTAATGTCTGGTCGGATATCATGAGTGACAAGTGGACGCATGGTGGTGGGGGAGGGAGTGGGGTTGTGAAGGGGAGAGGTAGGGATAAAGAGAAGCACGGAGAGAGAAAGAAGGCAGTCACTCATCGTTGTATTCTCAGTTTCATTTCTGCAGTAAAAATAGATTCTAGATGCTTGAGGTTTCCGTATTTAAATTTAGAAATGGATACTTTAGCGATCAGGAGTACATGATTAATTTCATTTATAACACCATGTTTTTTTATTCTTAGGGTTAGGCAGACCGAAAAGTGCTATTTCTTCATTAATCGTGAGGCGATAGTTATATGTAGACAAAATAAGTTGCTGTATCATTTTCCAAAAGGGCAGTATTTTAGGGCATTGAAAGAATGCGTGTTCGATGAAGTCAACCTCTGTGGGACACCATGAACATCTGTTAGAGTTTGCTATTCCCATTTTATGTAGCAGGATGTTTGTGGGGTAGATGTTATGGATAAACTTGAAGTGTAGCAACCTCAGTCTTGATTCTTTTGTGCACAGGTGTGCCGTGTTGAAATACTGTGTAATATCAACGTTTAGTTTTCTTTGCCAAAAGTGTGATGCACAGATGTCATGATTTTGTTGTTTGACAAACATATGTCTAATTGTTGCATTTTTGAGAGTGTTCAATGGGCCTTCTTTTGTGGTGATCATGTTGTCAATGGGTTTATGCTGTGGGTTTGCGCCTAATTCTTCTTTCCATTCTGGTGGTATAGCATTAATTAGAGCGTTGTGTTCAAATAAGAGGCTAGGGTGATAACCTACTCTTTCTGTTATCTGAGCGTAGTTCATGATATGTCCGTTAAGCAGGAGGTCTTGCATATAATGTAAACCTGCTTTTGCCCATTTTTTGTAGTATAGGGGTACCCCTTTGTATTTAATGTTCTGATTGTTCCAGATAGGCTCCGTGTGTATGTTTATCACTGGTCTGTCTGTAGTAAGCATTGTCACAGTTCTTAATACTTCCTTCCAAAACTCTGAGTGGACGGCCTCTATACCTTGCATTTTGCTTGGCACTACTTTGGCATTAAAAGCACAGTGTATATTTGTGAAGGGTAAAAGTAATTATCTGGCTTGGAGTGTCCAGTACTCATTATCTGCGTTTTCCTTTAGTAGCTGTACGGCCCATTTGACTAAGAACATTTTTTGCTGATGTTCAATGTTAATCATTTTGAGGCCGCCATCTTTTATATCTAGACTCAAGACGTTCCTCTTAATTTTCTCAAAAGCTTTCTTGTTGTTCGTTTTTCTTTTCCATAAAAATCTGTAAATAATTGTGTTGATCTGGGCTAGCACTGTTTGGGGAAGAGCAAGCGATTGTATAATGTAGGAGAATTGAGAGAGAAGCAGAGTTTTGGCTAAAATAATTTTACCATACAGTGATGGGTTTCGATTTTCCCAAGATTTTATAGTTCTCTTTATTGTATCTAATTTACTTGTCCAGTTCTCTTGGATTAACGATGCCTGAGTTTCTGCAGAAAAATAAATACCTAAAATTTTGATCTTCATTTTTAACATGGGGATTTCTTGAACTGTTCCAATTTCGTTTTGTCTTCTTCCCAACCATATCCCTTGACATTTAGATTTGTGCAGTTTCAGTCCCGAGTGCTCTTCAAATTTTTCCACAATTGAAATTGCTAACTCTATGTCGTTTTCGTTTCTCATCGTCAGTGTTGTATCATCTGCATACTGTTTGATTTTAGTTGTTGCCGTTTGTCGTCCATTTTGAATTTCAATCCCATGTATATCTTTATTGTTTCTTATTTTGATGGCAAGAATTTCTACCGCAATTACAAAAAGTAAAGGGCTTAAGGGGCAACCTTGCCTGATTCCTCTTTCTGTTAGGAACCAATCTGACAGCCATCCTCCGTTGTGAATGCAGCTCTCAGTATCTTTCATTGCTGTTTCAACCAACTGGATGAAGTTGGGGCCAAAGTTGAAAATATCCAGTGCTTGAGAGATACATGTTTTAGAGATTGTATCAAAGGCTTTTGTGAAATCTAGAGCTACAATTGCGCCTGTTTTATTGGTTTGTTTAAGATATGCTGTAAGATCATCTATGAGTCTTAAATGTGTAGTTATATTCCTGCCTTTTATGAAGCCAACTTGGTCGGTATGTATGATTTGTGTGATAACACTTTGAAGTCTATTGGCTACAGCTTTTGTGTAAATTTTATAGTCTGTGTTTGTTAGAGTAATGGGCCGATAATTGGATAAGTTAAGTTTGTCTGTTCCGTTGTCTTTGTGTAATAAAGTAATAACTCCTCTTCTTAGAGATTTTGGTAATTGACCCTTTTGGATGGATGCACAAATGCATTCAAAAAAGGGATTTTTCAGCTTGTCCCAGAAATGAAGATAAAAGTCGGGAGTTAACCCATCTATGCCGGGGGAAGAGTCTTTATTTAAATCTTTAAGAGCCTGTGTAAGTTCATCTACCGATATATTATTTTCACATTGTTCTCTGTCCATGTGGCAAAGGGTAGGGACAGGGTCATTTTCTAGGAAGTGTTCCTTTATGGTTCTATCACCTTGTTGGCTGTTCTGTTTATATAGTTGCTGATAGAATGTTTTGATTTCGTTTATAATTTTTCCAGGGTTGTCTGTACTTTCGTTTTGTATTTTTAACGTTGAAATCATACAAGCAGCGTTTCGTCTTTTTTCTAAGTTTAGGAAATATTTTGTGTTTTTTTCTCCTTCATTGATCCATTTTTCCCTTGATCTGATTTGAGCTCCTCTTGCTTTGTGAAATTCTTGTAATTCGATCTCCTTTTTTAGTTGATAAACTTGGGTTTGGATTTCTGTATTCTGGGGATCTTTGCATAATTGGTTTTCTTTGTATGTTAAATCAGTGAGTTTTTCTTTTAAAATTGCTCTATAGTTTTTTGACTTAGAGCTAGAGAACTGTATACAAAACGATCGGATCTTGGTTTTCAACATTTCCCAGATTAGTTCTGAATGACCATTCTCATGTTCATTTTCTTGTGCATACTCGTTCAAATGATTGTTTATTATGTCGTTAATTTTTTCTACAAACTGATTATCACGTAACAACGTTGAGTTGAACTTCCAATAACCCGGTCCTCTCTGAAATTCATTTAATTTTATGCTCAGCTTGACCAATCTATGGTCTGAGAATGGACAGGATTCTATATTGGCATCTCTAATTTTAGTCAATGCTAATGGATCACAAAAAATATAATCTAGTCTCCTTGCTGTGAACGGGCTTTGTCTTGACCAGGTGTACTCTATCTTATCTGGATGTAGAGATCTCCATGTGTCATAGATGTTTAGATTAGCGCACATTTCTTTGAGCGCTAACCTCTCTCTATCAGAGTGGGGTAATCCAACCACGTTGTCAATGTCGCTCATAGTGATGTTAAAATCACCATTTACCCAGATGTGGTCGCTATCATTTGCTTGAAGTTCTGTTTCCAGTTGTTGTAGGAACCTAACTTTCTCTGTTGTCGTACTTGGGGCATAGCAGTTAACTACAGTGTGAAATATTCCATTTATACACATTCTAATTGATAACAATCTATCATTACTAGTCTTTATTTCCGTGCTGTCACGTACCAGCTTTTTACTAATTAGTATTATAAGGCCATTGCTTTTATTGGTGCCTGCTGAGTAGAATAAGTCGCCATGCCACTGTCTCTTTATTTCTGTTAATAAATCTTCTGTAATGTATGTTTCTTGTAAACATGTAATGTCCAACTTCTTCTCCCTAATGTAATTAAAAAGTGATTTTCTTTTCAGTTTGTTTCGTATGCCTCTAACGTTTAAAGTACCAATGCTTAGTTCATTAGCCATGACATTAGAGACATAAATCCGTTAATCATTGTTCGAAACTCGTAAGTCCATGGTCCATAGCGGTCGTGATGGGGAAGGGGAGGGAGAATCAGGGGGAACATTAGGTCGCTCCCTCTGCTTCACCATCCAGTGGTATGCCTGGTGTTTCTTCCTCCCTCTCCCTCTCCTCTCCCTCCCTCCCACTTTGGAGAAAATATTCGTCCAGGCGAGAGCGGTGGTTGGGTCCTTTCTTTTCTTCCGACTTGCTTCGCTTTCTCTTGGCCACGCAGCTCTGTGAGCGAGCGGCCTTGCCTCCCTTCTGTGCTGCAGGTTTCATGGTTGCTGTAGCAGTAGGGGCAGTCGCGCGTGCGTCCCTCGCGTCTGGCTGGTCAGCTGGCTGCTGCTCCATTGGGCCACGTTCAGCTGGCTGGCTGGCTGGCTGCTGCTGTGCGCGTTCTTCCCTGCCTTCGTCAGTGGGCCCACTGCATGCTGCTTCACCCCTTCTGTGGCCTGTTTGTTTGCACACCAGGCAAACGATGTTGTTAGGGCAAGAGCTTGAATGGTGCCCCACTGTTAGGCATCGATTGCACTTGTTCTGCTGCCTCTGTTCCTTGTGATAGAGATCGCAGGAAAACCGGCCAATCTTGATCCTGGCTGGCAGGGGGTCTTGAGGTGTTGTGATTATCACAAACCTCCTCCCTGTTTCCCAGGAGCTTAAACGTCCA
>CM065683.1:8327851-8387851 GCA_017654935.2 Phymorhynchus buccinoides | reverse complement strand
ACAGGGTCACACAGAATCAGGGACATATAAAGACAGGGGGGCACACAGAATCAGGGACACACGGAGATGGGGGTCACACAGAATCAGGGACATGTAGAGACGGGGGGTCACACAGAATCAGGGACACGTAGAGACGGGGGGTCACACAGAATCAGGGACAGATAGAGGGGGTCACACAGAATCAGGGACACATAGAGACGGGGGGTCACACAGAATCAGGGACATATAGAGACGGGGGGTCACACAGAATCAGGGACACATAGAGACAGGGGGTCACACAGAATCAGGGACACATAGAGACGGGGGTCACACAGAATCAGGGACATAGAGACAGGGTCACACAGAATCAGGGACACATAGACACAGGGTCACACAGAATCAGGGACATATAAAGACAGGGGGTCACACAGAATCAGGGACACATAGAGACGGGGGTCACACAGAATCAGGGACATATAGAGACAGGGGGTCACACAGAATCAGGGACACATAGAGACAGGGTCACACAGAATCAGGGACATATAGAGACAGGGGGTCACACAGAATCAGGGACACATAGAGACAGGGGGTCACACAGAATCAGGGACATATATAGACAGGGGGTCACACAGAATCAGGGACATATAGAGACAGGGGGTCACACAGAATCAGGGATATATATAGACAGGGGTCACACAGAATCAGGGACATATATAGACAGGGGGTCACACAGAATCAGGGATATATATAGACAGGGGTCACACAGAATCAGGGATATATATAGACAGGGGTCACACAGAATCAGGGATATATATAGACAGGGGTCACACAGAATCAGGGACACATATAGACAGGGTCACACAGAATCAGGGACACATAGAGACAGGGTCACACAGAATCAGGGACATATAGAGACAGGGGGTCACACAGAATCAGGGACATATAAAGACAGGGGGTCACACAGAATCAGGGATATATAGACAGGGGTCACACAGAATCAGGGATATATATAGACAGGGGTCACACAGAATCAGGGACACATAGAGACAGGGTCACACAGAATCAGGGACATATAGAGACAGGGGGTCACACAGAATCAGGGACATATAAAGACATGGGGTCACACAGAATCAGGGACACATATAGACAGGGGGTCACACAGAATCAGGGACATATAGAGACAGGGGTCACACAGAATCAAGGACATATATAGACAGGGGGTCACACAGTATCAGGGACACATAGAGACAGGGGGTCACACAGAATCAGGGACATATAGAGACAGGGGGTCACACAGAATCAGGGACATATAAAGACAGGGGGTCACACAGAATCAGGGACACATAGAGATGGGGGTCACACAGAATCAGGGACATATAAAGACAGGGGGTCACACAGAATCAGGGACATATAAAGACAGAGGGTCACACAGAATCAGGGACATATAGAGACGGGGGTCACACAGAATCAGGGACATATAAAGACAGGGGGTCACACAGAATCAGGGACATATAGAGACGGGGGTCACACAGAATCAGGGACATATAGAGACGGGGGTCACACAGAATCAGGGACACATAGAGACGGGGGTCACACAGAATCAGGGACATATAGAGGGGGTCACACAGAATCAGGGACACATAGAGACAGGGGTCACACAGAATCAGGGACACATGGAGATGGGGGTCACACAGAATCAGGGACATATATAGACAGGGGGTCACACAGAATCAGGGACACATATAGACAGGGGGTCACACAGAATCAGGGACACATGGAGATGGGGGTCACACAGAATCAGGGACACAGAGACAGGGGTCACACAGAATCAGGGACACAGAGACGGGGGTCACACAGAATCAGGGACATACGTAGACATGGGTCACACAGAATCAGGAACATATATAGGGACAGAGAGAGACAGGGTCACACAGAATCAGGGACACATAGAGACGGGGTCACACAGAATCAGGGACACATAGAGACAGGGGGGGTTACACAGAATCAGGGACACATAGAGACGGGGTCACACAGAATCAGGGATACATAGAGACAGGGGTCACACAGAATCAGGGACACATAGAGACGGGGGTCACACAGAATCAGGGACATATAGAGACGGGGGTCACACAGAATCAGGGACATATAGAGACGGGGTCACACAGAATCAGGGACACATAGAGACAGGGGTCACACAGAATCAGGGACATATAGAGACGGGGGTCACACAGAATCAGGGACACATAGAGACGGGGACACATAATGACAACTTTGGGGGTCGTAGAGACAAAATTGGGGACACATACTATTGAGACGGGGACATAGAGATGGGGGCAGTGTACTACATAACTGGCAAGGAAGGATGGGCGGGGGTGGGGGGTGGGAGGTGGTGGCAGAAAACGAAATGGGTAACTGAGCAGACAGGCATGGGTAGCAGGGTGAACATTTTGTTCTGTCTCTTTTTTTTTCTACTATCTTTTTTTACCACAGCGATAGGCGTGTACGCTTTGCGCATTCGTGATAAGTGGCTTTCATTATTTTATATATTTACATGTGAATTCGTATGTAACATGGCTATGGTGTGGCGTTTGAATATGTGATGTGAACATTATTTTGCGTCATTTTTTTATATGTTTTTCTTACCCAGTGAATTTAGGCATGTACGCCTCATGCATTTGTGAAAAGTGACGTTATTTTCTTTACATGCGTACAGGCGTTGTGACCCACCCAGCCTTTCCTGTGACATACTTATGATGTGTCGCTTGTGTGTGACGGAGTTTTCCTGACAGCTTTGCAGGTAATGTGTGAGTTATCTAATAGTTAGTAATACAGTAGTGAAAATCGCTTAAGTCAAAATTGAAGGGACTGACATGTTATTTTGAGATAGCCGATATTTTGAGTTAAAAAGACCTTTTAGCATAAAGGTGATTAAACTGGGACCAGTTATCCAGTGTTTTGAGTTATCAGGAATCCACTGTAGTAATACTATCTCTGTCTCTGTCCGTCTCTCTCTTTCTCTTTGTCTCTCTCTCTCTCTCTTTACACACACACACACGCACGCACACACACACACACACACACACACACACAACACAAAAAACCACAAAAAAACATCCCGCACGCAGGCAAGCACACACACACACACACCACGCACACGCACAGAGAGAGAGAGAGAAGAGGGAGGCGCATTAAATGTTGGGAACAGGAAGGGACCCAAAATATGTGAAAGCTTGGGGTGAATTGGAGAGGGTGGGGGTGAATAAATGAATGCGAGGATAGAAATGGTGGGAAAGAGGGCAGTTCTTAATGTTTTGATAGTCGCTTGTTTCGACCCTAACTATGTCCAACTTCTTGCGAAGCATGATTTGTTGTCCATTTTTCCTTAGTTTTGTTTCCATTTTTAATGCATGCAAATGTGTTTCCTTGCTTGTGTATTGTGCTTGTACGAGACCACACTTTAATTTCACCTGACGTGATAATAAAGTATTTTTGACTTTGACTTTGACTTTGACACACACACACACACACACATACACACACACACACACACACACACACACACACACACACACACACACACACACACACACACACACCTGTTCCTGCTGTTGACCTGGATTTTTGTTGTTTTCAGACAGTAGTGTGTGTACTACTACGGCCAAGTTACTCCCTTAAAGTTAAACATGGCTGGTGTAGCTTCAACAAACAGTGTGTATCAATGGGTGACTACACTGTGAAGTTGGATTTCAAAGCCTAGCCAGCGAGTGTTGTTTCAGCATTCACAGTGTCTTCTTCTTCTTCTTCTTCGATCGCTCAGACTGTTTCCTGTCAGTTATAAGCGCAGATGCGTCATGCTGCCTTTATGCGCCTAACCACGAAATAGCTAGGCCCAGCGAATCCGACTTCGGCTGGAGGAGGAAATCGTTTTGAAAGTGTTTCTTGAAAAAAAGGGCAGGAGAATGGGCCGGTAAAGACAGAAAGATAGATCACAGTAAGCAAAGGGAAAAGGCAGAGTCAAAGAGAGTGATAGATTAGAAGAAATTACAAGCACAGAACTTCCAGGAGGTGCGGGAACTATTTATGCAAAAGCCCCACCGGTATCCCCACATGGGGGGGCATTGACAGTGTATTTTGGGCAAACTTCTTCTTCATCAAAATATCCAATACCATGCAATTCAACAAAATCCCCCCCCCCCCCTCTCTCTCTCTCTCTCTCTCTCTCTCTCTCTCTCTCTCTCTCTCTCTCTCTCTCTCTCTCTCTCTCTCTCTCTCTCTCGTGTCAGACATTCTTAATCCTCTGAAGTTTACAGATCTTCTGACAAATTCTGATGCCTCGGTCTGTAGGTTTGTTGCATTACTGAGGCTCCACTGTAGTTTAATTTCCGGGCGGCACATTTTATCGTCATTTTATTGTTGAACAGAAAGGTGGCAGACTGGTTAAGACGTTCGCCTGCCAAATGTAATGCGGTGACTGCAACGTGAATGACCCGGGTTCGAATACCGGCCTCGCCCTTTCTTTCTAGTCCGACAGGAAATTCGAACTGAACGTCGAGTCCTTCGGATGGGGACCTAAAGCTAGTCTGACCCAGTGTGCTTTGCGCACGTAAAAAGTCCCACAGCAGTTGAAAGTCGGTAAGAGCAGGGAGAAATCCCGCTGCCTGGTATGGCCAAATTGATAGCTAGGTTTCCCAAGTCTACCCACACATCCCCTCCTTACCCTGCCCCCCAAAAAAATGGGTAGGCGCTGCACTTGCGGTGATGCGTTCTCCGGGGAAGAGCAGCCTGAATTTCACAGAGATAAGTCTCTGTGACTTGAATATATACCAAATACACCCCCCCCACCCCCCCCTCATCACCACAACAAAAATAATAAAAAAAAATAAAAAAAAATGAAATGGAACTCACTGGGAGTTAGGTATATGTGGCTTGCCGTGATTTGAGGAATCTGAAAATGTACAGGTATGGTGGTCAGGACATGGGGTACTGTAGTCTGTGCCACTCTGCCAGGTTTCATTGTGATCGGTTCATTAGTTTTCGTTTGACCCTGAGTAGCACAGTTTGAATTTACACACATACGCATGTGGATATAGAGAGACGCACAGCAGGCCCTAATGTCCCTCATTCTATTTTTCTCTAAAAGCATGGTTGCAAAAATCCAGTGAAGCACAAACTGACAGGTGTTAAAGGCACGGCCGGACTATAAAAGAGGGAAGGTGCTGAGCGCGTGCCGCATTTGAATCACAGCTGGCGAGAGAGACGGTTCGCCCTTCTTTGTTCCCTGTTGTGCGAGCCACCGCAAGGCAGAGCTTTTCTGGCGAGAACGACCCGATCCCTGGGATCGGTTGTTGTCCCTTTAAGCAGCGTTGGTATTGATGTAATTGTCGTGCGATGGGGGTGGGGTGGGGGGTGGGGGACCAGTGACAGGCAATACAACACCTCAACACGCATCTTGATTATCGTTTCACCCACCCAGCTGTGACACCACCTTCAATCGCTTAGCTACTTCGTTGTTGTGTGTGTGTGTGGGGGGGGGGGGGGGGGGGGGGGGGTGAGAGAGATGGTGTGTGTGTGTGTGTGGGGGGGGGGGGTGTGTGGAGATGTATGTGTGGAACATGTGTGTGTGTGTGAGTGTGTGTGTGGAACATGTGTGTGTGTGGGTGTGTGTGGTTGTATGTGTGTGTGTGAGTGTGTGTGTGTGTGTGGTGTGTGTGGTTGTGTGTGTGTGGAACATGTGTGTGGTGTGTGTGTGTGTGAGTGTGTGTGTAACATGTGTTGTGTGTGTGTGTGTGGTTGTGTGTCCATGTTCCATGACCAACCCCCCCTCCCCTCTCCTTCCCCTCCCCTAAAATCTCAATCCTTGCATAATAAAGTTTTTAAGTGTCAAGTGTCAAATGTCCTCCCCCAAAAGAAAAAAAAAATTAAAACTGTGACTTTGATAGGAATCAAACCCAGGACCTTCCAGCTGTTAACACCCCCAGTACTTCACGGCCAATTTCATCATGATAAATTTAGGGGGACAGTTGCGTGAATCAATAAGAAAGCCGCATGAGCTGCAGTGTTAACCCTTTCACCGCCAGCCATTTTCAGCTACAAAATGTCCATTACATTTACCTGGGTAGAGAACAAAATCCATCTGCAGTATTGGGGATTCTTCTGTGAGAATATTAGTGCTGTTATCATATAATAAAAAGCCAAGTGTCTGGGTGTGTCTGAAACACGAAACGGGCCTTATAACTCCACCGTTTTTCGACCGAATCGCTTCAAATTTGCTATGAGCGGCCGTGTCATTTGCGCGGTTTCGCGAAACGCGCATCCGCCGGCCTCTCCGGCGCCCGTATCTTGCTTCAAATTTGCTGTACTCAGCGTTACCAGTACCTGGCGTTACCGTTACTAGGCGTTACCGTTACTAGGGAGAGCGCGTCACTCTCAGAGCAGCGCCAACGGGAAACGGGGCCTTATAACTCTGCTTTTTCTTAACCGAATCGCTTCAAATTTGCTGTACTCAGCGTTACCAGTACCTGGCGTTACCGTTACTAGGCGTTACCGTTACTAGGGAGAGCGCGTCACTCTCAGAGCAGCGCCAACAGGAAACGGGGCCTTATAACTCCGCCGTTTCTTAACAAAATCACTTCAAATTTGCTGTGCTCAGCATTACCAGTACTTGGCGTTACCGTTACTAGGCGTTACCATTACTAGGCGTTACCATTACTAGGCGTTGCCGGTACTCGGCGTTGTGCTAGTATAAATTATAACAGCACTGTCCATGCCAACTCCGTTGAGGCCTTCAAAAGAGCTATTAATCAACCAACATCAATAAACCGCCTCTGCGCAATCTCTCCCCGCCGCAGTTATGCCAGACTACTGGATTGTAGCGACGTATTTGAAAGAAGAAGAAAGTCGAACCTTACTTCGCATAACTAAGACAATTAGGGTCTTTGGAGGATAATAGACCCCAATTTGATGCCTTTTTTTAGTGACATGGGTGTTAAATCACCGTGGTGCTAAAATGCGACTGTGGCGGTGAAAGGGTTAAGGGGCAGACACACGGCATAATTATGATGCGATCTGACTGTGGCGGTGAAAGGGTTAAGGGGCAGACACACGGCATAATTATGATGCGATGTGGCGGTGAAAGGGTTAAGGGGCAGACACACGGCATAATTATGATGCGATCTGACTGTGGCGGTGAAAGGGTTAAGGGGCAGACACACGGCATAATTATGATGCGATCTGACTGTGGCGGTGAAAGGGTTAAGGGGCAGACACACAGCATAATTATGATGCGATCTGACTGTGGCGGTGAAAGGGTTAAGGGGCAGACACACAGCATAATTATGATGCGATCTGACTGTGGCGGTGAAAGGGTTAAGCGACACACATACTTCACGTAACATGAATATAAACATTCTGGACACAACAAAATAAACAAAATCTAACAATATAAAAAAGAAAAATACTAAATTTGCATACCAAATGATTATATTATAACACTAAACACACACACACATGTACTATACTCGTGTAGACCCCAATAAACAAAATTACATAAAAATGTCTGATGCAAAATTATAGATACTTCATCGGAGTCTTGTAGCAGGGGGGAACGGGACTACGATAATAAAGTGAACAAAAACTGGTAGGATTTTCATTAGATCCGTTTAGAATTTCACGAGAATCGTGCCTCACAAATGTCAGTGTCAGATCGCATCATATGCCATGTGTCTGCCCTTTAACCCTTTCACCACCACAGTCAGATCGCATCATATGCCGTGTGTCTGCCCCTTAACCCTTTCACCGCCACAGTCAGATCGCATCATATGCCGTGTGTCTGCCCTTTAACCCTTTCACCGCCACAGTCAGATCGCATCATATGCCGTGTGTCTGCCCCTTAACCCTTTCACCGCCACAGATCGCATCATATGCCGTGTGTCTGCCCTTTAACCCTTTCACTGCCACAGTCAGATCGCATCATATGCCGTGTGTCTGCCCCTTAACCCTTTCACCTCCACAGTCAGATCGCATCATATGCCGTGTGTCTGCCCCTTAACCCTTTCACCGCCACAGTCAGCTCGCATCATATGCCGTGTGTCTGCCCCTTAACCCTTTCACCGCCACAGTCAGATCGCATCATATGCCGTGTGTCTGCCCCTTAACCCTTTCACCGCCACAGTCAGATCGCATCATAATTATGCCGTGTGTCTGCCCCTTAACCCTTTCACCGCCACAGTCAGATCGCATCATATGCCGTGTGTCTGCCCTTTAACCCTTTCACTGCCACAGTCAGATCGCATCATATGCCGTGTGTCTGCCCCTTAACCCTTTCACCGCCACAGTCAGATCGCATCATATGCCGTGTGTCTGCCCTTTAACCCTTTCACTGCCACAGTCAGATCGCATCATATGCCGTGTGTCTGCCCCTTAACCCTTTCACCGCCACAGTCAGATCACATCATATGCCGTGTGTCTGCCCCTTAACCCTTTCACCGCCACAGTCAGATCGCATCATATGCCATGTGTCTGCCCCTTAACCCTTTCACCGCCACAGTCAGATCGCATCATATGCCGTGTGTCTGCCCCTTAACCCTTTCACCGCCACAGTCAGCTCGCATCATATGCCGTGTGTCTGCCCCTTAACCGCCACAGTCAGATCGCATCATATGCCGTGTGTCTGCCCCTTAACCCTTTCACCGCCACAGTCAGATCGCATCATATGCCGTGTGTCTGCCCCTTAACCGCCACAGTCAGATCGCATCATATGCCGTGTGTCTGCCCCTTAACCGCCACAGTCAGATCGCATCATATGCCGTGTGTCTGCCCCTTAACCGCCACAGTCAGATCGCATCATATGCCGTGTGTCTGCCCCTTAACCGCCACAGTCAGATCGCATCATATGCCGTGTGTCTGCCCCTTAACCGCCACAGTCAGATCGCATCATATGCCGTTTGTCTGCCCCTTAACCGCCACAGTCAGATCGCATCATATGCCGTGTGTCTGCCCCTTAACCGCCACAGTCAGATCGCATCATATGCCGTTTGTCTGCCCTTTATCCCTTTCATCGCCACAGTCAGATCGCATCATATGCCGTTTGTCTGCCCTTTAAATGATATAATTTTATCAGGGATCCTGTATAATGAGAGAGAGAGAAGAGAGAGAGAGAGAGAGAGAGAGAGGGCTGTGTGTACGCATGTATTGGTGCATTCCTTCCTGCTGCTTGTTGACATTTTCATTAGTTTCTGCGAGGGTGAGGCGTTATCAGAAAGTGAACAGTGCTGGTGAATGAGGGTGGATGTCTTTGTGAGTGTGAATCATGTTATTTTTGTTACTTTTTTCTTTGCACTGGAATGTTGGTAGTATGACTGTCTTGTTGATTTTAATGCATGTTTTTTAATGTTGATTTTCATGTTGCTTTTGTAAAGCGCATCGAGCATACTTCTGTATGGATTTTAGCGCTATTTTAAATAAAATTATTATTATGATTATACTTTATAGTGTTCACGAAAATTAATCGTCTCCTTCTGTGTTCCAGGGCCATAAGGCCACAATGGGTACGTATGTGTCCGTTTTCCAGCTTTCACTGGTGTCCTCGCTGCAATTCAGCCGACACATTCCGATTTCGGAGGAGCTCAGAGGAGAAAACTATATGGAATTTTTTTTATTATTTTTTTTTTTTGGGGGGGAGGAAACGGCAACAGAATGGGCCAAAAGTCAGAAAGATAGTAAGATGACAGAAGAAAGCGAAGGGAAAAGGCAAGAGTCAAAGAGAGAGACAGATTAGAGGAAGTTACAAGCACAGAACTTCCAGAAGGTGGAGGAACTATTTGTACGGAAGACCCCCCCCCCCCCCAGTATCCTTACAGGGGGAGAGGGGGGGGGGGAGGAAGGGGGGGCGAAAAGAGTCAACATTTTTTTTAGACGGAAGTATTTGACAAACATTGTCATAATCGGATCGCAATCGGACTGTATGCAGTGTGTCCGTCTCTTTAGTGTTACAGTAATTGTGACAAATGGCAGGGGGGTAGGGGGGGGGGGGGGGGGGGGGGGGGGGGGGTGGGGGGGTGGGGTGGGGGGGGGGGTATAAGTAGAGAGTTTGGTGGAAGAGATCTAGGGGGAGGGTGAGGTAGAAGAAAGTGAGTAGAGTTTGAGGTGGTGGAGGGGGCGGGTAGTGAGGGAGGGGTGTTAGATGGAGAGAATGATCAATGTTTGCTGTGCGTGGTAGGGTGTGTGTGAGCGAAGCTGACACAAGCACTCAGGGTGTCGTTTTATTCCGCCTCGCAAAACAGTTGCGTTTCCTGACATTAAAGACCCACCACGTCACGTGTCAAAATCACGGTTTTCACCACGCGTTTTCCCTCTTATGCTGGTAAGAAATCTTAAGAACTCTTCCAAGCATAAGCTGGAATGTGACACGTGACGTGGGGGGTCTTTAAATGCAAACCACACATTGCGGCGTTTCACTTTCAACTAGCCAAGCCGCTATACAGTATTGACATGTTAATTAGACACGCGAATGTCTCTTTAATTTGCCTCGTTTCGGAGCGAGGAGACGTGGGCATGGAAAGGAGGAGAGAGAGAGAGAGAGGAGAAAGGAGAGATAGAAGAAGGAGATAGGATATTTTCAGTTGTTGCTGCGTTTTGCTATGATACATTGCGTCTGTGGTGAACTAACATTTACGGGAGGTTTGTCAGGCACGGGTGCAACTTTTCCTGGTATGCAAGGATTTGCTGTTTTTGAATTTTACCAGAAAAGGAAGTTCCTTTTTTCTTTTCTTTTTGTCAAACAAGATCTTTGTGTGTCTCTTGTATTTTTCAAACACTTTGTTTAAATTGTGGAAAAAAGCAAATAAAAATACCTTCATCAATCAATTTTTGCTTCAGCTTTCAGGGGGGACATTACCCCTGGACCCCGGCCTTTCGGGTGTTTTCATTTTGTGTAGTTATACCCATACATGTGTGTGTGATGTGTTCTTGTTAATGTAGTCAACAACCTCGAGACTTCTTCTTCTTCATTCACTCAGCATCCTCCGTTATCGTTTCGACGATTCTGATGCTAATTTGTACTTTAGGTGGGTGGGTGGGTGTGGTTCAAACAGCTGCAAAAATGTCTTGCTGCCCGGGTGATCACATAAACAATACACAACACAGAACAAACCAAAATTCCTTTTGAGGCTTACCAGTTTGTTCCGTGTTGTGTGTTGTTTATGTGTAACATATTCAAGGTTTAGAAGGCTATGCCGCTCTTGGATACATGTTGATTCGTTTGTATGCCGTCCTCTCCACCATTGTTGATGTGTACTGTGTGGGTGGAGGATCATGAAGGCGAACTTGGCACTTTTTGTTGTTGAGAATGATGCTTTGTTTTGCCTCCCTTTGGCTCTGATCCACTCATTGCTAGGTGAGTGGTACCGTAATCAACTTTAGTGGAGGGGAGTTAATTAGAAAGAGAGTTATGCATGGGTGCTACTCTTTCATTTTTACACTGATTTCAGTATTTTTAATTTTACCAGAAACTGAACTTCATGGGTTTTTTTAATTCATCAAAAAACAATGTGTTGACCACAAGCGATTTGGGGCGTTTTGAACTTAGTCCAGTTGTTCTATCTTGGAAGTTTACAAAGGCAGTGTAATAATTTTACAAGGCTTTATCAGACTCAAACTGTCTTTAACTGTCTGTCTCGTTATATCTCTCTCTTAAGTTGCCCCCCTGAATCATACGACGTGGCTCTGCCCCTGTACCCTGCCGGGGCCATGGGTCCCTGGACCCCTGTCTTTCATTTTTTTTCATTTTGGGGAGTTGCACCCATGGTTATGCCCCTTTGATAATAAATAATAATAATAATTGATAGTATTTCTACAGCGCCTTTCTATAATTATTTTACACTCTAGGCGCTTCCATTCACTGATACACCCGCAGTCACACAAGACATTATCACCCAATCATTCACCCAGGTACAAGATCAAGAAGGAAAAGATTACAAACCGAATGAGCTTTGAAAGTAATGAGTCTTGAGTTTAGCTTTGAAAGTTCATGGCGGAGATCGACTGGGAGGGAATTCCAAACAGCAGGGGCACTGAAACTCAGAAACTGCGGGACTCACCAAATGATTTTAGATTTGTTTTTGGAACTTTCAGAAGTTTTGTTTGGGGACCTGAGTGAGCGGGAAGGATGATAGATGTTGTTGTGACTGTGTTGTGGGTGAATGATTATGAACACAGACTAGGGAAGTTGAAATTACCATCTCTGAAATATAGAAGAATTCGTGGGGATCTGATAAACACATACAACATTTTTCACAGTGATAACAATACTAAATCTTTGTTCCAGCTAACAACTGACTCAAGAACCCGTAACAGTGATTTAAAAATACTAACCCAGTACAGCCGAACTAATATTAGACAAAAATTCTTTTCTAACAAAGTAACAAAGTTTTGGAATACTTTTCCGGCACATATTAAACGAGCACAGAATCTAACACAATTCTAAAAACCTCCTTGATAAATACACCAACATATCAAAACTGCAATATGAGCATGACTAAAAAAAGGCAGATTTGCCGAAAACAAAATATAAAAACCTCTCAGCTGTGCAAAAGTTCAAACAATAATGACAGGACATTGAAGAGGCCGCGAGACCTAATGTCCTAGCTACCTGACCTGACCTGACCTGTTCTGTTACAGCCCTGTGAGAGAGAGAGAGAGATAGAGGGGGGAGCCATCAGAGCTACGTGCAGTGATGGACTCCAAGTGCAGCAGCGGGTGGTTGCGGTCCCTGATGCCTGCCCTGGTGGGCCTGTGCCTGGGGATGGCCATGAGCATGATGTACGCCCCCTTCAGCGACACCAGCTGCGAGACCTACCTCGCCAGGCAGGACCCCCAGGACGTCGACCAGGTCCGCGCCGCCAAGACCTTCCACCCCCACCTGACCAGCAAACCGGCAAAGCTCCAGCCGCACATCCGCGAAGCCAATGCCCTCCCTAGAAACAGAAACGGTGAGGGGGATTCGAAAGCGGCGGCGGCGGCGGCGGCGTTTGTGCGCCCGCGCTTCGCCTCGACAGAGCTGGGCCTGCGGGAGAAGCTGTTTGTCGGGGTGGTGAGCTCCAAAGGGACGGTGGGCACGCTGGGCGTGGCCCTCAACCGGACCCTGGCTGGCCGGGTCAGCAAGGTGGTGTTCTTCGTGGACGGCGGGGGGCCGGCCATGCCTGAGGGCATGACCATCGTCAAGGTTGGTACAGTCGAACCTCCCTTATGAGACCTTCGAGAATCATCCCAAATGAGGTCTTGTAAGGGAGGGGTCTTGTAAGGGAGGTAATTTTAATACTTACAAAGAAGGGCAATGTCTGAGAAGTAGGTCTTATATGGGAGGGAGTCTTATAATGGGAGGTCTTATAAGGGAGGTTCCACTGTACGACTTTAGGTGTGTGGTTTTTTTTTTTCAGAATTGAAAATTGTTCGTTTTAAATCTTGACTGCTAGTGTGCATTTTTAAGTGGACTGATCGACGATTTTTTTAACAAAATGAATTTCACATCAACTCATTCAAGTCGTTCCTCAGAGCCATATATGTCCGGAATTAATAGATAACTGTCAATTTGAAGCTTTTGCTTCAAGGGAAGTAAGCCTGTGTGCACACAATACCTTGGTCACTTCTAAACTCGCTTCGCTCCCTTAGAGCACAATTTTGCCTCTGACTTTGCTTTTGTAGTGGTTTGTTGTGGGAATACCAATCGGTGTAGAGTTTTTAAAAAATATAAAATCTGTGTATAAAAAAAGTCTGATCTACCACTTCCCTATGTCTAAGCCTGAAGTCAAAACCCGTAATCTTCCTTCACTTCTCCTTTTGTTTATGCATGTTTTGTTTGTGTGTTATGGCTGGAGTGATTTGTGAATGTTTTTAATCATTCAAAATCGTTGCGATGCGAATGAGTTTAGACTGCATATTTCAGCTATGCAGAGTACACATGGCTTGTGTGAGGGGTATCAGTAACCACGTCTATTGGTTTATGGTGATCAAGCACCACCTTTGTTTCTGTTTAGAGTACATCATAGTTATGGCTGTTAAGCTTAAAGGGGCACCCTGACGGATACATTTTTTGCAAGAAAAACGTCAAGATCAAAAGGAAAACACCCTTTACAGAGATCGCAACGCTCACTTTGCTCTGGTTTCCTAGAAATCAAATCGTCAACTCGGCGATTCCTCCTTGGCGGAGGTGCTGGAAATCAAATTCTTTCACTGAAAGAGAAGGCGTGTGTCATCTCTTTTCTAATGGCCGCCTGAGTCGTTTGCACGAAATGTCCACAATACAAGCCTTATTTTATAAAGTTTACCAAACGGAGTTTTGCTCACAACAAATGAAATAGCTCCAATTTTTTGTTACTGCACTACAAAGAAGAAAAAGCTTCAACCTCCGCCTCCACCCCCACCCCTGTCCAAAATGGCTTCTCTCTCTCCGGCAACTCCGCCAAGGAGGAATCGCCGTTTTGACGGTTTGGTTTCTAGGAAACCAGAGCAAATGGAGTGTTCCGATCCTTGAAAAGGCTGTATTTCTGGTGATCTCGACGTGTTTCTTGCAAAAACTCATCCGTCAGGGTGCCCCTTTAAGAGTTGAGAAAGAAAGAGAAAATAAGGAAGCATTTGTGTGCCAGTATGCATACTTGAATAGATTTGACAGTATAGCCAAACTAATATTAGAAAATAAATTATTTTCTAACAGAGTAACAAAGTTTTGGAATACTCTTCCTGCACATATTAAATGAGCACAAAATCTAACACAATTCATAAACCTCCTTGATAAATACACCAACATCTCACAAGTACAATATGAGCATGACTAACAGGCAGATTTGCAAAAAACTAAATATAAAAACCTCTCAGCTGTGCAAAAGTTCAAACAAAAATGAAAGGACAGTGAAGAGGCCGCGAGGCTAATATGTCCTAACTACCTGACCTGACCTGACCTGATCTTGAATGTGTTCTGTATATACATCTACATCTTACTCTTTTCCTCCCCCTCCTGCTCCTCCTCTTCATCATCGTCATCATCATCATCAATATCACCATCACCATCGTCATCATCATCTCATCACCATCATCATCATCACCACCACATTCATCATCATCATCATCATCATCATCATCATCATCATCACCATCATCATCATCATCACCACCACCATCCTCCTCCACCTCCTCCTCCTCCTCCTCATCATCATCAATCATCCTCCTGCTCATCATCATCATCATCATCACCACCACCACCATCCTCCTCCTCCTCCTCCTCCTCATCCTCATCATGATGATCATCATCAATCCTCATGATCACCATCATCATCATCATCACCACCACCATCCTCCTCCATCCTCCTCCTCATCATGTCATCATCATTGTCATCATCATCACCATCATCGTCATCATCATCACCACCACCATCATCTTCCACCTCCTCCTCCTCCTCCTCATCATCATCATGATCATCATCATCATCACCATCATCATCATCATCATCATCACCACCACCACCATCCTCGTCCTCCTCCTCCTCCTCATCATCATCATCATCATCATCATCACCACCACCATCCTCCTCCTCATCCTCATCGTTGTCGTCCAGGTGGCAGAGGACCACCCCCACCTGATCCCCGTCCACCTGCTGAAGTATGTGACAGAGACCTACGTGGACGCCTTCGACTACTACCTGCTGGTCAGCGACCGCACCTACCTGCGGGGCCGGCAGGTCATGGACCTGGTCAGCGGCGTCAGCGTCAGCCGCCATGTCCACCTGGGCCTGCCCAAGGCCACCGAGACCGACCGAGCCTACTGTCACCTGGAGGGCGGGGTCATTGTGTCCCAGGTATGGATGGTGTATTGTACTCAGGGCTCCCGGTCGTCCTGCAAAACAAGGGGTCCCGGGGTCAACTCCTTCACTTACAGAACAGAAGGTCCTAGAGGCGGGATAGAGGGTCCCAGTGGCATTGCCAATGCTCAAAAGAATATTTCTAGTGCATCCCTGGGACCCCCTGCACATTCTTAATCTTTTAGAGGGTCCTTTTTTATGCTTGAAAAGAATGAAGATTCGAGGTTTTTATCCTTAAGTAGATCTGAATATGGGACTTGCAGATTGTCACCACAACGACCAGAGCCTTTGATATGTAATTATTGTCAATAATCTATCATATATTATTTAATCATTCCACAGTCTGTGCTGGATCAAGTCAAGGCCAACATGGAGTGGTGCCTTGCGGAGTGTCACCACAACGACCAGAGCCTTTGATATGTAATTAATGCATGGATGCTCCTTCTTTCAGGATGTCCTGAATTGCAGGATTTTGAATTGCCTAGAGCTGGCGTCTCCGGATTATGAGAATTTGAGAAACAACGATTTTCTTACACATACTTGTACAATGAAAAGGGCCTATATAAGCATTTGCTATATTCAAAGGAATGTAGCATTTGTACTAGTCTAGAGGGGTGAAAAAAGAGCAGTAAATGTGTGTGTGTGTGCGCTGCTCCTGCACTCCGCCGGGGCCGCCCCCTTGCAGGAATATTCAAATTTCCCAGGAGCACCCATGTCATTGTCAATACTGGTTAGCGTTTCATCATTATTGTCAGTATTTATTATTCCGTCATTCCGCAGTCTGTGCTGGATCGAGTCAGGTCCAACATGGAGTGGTGCCTGGCTGAGTGTCACCACAATGACCAGAGCCTGAACCTGGGGAAATGCCTGCTGCATTCATCTGACCTTCAGTGTGCCACCCGCACCGGGGTAAGGCGTTGTCTCAGCTTTTTGGGGTGGGGGTGGGGGCTGTTCCATCTGTTGGGCCGTACATGTCATTGGCATTGCTCCCACGCCGCTCATTCCGAGTCCCACACCCTGGCCTGTTCATGTTGCAGAATCTCCCCAAGGCAGACCTGCCAACCTTTCCGCATTTGGCGGAATTCCTTCCGCCCAGACGATAATTCTTCCGCCTTTCCGCTTTATTCCGTAAAATTCCGCTTTCAAAGATCTTAAAAACACCCCAAAATAAGCCCCGAAAGTAAAACGAACGTCTTGTATGCAAAGCGGCACAGCTGCTGTGCGTATATTCAAATTGATTTTCAAAGCCGAACTGCAACTTCCTGCCATAAACGTCCTTGTTCGCGCCAAGCAGTCTTGCAAGATGTCGAAGCGTGGGGGAGAGTCCGAGTCTTGTGACTGTGAAAAAAGAAGTAGAATCGACCGAAAATGGTGTTTCTTTGCGAAAGGCAAGTTGCTGCATCAAAATTCATCTTTCCTCCTGAGAAAATTCCTGTTTCCTTCTGAAAATTCCGCTTTTTTGCTTCAAATATTCCTCTTTGGTCGGTTAGGGGGTTGGCAGGTCTGCCAAGAGGGGGGGGGGTCGAAATAGTTCCCCCACTAGAACCGTGACTGTGTTTGATGATCGATGTTTTCGGGAAAAAGTCGCTGTGATTGTAATGGGGTACTACAGCCACAATAGCAAAGCAAATTGATTAACAGGCCTACCATGATCTGGTTTCCATTCATCTGATGATGTAAATATGTTTCATTTTCATTGTGTTTGCGGTGTTTGTTTTATTCCATGTACCTTAGCTTTGAAGAGCTTTGAAGCTAATGACATTAAAATCAATCAGTGTCACTCACTCTCTCTCACTCTTCCTCTCTCTCTCTCTCTCTCTCTCTCTCTCTCTCTCTCTCTCTCTCTCTCTCTCTCTCTCTCTCTCTCTCCTCTCTCTCTCTCTCTCTCTCTCTCTCTCTCTCTCTCTCTCTCTCTCTCTCTTCCTCTCTTCTCTCTCTCTCTCTCTCTCTCTCTCTCTCTCTCTCTCTCTCTCTCTCTCTCTCTCTCTCTCTCTCTCTCTCTCTCTCTCTCTCTCTCTCACACACACACACATGGATACACATGCTTGCTCACACTTTTTCTTTACAACTTTCCCTATTATAAAGTGTTAATGAATACCGTAATTTTCGGGTTATAAGGCGATATTCTTTTCTCCAGTTTCCACCTATGTGCCTAATAAACGAGGGCGCCCTATTAGTGAACAAAATCGTGAGAAGAGAGGCAACGATTGCCGTGTTCAGTACAGTATACTTGAGTCTAGATATTGAAAGTGGTCACGACGAATACTCACGTTAAAATGCTTCAAAATCCCTTTTATCGTCCGAGATACTGTCCAAACAGATGCCATAACCCTTCATTGGATGTAAACAGCATCGTTGTAGAGCTTAACATGCCATAATTCTACCAGTTTTCGCGAAGAATTGTCCAAACACAACAGGAAGCAGCACAAACGGAAGTTCGATTATTTGAAAGGGGAGCCAACTCCCGTTTATGACAGCAGTAATGGCGGTCGGTAAACGTGTACAGGACGCGTACGGGCTTCAAAGTTTGACTTTCTTTTGCAAGCCTTATAAACGAGGGCGCCTTTTTCTTAATTTTTTTGTCAGATTTTTCTTGAAAATTGACCTATTCGCCATATACACAGCAGCACCTAATTATCCGAAAAATATGGTAACTGGCTTATGAAAGGAAAGGTCCTTCACCCAACAGGCTACTGGTAGTTCAGCTCCGTTTATACAGAACAGCCAGTGTTGTGAAATGAATATAAAGAGAGCAATGTTTGATTTGAGATAGGGATTTGGCAGTTAATGAATATTCATGTACTGCACATGTAATCATTTCCAATAAATAAAAGAGGTAACAGAGGGTAGATTTCAGGACAGAACTCTTGATCTATGTTTAGTCAACCATTGGAATGCGCCTTTGAGGAGGCCCGGTGTCAAAACAATGTGCTTCCTTTTTTTCCCTTCAGATTCCACAAAACTGAGGAGGGTGTTGGTGTTGGAGTTTATGTCAATCTCATGTTCTCTTGATTGTCAATAGCGGGTCTAGATCTTGACCTTGACCTTGACGTCATTCGATGGCAGGATCCAATCATGGATATAAACGTCAACAGGGGAAAACCTATGGAGAGCGCTTTACCCCCCCCCCCCCCCCCCTCCTCCCCCCCCCCCCTCCCCTCCCCCCCCCCCCCCAAAAAAAAGTCTTAGACTCTTACTCGGTCTTTTAGACTGAATGCAAACATCACTTTTTCTCTTCCACAAATAGTCTCTCTGTTCTGTCTCTCTGTAACCCGTTCACTGCCCACACCCCGTTACTGCACCCCGTTCGTTGAGCACTGGCGTCACTAGTGTGAACACTCAAGTGCTCTTGCTTGATAAAGGATATGAAAAGGAAAGCCTATGTTTTTTTGGGTTTTACATGCCCTTGGGGTTGATTACCAGCATTGCAGGTGTCATCTTTTTGTGTGTGTGTGTGCTCTCCCTAGCTAAATTTGACATGAGTTTGAGTTAGTGACTGGTGGTGAAAGGTTTAACTCCCTTTTCTAACAAATCATTGCATACTCACATGCTGAGTGGTTATTCGCAAGCTAACATGTGCAATATGAGAGAGAAGAGGGAGGCGCATGAAATGTTGGGAACGGGAAGGGACCCAAAATATGTGAAAGCTTGGGGTGAATTGGAGAGGGTGGGGGTTTGGGGGTAGGGTGGGGGTGAATAAATGAATGCGAGGATAGAAATGGTGGGAAAGAGGGCAGTTCCTAATGTTTTGACAGTCGCTTGTATCGACCCTATGTTCATTTTTTTTTTTTTTTTTTTTTTTTTTTGAGGCATGATTTGTTATTCATTTTTCCTTAATTTTGTTTCCATTTCTAATGCATGTAAATGTGTTTCCTTGCTTGTAGTGCTTGTACGAGACCACACAGTAATTTCAGCTAACGTGATAATAGAGTATTTTGACTTTGACTTTGAAATATGATCCAAGAGCTTAAGTTTGCCTCTGCGTGCGTGCGTGCACATGTCACTGGGTTTGCTATGATACAATCCAAGTGTGGCACGCATTTTGCAAATGTCTCGGATCAAAACTCATTGAAGAGTGTCTAGTGTTTGCCAAAAGTGCCTGTGTACAAAATGCTCTTTTAAGTAATGCAGACGGTAAGCGTATACTGTCCCACCTAGTAATCTCTCTCTTTCTCCCTCCACCCCCCTCCACCCTCTTCTTTTAAACTCCTCCTTCCCTTCTCCCTCTGACGTCGTATTATTGAGAATATTTCAGGTGCTTAGTCTTGACGAATCATATCCAATTACCTTCACAACCAGCATTCGCATGTGAACAATGTAAGCTATGCACAGAACACAAAATAATCCAGCATGCACACACTGAATCATTCACATGTGAACAATGTAAGCTATGTACAGAACACAAAATAATCCAGCATGCACACACTGAATCATTCACATGTGAACAATGTAAGCTATTTGCAGAACACAAAATAATCCAGCATGCACACACTGAATCATTCACATGTGAACAATGTAAGATATGTACAGAACACAAAATAATCCAGCATGCACACACTGAATCATTCGCATGTGAACAATGTACCTGACCGGACCTGGGATACATTAGAGGAGGGTGGGTTACAAACAAGGGCGGGGGTCTGGGGCCTTGGGGCCCCTGAAGCTGAAGCTTTTTTTAAAGTAAATAAAGTGTGAAAAACCCTTTAACCCTTTCACCGCCAGCCATATTTCAGCCCCAAAATTCCATTACATTTACCTGGGTAGAGAAAAAAATCCATCTGCAGTATTGGGGATTCTTCTGTGACAGATATAAAATAAGGTCTATCCTTACTTCCCCAAAACTAAAACAATAGGGTCTTTGGATAATAAACCTCAATTTGATACCTTTTGGTGACATAGAAGTTAAATCATTGTGGTGCTATAATGCGACTTTGGCAGTGAAAGGGTTAAATTGTACTAATGAACAATTAAACAATAATAGTGACTTCTTTCTCAATTTCTCTCTCTCTCTCTCTCTCTCTCTCTCTCTCTCTCTCTCTCTCTCTCTCTCTCTCTCTCTCTCTCTCTCTCTCTCTCCCCCTCTCTCTCTCTCCCTCTCTCATTTTTCTTTCTTTTTTTTTCTTTCTGTTTTTGGCTGGGTGGGTTACGGAACCCATGTAACACCCCCACCCCCCACCCCTGGATCCGGCCCTGACATTCGCTATGTACACAACACCAGAGATAAGGCAGCATGCACACACTGAATCATTCACATGTGAACATCATACAGGGCCGGATCTGGGATACATTAGGGGGGGGGGGGGGGAGGTGGTTACAAACAAGGGTGGGGGTCTGGGTGCCGGCATATGCCCCCAGTGGGGTTCAGGGACAACGCCCCTGGTGGGGGTCTAGGGGGCAATGGTCCCTGAAGCTGAAGCTTTCTTTAAGAAAGTAAAGTGGAAAAAAACTTTAACCCTCTTGCATTTATTCCGGCCCAAACCGCCCAGCCGGAAGTTGCCTCTGTGTATTCAAGCCGCCCAAAACCGCCCATAGCTTGCCCTCACTCTGAGACCCCCTCTGATGGCATTTTCATCACGCACCAAGTTCTGGCTTCTTATTCACACACTATATGAAGAAGCTTCTCACTTGCAGTGATGTGATAGTAACTTTATGGTGCTCTGTGTGCTTCAAAAGACAGATTTTCCTGAAAATGTGTGACAGAATCTGAATACTAGACGAAGTTTTTTTCTGTAGCGAATGCAAATGCAAGAGGGTTAAATTGTACCTAAGAACAATAAACAATGATAATGACTTCTTTCTGAATCTGTCTCTCCCTCTCTTTCTCTCTTTTTTTTTTTTTTTTTTTGGTGGGGTGGGGGTGGGGGTACAGAACCCAGGTACCCCCCCCCCCCCCTTGGATCCGGCCCTGACTTCAGCTATGCACAGAACACCAAATGAGGCAGCATGCACACATTGAATCATTTGCAGGCCAACACCAGAGGGGAGAGAGATGAGAATCAGAAATGGATAGAAGAAGAACAAATTCAGGTTGGAAGTGCAGGGGGTGGGTGTGTGTCCGTGTGGTGCGCATGCGTGCGTGTGTGCTTGTGCGTGCATGCATGCACACATGCGTGTGTGTGTGTGTGCGCCTGTGTGTGGTGGGTTTTTTTGTGTGCATGCACACATGCATGCGAGCTTGTGTTTCATTTTGTTTTGAATCGGATTTAAAAGTAAGAAAGGGCCAAGTTTACTAGAAGTTCTGTTCATTTCTTTTTCTTCTTTTCTTTTAATGTTCCCCCCCCCCCCTCTTTTTTGCGGTGTCAGGTGAAGCAGTTTCGTCCGTTCAAGGCGGACGCTTTTCGCTTTGAGGACATCAAGAAGCTGTCCCTGTCACAGGACTTCAACGACTCCCACTCCGTGTTCCCCATGCCAGACCAGCAAACACACTTCAGACTACACAGGTACTAGAGTTGAGAACCGGTTCAAAAATCCAAACCGGGTTTTTTAAGACCAGTACTCGCATCACTAGTTTCACCTATGCAAACACATATGTATTTGTCAGAATATTCACACACACGCACGCACGCGCACACATACACACAATAAAGAAACTTATGACTTATGACACACACGCACACTCAACTCAACACTCAGTCAAAGTCAAAGCCATAGACCACCACAAACTAGAAACAGCTACTCTTGGTTTACAAACACCCAATCTGCGCTGAGAATCAGTGTTGTTTTTCGAAAAGAATGTGTTATTCTAAGAAAAACTTACTTTCAGTTTGCAGTTAAAAAAACCGGTTCACAGCAACTCGAACCGCGAAAGTTTAGCACCGGTTTTTCAGTTCAAAGCGTTTTTACCCCCCACCTCTAACAGGTATCCCACTCTATTTTGTTGTTGTTGTACTGTCTTGTCATTCTTCTTCTCTTCTTCTTCTTCTTCTGCTGCATTCCTCGGCCATATGGCCATAATGAGTAAGGTGTCCGGTTTTCGGTTTTCACTGGTCTCCCCGCTGCGTACAGCCGACACATTCCGATTTCAGAGGAGCTCAAAGAAGAAAAATTATTTGGAAGATTTTCACAAAAGGCAGGTGAATAATAATAATAGTACATTTGTATAGCGCTTTACCTCAGATGAGCCCAAAGTGCTTTACAATCAATTATTTATCAACAGACAACAAAAACAACATTCAAGAGTGACACCAACCAGCAACAGCGCATATACAAAGCAACTCTCTCTCTCTCTCTAACACACACACACACACACACACACACACACACACACGCACACACACACTGAATGGGCCAATGAATCAGAAAGACAGTAGATGACAGAAAGCAAAGGGAAAACAGAGTCACAGAGAGTGACAGATTAGAGGAAGTAACAAGCACAGAACTTCCAGAAGGTGGGGGAACCATTTCTACGAAAGACCCCCCAGTATCCCCACGGGGAGAGACTCGTGGAGAGGGCGGGGTCGTCCAGCTCCCCGTATGGAGGCACGAGGCATCCACCCACTGCCCCAGGCTTATTCAAAATTTGGAGAAAGCATTTGTAACTTTTTCATATTTATTTTTTTAGATGTGAAAGCTATGTCACACATTGTTGGTGATGTGTCACACATTGTGTTGTTGGTGTGTTACATGTTTTTGGTGTGTCACATATTACTGTGTATGCGTCACACATTGTATCATTGGTGCAGAGCTTAATCTAGAGCGCTGGATTGGTCAAATCCCCCGAAATTTTGTTCCTTCCCGCGATAATCGGCGCGGGGAGCGGGCCGAGTCCCGCACATTTGCAGAACGGCCCGCAGTTTTTACCGATCGATGCGGGAAGACCTTCGTCGTCTGCTAAACCCGTCGTCTGGACAAACTGAAAGTATCGAGCATGAGCGAAGGATTTCTCGACATTTCATTGGTTCTTGACAAAATGTTAGTGTTAATCAACCAATCGCGTTCTTCTCGTTCTACCGACAGGAAGTTGCGAGAGTTTCGGCCGCCATCTTGAATGTTCTTCAAAATGAAGCGGGCAGGGAGGGACCCTGTTTGATTTTGATTTTCGCGGAGACATAGTGAAAAAAAATAAATCCTGTTCCAAGCGAGTGTGAAGACCTCAAAGAAAAGGCTTCTACATCTAAAACGTCGGGAAAGAATGACAACAGTGGCAGTGCAAAGGAACAAATATCGGTTCCAAAATGACTGGTTGAAAAAGTGGCCGAGGTGTTAAAGTCTGTGTACGAGGGTGGGGGAGGTACTGGTTCTTATGTATGTGATGTGGGGTTGGATAGGGGGGAGTGCCCCCCATTTTTGGATATGAGGGAGGGACTGCCCCCCTTTTTCAGAAATCCTAGATTAAGCTCTGCATTGGTGCGTTGCGTATAATAGGTGTCTTGCTACCACACCATACCAGGTATTTGTGTGAGCGTGTTCTGAACAAGGAGCAGGAGGAGATAAGGAAGCTTTGAGAGAAAGGGATGAAAATGGGTCAGCTTGTGTGTTGCACATTGCTGATGATTTTACACATAGATTTGGCGTGTTTATCCAGGTATTTCTGTGAGCATGATCTGAACGTGACGCAGCAAGAGATGCAGAAGCTGCGAGAGAGGGAAAGGGGTGAACATGAGTCAGTCGGTGTGTTGCACGCTTTTGGTGTGTGTCGCACATTGTATTGTCAGTGTGCTACACGATGTTTCACATATAATTGCCAGGTAGCACAGCAAGAGATGGAAAAGCTGAGGGGATAAAGTGATGGAAATGAGTCAGTTGGTGTGTTACTTACATGTTTTTTGGTGTGTCACACATTGTATTGTTGGTGTGTTACATGTTTTTAGTGTGTCACACATTGTATTGTTGGTGTGTTACATGTTTTTGGTGTGTCACATTGTTGATGCCTCACACATTGTATTGTTGGTGTGTTACATGTTTTTGGTGTGTCATGCATTGTATTGTTGGTGTGTTACATGTTTTTAGTGTGTCACGCATTGTATTGTTGGTGTGTTACATGTTTTTGGTGTGTCATGCATTGTATTGTTGGTGTGTTACATGTTTTTGGTGTGTCATGCATTGTATTGTTGGTGTGTTACATGTTTTTGGTGTGTCACATTGTATTGTTGGTGTGTTACATGTTTTTGGTGTGTCATGCATTGTATTGTTGGTGTGTTACATGTTTTTAGTGTGTCACGCATTGTATTGTTGGTGTGTTACATGTTTTTGGTGTGTCATGCATTGTATTGTTGGTGTGTTACATGTTTTTGGTGTGTCATGCATTGTATTGTTGGTGTGTTACATGTTTTTAGTGTGTCACACATTGTACTGTTGGTGTGTTACATGTTTTTGGTGTGTCATGCATTGTATTGGTGTGTTACATGTTTTTAGTGTGTCACACATTGTATTGTTGGTGTGTTACATGTTTTTGGTGTGTCATGCATTGTATTGTTGGTGTGTTACATGTTTTTAGTGTGTCATGCATTGTATTGTTGGTGTGTTACATGTTTTTAGTGTGTCACACATTGTATTGTTGGTGTGTTACATGTTTTTGGTGTGTCATGCATTGTATTGTTGGTGTGTTACATGTTTTTAGTGTGTCACACATTGTATTGTTGGTGTGTTACATGTTTTTGGTGTGTCACACATTGTATTGTTGGTGTGTTACATGTTTTTGGTGTGTCACACATTGTACTGTTGGTGTGTTACATGTTTTTAGTGTGTCACACATTGTTGTTGGTGTGTTACATGTTTTTGGTGTGTCATGCATTGTATTGTTGGTGTGTTACATGTTTTTGGTGTGTCACACATTGTATTGTTGGTGTGTTACATGTTTTTGGTGTGTCACACATTGTACTGTTGGTGTGTTACATGTTTTTGGTGTGTCACACATTGTACTGTTGGTGTGTTACATGTTTTTGGTGTGTCACACATTGTACTGTTGGTGTGTTACATGTTTTTGGTGTGTCACACATTGTACTGTTGGTGTGTTACATGTTTTTAGTGTGTCACACATTGTACTGTTGGTGTGTTACATGTTTTTGGTGTGTCACACATTGTACTGTTGGTGTGTTACATGTTTTTGGTGTGTCACACATTGTACTGTTGGTGTGTTACATGTTTTTAGTGTGTCACACATTGTACTGTTGGTGTGTTACATGTTTTTAGTGTGTCACACATTGTACTGTTGGTGTGTTACATGTTTTTAGTGTGTCACACATTGTACTGTTGGTGTGTTACATGTTTTTAGTGTGTCACACATTGTTTGTTGGTGTGTTACATGTTTTTGGTGTGTCACACATTGTATTGTTGGTGTGTTACATGTTTTTGGTGTGTCACACATTGTATTGTTGGTGTGTTACATGTTTTTGGTGTGTCACACATTGTACTGTTGGTGTGTTACATGTTTTTGGTGTGTCACACATTGTACTGTTGGTGTGTTACATGTTTTTAGTGTGTCACACATTGTACTGTTGGTGTGTTACATGTTTTTAGTGTGTCACACATTGTACTGTTGGTGTGTTACATGTTTTTAGTGTGTCACACATTGTACTGTTGGTGTGTTACATGTTTTTAGTGTGTCACACATTGTACTGTTGGTGTGTTACATGTTTTTGGTGTGTCACACATTGTATTGTTGGTGTGTTACATGTTTTTAGTGTGTCACACATTGTATTGTTGGTGTGTTGGTGTGTTACATGTTTTTGGTGTGTCACACATTGTACTGTTGGTGTGTTACATGTTTTTGTGTGTCACACATTGTACTGTTGGTGTGTTACATGTTTTTGGTGTGTCACACATTGTACTGTTGGTGTGTTACATGTTTTTGGTGTGTCACACATTGTACTGTTGGTGTGTTACATGTTTTTAGTGTGTCACACATTGTACTGTTGGTGTGTTACATGTTTTTAGTGTGTCACACATTGTACTGTTGGTGTGTTACATGTTTTTGGTGTGTCACACATTGTACTGTTGGTGTGTTACATGTTTTTGGTGTGTCACACATTGTACTGTTGGTGTGTTACATGTTTTTAGTGTGTCACACATTGTACTGTTGGTGTGTTACATGTTTTTGGTGTGTCACACATTGTACTGTTGGTGTGTTACATGTTTTTGGTGTGTCACACATTGTACTGTTGGTGTGTTACATGTTTTTGGTGTGTCACACATTGTACTGTTGGTGTGTTACATGTTTTTGGTGTGTCACACATTGTACTGTTGGTGTGTTACATGTTTTTAGTGTGTCACGCATTGTTGATGCCTCACACATTGTATTGTTGGTGTGCTACGTGACGTTTCACATATAATTGGTGTGCTTTGCCAGGTGTTTCCGTGAGCTAGATCCGAGCGTGACGCACAAACAAGAGATTGAAAAGCTGAGAGGAAAAGTGATGGAAATGAGTCAGTTTGTGTGTTACACATTGCTGTGTTACACGTACACATTGTTGCTGATTTACACATAGAATTGGCGTGTTTATCCAGGTATTTCTGTGAGCTAGATCTGAGCGTGACGCACAGCAAGAGATAGAAAAGCTGAGGGGAAAAAGTGATGGAAATGAGTCAGTTTGTGTGTTACACATTGCTGTGTTACACGTACACATTGTTGCTGATTTACACATTCGGATTGGTGTTTCTGTGAGCATGATCTGAACACACAGTGACGCACAGCAAGAGATTGAAAAGCTGAGAAGAAAAGTGAAGGAAATTGACAAGAAATTGAGAAGCTGACGGATGAAAATGAGTCAGTTGGTGCGTTACTGACATGTTTTGGTGTGTCACACATTGCTGTGTTACATGCACATACACATTGTTGATGATTTACACATACAAATTGGTGTGTTCTTGCCAGGTATTTCTGTGAGCATGATCTGAACGTGACGCAGCAAGAGATCGAGAAGCTGAGGGAAAAGGTCACGGAGATGAGCCAGTTTGCCCCGGGAGGGCAGGACAGTATATCGTGGCCCATCGGTAGGTTTTGTGTGTGTGTGTGTGTGACCCTCTTTCTCCCCAGATCCCTAGGTATAAGCTTTCAACTGTTGGTCGGCGCTCTTTTGCTGTCTCAGGACCAACCTCCTGGAACAAGCTTCCTCTTTCCCTCCGTCAGAGACCGACCCTCACTGCTTTCAAATCTAACCTCAAAACCCACCTGTCCCCCCTCGTCATTAAAGCTCCACGTTCTTTCTCTTCTCTCTCTTGCCTTTAGGTCTGTTTCTGCTGTATGCCATTTATGTCATACGTGTGTGTTCGCTTTGTATTGCATTTTTGTTTTAATGTGTTATGAATGCTAACGTGTGTGTGCACTTTGATTTGATTTCTATCAAGATTCAGCGCCATATAAATACTGTATGTTGTTGTTGTGTGTGTGTCCTAGTGCATGCCTGTGAGTGCGTATATGCATACGTGACAATGTGTGCGCGCCTACATCTGTGCGTGAGAAACATAATATTCCCAAACAACTGGGCATTCATTTGCGCACATGCGCATGTGTACTTGTCACGTATGTGCTTGTATGTTTCTGGTTCAAATGTTTCTTTCTTGATACATATCTGTATTGTTCAGGCATGAAAGAGTTCCGCTTTTCGCGGAAAATCCGCGTAAATTTTTGAAAACTTCCGTGGGAAAAAAAAAATTCCGCGTAAATGACCGATCTTGCCTTATTCGTATAATGTACAAGTCTGTATTTGGCGATTCTCAAACTGGTTAAACGGAAGTCGCTTTAGCTCACTCGCTTCAAAGTTGTGCGAAGGAAGGCGAGATGAGTATCTCTCGCTCACGAAAAGCAGCGATGTTAGTTGAAAATGAGTGTGGAAGGCTAGTTGAGCCGACGAAATGTTCGGACCCCCTCCTCGCTGAATGAAATTTGTGACGTGAGGTAGGTGGTCTGAAAAATTGCTTTTGGAACGTCGCATAAACCCTCCACCCCCCCCCCCCCCCCCCCCCACCCCCGTCAACAAAACGTCGGACGATATGTGAAAATCCTGGTGGAAGTATTTGTGCTCGGCTGAAAAGAATTTAATTGTTTGAAGCTTGCAAGTTGCTTGTGTGGAAAAAAAAATTGGGGGGAACGTTTGTCCCCCCCCCCCCCCCCCCCCCCCCCCCCCGCTCAACAAAACTACCGACGTGAGGTGAAAATCCGTGTGGAAGGATTTCTCGGACGAAATTTGTTCCTCTTTTTTGATCTCCATCCACTTTCATGCCTGATTGTTAAAAGTTCGGGGACTGGTGTTCACTGCCCCCGGGCATTGCCTCCAGGATCGTTCCCACCATCTTTATATCTACTAATGTCCCATACGTGTCTATTCCAGACCGGAGGACGTTAAACATATTTTCACATTAATTTGATATGGGTCTCCCTGTGTTCGTTATTCCCATAGATTAAATTAGAACTAGTTACGTGTTTTTTTAATAATTTATATTATTGAAATGTCCATGCAGTCAAAGAAAATGATGCACAGATACAGTGCAGTACTCTTTCACACAAAACTGGAAAATATGAAATATTGGTGAACGCATAATAATCTGTTTGAACGAACGAAACCTTTTTTTTATCATTTCTAAATGCTTAGCACAAAATACTGGTTATCGCACACAAAAATGTTTGTCCCCTGAATTTAGTGTTAAGTGCACTCCACTGTATAATAATAATAATGCGTATTTTTATAGCGCCTGTTCTCAGTAAGGGCTCTAAGCGCTTTACAAAACATTTACATTGATTAAAAAGAAAACATTAAACAATAAATATTAAGCAAGAAAACAAAGAGCTAACACGAAGTAGCCTTGCACACCCACACCCACAACACACCACCACACACAACACACCAACACACACTGTCAGGACACACACATGCACACGATTGCACACACACTGCGCAGGACACACACATGCACACGCGATTGCACACACAGACAGATGCACAAACACACAGACACACGCGCAGGACACACACATGCACACGCGATTGCATACACAGACAGATGCACAAACACACAGACACACGCGCACGCACACGCCTACCCAAACGCATGAACACACACAAATCTGTCAAACATACCATGTCTCACACGACCCGGTATTTGGGTGTCTTTCAGGCGTGCCACCGGCCTACAAGCCCAAGAACCGCTTTGAGATCCTGCGCTGGGACTACTTTACGGAGTCGCTGATGTACCTGGAGGATGACTACACCAACGTCAAGACGCTGGCGGGTGAGTGAGTGAGAGTGATTCGCCCGTCCCCTTGTCGGGCGTGTCTTCGTCTCTATGCTCCCGCTCTGTCGCAACCTACACAGCACTGTTTCGGGTTATCATAGAAAATTAGCAGAGATATTCAGACATGGCCTACTCCTCCGAAATCTGAATGTGTCGGCTGAATGCAGCCGGGAGACCGGTGAAAACTGAAAACCGGACATGGTTTAGAGTGGCACAGTGGTAGCGCGTTCGCTTCGTGTCAAGTGAACCCGAGTTTGAACCTGGGTACAGGGGATTTTTCCTCTCACTTTGCACTAGGCCTTACGGTCTGAACATGGAGTCTTGCGGATGAGACGATAAACCGAGGTCCTGTGTGCCCATGCACTTAGCATACGTTAAAACCCAGTGGCAACGAAAAAGTTGTCATTTGGTCAAAATTTATCAGTCACACAAAAATCCCATGCAAAAAAAAATATTAAAAAGATTGGGTGGCGCGCCTCTGGCTGCGACACGCTCTCCAGGTGGGAGCAACCCAAATTTCACAGAGACGCCTCTGTGACTATAAAGTACCTAATACAGTGGAATCCGTTTAATTGGCCATCGGTTAATCGGCCAAAGCCGCTTAATCGGCTAATTTCCTCTGGAACGGATTTTTTTCTTCTTAAGCATGTGTTATTTTGTTCGTTTTTACAGCCAAAGCTGAAATCTTCAATTTCGCTTTATTGGCCACTTTTTCTCTCTAATTTTTCCTCTTTACCCCTTTTTGAGAGGGAGAACAACAGAGGCAGACAAACTGACAACACGCTTTTGACGTTTACATGGTTGAGTGTGAAGTTGGAAGGTGAGCTGTTGTCAATTGAAAGACCCTGCATGGCGTTAAAATCACTCAAGAAAACAAAATCATTGTCTTTTACTCGTGCTTCTGTCAAGTTGTAGGATTAATAAACACACACACACACACACACACACACACACACACACACACACACACACACACATCACAAAAAGGGAAAGAATTTGAATTTGAACTGCAACATTTAATTTTGACGTCATTGCTTTTGACCTGCATAATTGCGTCATACAGTATCTCGATGTTCGTTTTATCGGCCGATTCGCTTTATCGGCTATATTTTTCCTGGTCCCAAAAGTGGCTGATTAAGCGGATTCCACTGTACCTGTACGTACTTCACCCATTATGGCCGTATGGCCTGGCAACGCAGAAGAAGAAGGAGGCATGGCCAATGTGGATAGACGTCACACTGAAAAAGATTTACTGTATTTTTCGGACTACAAGGCGCTTCGCTTCTAATTACATGGGTGCTACTCTTTCAGGTTTACACTGATTTCAGTTTTTAAAATTTTCCCAGAAACGGAACTTCAGGTTTTTTAAAATTCCTCCCCCCCAAAAAGTCAGCCACAAACGAGGGCGTTTTGAACTTGGTTGTTCTATCCTGGAAGTCTCTCTCGGGTTGACTTGAAAACAGCATGGTGATGCCGTATTGTTTTCAAAAGGCAATGTAATCGTTTTATAAGGCTTATCAAACTCAAACTAACTCTGTCCATCATTGTAACTGTCAGTCTGTCTGTCTCGTTATCTCTCTCTCTTGCGATGCCCTCCTGAATCGTCCAACGGGGCTCTGCCCCTGTACCCTGCTGGGGCCCGTGGGGGCCCCTGGACCCCTGTCTTTCAGTTTTTTGTCATTCTGGGGAGCTGCACCCATGTAAGGCGCATCCCCTGAATTTAACACAAAATCTGAATTTAAGCACACACAAGGTGCAACATATTTTAAAGTGCTTGCAAAATGATCCAACAAAAGAAAAAAATAGATTAAAAAACACCACGAGGTCGATTCAAGCAAGGGAGGTCGGTATTTTGCCTAGTTCTGTCAAAACAATCTTCAGAGCGACAAAAATTACACTTGTGCCACTGTCCGAATATCCATATGATGAAGCACTTTTAGCGCTTCGTCTGCGTCAGAGAACCCAGAAAAGTCAGAATTGAGAGACACGGAGTATAAATAGTTCCCCCACCTTCTGGAAGTTCTGTGCTTGTAACTTCCTCTATCTGTCACTCTCTTTGACTCTGCCTTTTCCCTTTCCTTACTGTCATCTACTGTCTTTCTGCCTTACCAGTCCATTCTCCTGCCTTTTTTCAAGAAACACTTTAGAAAAGATTTCCTCCTCCAGCCGAAGTCGGAGTTGCTGGGCCTAGCTATTTCTTAGTTAGGTGCATAAAGGCAGCATGACGCATCTGCGCTCATAATTGACAGGAAACTGTCTGAGTGATTGAAGAAGAAGAAATCTGCTTGTTGTTTTCTTGTGTGTGTGTGTGTGTGTGTCTTTAATTTGTTTTCCCCCCATCCTCTCAGGGGCAGACAAGGCGGACATCCAGGAGGTGATCAAGGTGTCGGTGGAGCGGCTCAACGCCAAGTACGGCAACATCTACCTGTACCAGCGCCTCATCAACGGGTACCGGCGCTTCGACCCCCTGCGAGGCATGGAGTACCTCATGGACCTCAGCCTCAAGGACACCTCCCGCGACCACCGCCAGGTCTCCAAGAGGGTGGAGCTGCTCAGGCCCCTGGGAAAGGTGAAGGCAGGCATCAGAATGGTTCGCGGATTTCCACGGTTTTGGTAGCCACTGGCCGTGGTTTTGGCACTGCCGGCCGCAGTTTGTGCTTGATGAGGCAGCGCGATCTTATTCTCAAATGGTATTCTTAAACGGTTTGTTTTCATACTGCGCCTTCAACGAAAAATCGCGGCCATGTTTGCTTTTTCTTCCGAGTTTAGAGCTCTCTAGACTCTTACTTTCACTGTTTCAGAGTTTGTTTTGATGACAGTGATTGTGATTTGGGTTTTAAATGAGTCGATTTAGAGGATATGATCGCGGGAGACTACGATGATGTGAGAACTTTGAACTGTTCCGCGAGAAATCAGGTAGCGAATGATCGCAATGATGCCAGGTTTTGTGGAGTCCGACTCGATGTCGACTCCGAGTCATGGCGAGTGTTGTTCGTCCGCGGATTGTATTCTGATACCTGAAAGGGTTAAACGCACAGCCAGCATATATAAAGCTTTCACGCGAGGCGCGCGCCATCATTTTAATCGCTGCTCGCGACAGAGACGGTTCAACCGTTCTTTTTTCCCTGTTGCCCGAGCCACTGCGAGGCAGAACTTCGCAGCGACTAGCCTAGCAGTCTAGGGATTGGTTGTTTTGCCTTTAATGAAGTAGGAAGGGTTAATGAACAGCACGAAGGGTTAATGAACAACATGAGGGGTTAATGAACGACATGAAGGGTTAATGAACAACATGATGGGTTAATGAACAACATGAAGGGTTAATGAACAACATGAAGGGTTAATGAACAACATGAAGGGTTAATGAACAACATGAAGGGTTAATGAACAACATGAAGGGTTAATGAACAACAGGGTTAATGAACAACATGAAGGGTTAATGAACAACATGGAGGGTTAATGAACAACATGAAGGGTTAATGAACAACATGAAGGGTTAATGAACAACATGAAGGGTTAATGAACAACATGAAGGGTTAATGAACAACACGAAGGGTTAATGAACAACATGAAGGGTTAATGAACAACATGAAGGGTTAATGAACAACATGAAGGGTTAATGAACAACATGAAGGGTTAATGAACAACATGAAGGGTTAATGAACAACATGAAGGGTTAATGAACAACATGAAGGGTTAATGAACAACATGAACAACATGAAGGGTTAATGAACAACATGAAGGGTTAATGAACAACATGAAGGGTTAATGAACACATGAAGGGTTAATGAACAACATGAAGGGTTAATGAACAACATGAAGGGTTAATGAACAACATGAAGGGTTAATGAACAACATGAAGGGTTAATGAACAACATGAAGGGTTAATGAACATGAAGGGTTAATGAACAACATGAAGGGTTAATGAACATGAAGGGTTAATGAACAACATGAAGGGTTAATGAACAACATGAAGGGTTAATGAACAACATGAAGGGTTAATGAACCACACAAAGGGTTAATGAACAACATGAAGGGTTAATGAACATGGAGGGTTAATGAACAACATGAAGGGTTTATGAAGTATGGAGGGTTAATGAACAACACACGAAGGGTTAATGAACAACATGAAGGGTTAATGAACAACATGAAGGGTTAATGAACAACATGAAGGGTTAATGAACAACATGAAGGGTTAATGAACAAGGGTTAATGAACAACATGAAGGGTTAATGAACAACACAAAGGGTTAATGAACATGAAGGGTTAATGGAACATGAAGGGTTAATGAACAACATGAAGGGTTAATGAACAACACATGAACAACATGAAGGGTTAATGAACAACATGAAGGGTTAATGAACAACATGAAGGGTTAATGAACAACATGAAGGGTTAATGAACAACATGAAGGGTTAATGAACAACATGAAGGGTTAATGAACAACATGAAGGGTTAATGAACAACATGAAGGGTTAATGAACAACATGAAGGGTTAATGAACAACATGGAGGGTTAATGAACAACATGAAGGGTTAATGAACAACATGAAGGGTTAATGAACAACATGAAGGGTTAATGAACAGCACAAAGGGTTAATGAACAACATGAAGGGTTAATGAACAACATGAAGGGTTAATGAACAACACGAAGGGTTAATGAACAACATGAAGGGTTAATGAACACGGAGGGTTAATGAACAACATGAAGGGTTAATGAACACATGAACAACATGAAGGGTTAATGAACAACATGAAGGGTTAATGAACAACATGAAGGGTTAATGAACAACATGAAGGGTTAATGAACAACATGAAGGGTTAATGAACAACATGGAGGGTTAATGAACAACATGAAGGGTTAATGAACAACATGAAGGGTTAATGAACAACATGAAGGGTTAATGAACAACATGAAGGGTTAATGAACAACATGAAGGGTTAATGAACAACATGAAGGGTTAATGAACAACATGAAGGGTTAATGAACAACATGAAGGGTTAATGAACAACATGAAGGGTTAATGAACAACATGAAGGGTTAATGAACAACATGAAGGGTTAATGAACAACATGAAGGGTTAATGAACAACATGAAGGGTTAATGAACAACATGAAGGGTTAATGAACAACATGAAGGGTTAATGAACAACATGAAGGGTTAATGAACAACATGAAGGGTTAATGAACAACACGAAGGGTTAATGAACAACATGAAGGGTTAATGAACAACATGAAGGGTTAATGAACAACATGAAGGGTTAATGAACAACATGAAGGGTTAATGAACATGAACAACATGAAGGGTTAATGAACAACATGAAGGGTTAATGAACAACATGAAGGGTTAATGAACATGAACAGCACATGAAGGGTTAATGAACAACATGAAGGGTTAATGAACAACATGAAGGGTTAATGAACAACACAAAGGGTTAATGAACAACATGAAGGGTTAATGAACAACATGAAGGGTTAATGAACAACATGAAGGGTTAATGAACAACATGAAGGGTTAATGAACAACATGAAGGGTTAATGAACAACACGAAGGGTTAATGAACAACATGGAGGGTTAATGAACAACACGGAGGGTTAATGAACAACAAGGGTTAATGAACAACATGGAGGGTTAATGAACAACATGGAGGGTTAATGAACAACATGGAGGGTTAATGAACAACATGGAGGGTTAATGAACAACACGGAGGGAAATGAACAACATGAAGGGTTAATGAACAACATGAAGGGTTAATGAACAACATGGAGGGTTAATGAACAACATGGAGTGTTAATGAACAACACTCCATAATGAACAACATGGAGGGTTAATGAACAACATGGAGGGTTAATGAACAACATGAAGGGTTAATGAACAACCACGAAGGGTTAATGAACAACATGGAGGGTTAATGAACAACATGAAGGGTTAATGAACAGCACAAAGGGTTAATGAACAACATGAAGGGTTAATGAACAACATGAAGGGTTAATGAACAACATGAAGGGTTAATGAACAACATGAAGGGTTAATGAACAACATGAAGGGTTAATGAACAACATGAAGGGTTAATGAACAACATGAAGGGTTAATGAACAACATGAAGGGTTAATAACATGAAGGGTTAATGAACAACATGAAGGGTTAATGAACAGCACAAAGGGTTAATGAACAACATGGAGGGTTAATGAACAACATGAAGGGTTAATGAACCACAAAGGGTTAATTCTCATTCGCATCGCAATCGACTTTGAATTATTGCCTCACAAATTTCAAACAAAACATTGCTGAAAGAAGAATACGGGGCATTAGGTGGACGCCCCCTATCTTTCGTGAAAATAATTAGCTTCTGGAAGTTCCTTGTAACTTCTCTAATCTGCCACTCTCTTTGACTCTGCCTTTTCCCTTTGCTTTCTGTCATCTACTATCTTTCTGACATATTGGTCCATTCTCCTGCCTTTTCCCTTTGCTTTCTGTCATCTTCTATCTTTCTGACATATTGGTCCATTCTCCTGCCTTTTCCCCTTGCTTTCTGTCATCTTCTATCTTTCTGACATATTGGCCCATTCTCCTGCCTTTTCCCTTTGCTTTCTATCATCTTCTATCTTTCTGACTTATTGGGTCCATTCTCCTGCCTTTTCCCTTTGCTTTCTATCATCTTCTATCTTTCTGACTTATTGGCCCATTCTCCTGCCTTTTCCCTTTGCTTTCTGTCATCTTCTATCTTTCTGACATATTGGCCCATTCTCCTGCCTTTTTTTTTTTCTCCTTTGAGCTCCTCCGAAATCGGAATGTGTCGGCTCTATGCAGCGGGGAGACCAGTGAAAACTGAAAAACGGACACATGTGTCGTCAGTAGGTGGCTTAGTAGGTGGTGTCCTGAACAGGCTCTACTGAACTCCACCGAAGTGACTCAGCAGCAGTGCAGTGTCTCCTCGGTTGGTTGCCTCCTGACTGCCTAACATAGATTCGCTTACCCTTGGAGTGCCGGTCTCGGATTCTGCGACCCGAACGTGCGGAGGTGTGGCTGCGAATTGGGACTCGGAATGAGCGGCGTGGGAGCAACGGAAGATGGGACAGCAACAAAAAAAATAGAAAAGAAAACTGGACACATATATACCCAGGCATACCCGCCGTTTCCGCCAAAAATGTTTTTGAAATCGAACGATCTCCGCCGGAAAAAATAAATCTCCGCCGAAAAAAAGAAGAAAAAAAAAAACGAACCAAAATTATCTTTACACGGCACAATCTTCATTTCGCGCCTTTTTGCTCTTCCGCCGTTGTCATGTCCAAGATGGCGTCCGCCGAGAACGCATGTTTTTGTGAACCTTGTCAAAAAGTTGTCAGTTTGAAGGCGAAGTAGGATGTGAAATGCTGTGAAATGAGTACTTCCCCCCCCCCCCCACCCGCTGCAACTCCGGGTGGAAGGATTTCTCGGCTGAAAAAATCTCTTTTTTATGGAACAGTAGTTTTCATGCCTGTATGGCTATATGGCCTGTGAGCGCAGAACGCAGAAGAAGAAGATTCAATTTGATTTTTGATTTCCAGGTGGAGGTGGTTCCCATGCCCTACGTGACGGAGACTACGGGGGTGCGGTTGGTGCTGGCCGTGGGGGAGGAGGAGAAGGAGGGGGTGGGCACCTTCCTGGACGCCTATGCCCACACCTGCCTGGACGCCCAGGAGAACACCCAGCTGCTCATCGTCTTCCAGTACCCCTCCCTGCCCCTCGGGCCCAAGCAGGAGGACACCTTCTCCGTGCTCAAGTGTGTAGACTGTTTTTTTTCTGTTGTTTTTTTAATTTTATTTTTTTATCTACTTCTTCATACTGTTTTGTAATAATGTTTTTCTTCTTGATTGTTTTCTCTCGTAATATTTGTAAAGCGCTCTGAGGATGATTGGGTTTTTTATCATCGAAGAGCGCTATAGAAGCTTTATTTATTATTATTGTTATTATTAATCAGTTGGTTTGTTTTTTACTAAATGCTTGCAGGTCCATGGTGACCTACTACAACAAGAAGTACGGGGAGTCTGCGGCCAAAACCGAGTGGGTGGCCCTGCAGACCAACGGGTCGTACGTCACGGACCTGCAGGTATTCTTCTTCTTCTTCTTCGCTCACTCAGACAGTTTCCTGTCATATGAGCGTAAATGCGTCATGCTGTCGTTATGCGCCTAACTAAGAAATAGTTGGGCCCAGCATGTCCGACTTCGGCTGAAGAAATCTTTGTCAGAATTTATAGAAAAAAGGCAGGAGAATGGACCAGTCAGACAGAAAGATAGAAGATGACAATAAGCAAAGGGAAAAGGCAGAGTCAAAGAGAGTGATGGATTAGAGGAAATTACAAGCACAAAATTTCCAGAAGGTGGGGGAACTATTTGTACGAAGACCCCCCCCCCTCCCCGGTATCCCCACGGGGGGGGCCTGCATGTATATATGCATCTATACGCCAGCTCGCACATTACGTTCAGTTTCTGACTCTCTCTCTCTTCTGATCCCTAGGTATAAGCTTTCCGACTTAGTTGGTCAGCGCTCTTTTTGCTGTTTCAGGCCCGGCCTCCTGGAACAAACTTCCTCTCTCCGTCTGTCAGCGACCGACCCTCTCCGCCTTCAAATCCAATGTTAAAACTCATTTGTTTCCCCCGTCAATGAAGCTCTGTCTCTCTTCCCCTCCTCTGTCCCTCTCTCTTGGTTTTAGGTTATAAAAGAGAGCAAATTGAAGTAGTGAATAGTTACAAATACAGACAAACCTCTATTTTAAGACTTCCAAAATGTCCGGAAAATTCGGTCGTAAATTGGAGGGGTCGTATGACGGAGGTTTTCACTGGCAGCCGTAGAAAGAAAAAGTTCAGCACAGTTCATACTCTCCTCTTCATGCACACATACAATGACATATTAAAACTGGATTTGGGTCTTTCCAACTCCATAGGATTGTGCAATCGATGTATTACAGTTTCACTTTGCCGACTTCTGTTAATCACCTCCACTCTCGTCCAAAGTCAGTGGTTTTCTTTTTCAAAGTCAGTGGTTTTCGTGCTTTTCCTACGCTTTCTGCCATCTTTTCTACAACAAGGGAAGCGACTCCGCTTTCAGGCCCTTGACCGTGGTTGTTTCCCTTTGCTCGAAGTCTATGCAGACGACAACAACGGTCGTAAAAACCAACAAAATGGCGGTCGTAAGTCGCGTTTTAGAGGAAGTCGTTTAAGAGAGGTCGTTTACATAGTAAAATGCATCTGCCAACAAATCCGGTCTCAAATGAGAGGTGGTCGCTTAACAGAGGGTCGTAAAATAGGGGTTTGTCTGTATTTTAGTTTCACTCTGACTACTAAATTATCTTTTGTAACAGTGTTGGAAGATTTCACAAGGAGAGCCAAATATAAAACAATAGAAATCATGAAGACAATGTGGAGCTTAGGTAACATGGACGCAACTATCTTCTTTGAACTGTTTGATACTATGGTGAAGCCAATGCTATTGTACGCCGCAGAGGTAGTACACAATATAAAACTATGGAAGCTGTCCAATTGTTTGCCTGTAAAAAACTGTTAAATGTTAGTCCTAAGACGTCAAATACAATGGTTTATGGCGAGACAGGTCATAGTCTTCATATAGACAGTACACTAAGAGCGCTTAGTTATTGGTTCTCCTTACAGCAGATGGAACTGAGCAGAATCCCCAAGCAAGCCTATCTCTCCTTGACAAATAGCTGTATGAACATCGCCGAGGGTAGAGCAATACAAAATAACTGGGCTTATGATATAAAATGCTGTCTTGATAGATATGGGTTCTCTGATGTCTGGTTAGCGGGCAGGGTTGGTAATGTTAAATATTTTAAGAAGATCTTCAGGCAAAGGGTGGTTGATTGTTATCAGCAGGATTGGGTTAGTAAGCTTAATTCAAGTGATCGCTTCAGTTCTTACTCAGGCATGAAATAATTCCGCGTTTCGCGGAAAATCCGCGGAAAAAACAAAAATTCCGCGTAAAGGACCGATCTTGCCGTATTCTTATATCTACAAGTCTCTATTTGGCGATTCTCAAACTGGTTAACCGGAAGTCGCTTTAGCTCACTCGCTTCAATTGTGCGAAGGAAGGCGAAATGAGTAGCTCCCGCTCAACAAAAGTAGCGATGTTAGCTGAAAATGTGTGTGGAAGGCTATTTGTGCCGACCAAATTTTCGGACCCCCTCCTCGCTGAATAAAACTTGTGACGTGAGGTAGGTGAAAAGGTGGTTGGAAAATTTTTTGGGGAATGTTGTGCACCCCCCCCCCCCCCCCCCCCTCTCGGCTGAAAAGAATCTCATTCTTTGATGCTTGAAAGATGTTTGTGCTGGAAAAAAAATTTGGGGAACGTTCGCCCTCCCCGCCCACTCAACAAAACTTCTGATGTCAGGTGAAAATCCGGGTGGAAGGATTTTTTGGACGAAAATGTTTCCTCTTTTTTGATCTTTCGTATTCATTCAAGTCTCTCTTACAACCAGAATCCTATTTAGCCTACTTAACAGTTAACAAGTTTAGAATACATTTTACAAGATTTCGTCTTGGCATAAACGACCTGAACACCAATATAGAATCTATACAAATAAAATGTTCAAACATGCCCATTCTGCAACCAAATTGAAAATGAACTAAATTTTTTATTGAGATGCAATGTTTATACTCCTCTCAGAGAAAAATACATATTGAAGCACAGACAGTTTTCGAATGTTAATTTTATCGAACTAAAACAACTACTTGCGAATGATATTACTAGAGATATTGCTATGTACATCTACTATGCACTGAGGAAAAGAGAACTCTTGCCTCAGATGTAATAAGCAACATTTATGATTGGTCCTATTAGTATATTAATCATTATACATTTATTGTCATTTCGGTTTTTGTGTGCACGGCACCTCCTATGTTATAGGCCGGAGGCCTGAAACATTAAAATTGTCTTCTTGTTTTTAGGCTGGTTTCTGTCATTTACTTCTTATGTTAAATATATATCGTCGGTGAAATTCCAAAACCTCGTATCTCAATTTTTGTAGTTTTGAGAAAAATGAAAAGAACTGATTGAAAATTAATCGCGTTGACCACGATTGATTAACTATGATGAATATGTTCAAGACATTGCGAGTTTAGTCCTGCATTTTGTTAAAAGTACTTTAAAAAAAAAAAAAATTAGACTTGAAAAGAACGAAGATACGAGGTTTTTGTCCTTAACTAGATCTGAATTTGGGACTTACGAGTTTTTCGTCTATTTTCACAACCTCATTTACCCCAGATAGAAAGTCGTGAGATATACGAGCTTTTGGTGGAAGGTGGCGGGAAAAATTAGAAAGCTGAGTATGTATCTAACTCAAAAAAAACCAAAATCAAGATACGAGGTTTTTGAATTTCACCGACGATATTTGTGTGTTATTTCTCTATCTTGTTTGTGCGAATGCGTTGCAAATGTTAATGTGTGTGCGCGCTTTGATTTTATTTCTACCGAGATATAGCGCTGCATGCATTCTGCATGCTGTTGTTGTTGCTGTTGCAGGTGATGGACTTTGTGGCGCCCAGGTTCCCCCCGGAGTCCCTGGTTCTGGTGTGCACCGTGGGCATGGAGCTGGTCACCGACTTCTTCAACCGCGTGCGCATGAACACCATCCCCGAGTGGCAGGTCAGTATATGAACACCTTGTTCGAATGGCAGGTCAGTATATGAACACCATCCCTGAGTGGCAGGTCAGTGAATGAACACCATCCCTGAGTGGCAGGTCAGTGCATGAACACCATCCCTGAGTTGCAGGTCAGTATATGAACACCATCCCTGAGTGGCAGGTCAGTAGCATGAACACCTTGTTCGAATGGCAGGTCAGTGCATGAACACCATCCCTGAGTGGCAGGTCAGTGAATGAACACCATCCCTGAGTGGCAGGTCAGTGCATGAACACCATCCCTGAGTGGCAGGTCAGTATATGAACACCATCCCTGAGTGGCAGGTCAGTAGCATGAACACCTTGTTCGAATGGCAGGTCAGTGCATGAACACCATCCCTGAGTGTCAGGTCAGCTCATGAACACCATCTCTGAGTGGCAGGTCAGTTCATGAACACCATCCCTGAGTGGCAGGTCAGTATATGAACACCATCCCTGAGTGGCAGGTCAGTAGCATGAACACCTTGTTCGAATGGCAGGTCAGTGCATGAACACCATCCCTGAGTGGCAGGTCAGTGAATGAACACCATCCCTGAGTGGCAGGTCAGTGCATGAACACCATCCCTGAGTGGCAGGTCAGTATGTGAACATCATCTCCGAGTGGCAGGTCAGTGCATGAACACCATCCCTGAGTGGCAGGTCAGTATGTGAACATCATCCCTGAGTGGCAGGTCAGTTCATGAACACCATCCCTGAGTGGCAGGTCAGTATGTGAACATCATCCCTGAGTGGCAGGTCAGTGCATGAACACCATCCCTGAGTGGCAGGTCAGTGCATGAACACCATCCCTGAGTGGCAGGTCAGTGCATGAACACCATCCCTGAGTGGCAGGTCAGTGCATGAACACCATCCCTGAGTGGCAGGTCAGTGCATGAACACCATCCCTGAGTGGCAGGTCAGTATATGAACACCATCCCTGAGTGGCAGGTCAGTGCATGAACACCATCCCTGAGTGGCAGGTCAGTGCATGAACACCATCCCTGAGTGGCAGGTCAGTGCATGAACACCATCCCTGAGTGGCAGGTCAGTGCATGAACACCTTGTTGAATGGCAGGTCAGTGCATGAACACCTTGTTCGAATGGCAGGTCAGTGCATGAACACCTTGTTCGAATGGCAGGTCAGTATATGAACACCATCCCTGAGTGGCAGGTCAGTGCATGAACACCATCCCTGAGTGGCAGGTCAGTGCATGAACACCTTGTTTGAATGGCAGGTCAGTGCATGAACACCTTGTTCGAATGGCAGGTCAGTATATGAACACCATCCCTGAGTGGCAGGTCAGTGCATGAACACCATCCCTGAGTGGCAGGTCAGTGCATGAACACCTTCCCTGAATGGCAGGTCAGTGCATGAACACCTTGTTCGAATGGCAGGTCAGTATATGAACACCATCCCTGAGTGGCAGGTCAGTGCATGAACACCATCCCTGAGTGGCAGGTCAGTATATGAACACCATCCCTGAGTGGCAGGTCAGTGCATGAACACCATCCCTGAGTGGCAGGTCAGTGAATGAACACCATCCCTGAGTGGCAGGTCAGTGAATGAACACCATCCCTGAGTGGCAGGTCAGTATATGAACACCATCCCTGAGTGGCAGGTCAGTGAATGAACACCATCCCCGAGTGGCAGGTCAGTATGATTGGTATTTGGGTATCGGTACTTGGTATATATTGCCCCCGTGGGCCAGCCTTCACGTGGCGGGGGGTGTTCTCGACCAAGCTGTGCCCACCCCTTTTTTCTTAACCTTTCCTTTTTTTCTGCCTACCATGTCTTTTACTACAGACAAACCTCTATTTTAAGACTTCCAAAATGTCCGGAAAAATCGGTCGTAAATTGGAGGGGTCGTATGACGGAGGTTTTCACTGGCAGCCGTAGAAAGAAAAAGTTCAGCACAGTTCATACTCTCTTCTTCATGCACACATACAATGACATATTAAAACTGGATTTGGGTCTTTCCAACTCCATAGGATTGTGCAATCGATATTACAGTTTCACTTTGCCGACTTCTTTTAATCACCTCCACTCTCGTCCAAAGTCAGTGGTTTTCTTTTTCAAAGTCAGTGGTTTTCGTGCTTTTCCTACGCTCTCCGCCATCTTTTCTACAACAAGGGAAGCGACTCCGCTTTCAGGCCCTTGACCGTGGTTGTTTCCCTTTGCTCGAAGTCTATGCAGACGACAGCAACGGTCGTAAAAACCAACAAAATGGCGGTCGTAAGTCGCGTTTTAGAGGAAGTCGTTTAAGAGAGGTCGTTTACATAGTAAAATGCATCTGTGCCAACAAATCCGGTCTCAAATGAGAGGTGGTCGCTTAACAGAGGGTCGTAAAATAGGGGTTTGTCTGTATATCTTTTCCCCCCATCAAGTCTCCCGACAAAATCTGCAGTTTTCCATTTCCCAATCAGCTTCTGGCAGTATAAGCCGAATCTCTCCTACGAGAAGAAACCGTACCACCCCTACCCCCCACGTTAATCTCTCATCACCATTAACTTTATTACGGTCTCTGTTGGTTTTTGTGTGGTACGATTCAGGTGAATGTCCCAATCGGTTTCTGGCAGTACAAGCCGAATCTCTCCTACGAGAAGAATCCGTACCCACCACCACCCCCACGTTAATCTATCTCATCGCCATTAACTTTACTTTGTCTCTGTGCTTTTGTGTGGTACGATTCAGGTGTATTTCCCAATCGGCTTCTTGCAGTACAAGCCCAATCTCTCCTACGAGAAGAATCCGTACCCCCCCTCCACCCCCACGTTAACTCATTCAAGTCGTTCCGGACATATATGTCCGGAATTAATAGATAGCTGTCAATTTTGATGCATTTGTTTCAAGGGAAGTAAATCTGTGTGCACACAATACATTGGTCACTTCTAAACTCGCTTCGCTCCCTTAGACCACAATTTTGCCTCTGACTTTGCTGTTGTAGTGGTTTGTTGAGGGCTAACCAATCGGTGTAGAGAGTTTTTCTATATAAAGTATATATAAAAAAGTCTGATCTACCACTTCCCTATGTCTAAACCTGAAGTAAAAACCCCGTAATCTTCTTTCATTTCTCCTTTTGTTTGTATGTTTTGTTTGTGTGTATGGCTGGAGTGATTTGTGAGTTTTTTTAACAATTCAAAATCGTTGCGATGCGAGTGAGTTAATCTATCTCATCACCATTAACTTTACTGTCTCTGGGTTTTTTGTGTGCGTGTGGTACGATTCAGGTGTATTTCCCAGTGGGCTTCTGGCAGTACAAGCCGAATCTGATCTACGAGAAGAAGCCGTACCCCACCAGCTTCTCCATCAACAACCGGGTGGGCCACTACGACGTCCTGTCCTATGACCACAGCAGCTTCTTCCTCTCTGACTTCCTGCAGGCCAGGAAGCAGATGACGCCCCTGGAGATGGCCACCTCCGACCTCTTTGAAATGTTCGTCAAACGCAGGTCAGTTTGCGCCCCTCTACCCAGTGAGGCCTTGATGCCCCTTTTCACCACAGTTTTCAGAGGATTAGAGCTCAAGACTTCTTCTTCTTCTGCGTTCCCAGATCATATAGCCATAATGGGTAAGGTACGTATGTGTCCGGTTTTCAGTTTTCACTGGTCTCCCCGCTAGCGTACAGCCGACACATTCCAATTTCTGAGGAGCTCAAAGGAGAAAATTGTTTAGAAGATTTTTTTGAAAAAAGGCAGGAGAATGGGCCAATAAGTCAGAAAGATGGTAGATGACAGAAAGCAAAGGGAAAAGGCAGAGTCAAAAGAGTGGCAGATTAGAGGAAGTTACAAGCACAGAACTTCCAGAAGGCGGGGGAACTATTTTTATGAAAGACCCCCCGGTATCCCCACGGGGAAGAGCTCAAGACAATTCTGATGCCTGAACTGAGTTTGCCCCTCTACCCAGTAAGGCCTTGATGCCCCTTTCACCACAGTTTTCAGAGGATTAGAGCTCAAGGCAATTCAGACACAATACAGGTTCTGTAGCTTCCTATAATCTGTCACTCTCTTTGACTCTGCCTTTTCCCTGTGCTTACTGTCGTGCACCGTCTTTCTTCCCCCTCCGGTTCATTCTCCTGGGCATAACAGCAGCTGCCTTCTCCTCTCCGACACTCCAACTCAGTCTCCTCATTCAAAACCTCTCTTAAAACCCATCTTTTTCCTGCTGCGCCCTAAATATTTGATCAGTTGTCTATCGTTGTGTGCACGTGAGGGAAGATTGAATAAGAGGTTTGTGCTGTGTTTTGTGGTGTGTGTGTGTGTGTGTGTGTGTGTGTGAGCATGAATGTGTGCATACATGTGTGCTTGTGTGTATTTTGGTTTTGTGGGTTGTGTGTGCACGCATGTGTGTGTGTGCGTGTCTGTGTGTGTGTGAGGGTGTTTGTGCGTGCGTACGTTGTGGTCAGTCCATGCAGCTCAGTTGCTGTGGCTTACCGAATGGGGTATGAATGAGTTGACGTCAATAATTGTGTGTGTGTGCGTGTGTGTGTGTGTGTGTTAGAGAGAGAGAGTTGCTTTGTATGTATGCGCTGTTGCTGGTTGGTGTCACTCTTGAATGTTGTTTTTGTTGTCTGTTGATGAATAATTGATTGTAAAGCGCTTTGGGCTCATCTGAGGTAAAGCGCTATATAAATGTACTATTATTATTATTATTATTATGACACATCTGCGCTCATGTGACAGGAATCTGAGCGATCGGCAAAAAGCAAAAAACAACAATAACAACAGAAAAAACATCTCTGTTGTGTGTACTTTGAATACAAAAGGGTGGGAATTTTTAGTTGAAGTGGTTTTTTTCTGCTTCTTCTTCTTCTGCGTCTTCTTCTTCATTGGCTCAGACAGTTTCCTGTCATATGAGCGTAGATGCGTCATGCTGCCGTTATGCTCCTAGCTAAGAAATAGTTAAGCCTGGCATAGTCCGACTTCGGCTCAAGAAATCTTTGTGAGAATTCATAGAAAAAAAAAGCATGAGAATGGACCGGTTAGATAGAAAGATAGCAGATGACAGTAAGCAAAGAGAAAAGGTAGAGTCAACGAGAGTGACAGATTTAGGGGAAGTTACAAGCACAGAACTTCCAGAAGGTGGGGGAACTATGTGGTATCCCCACGGGGGTGCTATTTTTTTTAAAAACAGTTTAGAAATGACCAAAAAAAGCTGTTTTGCTATAAAAATTATAAAAAATGTGTAGAATAACGACTTAAGTGAAAGTGGGGGATGGGAGGGTCAAAGGGGAAGGGGGAGAAACGGGAATATTTTGTTCAGGAATAACACTTCAGTTTGTGTAGTGTATCAAACACAGTTCAGGTTTTCAACCAGGCTAACACTATGATGTGGATATTGATCATATTTTTTTTAATGTATCAAGACCGAAGACCACTTCATTTACTAAAAAACCCAAAAACAAATTAGAGTCAATCTGAACTGGCATTCAAAAACAATCATTTTGTTTGTTTATTTGTTTATCTTGAAGCTGCATATAATAACATGGCTGCTCCTTCTTTCAGGATGTCCTGAAACAGGATTTTTTAATTGCCTGGAGCTGGCGTCGCCGGATTATGAGAATTTGAGAAGCAACAAATTTCCTCATAAATGTTTTGTCGGTTTCTTTCATATGTAGAATATAAAAGAAATGAATACAGATAAATATTTACATGCCTTTACCAGGAACTTTATATTTTTTAGGATCGTTTATGTCAAGTTGTTAACTGGGCGGCCCCTGGACCCCTGCCTTGCAGGATTTTTGAAATTTCCCAGGAGCACCCTTGTAATAAAGATAGACGACATGATACTAACTACGACTGTTACTAATGGCTGTTTTGCACAGTGAGACAGGCAATTACGCTATAAGCCTGATGACATGGTACTAACTACGACTGTTACTAATGGCTGTTTTGCACAGTGAGACAGGCAATTACGCTATAAGCCTGACGACATGATACTAACTACGACTGTTACTAATGGCTGTTTTGCACAGTGAGACAGGCAATTACGCTATAAGCCTGATGACATGGTACTAACTACGACTGTTACTAATGGCTGTTTTGCACAGTGAGACAGGCAATTACGCTATAAGCCTGACGACATGGTACTAACGATGACTGTTACTAATGGCTGTTTTGTACAGTGAGACAGGCAATTACGCTATAAGCCTGACGACATGGTACTAACTACGACTGTTACTAATGGCTGTTTTGCACAGTGAGACAGGCAATTACGCTATAAGCCTGACGACATGGTACTAACTACGACTGTTACTAATGGCTGTTTTGCACAGTGAGACAGGCAATTACGCTATAAGCCTGACGACATGGTACTAACGATGACTGTTACTAATGGCTGTTTTGTACAGTGAGACAGGCAATTACGCTATAAGCCTGACGACATGGTACTAACTACGACTGTTACTAATGGCTGTTTTGCACAGTGAGACAGGCAATTACGCTATAAGCCTGACGACATGGTACTAACTACGACTGTTACTAATGGCTGTTTTGCACAGTGAGACAGGCAATTACGCTATAAGCCTGACGACATGGTACTAACGATGACTGTTACTAATGGCTGTTTTGTACAGTGAGACAGGCAATTACGCTATAAGCCTGACGACATGGTACTAACTACGACTGTTACTAATGGCTGTTTTGCACAGTGAGACAGGTAATTACGCTATAAGCCTGACGACATGGTACTAACTACGACTGTTACTAATGGCTGTTTTGCACAGTGAGACAGGCAATTACGCTATAAGCCTGACGACATGGTACTAACTACGACTGTTACTAATGGCTGTTTTGCACAGTGAGACAGGCAATTACGCTATAAGCCTGATGACATGGTACTAACTACGACTGTTACTAATGGCTGTTTTGCACAGTGAGACAGGCAATTACGCTATAAGCCTGACGACATGGTACTAACTACGACTGTTACTAATGGCTGTTTTGTACAGTGAGACAGGTAATTACGCTATAAGCCTGACGACATGGTACTAACGATGACTGTTACTAATGGCTGTTTTGTACAGTGAGACAGGCAATTACGCTATAAGCCTGACGACATGGTACTAACTACGACTGTTACTAATGGCTGTTTTGTACAGTGAGACAGGCAATTACGCTATAAGCCTGACGACATGGTACTAACGATGACTGTTACTAATGGCTGTTTTGTACAGTGAGACAGGTAATTACGCTATAAGCCTGACGACATGGTACTAACGATGACTGTTACTAATGGCTGTTTTGTACAGTGAGACAGGTAATTACGCTATAAGCCTGACGACATGGTACTAACTACGACTGTTACTAATGGCTGTTTTGCACAGTGAGACAGGCAATTACGCTATAAGCCTGACGACATGGTACTAACTACGACTGTTACTAATGGCTGTTTTGTACAGTGAGACAGGTAATTACGCTATAAGCCTGACGACATGGTACTAACTACGACTGTTACTAATGGCTGTTTTGCACAGTGAGACAGGCAATTACGCTATAAGCCTGACGACATGGTACTAACGATGACTGTTACTAATGGCTGTTTTGTACAGTGAGACAGGCAATTACGCTATAAGCCTGACGACATGGTACTAACGATGACTGTTACTAATGGCTGTTTTGTACAGTGAGACAGGCAATTACGCTATAAGCCTGACGACATGGTACTAACGATGACTGTTACTAATGGCTGTTTTGTACAGTGAGACAGGTAATTACGCTATAAGCCTGACGACATGGTACTAACTACGACTGTTACTAATGGCTGTTTTGTACAGTGAGACAGGCAATTACGCTATAAGCCTGACGACATGGTACTAACTACGACTGTTACTAATGGCTGTTTTGTACAGTGAGACAGGCAATTACGCTATAAGCCTGACGACATGGTACTAACAACAACTGTTGATAATGGCTGTTTTGCACAGTGAGACAGGCAATTACGCTATAAGCCTGATGACATGGTACTAACTACGACTGTTACTAATGGCTGTTTTGCACAGTGAGACAGGCAATTACGCTATAAGCCTGATGACATGGTACTAACTACGACTGTTACTAATGGCTGTTTTGCACAGTGAGACAGGCAATTACGCTATAAGCCTGACATGGTACTAACAACAACTGTTGATAATGACTGTTTTGCACAGTGAGACAGGCAATTACGCTATAAGCCTGACATGGTACTAACAACAACTGTTGATAATGGCTGTTTTGCACAGTGAGACAGGCAATTACGCTATAAGCCTGACATGGTACTAACAACAACTGTTGATAATGACTGTTTTGCACAGTGAGACAGGCAATTACGCTATAAGCCTGACATGGTACGAACAACTGTTGATAATGACTGTTTTGCACAGTGAGACAGGCAATTACGCTATAAGCCTGACATGGTACTAACAACGACTGTTGATAATGACTGTTTTGCACAGTGAGACAGGCAATTACGCTATAAGCCTGACATGGTACGAACAACTGTTGATAATGACTGTTTTGCACAGTGAGACAGGCAATTACGCTATAAGCCTGACATGGTACTAACAACGACTGTTGATAATGACTGTTTTGCACAGTGAGACAGGCAATTACGCTATAAGCCTGACATGGTACGAACAACTGTTGATAATGACTGTTTTGCACAGTGAGACAGGCAATTACGCTATAAGCCTGACATGGTACTAACGACTGTTGATAATGACTGTTTTGCACAGTGAGACAGGCAATTACGCTATAAGCCTGACATGGTACTAACAACAACTGTTGATAATGACTGTTTTGCACAGTGAGACAGGCAATTACGCTATAAGCCTGACATGGTACTAACAACTGTTGATAATGACTGTTTTGCACAGTGAGACAGGCAATTACGCTATAAGCCTGACATGGTACGAACAACTGTTGATAATGACTGTTTTGCACAGTGAGACAGGCAATTACGCTATAAGCCTGACATGGTACTAACAACAACTGTTGATAATGACTGTTTTGCACAGTGAGACAGGCAATTACGCTATAAGCCTGACATGGTACTAACAACTGTTGATAATGACTGTTTTGCACAGTGAGACAGGCAATTACGCTATAAGCCTGACATGGTACTAACAACGACTGTTGATAATGACTGTTTTGCACAGTGAGACAGGCAATTACGCTATAAGCCTGACATGGTACTAAAACTGTTGATAATGACTGTTTTGCACAGTGAGACAGGCAATTACGCTATAAGCCTGACATGGTACTAACAACGACTGTTGATAATGACTGTTTTGCACAGTGAGACAGGCAATTACGCTATAAGCCTGACATGGTACTAAAACTGTTGATAATGACTGTTTTGCACAGTGAGACAGGCAATTACGCTATAAGCCTGACATGGTACTAACAACGACTGTTGATAATGACTGTTTTGCACAGTGAGACAGGCAATTACGCTATAAGCCTGACATGGTACTAACAACGACTGTTGATAATGACTGTTTTGCACAGTGAGACAGGCAATTACGCTATAAGCCTGACATGGTACGAACAACTGTTGATAATGACTGTTTTGCACAGTGAGACAGGCAATTACGCTATAAGCCTGACATGGTACTAACAACAACTGTTGATAATGACTGTTTTGCACAGTGAGACAGGCAATTACGCTATAAGCCTGACATGGTACTAACAACGACTGTTGATAATGACTGTTTTGCACAGTGAGACAGGCAATTACGCTATAAGCCTGACATGGTACTAACAACGACTGTTGATAATGACTGTTTTGCACAGTGAGACAGGCAATTACGCTATACAGACCTTCAAAAATCATCCCAAATGAGGTCTTTTAAGGGAGGGGTCTTATAAGGGAGGTAATTTGAATACTTACAAAGAAGGGCAATGACGAAAATGGTGTTTTACGTGCTCTTGGCAATGCCTCAGAGAAGTAGGTCTTATGTGGGAGGGAGTCTTTTAAGGGAGGTTCCACTGTATAAGCCTGACCACATGGAGGTGTAGAGTGGCACAGTGGTAGCGCGTTCGCTTCGTGTCAAGTAAACCCGAGTTTGAACCTGGGTACAGGGGATTTTTCCTCTCACTTTGCACTAGGCCTTACGGTCTGAACATGGTCTTTTGGATGAGACGGTAAACCAAGGTCCTGTGTGCCCATGCACTTAGCATACGTTAAACCTAGTGGCAACGAAAAAGTTGTCATTTGGTCAAAATTTACCCCCCCCCCATCAGTCACACAAAAATCGCATGCCCCAAAAAATCTTTTTTAAAAATGGGTGGCGCGTCTCTGGCTGCGACGCGCTCTCCAGGTGGGAGCAACCCGAATTTCACAGAGACACCTCTTTGACTATAAAGTGCCTAATACCTAATACCTAATGACTGTTAATAATGGCTGTTTTGCACGTTCTTCAGCCAGCTGCACATTTTCCGCGCGGTGGAGCCGGCTCTAAAGCACCGCTTCCAGCCGTTCCAGTGCGCCTCCTCCATGCCAGCCCCGCACTACCAGCGCTGCCTGGACCGCCGCTCGCACAGCCTGGCCACCAGGGGGCAGCTCGCCAAGCTCATCTTCGAGCACCAGGAGAAAATGGACGCCGCTGCCGCCGCCAAGAAAAAAGTGAAGCTCGCATAATATTGGCCACTGCAACTAGGATATGATTAGTATGTACCTGAATAATTTGTGTATTTATTTTTCCCCAATAATCTTTTTTGTGATGCCTTTGTAAAGCGCGATGAGCCCACTAAGGGGTATTGCACTATATAAATATTCGTTATTATTATTATTAGGGTTATTAACCTTTTCAACGCCAGCCATCTTTCAGCCAAAATCTTCCATTAAACTTAACCTGGGTAGAGAAAAGATTTCATCTGCAATATTTGGGATTCCTCTGTGACGTGCATAAAATAAGGCCTATCCTTACCTCCCAAAATCAAGAACATAAGGTCATTAGATACCAGACCCTCATTTGATGCCTTTCAGCGACATGGGTGTTCAATCATTGTGGTGCCAAGGGGCGACAGTGACGATGAAAGGGTTAACACCCTTGACAGTATCCAAAAGGGCATTCACTCTTGCAAAAGGCGGACATTCAGTGTGGCCTCAAATAGGGTTATCATTGGCGAGAGTTACGCCCTTGTTTGGTCAGTACTAAAAGCATCTACCAAGGGCATTCACTCTTGCAAAAGGTGGACATTAAGAGTGGCCTCAAATAGGGTTATTTTTGGCAAGAGTTACACCCTTGTTTGGTCAGTACTAAAAGCATCTACCAAGGGCATTCACTCTTACAAAAGTTGCAGTGGCCCAAAATGTGGGTCTGATTATTTAATAAAAAAATAAAAATTTAAATGGAAAAAACATTGATGTGCGCTTTTGTGCCGTAATGTCTACAGTCGATGAATCGTTGTTTGCTACTGGCGACTAAAAGAGGGACTGGCACCAAAAATGGAAAAACGTAAGCAACAAAGCTAAAGAGGTGTAGAGCGGCACAGTGGTAACGCGTTCGCCTCGCATCAAGTAAACCCGAGTTTGAACCTGGGTACAGGGGATTTTTTCCTCTCACTTTGCACCAGGGTCTGGTCTGAACGTGGAGTCTTTCGGATGAGACGATAAACCGCGGTCCCGTGTGCCCGTGCACTTAGCACACGTTAGTCCCAGTGGCAACGAAAAAGTTGTCATTTAGTCAAAATTTACACACACACACACACACCCTTTCCTTCCTCATCAGTCACACACAAATTGCATAAAAATAAACAAATTGTGGTGGCGCGCCTCAAAGATTGTAAATTCAAAGAGAATGGTGAAAATACAAATTTGTGGTTGACACAATTGTATACATTTCGACAAAGACTTGTGCATTTCATTTGGTTGTATGAGCAATTGCAAAATGCGTAACTGTAAGCAGTCTTTTTAAGTTTTATTTATGTCTCGGAAACCCTGTGTTTATGGTCAGCTAGATTATAATATGCTTATAGTGTGAGGAATTGTATGTAAATGTTGTCTTACCCTGGCTTAAAGACTCCAGGGATCATCCCAAAAGCCTAAGCACTTGAACACTGTGGTACAAATGCACCAGCTAGGGATGAGAACATTATGTGTAGTGACCGTTTTTGATTACCCCACCACGTGGGCAGCCACACTCCGACTCCGGAGGATTTTGGACTCATGATGTTATGCTAGGAGCTTGTCGTGGCTTAAGGCAATCCCTGCATAACTATGCAGAGCATAGCAACATTTTGATGTAGCCATGGTGTTCTAGCTTATGTCAACTGGTCTGACACGGCCTTATGCCAAGGTGTGTAATGTGATGAATAAGATTTGAGTCTCTACAGCTTCGGAGAATTCCATGTACATGTACAGTTATTTATCTCAAGTGTTTACATGCATAATAGTTAAATAGTGATATACGTTTATATAATTATACAGTATATAATGATACTAATTGTTTTGATATACATTATTATCTGTGTTCAAAATGGGTGCCTATGTACATATGTTATTTTGAGTTTTATTTACAATGTGTTGATGAGGTTGTATGCCTACTGCGCGAAGCCCTACTTTGCAAAACCCTGCTGCCTGAAACCTACTGCGCGAATCCCTACTGCACAAAGACCCTACTGTGCGAATTGTTCTCTCTCTCTCTCTCTCTCTCTCTCTGAGTCTCTCTCTCTCTCTCTCTCTCTCTCTCTCTCTCTCTCTCCCCCACCCTCTCTCTCTGTGTCTCTGTCTCTCTCCTTGGTTTCTGCCCTTTCTATGTATGCTGTGTCTCTCTGTGTCTCTTCCTAAGACAGACTGGAAGAATAGGCTCTGCCTAAAATCTTTATTCTTGCAAAATAAAGTTTTCACTCTCTCTCTCTCTCTCTCTCTCTCTCTCTCTCTCTCTCCTTCATGTCATGTTATGAATTGTACTATATTTTTTATGTTTTCAGGTTTTTGTACGTTGTTAAGATTCATTGATGTGTGTTTTGTTATATGTGGCCGAACTTTACGCGGTGACAGTCCTGAGATGACCCGAGCTGATAGCTGTTGACGGGACTACAATAGACTAACTAACTAACTAACTCCTTCCTCTCTCTCTCTCTCTCTCTCTCTCTCCTCTCTCTCTCTCTCTCTCTCCTTCCCTCTCTCTCTCTCTCTTAGTCTCTGTGTTTCTGTCCTTTATATGTATTCTTTCTTTTTCTCTCTCTCTGTTTCTCTCTCCCCCCCCCCCCCTTCTCTCTCCCTCTCCCTCTCTCCATGTCTTTCTACCTATGAAACTGGTGGGATTTTCTCTGGTTGATATGTTATTCCCTCTCCCTCCCTCACCCCCCCCCCCCCCCACCCCCAAGGCCTTTCCACCCCCAATCCTCCTCAACCCCATCCCCCCCCCCCCACCCCCCTTTCCCAAATGTGCTTGAAATCTCTTCCACAGTTGTTGGGGGGTTTTCCATCCCCAAAAATGGTGCCATTTTGTACATTTCCTTTTGTACATTCCATTTTATTGTAATTGTTTTCAAATATGGAAATGCGGTTTCCTTTATCCCATTCACCGCCAGCCACATTTCAGCCAAAAATGTCCATTAAATTTACCTAGGTAGAGAACAAAATCCATCTGCAGTATTGGGGATTCTTCTGTGACATATATAAAATAAGGTCTATCCTTACTTCCCAAAACTATGACAATAGGGTCTTTGGATAATAGACCCCAATTTGATGCCTTTTATAGGTGTTAAATCAATGTGGTGCTAAAATGCGACTTTGGCGGTGAAAGGGTTATTCAGCAGTCTTCCATTGGAGGGGTGAAAGAGGTCATTGCATAACAAGCGTTGATTTTGTGAACGTGAAGATAAGCGCGTTGAATTAATTAACCGCTTTTTTGGGGATCACCAAAAGAGCTGGCGATGTGGCTCCCGTATAGTGAAATTGGTTCAAAGGGGAATTACTACTGGGGGGTTTCTTCTCTTAAGGGAATCTCCTTCTTTCCGTATTTCTTTACACACTGCACTGCTTGGATAAACAGCAGATATTAAGAATTGAGCCGTTTGACGTAGACTCCCTTATTACTCCATGGGGGCTACTCTTTCATTTTTACACTGATTTCAGTATTTTTAATTTTACCAGAAACTGAACTGAAACTTTTTTTTTTTAATTCATCCAAAAAAAATGTTTTGACCACAAGCGATTTGGGGCGTTTTGAACTTAGTCTAGTTGTTCTATCTTGGAAGTTTACAAAGGCTTATCAGACTCAAACTGTCTGTCTATCATTTTAACTGTCTGTCTGTCTCGTTATATCTCTCTCTTAAGTTGCCCCCCTGAATCGTACGACGTGGCTCTGTCCCTGTACCCTGCCGGGGCCATGGGTCCCTGGACCCCTGCCTTTCAGGTTTTTTTTCATTTTGGGGGAGTTGCACCCATGCTGCTCAGCAAAGAATTGTGTGCATCACTTTTTCTTCTTCTTGTTGTTGTTGTCTTACCCTGGCTTAAAGACTCCAGGGATCATCCCAACAGCGAAAGCACTTGAACACTATGGTGCATCAGCTACGGATGAGAACATTATAGTGTGTGACCGGTTCCGTTTTTGACTGGGCAGCCACACTCCGTCTTCGGGGGGAATTTTTCTTGTCGATTGTCGTTTCTCTTTTGAAAGTGGGCTCAAGTTTGATTGTGCGTTTCCACTCTTTTGCTGTTTTGTTGTTGTTTTTGTTAACCCTTTCACCGCCAGCCATATTTCAGCCAATAAATTTCCATTAAATTTACCTGGGTAGAGAACAAAATCTGTCTGCAGTATTTGGGAATTCTTATCTTATGTGACATTTAATAAAGTCTATCCTTCATTTCCTCAAATTGAGACAACAGGGTCTTTGGATAATAGACCCCAATTTGATGCCTTTTAGTGACATAGATGTTAAATCACTGTGGTGCTAAAATGCGACTTTGGCGGTGAAAGGGTTAACATTATCCATGATGTGATAAGCATTTCTCAGCTGCCTCTGAATTTTAGTAGAGATTGGTGGGAGAAAGTGGTGCTTTATCATAGATTGGTTTTGTTTCATTTTATTTTGTTTACGATGTCGAGAATTTATTGGATTCTTTTTGTGCATTTTTTGTTGTTGCAAATGTTAAGAACAGCCCCCTCCTCTGCCCCTTCCGTTCATCTCAGACGATTTCAGGTTAGGGTTAAGAATAGGGTTTGGGATTTGGTTAGGGATAGGTTTAGGGTCAGTTTAGTGTCAATCTCATAACATACCATCCTTTTTTTAAATTTGTGTGTGTGTGTGTGGATGAGAATTTCAGGTTAGGGTTAGGGATAGGTTTAGGGTCAGTTTAGTGTCAAATACACCAAAAAATAAAAGTTGATGACTAATCTGACCTTAAGCTTATCCCTAACCCTATCCCTAACCTTATTCCTAACCCTAACCCTGAACCGTCTGAAATGAATGGAAGGGGCAAGGGAGGGGGCTATTCTTAGCATTTGCCTTTTTTTCACATTTTTCTTGTTACTTTTTTGTTGTGTTAAATCTTAGAAATGTGATCATATACCGGTTGTGATTCAAACGACCAATGTTATTTACCGTGAAGAATTAGAGTTGTGATTTGCTTTTGCTCTCAGGTCAGAGACTCCTTTGCTGTTTTTCAGCATTAGTTGCGGGGTTTTAGGGGTAATTCATTGCGACTGGACATGAGAAAATCTAGGTATAAGTTTAACTGTTTCACAACATGGTTTTGAGCAAAAACAACGGGGCAGTGGGTGGATGCCTCGTGCCTCCATACGGGGAGCTGGATGACTCCGCCCCCTCCACGAGTCTCCCTGTGGGGATACCAGGGGGGTCTTTCGTAAAAAAGGGTTCCCCCACCTTCTGGAAGTTCTGTGCTTGTAACTTCCTCTAATCTGCCACTCTCTTTGACTCTGCCTTTTTCCTTTGCTTACTGTCATCTACCATCTTTCTGACTTATTGGCCCATTCTCCTGCCTTTTTTCCCCAAAAATCTTCCAAATAACTTTTCTCCTTTGAGCTTTTCTGAAATCGGAATGTGTCGGCTGTACGCAGCGGGGAGACCAGTGAAAACTGAAAACGGACACATACGTACCTTACCCATTATGGCCTTTTGGCCTGGAAATGCAGAAGAAGAGGAGCAAAAACAAAGAATACTCAACAAATTGTTGTTGTTGTCGTTCCCTGGCTTAAAGACTCCAGGGATCATTCCAACAGCTGGAGCAGTTGAACACTATGGTACAAATGCCCCAACTAGGGATGAGAACATCACGTGTGTGACCGTTTTTGATTACCCCGTCACATGGGGCAGCCACACTCCGACTTCAGAGGATTTTGGACTGATGATGTTATGCTGGGAGCTTGCCATGGCTAAAGACAATCCCCGCATAACTATGCAGAACATAACAACATTTTGATGTAGCCTTGGTGTTCTATCTTATGTCAATTGGTCTGAGACACCCTAATGCCAAGACGAGTCAACAAGTGAAAAACAAGTTACAAAATCAAAAACACAAAAGGAGTGGTCAGGGACGCTGAACATATCAAAATAATTTCTAAGGTATGTTTATCGTTGTTATGCTTTCTAGTTCCACTCAAACATAAATCAATATTCAAAAGAATTTGATGTTTAAATTAATCAATCTTTTATTAGAACAAGTTCTTATATAAAAAATATATAATGAAAAGGCGTCAAACTCTCTCTTTCAGATCCATTTTCAGCAGAAATTTAGTACAGTGGAACCTCCCTTATAAGAACCTCCCATTATAAGACTTAAGACCTCCCATCATAAGACCTTACTTCTCTGAGACATTGCCTTTCTTTGTAAGTATTAAAATTACCTCCCTTGTAAGACCTCTCCCTTATAAGACCTCATTTTGGATGATTTTTGAAGGTCTTATAAGGAGGATCCACTGTATCTTGAGTGTCGAACTTCAAATCACAAATGGCTGTCAAATCAAAGCTTAATAAAAAGTTAAAAAAAGATAATCAAATTCAAATTCTGTTGTGTGCCATATTTGTTAGGGACCTCAAATTTTCATCATGGAAACTGCATCTCAAATTGTGTAAAATTTGTCGTACAAAAACTGGATTATTCTCGTGCTTTTTTCACATTAGATTATCAACGCTACATTACGTGTAGGTTTATCAAATTACTTTTAAGAATCAGATTTATGGGAACGACCTAGATGTGTATATATATTATAAGCAACTGGAGTTTCCAAGATAATCAAGAAAAATTGTTGAGCACTGCATTGGTCCAGATGATCTTCATACACTGTTGATTTTCATATTGTTCATTTATGATAACTATCTCCCTATCTATTTATCTATCCATGGTCGACACATATCACTTATCAGTGTACTGAATGGAACAGAGTTATAATTTCTATTTATTTATAAAGAAAACTTTTACAGCGCAGGCCTCCCAATCGTCCCGCAAAACAAGGGGTCCCAGGGACTCCTTCACTGACAGCATAGAGGGTCCTAGAGGCGGGATAGAGGGTCCCAGTTGGCATTGCGAATGCTAAAAAGATTTTTTTCTAGTGCATCCCTGGGACCCTCTGCACATTCTTTTCGAGGGTCCTTTAGAATGTTAGTGCTTCATAGACTCCCTGGGGGCCCTGATGACTTGTTCTTCATGCTCACGTCTCTAGCCCTACTGGGAATTTAACAGGGTTTGGAGTGAAAACAAAAAGCTAAAATGACAATGTGAGGTGTAATAAAAAAGTGGAGTTTTGTCTCTTTGGCAGAGGTTTGCAGTTTCAGTATAGTTTTTTTGTTGTTTTTCAGTATAGTTGATTCTGCCTGGTTTTTAATATACCGTATTCTAAGGCGCACCCCCAAACTTTTTACACAAAATTCAAGATTTTGTTATTATAGTTTCTTACTATATTGTCAGTCACATTATAAGGCGCAGGGATCTCAGTCTGGGAAAAAAATGTATCGCCTTATAGTCCGTAAAATACAGTCATTACATTATTTGGGGGAGATTTCTGTTTTGTTAGGGGTTTTTTTTTAGATGTTGCTTTTTCTTTGGGTGAGGTGGAGGGTGGGCTGGTGTATTTATTTATTTACTTTGATTTTATTTGTACAAAGCAGTACAGGAGATTATTTACAAGCGCCAGAAAAAGGATGGAAAGTCATACTTGTTTTTCATTCGGTTGTACTTTTTTTTTATCAAAGAGAAAAGGCATATTCTGATTTGTGAATGTGCCTGTTTTGACTGTTGGTCATATATAGGCCATTGTGTGAAAGTTTGACACATGTTTTTAATTTTTTTTTTTTTTATTATCTTTATTTCTTTATCGTTGCATTCCAATTTTTCCCCAATACAGAAAGAGAAATATTCTGTGATTTATTTTAAAAGCAGCTTTTTTTGTGTTCATATGAGTGAAAGTTT
>CM065683.1:8237994-8327351 GCA_017654935.2 Phymorhynchus buccinoides | reverse complement strand
GAATGAAAGTGGTCACGACGAATACTCACGTTAATGCTTCAAAAATCCCTTTTACGTCCGAGATACTGTCCAAACAGATGCCATCACCCTTCATTGGATGTAAAACAGCATCGTTGTAGGCTTAAAACATGCCATAAGTCTAACCAGTTTTCGCGAAGGAATTGTCCAAACACAACAGAAGCAAGCACAAACGGAAGTTCGATTATTTGAAAGGGGAGCAACTCCCGTTTATGACAGCAGTAAGGGCGGTCGGTAAAGTGTACAGGACGCGTACGGCTTCAAAGTTTGACTTTCTTTTGCAAAGCCTTATAAACGAGGGCGCCTTTTTCTAAGTTTTTGGTCAGATTTTCTTGGAAAAGTTGACCTATTCGCATATACACAGGGCAGACACCTATTATCCGAAAAATATGGTAACGGGCTTATGAAAAGGAAAGGTCCTCACCCAACAGGCTACTGTAGTTCAGCTCCGTTTATACAGAAAGCCAGTGTGTGAAATGAATATAAGAGAGCAAGTCTTGATTTGAGATAGGTTTGGCAGTTAATGAATACATGTACTGCCACATGTAATCATTTACAATAATAAAAAGAGGTAACAGAGGTAGATTTAGGACAGAACTCTTGCATTAGTGTTAGTCAACCATTGAATGCGCCTTGAGGAGGGCCCGGTGTCAAAAACAATGTGCTTCCTTTTTTCCTTCATGATTCCACAAAACTGAGGCGGTGTTGGTGTTGGAGTTTATGTCAATCTCATGTTCTCTGGATTGTCCAATAGCGGGTCTAGATCGTGACCGTCGGGACCTTAGTCATTCGATGGCAGGATCAATCATGGATATAAACGTCAACAGGGAAAACCTATGGAGAGCGCTTTACCCCCCCCCCCCCCTCTCCTCCCCCCCTCCCTCCTCCCCCCCCCCCAAAAAAAGTCTTAGACTCTTATCGGTCTTTTAGAATGATGCAAAACATCACTTTTTCTCTTCCACAAAATGTCTCCTGTTCTGTCTCTCTGTAACCCGTTCACTGCCCACACCCCGTTACTGCACCCCGTTCGTTGAGCACTGGCGTCACTAGTGTGAACACTCAAGTGCTCTTGCTTGATAAAGGATATGAAAAGGAAAGCCTATGTTTTTTTGGGTTTTACATGCCCTTGGGGTTGATTACCAGCATTGCAGGTGTCATCTTTTTGTGTGTGTGTGTGCTCTCCCTAGCTAAATTTGACATGAGTTTGAGTTAGTGACTGGTGGTGAAAGGTTTAACTCCCTTTTCTAACAAATCATTGCATACTCACATGCTGAGTGGTTATTCGCAAGCTAACATGTGCAATATGAGAGAGAAGAGGGAGGCGCATTAAATATTAGGAACGTGAAGGGACCCAAAATATGTTAAAGCTTGGGGTGAATTGGAGAGGGTGGGGGTTTGGGGGTAGGGTGGGGTGAATAAATGAATGCGAGGATAGAAATGGTGGGAAAGAGGGCAGTTCCTAATGTTTTGATAGTCGCTTGTATCGACCCTATGTTCAATTTTTTTTTTTTTTTTTTTTGGTGGGAGGCATGACTTTGTTATTCATTTTTCCTTACTTTTGCTTCCATTTGTAATGCATGTAAATGTGTTTTCTTGTTTGTATTGTGCTTGTACGAGACCACACAGTAATTTCAGCTAACGTGATAATAGAGTATTTTGACTTTGACTTTGAAATATGATCCAAGAGCTTAAGTTTGCCTCTGCGTGCGTGCGTGCACATGTCACTGGGTTTGCTATGATACAATCCAAGTGTGGCACGCATTTTGCAAATGTCTCGGATCAAAACTCATTGAAGAGTGTCTAGTGTTTGCCAAAAGTGCCTGTGTACAAAATGCTCTTTTAAGTAATGCAGACGGTAAGCAAATGTGGGGGGGGAGTGTGTGTATACTGTCCCACCTAGTAATCTCTCTCTTTCTCCCTCCACCCCCCTCCACCCTCTTCTTTTAAACTCCTCCTTCCCTTCTCCCTCTGACGTCGTATTATTGAGAATATTTCAGGTGCTTAGTCTTGACGAATCATATCCAATTACCTTCACAACCAGCATTCGCATGTGAACAATGTAAGCTATGCACAGAACACAAAATAATCCAGCATGCACACACTGAATCATTCACATGTGAACAATGTAAGCTATGTACAGAACACAAAATAATCCAGCATGCACACACTGAATCATTCACATGTGAACAATGTAAGCTATTTGCAGAACACAAAATAATCCAGCATGCACACACTGAATCATTCACATGTGAACAATGTAAGATATGTACAGAACACAAAATAATCCAGCATGCACACACTGAATCATTCGCATGTGAACAATGTACCTGACCGGACCTGGGATACATTAGAGGAGGGTGGGTTACAAACAAGGGCGGGGGTCTGGGGCCTTGGGGCCCCTGAAGCTGAAGCTTTTTTTAAAGTAAATAAAGTGTGAAAAACCCTTTAACCCTTTCACCGCCAGCCATATTTCAGCCCCCAATATTCCATTAAATTTACCTGTGTAGAGAACAAAATCCATCTGCAGTATTGGGGATTCTTCTGTGACAGATATAAAATAAGGTCTATCCTTACTTCCCAAAACTAAAACAATCAGGGTCTTTGGATAATAGACCCCAATTTGATGCCTTTTAGTGACATAGGTGTTAAAAATCACTGTGGTGCTATAATGTGACTTTGGCAGTGAAAGGGTTAAATTGTACTAATGAACAATTAAACAATAATAGTGACTTCTTTCTCAATTTCTCTCTCTCTCTCTCTCTCTCTCTCTCTCTCTCTCTCTCTCTCTCTCTCTCTCTCTCTCTCTCTCTCTCTCTCTCTCCCTCTCTCTCTCTCTCCTCTCTCATTTTTCTTTCTTTTTTTTTCTTTCTGTTTTTGGCTGGGTGGGTTACGGAACCCATGTAACACCCCCACCCCCCACCCCTGGATCCGGCCCTGACATTCGCTATGTACACAACACCAGAGATAAGGCAGCATGCACACACTGAATCATTCACATGTGAACATCATACAGGGCCGGATCTGGGATACATTAGGGGGGGGGGGGAGGTGGTTACAAACAAAGGCGGGGGTCTGGGTGCCGGTGTAGGCCCCCGGTGGGGTCCAGGGACAACGCCCCTGGTGGGGGTCTAGGGGGCAATGGTCCCTGAAGCTGAAGCTTTCTTTAAGAAAGTAAAGTGGAAAAAAACTTTAACCCTCTTGCATTTATTCCGGCCCAAACCGCCCAGCCGGAAGTTGCCTCTGTGTATTCAAGCCGCCCAAAACCGCCCATAGCTTGCCCTCACTCTGAGACCCCCTCTGATGGCATTTTCATCACGCACCAAGTTCTGGCTTGTTATACACACACTATATGAAGAAGCTTCTCACTTGCAGTGATGTGATAGTAACTGTATGGTGCTCTGTGTGCTTCAAAAGACAGATTTTCCCAAAAAATGTGTGAAAGAATCTGAATACTAGACGAAGTTTTTTTCTGTAGCGAATGCAAATGCAAGAGGGTTAAATTGTACCTAAGAACAATAAACAATGATAATGACTTCTTTCTGAATCTGTCTCTCCCTCTCTTTCTCTCTTTTTTTCTTTTTTTTTTGGTGGGGTGGGGGTGGGGGTACAGAACCCAGGTACCCCCCCCCCCCCCCCCCCTTGGATCCGGCCCTGACTTCAGCTATGCACAGAACACCAAATGAGGCAGCATGCACACATTGAATCATTTGCAGGCCAACACCAGAGGGGAGAGAGATGAGAATCAGAAATGGATAGAAGAAGAACAAATTCAGGTTGGAAGTGCAGGGGGTGGGTGTGTGTCCGTGTGGTGCGCATGCGTGCGTGTGTGCTTGTGCGTGCATGCATGCACACATGCGTGTGTGTGTGTGTGCGCCTGTGTGTGGTGGGTTTTTTTGTGTGCATGCACACATGCATGCGAGCTTGTGTTTCATTTTGTTTTGAATCGGATTTAAAAGTAAGAAAGGGCCAAGTTTACTAGAAGTTCTGTTCATTTCTTTTTCTTCTTTTCTTTTAATGTTCCCCCCCCCCCCTCTTTTTTGCGGTGTCAGGTGAAGCAGTTTCGTCCGTTCAAGGCGGACGCTTTTCGCTTTGAGGACATCAAGAAGCTGTCCCTGTCACAGGACTTCAACGACTCCCACTCCGTGTTCCCCATGCCAGACCAGCAAACACACTTCAGACTACACAGGTACTAGAGTTGAGAACCGGTTCAAAAATCCAAACCGGGTTTTTTAAGACCAGTACTCGCATCACTAGTTTCACCTGTGCAAACACATATGTATTTGTCAGAATATTCACACACACGCACGCACGCGCACACATACACACAATAAAGAAACTTATGACTTATGACACACACACACTCAACTCAACACTCAGTCAAAGTCAAAGCCATAGACCACCACAAACTAGAAACAGCTACTCTTGGTTTACAAACACCCAATCTGCGCTGAGAATCAGTGTTGTTTTTCGAAAAGAATGTGTTATTCTAAGAAAAACTTACTTTCAGTTTGCAGTTAAAAAAACGGTTCACAGCAACTCGAACCGCGAAAGTTTAGCACCGGTTTTTCAGTTCAAAGCGTTTTTACCCCCCACCTCTAACAGGTATCCCACTCTATTTTGTTGTTGTTGTACTGTCTTGTCATTCTTCTTCTCTTCTTCTTCTTCTTCTGCTGCATTCCTCGGCCATATGGCCATAATGAGTAAGGTGTCCGGTTTTCGGTTTTCACTGGTCTCCCCGCTGCGTACAGCCGACACATTCCGATTTCGTGAGGAGCTCAAAAGAAGAAAAATTATTTGGAAGATTTTCACAAAAGGCAGGTGAATAATAATAATAGTACATTTGTATAGCGCTTTACCTCAGATGAGCCCAAAGTGCTTTACAATCAATTATTTATCAACAGACAACAAAAACAACATTCAAGAGTGACACCAACCAGCAACAGCGCATATACAAAGCAACTCTCTCTCTCTCTCTAACACACACACACACACACACACACACACACACACACACACACGCACACACACACTGAATGGGCCAATGAATCAGAAAGACAGTAGATGACAGAAAGCAAAGGGAAAAGGCAGAGTCACAGAGAGTGACAGATTAGAGGAAGTTACAAGCACAGAACTTCCAGAAGGTGGGGGAACCATTTACTACGAAAGACCCCCCAGTATCCCCACGGGGAGAGACTCGTGGAGGGGGCGGGGTCGTCCAGCTCCCCGTATGGAGGCACGAGGCATCCACCCACTGCCCCAGGCTTATTCAAAATTTGGAGAAAGCATTTGTAACTTTTTCATATTTATTTTTTTAGATGTGAAAGCTATGTCACACATTGTTGGTGATGTGTCACACATTGTGTTGTTGGTGTGTTACATGTTTTTGGTGTGTCACATATTACTGTGTATGCGTCACACATTGTATCATTGGTGCAGAGCTTAATCTAGAGCGCTGGATTGGTCAAATCCCCCGAAATTTTGTTCCTTCCCGCGATAATCGGCGCGGGGAGCGGGCCGAGTCCCGCACATTTGCAGAACGGCCCGCAGTTTTTACCGATCGATGCGGGAAGACCTTCGTCGTCTGCTAAACCCGTCGTCTGGACAAACTGAAAGTATCGAGCAGGAGTGAAGGATTTCTCGACATTTCATTGGTTCTTGACAAAATGTTAGTGTTAATCAACCAATCGCGTTCTTCTCGTTCTACCGACAGGAAGTTGCGAGAGTTTCGGCCGCCATCTTGAATGTTCTTCAAAATGAAGCGGGCAGGGAGGGACCCTGTTTGATTTTGATTTTCGCGGAGGCAAAGTGAAAAAAAAAAATCCTGTTCCAAGCGAGTGTGAAGACCTCAAAGAAAAGGCTTCTACATCTAAAACGTGGGAAAAGAATGACAACAGTGGCAGTGCAAAGGAACAAACATCGGTTCCAAAATGACTGGTTGAAAAAGTGGCCGAGGTGTTAAAGTCTGTGTACGAGGGTGGGGGAGGTACTGGTTCTTATGTATGTGATGTGGGGTTGGATAAAGGGGAGTGCCCCCCATTTTTTGATATGAGGGAGGGACTGCCCCCCTTTTTCAGAAATCCTAGATTAAGCTCTGCATTGGTGCGTTGCGTATAATAGGTGTCTTGCTACCACACCATACCAGGTATTTGTGTGAGCGTGTTCTGAACAAGGAGCAGGAGGAGATAAGGAAGCTTTGAGAGAAAGGGATGAAAATGGGTCAGCTTGTGTGTTGCACATTGCTGATGATTTTACACATAGATTTGGCGTGTTTATCCAGGTATTTCTGTGAGCATGATCTGAACGTGACGCAGCAAGAGATGCAGAAGCTGCGAGAGAGGGAAAGGGGTGAACATGAGTCAGTCGGTGTGTTGCACGCTTTTGGTGTGTGTCGCACATTGTATTGTCAGTGTGCTACACGATGTTTCACATATAATTGCCAGGTAGCACAGCAAGAGATGGAAAAGCTGAGGGGATAAAGTGATGGAAATGAGTCAGTTGGTGTGTTACTTACATGTTTTTGGTGTGTCACACATTGTATTGTTGGTGTGTTACATGTTTTTAGTGTGTCACACATTGTATTGTTGGTGTGTTACATGTTTTTGGTGTGTCATGCATTGTTGATGCCTCACACATTGTATTGTTGGTGTGTTACATGTTTTTGGTGTGTCATGCATTGTATTGTTGGTGTGTTACATGTTTTTAGTGTGTCACGCATTGTATTGTTGGTGTGTTACATGTTTTTAGTGTGTCATGCATTGTATTGTTGGTGTGTTACATGTTTTTGGTGTGTCATGCATTGTATTGTTGGTGTGTTACATGTTTTTGGTGTGTCATGCATTGTATTGTTGGTGTGTTACATGTTTTTAGTGTGTCATGCATTGTATTGTTGGTGTGTTACATGTTTTTAGTGTGTCACGCATTGTATTGTTGGTGTGTTACATGTTTTTGGTGTGTCATGCATTGTATTGTTGGTGTGTTACATGTTTTTGGTGTGTCATGCATTGTACTGTTGGTGTGTTACATGTTTTTAGTGTGTCACACATTGTACTGTTGGTGTGTTACATGTTTTTGGTGTGTCATGCATTGTATTGGTGTGTTACATGTTTTTAGTGTGTCACACATTGTATTGTTGGTGTGTTACATGTTTTTGGTGTGTCATGCATTGTATTGTTGGTGTGTTACATGTTTTTAGTGTGTCATGCATTGTATTGTTGGTGTGTTACATGTTTTTAGTGTGTCACACATTGTATTGTTGGTGTGTTACATGTTTTTGGTGTGTCATGCATTGTATTGTTGGTGTGTTACATGTTTTTAGTGTGTCACACATTGTATTGTTGGTGTGTTACATGTTTTTAGTGTGTCACACATTGTATTGTTGGTGTGTTACATGTTTTTGGTGTGTCACACATTGTACTGTTGGTGTGTTACATGTTTTTGGTGTGTCACACATTGTACTGTTGGTGTGTTACATGTTTTTAGTGTGTCATGCATTGTATTGTTGGTGTGTTACATGTTTTTAGTGTGTCACGCATTGTTGATGCCTCACACATTGTATTGTTGGTGTGTTACATGTTTTTAGTGTGTCACACATTGTACTGTTGGTGTGTTACATGTTTTTGGTGTGTCACACATTGTATTGTTGGTGTGTTACATGTTTTTGGTGTGTCACACATTGTACTGTTGGTGTGTTACATGTTTTTGGTGTGTCACACATTGTACTGTTGGTGTGTTACATGTTTTTAGTGTGTCACACATTGTACTGTTGGTGTGTTACATGTTTTTAGTGTGTCACACATTGTACTGTTGGTGTGTTACATGTTTTTAGTGTGTCACACATTGTACTGTTGGTGTGTTACATGTTTTTGGTGTGTCACACATTGTACTGTTGGTGTGTTACATGTTTTTGGTGTGTCACACATTGTACTGTTGGTGTGTTACATGTTTTTAGTGTGTCACACATTGTACTGTTGGTGTGTTACATGTTTTTGGTGTGTCACACATTGTACTGTTGGTGTGTTACATGTTTTTGGTGTGTCACACATTGTATTGTTGGTGTGTTACATGTTTTTAGTGTGTCACACATTGTATTGTTGGTGTGTTACATGTTTTTGGTGTGTCACACATTGTACTGTTGGTGTGTTACATGTTTTTGGTGTGTCACACATTGTACTGTTGGTGTGTTACATGTTTTTGGTGTGTCACACATTGTACTGTTGGTGTGTTACATGTTTTTAGTGTGTCACACATTGTACTGTTGGTGTGTTACATGTTTTTAGTGTGTCACACATTGTATTGTTGGTGTGTTACATGTTTTTAGTGTGTCACGCATTGTATTGTTGGTGTGTTACATGTTTTTAGTGTGTTGCATTGTATTGTTGGTGTGTTACATGTTTTTAGTGTGTCATGCATTGTATTGTTGGTGTGTTACATGTTTTTGGTGTGTCACACATTGTATTGTTGGTGTGTTACATGTTTTTGGTGTGTCATGCATTGTATTGTTGGTGTGTTACATGTTTTTGGTGTGTCACACATTGTACTGTTGGTGTGTTACATGTTTTTGGTGTGTCACACATTGTACTGTTGGTGTGTTACATGTTTTTGGTGTGTCACACATTGTACTGTTGGTGTGTTACATGTTTTTGGTGTATCACACATTGTACTGTTGGTGTGTTACATGTTTTTAGTGTGTCACACATTGTACTGTTGGTGTGTTACATGTTTTTGGTGTGTCACACATTGTACTGTTGGTGTGTTACATGTTTTTGGTGTGTCACACATTGTACTGTTGGTGTGTTACATGTTTTTAGTGTATCACACATTGTACTGTTGGTGTGTTACATGTTTTTAGTGTGTCACACATTGTACTGTTGGTGTGTTACATGTTTTTAGTGTGTCACACATTGTACTGTTGGTGTGTTACATGTTTTTAGTGTGTCACACATTGTACTGTTGGTGTGTTACATGTTTTTGGTGTGTCACACATTGTACTGTTGGTGTGTTACATGTTTTTGGTGTGTCACACATTGTACTGTTGGTGTGTTACATGTTTTTAGTGTGTCACGCATTGTTGATGCCTCACACATTGTATTGTTGGTGTGCTACGTGACGTTTCACATATAATTGGTGTGCTTTGCCAGGTGTTTCCGTGAGCTAGATCCGAGCGTGACGCACAAACAAGAGATTGAAAAGCTGAGAGGAAAAGTGATGGAAATGAGTCAGTTTGTGTGTTACACATTGCTGTGTTACACGTACACATTGTTGCTGATTTACACATAGAATTGGCGTGTTTATCCAGGTATTTCTGTGAGCTAGATCTGAGCGTGACGCACAGCAAGAGATAGAAAAGCTGAGGGGAAAAAGTGATGGAAATGAGTCAGTTTGTGTGTTACACATTGCTGTGTTACACGTACACATTGTTGCTGATTTACACATTCGGATTGGTGTTTCTGTGAGCATGATCTGAACACACAGTGACGCACAGCAAGAGATTGAAAAGCTGAGAAGAAAAGTGAAGGAAATTGACAAGAAATTGAGAAGCTGACGGATGAAAATGAGTCAGTTGGTGCGTTACTGACATGTTTTGGTGTGTCACACATTGCTGTGTTACATGCACATACACATTGTTGATGATTTACACATACAAATTGGTGTGTTCTTGCCAGGTATTTCTGTGAGCATGATCTGAACGTGACGCAGCAAGAGATCGAGAAGCTGAGGGAAAAGGTCACGGAGATGAGCCAGTTTGCCCCGGGAGGGCAGGACAGTATATCGTGGCCCATCGGTAGGTTTTGTGTGTGTGTGTGTGTGTGACCCTCTTTCTCCCCAGATCCCTAGGTATAAGCTTTCAACTGTTGGTCGGCGCTCTTTTGCTGTCTCAGGACCGACCTCTTGGAACAAACTTCCTCTTTCCCTCCGTCAGCGACCGACCCTCTGCTGCTTTCAAATCTAACCTCAAAACCCACCTGTCCCCCCTCGTCATTAAAGCTCCACGTTCTTTCTCTTCTCTCTCTTGCCTTTAGGTCTGTTTCTGCTGTATGCCATTTATGTCATACGTGTGTGTTCGCTTTGTATTGCATTTTTGTTTTAATGTGTTATGAATGCTAACGTGTGTGTGCACTTTGATTTGATTTCTATCAAGATTCAGCGCCATATAAATACTGTATGTTGTTGTTGTGTGTGTGTCCTAGTGCATGCCTGTGAGTGCGTATATGCATACGTGACAATGTGTGCGCGCCTACATCTGTGCGTGAGAAACATAATATTCCCAAACAACTGGGCATTCATTTGCGCACATGCGCATGCGTACTTGTCACGTATGTGCTTGTATGTTTCTGGTTCAAATGTTTCTTTCTTGATACATATCTGTATTGTTCAGGCATGAAAGAGTTCCGCTTTTCGCGGAAAATCCGCGTAAATTTTTGAAAACTTCCGTGGGAAAAAAAAAATTCCGCGTAAATGACCGATCTTGCCTTATTCGTATATGTACAAGTCTGTATTTGGCGATTCTCAAACGGTTAACCGGAAGTCGCTTTAGCTCACTCGCTTCAAAGTTGTGCGAAGGAAGGCGAGATGAGTATCTCTCGCTCACGAAAAGCAGCGATGTTAGTTGAAAATGAGTGTGGAAGGCTAGTTGAGCCGACGAAATGTTCGGACCCCCTCCTCGCTGAATAAAATTTGTGATGTGAGGTAGGTGGTCTGAAAAATTGCTTTTGGAACGTCGCATAAACCCTCCCCCCCTCCCTCCCCCCCCCCCCCCCCCCCCCCCCCCCCCCCCACCCCCCACCACCCCCCGTCAACAAAACGTCGGACGATATGTGAAAATCCTGGTGGAAGTATTTGTGCTCGGCTGAAAAGAATTTAATTGTTTGAAGCTTGCAAGTTGCTTGTGTGGAAAAAAAAAATTGGGGGGAACGTTTGTCCCTCCCCCCCCCCCCCGCTCAACAAACCCCGACGTGAGGTGAAAATCCGTGTGGAAGGATTTCTCGGACGAAATTATTTCCTCTTTTTTGATCTCCATCCACTTTCATGCCTGATTGTTAAAAGTTCGGGGACTGGTGTTCACTGCCTCCGGGCATTGCCTCCAGGATCGTTCCCACCATCTTCATATCTACTAATGTCCCATACGTGTCTGTTCCAGACCGGAGGACGTTAAACAGATTTTCACATTAGTTTGATATGGGTCTCCCTGTGTTCGTTATTCCCATAGGTTAAATTAGAACTAGTTACGTGTTTTTTTTTAATAATTTATATTATTGAAATGTCCATGCAGTCAAAGAAAATGATGCACAGATACAGTGCAGTACTCTGGCACACTAAACTGGAAAATATGAAATATTGGTGAACGCATAATAATCCGTTTGAACGAACGAAACCTTTTTTTATCATTTCTAAATGCTTAGCACAAAATACTGGTTATCGCACACAAAAATGTTTGTCCCCTGAATTTAGTGTTAAGTGCACTCCACTGTATAATAATAATAATAATGCGTATTTTTATAGCGCCTATTCTCAGTAAGGGCTCTAAGCGCTTTACAAAACATTTACATTGATTAAAAAGAAAACATTAAACAATAAAATATTAAGCAAGAAAACAAAGAGCTAACGCGAAGTAGCCTTGCACACCCACCCACACCCACAAGACACCATCACCCACAACACACCACCACACACTGTCAGGACACACACATGCACACGCGATTGCACACACAGACAGATGCACAAACACACAGACACACGCGCAGGACACACACATGCACACGCGATTGCACACACAGACAGATGCACAAACACACAGACACACGCGCAGGACACACACATGCACACGCGATTGCATACACAGACAGATGCACAAACACACAGACACACGCGCAGGACACACACATGCACACGCGATTGCACACACAGACAGATGCACGAACACACAGACACACGCGCACGCCCGCCTACCCAAGCGCATGAACACGCACGAATCTGTCAAACATACCATGTCTCACACGACCCGGTATTTGGGTTTCTTTCAGGCGTGCCGCCGGCCTACAAGCCCAAGAACCGCTTTGAGATCCTGCGCTGGGACTACTTTACGGAGTCGCTGATGTACCTGGAGGATGACTACACCAACGTCAAGACGCTGGCGGGTGAGTGAGTGAGTGAGTGATTCGCCCGTCCCCTTGTCGGGCGTGTCTTCGTCTCTACGCTCCCGCTCTGTCGCAACCTACACAGCACTGTTTCGGGTTGTCATAGAAAATGAGCAGAGAGGTTCAGACATGGCCTACTCCTCCGAAATCTGAATGTGTCGGCTGAATGCAGCCGGGAGACCGATGAAAATTGAAAACCGGACATGGTTTAGAGTGGCACAGTGGTAGCGCATTCGCTTCGTGTCAAGTGAACCCGAGTTTGAACCTGGGTACAGGGGATTTTTCCTCTCACTTTGCACTAGGCCTTACGGTCTGAACATGGAGTCTTGCGGATGAGACGATAAACCGAGGTCCCGTGTGCCCATGCACTTAGCATACGTTAAACCCAGTGGCAACGGAAAAAAAAAAATCCCATGCAAAAAAAAATATTAAAAAGATTGGGTGGCGCGCCTCTGGCTGCGACGCGCTCTCCAGGTGGGAGCAACCCAAATTTCACAGAGACGCCTCTGTGACTATAAAGTACCTAATACAGTGGAATCCGTTTAATTGGCCATCGGTTAATCGGCCAAAGCCGCTTAATCGGCTAATTTCCTCTGGAACGGATTTTTTTCTTCTTAAGCATGTGTTATTTTGTTCGTTTTTACGGCCAAAGCTGAAATCTTCAATTTCGCTTTATTGGCCACTTTTTCTCTCTAATTTTTCCTCTTTACCCCTTTTTGAGAGGGAGAACAACAGAGGCAGACAAACTGACAACACGCTTTTGACGTTTACATGGTTGAGTGTGAAGTTGGAAGGTGAGCTGTTGTCAATTGAAAGACCCTGCATGGCATTAAAATCACTCAAGAAAACAAAATCATTGTCTTTTACTCGTGCTTCTGTCAAGTTGTAGGATTAATAAACACACACACACACACACACACACACACACACACACACACACACATCATCACAAAAAGGGAAAGAATTTGAATTTGAACTGCAACATTTAATTTTGACGTCATTGCTTTTGACCTGCATAATTGCGTCATACAGTATCTCGATGTTCGTTTTATCGGCCGATTCGCTTTATCGGCCATATTTTTCCTGGTCCCAAAAGTGGCTGATTAAGCGGATTCCACTGTACCTGTACGTACTTCACCCATTATGGCCGTATGGCCTGGCAACGCAGAAGAAGGAGGCATGGCCAAAGTGGATAGACGTCACACTGAAAAAGATTTACTGTATTTTTCGGACTACAAAGCGCTTCGCTTCTAATTACATGGGTGCTACTCTTTCAGGTTTACACTGATTTCAGTTTTTTTAATTTTACCAGAAACTGAACTTCAGTTTTTTTTAAATTCCTCCCCCCCCAAAAGTCAGCCACAAACGATTGGGGCGTTTTGAACTTGGTTGTTCTATCCTGGAAGTCTCTCTCGGGTTGACTTGAAAACAGCATGGTGATGCCGTATTGTTTTCAAAAGGCAATGTAATCGTTTTATAAGGCTTATCAAACTCAAACTATCTCTGTCCATCATTGTAACTGTCTGTCTGTCTGTCTCGTTATCTCTCTCTCTTGCGATGCCCTCCTGAATCGTCCAACGGGGCTCTGCCCCTGTACCCTGCTGGGGCCCGTGGGGGCCCCTGGACCCCTGTCTTTCAGTTTTTTGTCATTCTGGGGAGCTGCACCCATGTAAGGCGCATCCCCTGAATTTAACACAAAATCTGAATTTAAGCACACACAAGGTGCAACATATTTTAAAGTGCTTGCAAAATGATCCAACAAAAGAAAAAAATAGATTAAAAAACACCACGAGGTCGATTCAAGCAAGGGAGGTCGGTATTTTGCCTAGTTCTGTCAAAACAATCTTCAGAACGACAGAAGTTACACTCATGCCGCTATCCGGATATCCATATGATGAAGCACTTTTAGCGCTTCGTCTACGTCAGAGAACCCAGAAAAGTCAGAATTGAGAGACACGGAGTATAAATAGTTCCCCCACCTTCTGGAAGTTCTGTGCTTGTAACTTCCTCTAATCTGTCACTCTCTTTGACTCTGCCTTTTCCCTTTCCTTACTGTCATCTACTGTCTTTCTGCCTTACCAGTCCATTCTCCTGCCTTTTTTCAAGAAACACTTTCAAAAAGATTTCCTCCTCCAGCCGAAGTCGGACTTGCTGGGCCTAGCTATTTCTTAGTTAGGTGCATAAAGGCAGCATGACGCATCTGCGCTCATAATTGACAGGAAACTGTCTGAGTGATTGAAGAAGAAGAAATCTGCTTGTTGTTTTCTTTGTGTGTGTGTGTGTGTGTGTCTTTAATTTGTTTTCCCCCCATCCTCTCAGGGGCAGACAAGGCGGACATCCAGGAGGTGATCAAGGTGTCGGTGGAGCGGCTCAACGCCAAGTACGGCAACATCTACCTGTACCAGCGCCTCATCAACGGGTACCGGCGCTTCGACCCCCTGCGAGGCATGGAGTACCTCATGGACCTCAGCCTCAAGGACACCTCCCGCGACCACCGCCAGGTCTCCAAGAGGGTGGAGCTGCTCAGGCCCCTGGGAAAGGTGAAGGCAGGCATCAGAATGGTTCGCGGATTTCCACGGTTTTGGTAGCCACTGGCCGTGGTTTTGGCACTGCCGGCCGCAGTTTGTGCTTGATGAGGCAGCGCGATCTTATTCTCAAATGGTATTCTTAAACGGTTTGTTTTCATACTGCGCCTTCAACGAAAAATCGCGGCCATGTTTGTTTTTTCTTCCGAGTTTAGAGCTCTCTAGACTCTTACTTTCACTGTTTCAGAGTTTGTTTTGATGACAGTGATTGTGATTTGGGTTTTAAATGAGTCGATTTAGAGGATATGATCGCGGGAGACTACGATGATGTGAGAACTTTGAACTGTTCCGCGAGAAATCAGGTAGCGAATGATCGCAATGATGCCAGGTTTTGTGGAGTCCGACTCGATGTCGACTCCGAGTCATGGCGAGTGTTGTTCGTCCGCGGATTGTATTCTGATACCTGAAAGGGTTAAACGCACAGCCAGCATATATAAAGCTTTCACGCGAGGCGCGCGCCATCATTTTAATCGCTGCTCGCGACAGAGACGGTTCAACCTTTCTTTTTTCCCTGTTGCCCGAGCCACTGCGAGGCAGAACTTCGCAGCAACTAGCCTAGCAGTCTAGGGATTGGTTGTTTTGCCTTTAATGAAGTAGGAAGGGTTAATGAACAGCACGAAGGGTTAATGAACAACATGAGGGGTTAATGAACGACATGAAGGGTTAATGAACAACATGATGGGTTAATGAACGACATGAAGGGTTAATGAACAGCATGAAGGGTTAATGAACAACATGAAGGGTTAATGAACAACATGAAGGGTTAATGAACAACATGAAGGGTTAATGAACAACATGAAGGGTTAATGAACAACATGAAGGGTTAATGAACAACATGAAGGGTTAATGAACATGGAGGGTTAATGAACAACATGAAGGGTTAATGAACAACATGAAGGGTTAATGAACAACATGAAGGGTTAATGAACAACATGAAGGGTTAATGAACAACACGAAGGGTTAATGAACAACATGAAGGGTTAATGAACAACATGAAGGGTTAATGAACCATACAAAGGGTTAATGAACAACATGAAGGGTTAATGAACATGGAGGGTTAATGAACAACTTGAAGGGTTAATGAACAACATGAAGGGTTAATGAACAGCATGAAGGGTTAATGAACAACATGAAGGGTTAATGAACAACATGAAGGGTTAATGAACAACATGAAGGGTTAATGAACAACATGAAGGGTTAATGAACAACACGAAGGGTTAATGAACAACATGAAGGGTTAATGAACAACATGAAGGGTTAATGAACAACATGAAGGGTTAATGAACAACATGAAGGGTTAATGAACATGGAGGGTTAATGAACAACATGAAGGGTTAATGAACATGGAGGGTTAATGAACAACATGAAGGGTTAATGAACATGGAGGGTTAATGAACAACATGAAGGGTTAATGAACCATACAAAGGGTTAATGAACAACATGAAGGGTTAATGAACATGGAGGGTTAATGAACAACATGAAGGGTTTATGAAGCATGGAGGGTTAATGAACAACACATGAAGGGTTAATGAACAACATGAAGGGTTAATGAACAACATGAAGGGTTAATGAACAACATGAAGGGTTAATGAACAAGGGTTAATGAACAGGGTTAAGGGTTAATGAACAACACAACATGAAGGGTTAATGAACGACACGAAGGGTTAATGAACAACATGAAGGGTTAATGAACAACATGAAGGGTTAATGAACAACACAACATGAAGGGTTAATGGACAACATGAAGGGTTAATGAACAACATGAAGGGTTAATGAACAACATGAAGGGTTAATGAACAACACGAAGGGTTAATGAACAACATGAAGGGTTAATGAACAACATGAAGGGTTAATGAACAACATGGAGGGTTAATGAACAACATGAAGGGTTAATGAACAACATGAAGGGTTAATGAACAACATGAAGGGTTAATGAACAACATGAAGGGTTAATGAACAACATGAAGGGTTAATGAACAACATGAAGGGTTAATGAACACACATGAACAACATGGAGGGTTAATGAACAACATGAAGGGTTAATGAACAACATGAAGGGTTAATGAACAGCACAAAGGGTTAATGAACAACATGAAGGGTTAATGAACAACATGAAGGGTTAATGAACAACATGAAGGGTTAATGAACAACATGAAGGGTTAATGAACAACACGGAGGGTTAATGAACAACATGAAGGGTTAATGAACAGCACAAAGGGTTAATGAACAACATGAAGGGTTAATGAACAACATGAAGGGTTAATGAACAACATGAAGGGTTAATGAACAACATGGAGGGTTAATGAACAACATGGAGGGTTAATGAACAACATGAAGGGTTAATGAACAACATGAAGGGTTAATGAACAACATGAAGGGTTAATGAACAACATGGAGGGTTAATGAACAACATGAAGGGTTAATGAACAACATGAAGGGTTAATGAACAACATGAAGGGTTAATGAACAACATGAAGGGTTAATGAACAACATGGAGGGTTAATGAACAACATGAAGGGTTAATGAACAACATGGAGGGTTAATGAACAACATGGAGGGTTAATGAACAACATGAAGGGTTAATGAACAACATGAAGGGTTAATGAACAACATGAAGGGTTAATGAACAACATGAAGGGTTAATGAACAACATGAAGGGTTAATGAACAACATGAAGGGTTAATGAACAACATGAAGGGTTAATGAACAACATGAAGGGTTAATGAACAACATGAAGGGTTAATGAACAACATGAAGGGTTAATGAACAACATGAAGGGTTAATGAACAACATGAAGGGTTAATGAACAACATGGAGGGTTAATGAACAACATGAAGGGTTAATGAACAACATGGAGGGTTAATGAACAACATGAAGGGTTAATGAACAACACATGAAGGGTTAATGAACAACATGAAGGGTTAATGAACAACATGAAGGGTTAATGAACAACATGGAGGGTTAATGAACAACATGAAGGGTTAATGAACAACATGAAGGGTTAATGAACAACATGAAGGGTTAATGAACAACATGAAGGGTTAATGAACAACACATGAAGGGTTAATGAACAACATGAAGGGTTAATGAACAACATGGAGGGTTAATGAACAACATGGAGGGTTAATGAACAACATGGAGGGTTAATGAACAACATGGAGGGTTAATGAACAACATGGAGGGTTAATGAACAACATGAAGGGTTAATGAACAACATGGAGGGTTAATGAACAACATGGAGGGTTAATGAACAACATGGAGGGTTAATGAACAACATGAAGGGTTAATGAACAACATGGAGGGTTAATGAACAACATGGAGGGTTAATGAACAACACGGAGGGATAATGAACAACATGGAGGGTTAATGAACAACACGGAGGGTTAATGAACAACATGAAGGGTTAATGAACAACACACGAAGGGTTAATGAACAACATGAAGGGTTAATGAACAACATGAAGGGTTAATGAACAGCACAAAGGGTTAATGAACAACATGAAGGGTTAATGAACAACATGAAGGGTTAATGAACAACATGAAGGGTTAATGAACAACATGAAGGGTTAATGAACAACATGAAGGGTTAATGAACAACATGAAGGGTTAATGAACAACATGAAGGGTTAATGAACAACATGAAGGGTTAATGAACAACATGAAGGGTTAATGAACAACATGAAGGGTTAATGAACAGCACAAAGGGTTAATGAACAACATGGAGGGTTAATGAACAACATGAAGGGTTAATGAACAGCACAAAGGGTTAATGAACAGCATGAAGGGTTAACTCATTCGCATCGCATCGACTTTGAATTATTAAAAAAACTCACAAATCACTCTATCCATACACGCAAACAAAACAGACGTAAACAAAAGGAGAAATGAAAGAAGAATACGGGGCATTAGGTGGACGCCCCCTCCACAGGGAACACGGGGGGGGGGGTTCTCGTGAAAATAATTCCCCCAGCTTCTGGAAGTTCTGTGCTTGTAACTTCCTCTAATCTGCCACTCTCTTTGACTCTGCCTTTTCCCTTTGCTTTCTGTCATCTTCTATCTTTCTGACATATTGGTCCATTCTCCTGCCTTTTCCCTTTGCTTTCTGTCATCTTCTATCTTTCTGACATATTGGTCCATTCTCCTGCCTTTTCCCTTTGCTTTCTGTCATCTTCTATCTTTCTGACGTATTGGCCCATTCTCCTGCCTTTTCCCTTTGCTTTCTATCATCTTCTATCTTTCTGACTTATTGGTCCATTCTCCTGCCTTTTCCCTTTGCTTTCTATCATCTTCTATCTTTCTCCCTTATTGGCCCATTCTCCTGCCTTTTCCCTTTGCTTTCTGTCATCTTCTATCTTTCTGACATATTGGCCCATTCTCCTGCCTTTTTTTTTCTCCTTTGAGCTCCTCCGAAATCGGAATGTGTCGGCTCTATGCAGCGGGGAGACCAGTGAAAACTGAAAAACGGACACATGTGTCGTCAGTAGGGGGCTTAGTAGGTGGTGTCCTGAACAGGCTCTACTGAACTCCACCGAAGTGACTCAGCAGCAGTGCAGTATCTCCTCGGTTGGTTGCCTCCTGACTGCCTAACATAGATTCGCTTACCCTTGGAGTGCCGGTCTCGGATTCTGCGACCCGAACGTGCGGAGGTGTGGCTGCGAATTGGGACTCGGAATGAGCGGCGTGGGAGCAACGGAAGATGGGACAGCAACAAAAAAAATAGAAAAGAAAACTGGACACATATATACCCAGGCATACCCGCCGTTTCCGCCAAAAATGTTTTTGAAATCGAACGATCTCTGCCGGAAGAAATAAATCTCCGCCGAAAAAAAGAAGAAAAAAAAAAAAGAACCAAAATTATCTTTACACGGCACAATCTTCATTTCGCGCCTTTTTGCTCTTCCGCCGTTGTCATGTCCAAGATGGCGTCCGCCGAGAACGCATGTTTTTGTGAACCTTGTCAAAAAGTTGTCAGTTTGAAGGCGAAGTAGGATGTGAAATGCTGTGAAATGAGTACTTCCCCCCCCCCCCCCACCCGCTGAAAATCCGGGTGGAAGGATTTCTCGGCTGAAAAAATCTCTTTTTTATGGAACAGTAGTTTTCATGCCTGTATGGCTATATGGCCTGTGAGCGCAGAACGCAGAAGAAGAAGATTCAATTTGATTTTTGATTTCCAGGTGGAGGTGGTTCCCATGCCCTACGTGACGGAGACCACGGGGGTGCGGTTGGTGCTGGCCGTGGGGGAGGAGGAGAAGGAGGGGGTGGGCACCTTCCTGGACGCCTATGCCCACACCTGCCTGGACGCCCAGGAGAACACCCAGCTGCTCATCGTCTTCCAGTACCCCTCCCTGCCCCTCGGGCCCAAGCAGGAGGACACCTTCTCCGTGCTCAAGTGTGTAGACTGTTTTTTTTCTGTTGTTTTTTTAATTTTATTTTTTTATCTACTTCTTCATACTGTTTTGTAATAATGTTTTTCTTCTTGATTGTTTTCTCTCGTAATATTTGTAAAGCGCTCTGAGGATGATTGGGTTTTTTATCATCGAAGAGCGCTATAGAAGCTTTATTTATTATTATTGTTATTATTAATCAGTTGGTTTGTTTTTTACTAAATGCTTGCAGGTCCATGGTGACCTACTACAACAAGAAGTACGGGGAGTCTGCGGCCAAAACCGAGTGGGTGGCCCTGCAGACCAACGGGTCGTACGTCACGGACCTGCAGGTATTCTTCTTCTTCTTCTTCGCTCACTCAGACAGTTTCCTGTCATTATGAGCGTAGATGCGTCATGCTGTCGTTATGCGCCTAACTAAGAAATAGTTGGGCCCAGCATGTCCGACTTCGGCTGAAGAAATCTTTGTCAGAATTTATAGAAAAAAGGCAGGAGAATGGACCAGTCAGACAGAAAGATAGAAGATGACAATAAGCAAAGGGAAAAGGCAGAGTCAAAGAGAGTGATGGCTTAGAGGAAATTACAAGCACAAAATTTCCAGAAGGTGGGGGAACTATTTGTACGAAAGACCCCCCCCTCCCCGGTATCCCCACGGGGGGGGCCTGCATGTATATATGCATCTATACGCCAGCTCGCACATTACGTTCAGTTTCTGACTCTCTCTCTCTTCTGATCCCTAGGTATAAGCTTTCCGACTTAGTTGGTCAGCGCTCTTTTTGCTGTTTCAGGCCCGGCCTCCTGGAACAAACTTCCTCTCTCCGTCTGTCAGCGACCGACCCTCTCCGCCTTCAAATCCAATGTTAAAACTCATTTGTTTCCCCCGTCAATGAAGCTCTGTCTCTCTTCCCCTCCTCTGTCCCTCTCTCTTGGTTTTAGGTTATAAAAGAGAGCAAATTGAAGTAGTGAATAGTTACAAATACAGACAAACCTCTATTTTAAGACTTCCAAAATGTCCGGAAAATTCGGTCGTAAATTGGAGGGGTCGTATGACGGAGGTTTTCACTGGCAGCCGTAGAAAGAAAAAGTTCAGCACAGTTCATACTCTCCTCTTCATGCACACATACAATGACATATTAAAACTGGATTTGGGTCTTTCCAACTCCATAGGATTGTGCAATCGATGTATTACAGTTTCACTTCGCCGACTTCTGTTAATCACCTCCACTCTCGTCCAAAGTCAGTGGTTTTCTTTTTCAAAGTCAGTGGTTTTCGTGCTTTTCCTACGCTTTCTGCCATCTTTTCTACAACAAGGGAAGCGACTCTGCTTTCAGGCCCTTGACCGTGGTTGTTTCCCTTTGCTCGATGTCTATGCAGACGACAACAACGTCGTAAAAACCAACAAAATGGCGGTCGTAAGTCGCGTTTTAGAGGAAGTCGTTTAAGAGAGGTCGTTTACATAGTAAAATGCATCTGCCAACAAATCCGGTCTCAAATGAGAGGTGGTCGCTTAACAGAGGGTCGTAAAATAGGGGTTTGTCTGTATTTTAGTTTCACTCTGACTACTAAATTATCTTTTGTAACAGTGTTGGAAGATTTCACAAGGAGAGCCAAATATAAAACAATAGAAATCATGAAGACAATGTGGAGCTTAGGTAACATGGACGCAACTATCTTCTTTGAACTGTTTGATACTATGGTGAAGCCAATGCTATTGTACGCCGCAGAGGTAGTACACAATATAAAACTATGGAAGCTGTCCAATTGTTTGCCTGTAAAAAACTGTTAAATGTTAGTCCTAAAACGTCAAATACAATGGTTTATGGCGAGACAGGTCATAGTCTTCATATAGACAGTACACTAAGAGCGCTTAGTTATTGGTTCTCCTTACAGCAGATGGAACTGAACAGAATCCCCAAGCAAGCCTATCTCTCCTTGACAAATAGCTGTATGAACATCGCCGAGGGTAGAGCAATACAAAATAACTGGGCTTATGATATAAAATGCTGTCTTGATAGATATGGGTTCTCTGATGTCTGGTTAGCGGGCGGGGTTGGTAATGTTAAATATTTTAAGAAAATCTTCAGGCAAAGGATGGTTGATTGTTATCAGCAGGATTGGGTTAGTAAGCTTAATTCAAGTGATCGCTTCAGTTCTTACTCAGGCATGAAATAATTCCGCGTTTCGCGGAAAATCCGCGGAAAAAACAAAAATTCCGCGTAAAGGACCGATCTTGCCGTATTCTTATATCTACAAGTCTCTATTTGGCGATTCTCAAACTGGTTAACCGGAAGTCGCTTTAGCTCACTCGCTTCAATTGTGCGAAGGAAGGCGAAATGAGTAGCTCCCGCTCAACAAAAGTAGCGATGTTAGCTGAAAATGTGTGTGGAAGGCTATTTGTGCCGACCAAATTTTCGGACCCCCTCCTCGCTGAATAAAACTTGTGACGTGAGGTAGGTGAAAAGGTGGTTGGAAATTTTTTTTGGGGAATGTTGTGCACCCCCCCCCCCCCCCCCCCCCCCCTCTCGGCTGAAAAGAATCTCATTCTTTGATGCTTGAAAGATGTTTGTGCTGGAAAAAAAATTTGGGGAACGTTCGCCCTCCCCGCCCGCTCAACAAAACTTCCGATGTCAGGTGAAAATTCGGGTGGAAGGATTTTTCGGACGAAAATGTTTCCTCTTTTTTGATCTTTCGTATTCATTCAAGTCTCTCTTACAACCAGAATCCTATTTAGCCTACTTAACAGTTAACAAGTTTAGAATACATTTTACAAGATTTCGTCTTGGCATAAACGACCTGAACACCAATATAGAATCTATACAAAGAAAATGTTCAAACATGCCCATTCTGCAACCAAATTGAAAATGAACTAAATTTTTTATTGAGATGCAATGTTTATACTCCTCTCAGAGAAAAATACATATTGAAGCACAGACAGTTTTCGAATGTTAATTTTATCGAACTAAAACAACTACTTGCGAATGATAACATACATATTACTAGAGATGTTGCTATGTACATCTACTATGCACTGAGGAAAAGAGAAGCACTCGTGCCTCAGATGTAATAAGCAACATTTATGATTGATGCTATCATTATACATTTATTGTCATTTCGTTTTGTGTGTGCACTGCACCTCCTATGTTATAGGCCGGAGGCCTGAAACATTAAAATTGTGTTCTTGTTTTTAGGCTGGTTTCTGTCATTTACTTCTTATGTTAAATATATATCGTCGGTGAAATTCCAAAACCTCGTATCTCAATTTTGGTAGTTTTGAGAAAAATGAAAAGAACTGATTGAAAATTAATCGCATTGACCACGATTGATTAACTATGATGAATATGTTCAAGACATTGCGAGTTTAGTCCTGCATTTTGTTAAAATTACTTTAAAAAAAAAAAAAATTAGACTTGAAAAGAACGAAGATACGAGGTTTTTGTCCTTAACTAGATCTGAATTTGGGACTTACGAGTTTTTCGTCTATTTTCACAACCTCATTTATCCCAGATAGAAAGTCGTGAGATATACGAGCTTTTGGTGGAAGGTGGCGGGAAAAATTAGAAAGCTGAGTATGTATCTAACTCAAAACCCCCCAAAATCAAGATACGAGGTTTTTGAATTTCACCGACGATATATTGTGTGTTATTTCTCTATCTTGTTTGTGCGAATGCGTTGCAAATGTTAATGTGTGTGCGCGCTTTGATTTGATTTCTACTGAGATATAGCGCTGCATGCATTCTGCATGCTGTTGTTGTTGCTGTTGCAGGTGATGGACTTTGTGGCGCCCAGGTTCCCCCCGGAGTCCCTGGTTCTGGTGTGCACCGTGGGCATGGAGCTGGTCACCGACTTCTTCAACCGCGTGCGCATGAACACCATCCCCGAGTGGCAGGTCAGTATATGAACACCTTGTTCGAATGGCAGGTCAGTATATGAACACCATCCCTGAGTGGCAGGTCAGTGAATGAACACTATCCCTGAGTGGCAGGTCAGTGCATGAACACCATCCCTGAGTTGCAGGTCAGTATATGAACACCATCCCTGAGTGGCAGGTCAGTAGCATGAACACCTTGTTCGAATGGCAGGTCAGTGCATGAACACCATCCCTGAGTGGCAGGTCAGTGAATGAACACCATCCCTGAGTGGCAGGTCAGTGCATGAACACCATCCCTGAGTGGCAGGTCAGTATATGAACACCATCCCTGAGTGGCAGGTCAGTAGCATGAACACCTTGTTCGAATGGCAGGTCAGTGCATGAACACCATCCCTGAGTGTCAGGTCAGCTCATGAACACCATCTCTGAGTGGCAGGTCAGTTCATGAACACCATCCCTGAGTGGCAGGTCAGTATATGAACACCATCCCTGAGTGGCAGGTCAGTAGCATGAACACCTTGTTCGAATGGCAGGTCAGTGCATGAACACCATCCCTGAGTGGCAGGTCAGTGAATGAACACCATCCCTGAGTGGCAGGTCAGTGCATGAACACCATCCCTGAGTGGCAGGTCAGTATATGAACACCATCCCTGAGTGGCAGGTCAGTGCATGAACACCATCCCTGAGTGGCAGGTCAGTAGCATGAACACCATCCCTGAGTGGCAGGTCAGTGCATGAACACCATCCCTGAGTGGCAGGTCAGCTCATGAACACCATCCCTGAGTGGCAGGTCAGTGCATGAACACCATCCCTGAGTGGCAGGTCAGTATATGAACACCATCCCTGAGTGGCAGGTCAGTGCATGAACACCTTGTTCGAATGGCAGGTCAGTGCATGAACACCATCCCTGAGTGGCAGGTCAGTGCATGAACACCATCCCTGAGTGGCAGGTCAGTATATGAACACCATCCCTGAGTGGCAGGTCAGTGCATGAACACCATCCCTGAGTGGCAGGTCAGTGCATGAACACCATCCCTGAGTGGCAGGTCAGTATGTGAACACCATCCCTGAGTGGCAGGTCAGTGCATGAACACCATCCCTGAGTGGCAGGTCAGTGCATGAACACCATCCCTGAGTGGCAGGTCAGTGCATGAACACCATGTTCGAATGGCAGGTCAGTATATGAACACCATCCCTGAGTGGCAGGTCAGTGCATGAACACCATCCCTGAGTGGCAGGTCAGTGCATGAACACCTTGTTTGAATGGCAGGTCAGTGCATGAACACCTTGTTCGAATGGCAGGTCAGTATATGAACACCATCCCTGAGTGGCAGGTCAGTGCATGAACACCATCCCTGAGTGGCAGGTCAGTGCATGAACACCTTGTTCGAATGGCAGGTCAGTGCATGAACACCTTGTTCGAATGGCAGGTCAGTATATGAACACCATCCCTGAGTGGCAGGTCAGTGCATGAACACCATCCCCGAGTGGCAGGTCAGTATATGAACACCATCCCTGAGTGGCAGGTCAGTGCATGAACACCATGTTCGAGTGGCAGGTCAGTATATGAACACCATCCCTGAGTGGCAGGTCAGTGCATGAACACCATCCCTGAGTGGCAGGTCAGTATATGAACACCATCCCTGAGTGGCAGGTCAGTGAATGAACACCATCCCCTGAGTGGCAGGTCAGTATGATTGGTATTTGGGTATCGGTATTTGGTATATATTGCCCCCGTGGGCCAGCCTTCACGTGGCGGGGGGTGTTCTCGACCAAGCTGTGCCCACCCCTTTTTTCTTAACCTTTCCTTTTTTTCTGCCTACCATGTCTTTTACTACAGACAAACCTCTATTTTAAGACTTCCAAAATGTCCGGAAAAATCGGTCGTAAATTGGAGGGGTCGTATGACGGAGGTTTTCACTGGCAGCCGTAGAAAGAAAAAGTTCAGCACAGTTCATACTCTCTTCTTCATGCACACATACAATGACATATTAAAACTGGATTTGGGTCTTTCCAACTCCATAGGATTGTGCAATCGATATTACAGTTTCACTTTGCCGACTTCTTTTAATCACCTCCACTCTCGTCCAAAGTCAGTGGTTTTCTTTTTCAAAGTCAGTGGTTTTCGTGCTTTTCCTACACTCTCCGCCATCTTTTCTACAACAAGGGAAGCGACTCCGCTTTCAGGCCCTTGACCGTGGTTGTTTCCCTTTGTTCGAAGTCTATGCAGACGACAGCAACGGTCGTAAAAACCAACAAAATGGCGGTCGTAAGTCGCGTTTTAGAGGAAGTCGTTTAAGAGAGGTCATTTACATAGTAAAATGCATCTGTGCCAACAAATCCGGTCTCAAATGAGAGATGGTCGCTTAACAGAGGGTCGTAAAATAGGGGTTTGTCTGTATATCTTTTCCCCCCATCAAGTCTCCCGACAAAATCTGCAGTTTTCCATTTCCCAATCAGCTTCTGGCAGTATAAGCCGAATCTCTCCTACGAGAAGAAACCGTACCACCCCTACCCCCCACGTTAATCTATCTCATCACCATTAAGTTTATTACGGTCTCTGTTGGTTTTTGTGTGGTACGATTCAGGTGAATTTCCCAATCGGTTTCTGGCAGTACAAGCCGAATCTCTCCTACGAGAAGAATCCGTACCCACCACCACCCCCACGTTAATCTATCTCATCGCCATTAACTTTACTTTGTCTCTGTGCTTTTGTGTGGTACGATTCAGGTGTATTTCCCAATCGGCTTCTTGCAGTACAAGCCCAATCTCTCCTACGAGAAGAATCCGTACCCCCCTTCCACCCCCACGTTAACTCATTCAAGTCGTTCCGGACATATATGTCCGGAATTAATAGATAGCTGTCAATTTTATGCATTTGTTTCAAGGGAAGTAAATCTGTGTGCACACCATACCTTGGTCACTTCTAAACTCGCTTCGCTCCCTTAGACCACAATTTTGCCTCTGACTTTGCTGTTGTAGTGGTTTGTTGAGGGCTAACCAATCGGTGTAGAGAGTTTTTCTATATAAAGTATATATAAAAAAGTCTGATCTACCACTTCCCTATGTCTAAACCTGAAGTAAAAACCCCGTAATCTTCTTTCATTTCTCCCTTTGTTTGTCTGTTTTGTTTGTGTGTATGGCTGGAGTGATTTGTGAGTTTTTTTAACAATTCAAAATCGTTGCGATGCGAGTGAGTTAATCTATCTCATCACCATTAACTTTACTGTCTCTGGGGTTTTTTTGTGCGTGTGGTACGATTCAGGTGTATTTCCCAGTGGGCTTCTGGCAGTACAAGCCGAATCTGATCTACGAGAAGAAGCCGTACCCCACCAGCTTCTCCATCAACAACCGGGTGGGCCACTACGACGTCCTGTCCTACGACCACAGCAGCTTCTTCCTCTCTGACTTCCTGCAGGCCAGGAAGCAGATGACGCCCCTGGAGATGGCCACCTCCGACCTCTTTGAAATGTTCGTCAAACGCAGGTCAGTTTGCGCCCCTCTACCCAGTGAGGCCTTGATGCCCCTTTCACCACAGTTTTCAGAGGATTAGAGCTCAAGACTTCTTCTTCTTCTGCGTTCCCAGGCCATATGGCCATAATGGGTAAGGTACGTATGTGTCCGGTTTTCAGTTTTCACTGGTCTCCCCGCTAGCGTACAGCCGACACATTCCAATTTCTGAGGAGCTCAAAGGAGAAAATTGTTTGGAAGATTTTTTTGAAAAAAAGGCAGGAGAATGGGCCAATAAGTCAGAAAGATGGTAGATGACAGAAAAGCAAAGGGAAAAGGCAGAGTCAAAAGAGTGGCAGATTAGAGGAAGTTACAAGCACAGAACTTCCAGAAGGCGGGGGAACTATTTTTATGAAAGACCCCCCGGTATCCCCACAGGGAAGAGCTCAAGACAATTCTGATGCCTGAACTGAGTTTGCCCCTCTACCCAGTAAGGCCTTGATGCCCCTTTCACCACAGTTTTCAGAGGATTAGAGCTCAAGGCAATTCAGACACAATACAGGTTCTGTAGCTTCCTCTAATCTGTCACTCTCTTTGACTCTGCCTTTTCCCTGTGCTTACTGTCGTGCACCGTCTTTCTTCCCCCTCCGGTTCATTCTCCTGGGCATAACAGCAGCTGCCTTCTCCTCTCCGACACTCCAACTCAGTCTCCTCATTCAAAACCTCTCTTAAAACCCATCTTTTTCCTGCTGCGCCCTAAATATTTGATCAGTTGTCTATCGTTGTGTGCACATGAGGGAAGATTGAATAAGAGGTTTGTGGTGTGCTTTGTAGTGTGTGTGTGTGTTGTGTGTGTGTGTGTGAGCATGAATGTGTGCATACATGTGTGCTTGTGTGTATTTTGGTTTTGTGGGTTGTGTGTGCACGCATGTGTGTGTGTGTGTGCGTGTCGTTGTGTGTGTCTGTCTGCGTGCGTACGTATGTGGTCAGTCCATGCGGCTCAGTTGCTGTGGCTTACCGAATGGGGTATGAATGAGTTGACGTCAATAATTGTGTGTGTGTGCGTGTGTGTGTGTGTGTGTGTTAGAGAGAGAGAGTTGCTTTGTATGTATGCGCTGTTGCTGGTTGGTGTCACTCTTGAATGTTGTTTTTGTTGTCTGTTGATGAATAATTGATTGTAAAGCGCTTTGGGCTCATCTGAGGTAAAGCGCTATATAAATGTACTATTATTATTATTATTATTATGACACATCTGCGCTCATGTGACAGGAATCTGAGCGATCGGCAAAAAGCAAAAAACAACGATAACAACAGAAAAAACATCTCTGTTGTGTGTACTTTGAATACAAAAGGGTGGGAATTTTTAGTTGAAGTGGGTTTTTTCTTCTTCTTCTTCTTCTTCTGCTTCTTCTTCTTCATTGGCTCAGACAGTTTCCTGTCATATGAGCGTAGATGCGTCATGCTGCCGTTATGCTCCTAACTAAGAAATAGTTAAGCCTGGCATAAGTCCGACTTCGGCTCAAGAAATCTTTGTGAGAATTCATAGAAAAAAAAAGGCATGAGAATGGACCAGTTAGATAGAAAGATAGCAGATGACAGTAAGCAAAGAGAAAAGGTAGAGTCAAAGAGAGTGACAGATTTAGGGGAAGTTACAAGCACAGAACTTCCAGAAGGTGGGGGAACTATTTGTGTCCCCCAGTATCCCCACGGGGGTGCTATTTTTTTTAAAAACAGTTTAGAAATGACCAAAAAAAGCTGTTTTGCTATAAAAATTATAAAAAATGTGTAGAATAACGACTTAAGTGAAAGTGGGGGATGGGAGGGTCAAAGGGGAAGGGGGAGAAACGGGAATATTTTGTTCAGGAATAACACTTCAGTTTGTGTAGTGTATCAAACACAGTTCAGGTTTTCAACCAGGCTAACACTATGATGTGGATATTGATCATATTTTTTTTAATGTATCAAGACCGAAGACCACTTCATTTACTAAAAAACCCAAAAACAAATTAGAGTCAATCTGAACTGGCATTCAAAAACAATCATTTTGTTTGTTTATTTGTTTATCTTGAAGCTGCATATAATAACATGGCTGCTCCTTCTTTCAGGATGTCCTGAATTGCAGGATTTTTAAATTGCCTAGAGCCGGCGTCGCCGGATTATGAGAATTTGAGAAGCAACAAATTTCTATTTATGTTTTGTCGGTTTCTTTCATGTGTAGAATATAAAAGAAATGAATACAGATAAATATTTACATGCCTTTACCAGGAACTTTATATTTTTTAGGATCGTTTAAGTCAAGTTGTTAACTGGGCGGCCCCTGGACCCCTGCCTTGCAGGATTTTTGAAATTTCCCAGGAGCACCCTTGTAATAAAGATAGATGACATGATACTAACTACGACTGTTACTAATGGCTGTTTTGCACAGTGAGACAGGTAATTACGCTATAAGCCTGACGACATGGTACTAACTACGACTGTTACTAATGGCTGTTTTGCACAGTGAGACAGGCAATTACGCTATAAGCCTGACGACATGGTACTAACTACGACTGTTACTAATGGCTGTTTTGCACAGTGAGACAGGCAATTACGCTATAAGCCTGATGACATGGTACTAACTACGACTGTTACTAATGGCTGTTTTGCACAGTGAGACAGGCAATTACGCTATAAGCCTGACGACATGGTACTAACTACGACTGTTACTAATGGCTGTTTTGCACAGTGAGACAGGCAATTACGCTATAAGCCTGACGACATGGTACTAACTACGACTGTTACTAATGGCTGTTTTGCACAGTGAGACAGGCAATTACGCTATAAGCCTGACGACATGGTACTAACTACGACTGTTACTAATGGCTGTTTTGCACAGTGAGACAGGCAATTACGCTATAAGCCTGACGACATGGTACTAACTACGACTGTTACTAATGGCTGTTTTGCACAGTGAGACAGGCAATTACGCTATAAGCCTGACGACATGGTACTAACTACGACTGTTACTAATGGCTGTTTTGCACAGTGAGACAGGCAATTACGCTATAAGCCTGACGACATGGTACTAACTACGACTGTTACTAATGGCTGTTTTGCACAGTGAGACAGGCAATTACGCTATAAGCCTGACGACATGGTACTAACGACGACTGTTACTAATGGCTGTTTTGTACAGTGAGACAGGCAATTACGCTATAAGCCTGATGACATGGTACTAACTACGACTGTTACTAATGGCTGTTTTGCACAGTGAGACAGGTAATTACGCTATAAGCCTGACGACATGGTACTAACTACGACTGTTACTAATGGCTGTTTTGCACAGTGACAGGCAATTACGCTATAAGCCTGACGACATGGTACTAACTACGACTGTTACTAATGGCTGTTTTGCACAGTGAGACAGGCAATTACGCTATAAGCCTGACGACATGGTACTAACTACGACTGTTACTAATGGCTGTTTTGCACAGTGAGACAGGCAATTACGCTATAAGCCTGACGACATGGTACTAACTACGACTGTTACTAATGGCTGTTTTGCACAGTGAGACAGGCAATTACGCTATAAGCCTGACGACATGGTACTAACTACGACTGTTACTAATGGCTGTTTTGCACAGTGAGACAGGCAATTACGCTATAAGCCTGACGACATGGTACTAACTACGACTGTTACTAATGGCTGTTTTGCACAGTGAGACAGGCAATTACGCTATAAGCCTGACGACATGGTACTAACTACGACTGTTACTAATGGCTGTTTTGCACAGTGAGACAGGCAATTACGCTATAAGCCTGACGACATGGTACTAACGATGACTGTTACTAATGGCTGTTTTGTACAGTGAGACAGGCAATTACGCTATAAGCCTGACGACATGGTACTAACTACGACTGTTACTAATGGCTGTTTTGCACAGTGAGACAGGCAATTACGCTATAAGCCTGACGACATGGTACTAACTACGACTGTTACTAATGGCTGTTTTGCACAGTGAGACAGGCAATTACGCTATAAGCCTGACGACATGGTACTAACTACGACTGTTACTAATGGCTGTTTTGCACAGTGAGACAGGCAATTACGCTATAAGCCTGACGACATGGTACTAACTACGACTGTTGATAATGGCTGTTTTGCACAGTGAGACAGGCAATTACGCTATAAGCCTGACGACATGGTACTAACTACGACTGTTACTAATGGCTGTTTTGCACAGTGAGACAGGCAATTACGCTATAAGCCTGACGACATGGTACTAACTACGACTGTTACTAATGGCTGTTTTGCACAGTGAGACAGGCAATTACGCTATAAGCCTGACATGGACATGGTACTAACTGACGACATGGTACGACTGTTACTAATGGCTGTTTTGTACAGTGAGACAGGCAATTACGCTATAAGCCTGACGACATGGTACTAACAACAACTGTTGATAATGGCTGTTTTGCACAGTGAGACAGGCAATTACGCTATAAGCCTGACATGGTACTAACAACAACTGTTGATAATGGCTGTTTTGCACAGTGAGACAGGCAATTACGCTATAAGCCTGACGACATGGTACTAACAACAACTGTTGACTAATGGCTGTTTTGCACAGTGAGACAGGCAATTACGCTATAAGCCTGACATGGTACTAACAACAACTGTTGATAATGACTGTTTTGCACAGTGAGACAGGCAATTACGCTATAAGCCTGACGACATGGTACTAACAACAACTGTTGATAATGGCTGTTTTGCAGTGACAACAGTGCACAGTGAGACAGGCAATTACGCTATAAGCCTGACGACATGGTACTAACTACGACTGTTACTAATGGCTGTTTTGCACAGTGAGACAGGCAATTACGCTATAAGCCTGACATGGTACTAACAACAACTGTTGATAATGACTGTTTTGCACAGTGAGACAGGCAATTACGCTATAAGCCTGACATGGTACTAACAACAACTGTTGATAATGACTGTTTTGCACAGTGAGACAGGCAATTACGCTATAAGCCTGACATGGTACTAACAACGACTGTTGATAATGACTGTTTTGCACAGTGAGACAGGCAATTACGCTATACAGTGGAACCTCCCTTATAAGACCTTGCAAAAATCATCCCAAATGAGGTCTTTTAAGGGAGGGGTCTTATAAGGGAGGTAATTTTAATACTTACAAAGAAGGGCAATGACGAAAATGGTGTTTTACGTGCTCTTGGCAATGTCTCAGAGAAGTAGGTCTTATGTGGGAGGGAGTCTTATAAGGTCTTATGTGGGAGGGAGTCTTTTAAGGGAGGTTCCACTGTATAAGCCTGACCACATGGAGGTGTAGAGTGGCACAGTGGTAGCGCGTTCGCTTCGTGTCAAGTAAACCCGAGTTCGAACCTGGGTACAGGGGATTTTTCCTCTCACTTTGCACTAGGCCTTGCGGTCTTTCGGATGAGACGATAAACCAAGGTCCTGTGTGCCCATGCACTTAGCATACGTTAAACCTAGTGGCAACGAAAAAGTTGTCATTTGGTCAAAATGTACCCCCCCCCCATCAGTCACACAAAAATCGCATGCACAAAAAAATCTTTTTTAAAAAATGGGTCTCTGGCTGCAACGCGCTCTCCAGGTGGGAGCAACCCGAATTTCACAGACACCTCTTTGACTATAAAGTGCCTAATACCTAATACCTGATAATGACTGTTAATAATGGCTGTTTTGCACGTTCTTCAGCCAGCTGCACATTTTCCGCGCGGTGGAGCCGGCTCTAAAGCACCGCTTCCAGCCGTTCCAGTGCGCCTCGTCCATGCCGGCCCCGCACTACCAGCGCTGCCTGGACCGCCGCTCGCACAGCCTGGCCACCAGGGGGCAGCTCGCCAAGCTCATCTTCGAGCACCAGGAGAAAATGGACGCCGCTGCCGCCGCCAAGAAAAAAGTGAAGCTCGCATAATATTGGCCACTGCAACTAGGGTATGATTAGTATGTACCTGAATAATTTGTGTATTTATTTTTCCCCAATATTCTTGATTTTTGTGATGCCTTTGTAAAGCGCGATGAGCCCACTAAGGGGTATTGCACTATATAAATATTCGTTATTATTATTATTAGGGTTATTAACCTTTTCAACGCCAGCCATCTTTCAGCCAAAATCTTCCATTAAACTTAACCTGGGTAGAGAAAAGATTTCATCTGCAATATTTGGGATTCCTCTGTGACGTGCATAAAACAGGGCCTGTCCTTACCCCCCAAAATCAAGAACATAAGGTCATTGGATAACAGACCCTCATTTGATGCCTTTCAGTGACATGGGTGTTCAATCATTGTGGTGCCAAGGGGCGACAGTGATGATGAAAGGGTTAACACCCTTGACAGTATCCAAAAGGGCATTCACTCTTGCAAAAGGCGGACATTCAGTGTGGCCTCAAATAGGGTTATTATTGGCGAGAGTTATTCCCTTCTTTGGTCAGTACTAAAAGCATCTACCAAGGGCATTCACTCTTGCAAAAGGTGGACATTAAGAGTGGCCTCAAATAGGGTTATTTTTGGCCAGAGTTACACCCTTGTTTGGTCAGTACTAAAAGCATCTACCAAGGGCATTCACTCTTACAAAAGTTGCAGTGGCCAAAAATGTGGGTCTGATTATTTAATAAAAAAAATAAAAATTTAAATGGAAAAAACATTGATGTGCGCTTTTGTGCCGTAATGTCTACAGTCGATGAATCGTTGTTTGCTACTGGCGACTAAAAGAGGGACTGGCACCAAAAATGGAAAAACGTAAGCAACAAAGCTAAAGAGGTGTAGAGCGGCACAGTGGTAACGCGTTCGCCTCGCATCAAGTAAACCCGAGTTTCGAACCTGGGTACAGGGGTTTTTTTCCTCTCACGGTCTGGTCTGAACGTGGAGTCTTTCGGATGAGACGATAAACCGCGGTCCCGTGTGCCCGTGCACTTAGCACACGTTAATCCCAGTGGCAACGAAAAAGTTGTCATTTAGTCAAAATTTACACACACACACACACACCCTTTCCTTCCTCATCAGTCACACACAAATTGCATAAAAATAAACAAATTGTGGTGGCGCACCTCAAAGATTGTAAATTCAAAGAGAATGTGGTGAAAATACAAATTTGTGGTTGTCACACAATTGTATACATTTCGACAAAGACTTGTGCATTTCATTTGGTTGTATGAGCAATTGCAAAATGCGTAACTGTAAGCAGTCTTTTTAAGTTTTATTTATGTCTCGGAAACCCTGTGTTTATGGTCAGCTAGATTATAATATGCTTATAGTGTGAGGAATTGTACGTAAATGTTGTCTTACCCTGGCTTAAAGACTCCAGGGATCATCCCAAAAGCCTAAGCACTTGAACACTGTGGTACAAATGCACCAGCTAGGGATGAGAACATTATGTGTAGTGACCGTTTTTGATTACCCCGCCACGTGGGCAGCCACACTCCGACTTCGGAGGATTTTGGACTGATGATGTTATGCTAGGAGCTTGTCATGGCTTAAAGACAATCCCTGCATAACTATGCAGAGCATAGCAACATTTTGATGTAGCCTTGGTGTTCTAGCTTATGTCAACTGGTCTGACACAGCCTTATGCCAAGGTGTGTAATGTGATGAATAAGATTTGAGTCTCTACAGCTTCGGAGAATTCCATGTACATGTACAGTTATTTATCTCAAGTGTTTACATGCATAATAGTTAAATAGTGATATAATTATACAGTATATAATGATACTAATTGTTTTGATATACATTATTATCTGTGTTCCAAATGGGTGCCTATGTACATATGTTATTTTGAGTTTTATTTACAATGTGTTGATGAGGTTGTATGCCTACTGCGCGAAGCCCTACTTTGCAAAACCCTGCTGCCTGAAACCTACTGCGCGAATCCCTACTGCACAAAGACCCTACTGTGCGAATTGTTCTCTCTCTCTCTCTCTCTCTCTCTCTCTCTGAGTCTCTCTCTCTCTCTCTCTCTCTCTCTCTCTCTCTCTCTCTCTCTCCCCCACCCTCTCTCTCTGTGTCTCTGTCTCTCTCCTTGGTTTCTGCCCTTTCTATGTATGCTGTGTCTCTCTGTGTCTCTTCCTAAGACAGACTGGAAGAATAGGCTCTGCCTAAAATCTTTATTCTTGCAAAATAAAGTTTTCACTCTCTCTCTCTCTCTCTCTCTCTCTCTCTCTCTCTCTCTCTCTCTCCTTCATGTCATGTTATGAATTGTACTATATTTTTTATGTTTTCAGGTTTTTGTACGTTGTTAAGATTCATTGATGTGTGTTTTGTTATATGTGGCCGAACTTTACGCGGTGACAGTCCTGAGATGACCCGAGCTGATAGCTGTTGACGGGACTACAATAGACTAACTAACTAACTAACTCCTTCCCTCTCTCTCTCTCTCTCTCTCTCTCTCTCTCTCTCTCTCTCTCTCCTTCCCCTCTCTCTCTCTCTCTTAGTCTCTGTGTTTCTGTCCTTTATATGTATTCTTTCTTTTTCTCTCTCTCTGTTTCTCTCCCCCCCCCCCCTTCTCTCTCCCTCTCCCTCTCTCCATGTCTTTCTACCTATGAAACTGGTGGGATTTTCTCTGGTTGATATGTTATTCCCTCTCCCTCCCTCACCCCCCCCCCCCCCCACACCCCCAAGGCCTTTCCACCCCCAGTCCTCCTCAACCCCATCCCCACCCCCCCACCCCCCTTTCCCAAATGTGCTTGAAATCTCTTCCACAGTTGTTGGGGGGGTTTTCCATCCCCAAAAATGGTGCCATTTTGTACATTTCCTTTTGTACATTCCATTTTATTGTAATTGTTTTCAAATATGGAAATGCGGTTTCCTTTATCCCATTCACCGCCAGCCACATTTCAGCCAAAAATGTCCACATTAAATTTACCTAGGTAGAGAACAAAATCCATCTGCAGTATTGGGGATTCTTCTGTGACATATATAAAATAAGGTCTATCCTTACTTCCCAAAACTATGACAATAGGGTCTTTGGATAATAGACCCCAATTTGATGCCTTTTAGTTAAATAGGTGTTAAATCAATGTGGTGCTAAAGTGCGACTTTGGCGGTGAAAGGGTTATTCAGCAGTCTTCCATTGGAGGGGTGAAAGAGGTCATTGCATAACAAGCGTTGATTTTGTGAACGTGAAGATAAGCGCGTTGAATTAATTAACCGCTTTTTTGGGGATCACCAAAAGAGCTGGCGATGTGGCTCCCGTATAGTGAAATTGGTTCAAAGGGGAATTACTACTGGGGGGTTTCTTCTCTGAAGGGAATCTCCTTCTTTCCGTATTTCTTTACACACTGCATTGCTTGGATAAACAGCAGATACTAAGTACTGAGTCGTTTGACGTAGACTCCACTCCATGGGTGCTACTCTTTCATTTTTACACTGATTTCAGTATTTTTAATTTGACCAGAAACTGAACTTCAGGTTTTTTTTTAATTCATAAAAAAAAAAAGGTTTTGACCACAAGCGATTTGGGGCATTTTGAACTTAGTCTAGTTGTTCTATGGAAGTTTACAAAGGCTTATCAGACTCAAACTGTCTGTCCATCATTTTAACTGTCTGTCTGTCTCGTTATATCTCTCTCTCAAGTTGCCCCCCTGAATCATACGACGTGGCTCTGTCCCTGTACCCTGCCGGGGCCATGGGTCCCTGGACCCCTGCCTTTCAGGTTTTTTTCATTTTGGGGGAGTTGCACCCATGCTACTCAGCAAAGAATTGTGTGCGTCTTTTTCTTCTTGTTGTTGTTGGCTTGCCCTGGCTTAAAGACTCCAGGGATCATCCCAACAGCGGAAGCACTTGAACACTATGGTGCATCAGCTACGGATGAGAACATTATAGTGTGTGACCGGTTCGTTTTTGACTAGGCAGCCACACTCCGTCTTCGGGGGGAATTTTTCTTGTCGATTGTCGTTTCTCTTTTGAAAGTGGGCTCAAGTTTGATTGCGCGTTTCCACTCTTTTGCTGTTTTGTTGTTGTTGCTTGTTTGTTGTTGTTTTTTAACCCACCGCCAGCCATATTTCAGCCATAAATTTCCATTAAATTTACCTGGGTAGAGAACAAAATCTGTCTGCAGTATTTGGGAATTCTTATCTTATGTGACATTTAATAAAGTCTATCCTTCATTTCCTCAAATTGAGACAACAGGGTCTTTGGATAATAGACCCCAATTTGATGCCTTTTAGTGACATAGATGTTAAATCACTGTGGTGCTAAAATGCGACTTTGGCGGTGAAAGGGTTAACATTAGCCATGATGTGATACGCATTTCTCGGCTGTCTATGAATTTTAGAGAGGGGTGGGAGAAAGTGGTGCTTTATCATAGATTGGTTTTGTTTCGTTTTATTTTGTTTACGATGTCGAGAATTTATTGGATTCTTTTTGTGCATTTTTTGTTGTTGCAAATGTTAAGAACAGCCCCCTCCTCTGCCCCTTCCGTTCATCTCAGACGATTTCAGGTTAGGGTTAAGAATAGGGTTTGGGATAGGGTTAGGGATAGGTTTAGGGTCAGTTTAGTGTCAATCTCATAACATACCATCCTTTTTTTAAATTTTGTGTGTGTGTGTGGATGAGAATTTCAGGTTAGGGTTAGGGATAGGTTTAGGGTCAGTTTAGTGTCAAATACACAAAAAATAAAAGTTGATGACTAATCTGACCTTAAGCTTATCCCTAACCCTATCCTAACCTTATTCCTAACCCTATCCCTCACCTGAAGCCGTCTGAAATGAATGGAAGGGGCAAGGGAGGGGGCTATTCTTAGCATTTGCCTTTTTTTCACATTTTTCTTGTTACTTTTTTGTTGTGTTAAATCTTAGAAATGTGATCATATACCGGTTGTGATTCAAACGACCAATGTTATTTACCGTGAAGAATTAGAGTTGTGATTTGCTTTTGCTCTCAGGTCAGAGACTCCTTTGCTGTTTTTCAGCATTAGTTGCGGGGTTTTAGGGGTAATTCATTGCGACTGGACATGAGAAAATCTAGGTATAAGTTTAACTGTTTCACAACATGGTTTTGAGCAAAAATACGGGGCAGTGGGTGGATGCCTCGTGCCACCATACGGGGAGCTGGATGACTCCGCCCCCTCCACGAGTCTCCCTGTGGGGATACCAGGGGGGTCTTTCGTAAAAAAGGGTTCCCCCACCTTCTGGAAGTTCTGTGCTTGTAACTTCCTCTAATCTGCCACTCTCTTTGACTCTGCCTTTTTCCTTTGCTTACTGTCATCTACCATCTTTCTGACTTATTGGCCCATTCTCCTGCCTTTTTTCCCCAAAAATCTTCCAAATAACTTTTCTCCTTTGAGCTTTTCTGAAATCGGAATGTGTCGGCTGTACGCAGCGGGGAGACCAGTGAAAACTGAAAACGGACACATACGTACCTTACCCATTATGGCCTTTTGGCCTGGGAACAAAGAAGAAGAGGAGCAAAAACAAAGAATACTCAACAAATTGTTGTTGTTGTCGTTCCCTGGCTTAAAGACTCCAGGGATCATCCCAACAGCTGGAGCAGTTGAACACTATGGTACAAATGCCCCAACTAGGGATGAGAACATCACGTGTGTGACCGTTTTTGATTACCCCGTCACGTGGGGCAGCCACACTCCGACTTCAGAGGATTTTGGACTGATGATGTTATGCTGGGAGCTTGCCATGGCTAAAGACAATCCCCGCATAACTATGCAGAACATTGCAACATTTTGATGTAGCCTTGGTGTTCTATCTTATGTCAATTGGTCTGAGACACCCTAATGCCAAGACGAGTCAACAAGTGAAAAACAAGTTACAAAATCAAAAACACAAAAGGAGTGGTCAGGGACGCTGAACATATCAAAATAATTTCTAAGGTATGTTTATCGTTGTTATGCTTTCTAGTTACACTCAAACATAAATCAATATTCAAAAGAATTTGATGTTTAAATTAATCAATCTTTTATTAGAACAAGTTCTTATATAAAAAATATATAATGAAAAGGCGTCAAACTCTCTCTTTCAGATCCATTTTCAGCAGAATTTAGTACAGTGGAACCTCCCTTATAAGACCTCCCATTATAAGACTTCCTCCCATATAAGACCTTACTTCTCTGAGACATTGCCTTTCTTTGTAAGTATTAAAATTACCTCCCTTGTAAGACCTCTCCCTTATAAGACCTCATTTTGGATGATTTTTGAAGGTCTTATAAGGGAGGATCCACTGTATCTTGAGTGTCGAACTTCAAATCACAAATGGCTGTCAAATCAAAGCTTAATAAAAAGTTAAAAAAAGATAATCAAATTCAAATTCTGTTGTGTGCCATATTTGTTAGGGACCTCAAATTTTCATCATGGAAACTGCATCTCAAATTGTGTAAAATTTGTCGTACAAAAACTGGATTATTCTCGTGCTTTTTTCACATTAGATTATCAACGCTACATTACGTGTAGGTTTATCAAATTACTTTTAAGAATCAGATTTATGGGAACGACCTAGATGTGTATATATATTATAAGCAACTGGAGTTTCCAAGATAATCAAGAAAAATTGTTGAGCACTGCATTGGTCCAGATGATCTTCATACACTGTTGATTTTCATATTGTTCATTTATGATAACTATCTCCCTATCTATTTATCTATCCATGGTCGACACATATCACTTATCAGTGTACTGAATGGAACAGAGTTATAATTTCTATTTATTTATAAAGAAAACTTTTACAGCGCAGGCCTCCCAATCGTCCCGCAAAACAAGGGGTCCCAGGGACTCCTTCACTGACAGCATAGAGGGTCCTAGAGGCGGGATAGAGGGTCCCAGTGGCATTGCGAATGCTAACAATATTGTTTCTAGTGCATCCCTGGGACCCTCTGCACATTCTTTTCGAGGGTCCTTTAGAATGTTAGTGCTTCATAGACTCCCTGGGGGCCCTGATGACTTGTTCTTCATGCTCACGTCTCTAGCCCTACTGGGAATTTAACAGGGTTTGGAGTGAAAACAAAAAGCTAAAATGACAATGTGAGGTGTAATAAAAAAGTGGAGTTTTGTCTCTTTGGCAGAGGTTTGCAGTTTCAGTATAGTTTTTTTGTTGTTTTTCAGTATAGTTGATTCTGCCTGGTTTTTAATATACCGTATTCTAAGGCGCACCCCCAAACTTTTTACACAAAATTCAGATTTTGTTATTATAGTTTCTTACTATATTGTCAGTCACATTATAAGGCGCAGGGATCTCAGTCTGGGAAAAAAATATATCGCCTTATAGTCCGTAAAATACAGTCATTACATTATTTGGGGGAGATTTCTGTTTTGTTAGGGGTTTTTTTTTAGATGTTGCTTTTTCTTTGGGTGAGGTGGAGGGTGGGCTGGTGTATTTATTTATTTACTTTGATTTTATTTGTACAAAGCAGTACAGGAGATTATTTACAAGCGCCAGAAAAAGGATGGAAAGTCATACTTGTTTTTCATTCGGTTGTACTTTTTTTTTATCAAAGAGAAAAGGCATATTCTGATTTGTGAATGTGCCTGTTTTGACTGTTGGTCATATATAGGCCATTGTGTGAAAGTTTGCACATGTTTTTTAATTTTTATTATTTGTATTATCTTTATCGTTGCATTCCAATTTTTCCCCAATACAGAAAGAGAAATATTCTGTGATTTATTTTAAAAGCAGCTTTTTTTGTGTTCATATGAGTGATGTTTTTCCCTGTATTTTGATTTAATTAGACATAGGTGCCGCATTAATTTTAAAGCATCACTTTGGGCTCATATTGATTTGGTGGATTTTTTTTGTGTCTGTGTGTGTGAGTGATCGTGTGAGCACTTGTTATATGGTTGCACATATAAGTCTGCGTGCATAATTATGTATCAGAGCATGTTATGAAAGAAGAAGAAAGAAAAAGGAAGGTATTTTGAGCTTATTAAAAGTTTCAGTGGGTTGAAATTAATAAAGGAAGAAGAGAAATTACCATCTGTCTGCTTATCATTGATTTTGTCTTGACAGAAAGATCTGCACTGTTCGAATGTTGTCTATACATGTGCTTACACACATGTATCACCGTATTGCATTGTTCCTCATTCTGTTCCGAGCAAATAAACACACACACACACACTCTCTCTGTCTCTCTCCTGTCTCTGTCCTTGGGAAAGGCACTTTACTCCTATTTTCCTCACTCCACCGAATGGGTAACTGACGCCAGTTGGGGGAAACGTCCTTCGGGTGAGACTTTTCAAAAACTGAGGTCCAGGAGCAGATCACCACTAGTCCATAGCTTAACCACCTGCATGGCCACACCCTGGACACAGTAACATCTGTCAAATACCTGGGAATCAACATCCAGAAAGATCTCAGTTGGGGCACACACATAGAGAGCATAACATCAAAAGAAAACAGAATGCTGGGATTCCTGCTCTACGGAATTGAGGGAGAGTGCTTATCTGACCCTGGTCAGACCTCGAATACGCCAGTTCCGTTTGGGACCCCTACACCCGGAGGAATGAGGAGAAAATCGAAGCAATACAGAGAAGGGCGGCTCGCTTCGTTCTCAACCGCTACCACAACACCTCCAGTGTGTCTGATATGCTTGAGCAGTTAGGGTGGCCAACACTCGAGCACCACAGGAAGAAGGCTAGGCTCACAATGCTGTATAAGGTCATGAACGGCATGGCCACAGTCGACAACACCAGACTGAGCCCAGCACCAAGCCGCCAGAGAAGAGGACACACCCAACAACTGTCCACCATCCGGACTACAGAAGATGTTCATTTTTCCCTCGGACGATCAAGGACTGGAACGAGTTGCCAGAGGAGGCGGTGTCTGCCGCTACACTCAGCTCGTTCCAGTGTTCTGGTTCCATTGTAAATACCCTTTAAAAAAAAAAAGAAGAGATAAATTAGCTTAGGGGGTCCAGTTCCTGCCGTTTCAGCATCATGCCGAGCTTCCGCTGAATGGGTCTTGGCTGGCTGGCTCACTGTAGATTAGTTTTTTTTGTTTTTTGGGGGTTGTTTTTTGTTCTGTGTGCGACCTTCGGACCTCGACCAAACAGTATCAAAAAATCAAATTGTTGATTGTGGGTACTAAATGGAAGAAGAAGAGCCCCCCCATTTTTCAGTCTTTTTTTTTTCTCCAAAGGAGCCAGAATGGTCAACATTTGAACATACTGACCGTGGGCCCTGAAGAGGAGAAGAAGACAAGTTGCACTGGTCAGCGTGGCTTGTCGAGCTTTGGTACATTTGATTTCGCACTTGCCCAGACCATCTTTGTGAAGTGATAAGAGTTTTCTTTCCCTGAATATGGGGAAGCCTTGACCTTTGAGGTAAAAGCTCGCAAAGTCAAAAGTCAAGGCTATTAGTCAGGGAAAGGAAACTCTAATCGCTCGAGACACATCATTGAGTAAAACTCACGGTGGGTTGGGCGTCTGATCGGTATCATTCTGCATTTTGCCATCTGCATCGTGGTACGTCGGCAGAAACCATTTCTGGCATAAATATCCTAGTTTTGTTGTACTTTTCTTGTTCATTTCGGCAGTTTCCAAGGTTTGTAAAGTTTCTTCTGCAGCTGTTAGGATTAGGATTTTGGGACAAGGTCAGGTCAGGTAGTTAGGACATTAGGCCTCGCGGCCTCTTCACTGTCCTGTCATTTTTGTTTGAACTTTTGCACAGCTGAGAGGTTTTTGTATTTTGTTTTCAGCAAAACTTGCACCTGATACTAACAAATTCAAAAACCTCCTGGACAAAGAAAGACCCAAACAAATACCAGTATCATAGTATGACGAATAGTCTACCCAAACCGTCACAGCTGTGCTAGGGTGGTTATAAAATTTAAAAAAAATATTTACTTTTTGTCAAATCCTAATGAAATTTATATCATTGGAAAGAGCCCGACAAGACCTTTAAAATGATACCCAAATTATCAAAATCGGTCGAAAATTGAGAAAGTTACGACGTTTTAAAATGTTAGCTTTTTTTACATGAGCTATATAAGAAAAAGTTGATCAAGGTTACCGGCCCTTACCGTATCAAGGTTTGGATGAATAAAACAGCCATAACTTTTTCTTTTTTTTACCAATAAACAAAACATTGGTACCAAAATAAAGCTTATTCAAAGGGGCAACATCAACCCCAAACATTAGACAGATTAGGCCTAAGCTTTTTGTGCGACTCACAAGATCGCAACATCAACATGCGCGTGACAGAAAACATGTCAGACAGTCTTCGACGTAACACCTCCCGACTTGTGGAGACCTTGAGCAGCATTGAGATTTATTCTAGATGCACCAAATTTGGTGTACTTGTAGAAAAATAATTAAATGTAACTGCGCATTTGTTTTAAAGAATTATATAATTACCGTTCAGAAATGATAAACGAATGAATTGGACCCAAATATTGGATCGCTTGTCTCTCGCGATCGGCCGTCTTAGCGTAAAAAAAGATCGTTCCCGAATGACCGAGTAGGTGTCTGCTTCCCGAAAGAAAGAAACTCGGATGGTCAGCGCCAAGAATAACCACCAATAAAAACAAGCAAAGGAAGTGACCGTTTGGCACATAGCCAAAATCGCGGTTCGGATTTTCAACGAGAAAAATCGCTGCGGCTTAACCTAATTCCGTCGTTCCTAGCTGTGCCAACCCCCAAAAAAAGGAAAAGAAAAAAAGAAAAGACGCTTGAGAGGACGCGAGCCCAAGTCGTCTTAATCTACCTGACCTGACCTGACCTGTGCTGTCAGAATCTTAAGTACGCTGAAGCAAAGATTTAGATTATGATAGTAGATTAGTACTAACCAGGGATGTACATCGCTGACCCTGTACTAACCAACCCTACTAGTTATGAAGGCGGACCAAAGAGTGTATAGTCAAAATACTCTATGTCTCTAAAATACTCTTCGTCTTCTTCTGTGGTGGTGGCCAGCTTCTTTTTATAGAAGTAAGTGCACACACTTTAGGGGGTGACCAAAGAACAAGAAGCAGAAGAGAGAAAAGAAAAACAACCCAGCAAAGACACATCAGCTATCTGTCTTCAAATGCTTTTTTAAAAATTATAACAAAATAAAAAATAAAATAACTGTCCCATCTTAGATGATGTGTGTGTGTGTGTCAGGAGCTGCTGTAGCTCAGTTGACAATGACTGCCAGATAAGCAGAGGGGGGCAGGTACTAATCTGGCGGGCTGGGCAAGAATTTGTTTATTGTGGAGATGCCTTGCCCAGGGTACATCCCCACTCTCACCCAAAGGGATTTGAGGACACGGCTGGCGTTGAGGAAGGTCCCCAAAGGCCAGCCCATCCCTCTGGCTGCAGCACCAGAGCCGGTGCAAGAGCCCCCTCGTTCGAGAGTCATAGTCTAAACTGTACCATGATATTCCATTACTGTAGAAAATCATCTATTGTACAGCTCTCATGTTACTGTTGGCCCCTACTACAGGCTAATGTCAACCAATGATAAAAGCCATTTGAGTAAAGGGCAAGCTTATTTATGTTAAATGTAGATTATGTAAAGCGCAAAGACCTCCAGTCAAAGGGAAAACAACCGATCCCAGGGATCAGGTAGTTCACATCAGACAAGCTCTACCTCGCGGTGGTTCGCACAACAGGGAACAAAGAAGGGCGAACCGTCTCTCTCGCCAGCTGTGATTCAAATGCGGCGCGCGCTGAGCGCCTCCCCTCTTTTCCTTTTCCATGCATTTAACTGAGCTAAAATTGAGAGATGCTGCTCTATTTGAGTCTATATAAGCGACTAACATTTAATATTATAATTCTAATCATACTGTTGAGCAAAAACAACAACAAATTATGCAAGAACAACAACTGTAGCAACAACAACAGTAATCATGATTTTCGCATAAAGCAACCATTAGGTATTTTTTGTTGTTTTTCTCTGGGGTCATTGTATGCTTTAATTGTAGAATAGCAAAATCTTTGGTTTGCACTTAACTCCTAGCTGAGGCTATTTTTTTTTTTATTTGACTAGTCAACACTTTTATGCTCTTGCCTATAACACACCTTTGGCTTGCTTTTGGGGATTTATCTGATTTATATCAAATTTTAAAAAGATTATGATAAAGGCCTTGTTCTTTTTCTTCTTCTTTTTTGTCTTCTTCTTCTTCCCATGAGGTTTGATGTTTACTGTGGTGACAGTCCTGAGAATATCATACGGGACTATAATAATAATAATAATATACTATAATAATAATAATAATAATAACACACACACACAAACAAACAAACTCAGTTACTACATTCCCCATTCCCCTCCTCCCATCTAATCCGCGCACATTTTACATTCATGCAGACCCATCACAAGCATTAGCGTTGAGAGAAGAAGTGTGTTTTGAGATTAGCCTTAAAGACTGACAGAGTTGGAATGTTTGTATTGCAACAAGAGTAACTCTTGTATTGCAACGTTTGACCACAATGACGAATTAAGGGGAAACGTACAAACTTGCATTCTGTTTCACAGCTTCGTCAGAGTAGGCTTACGTTATTCAGCTGTGAAAAGTGACCACTCTAACTGGACCTCTGTTTGGTAATGTGTCAAGTCAAGTCAAGTCAAAATGATCTTTATTGAGGGTTGAAGAATAAGCTGACAAAGCTTTTTGGCTCACTAGAAGTGAGTCTATAGTATGATAGTTTTTTCGGATTTGAGTGTGTTGCGTCCATGGTCCAATCTCCAAACAGTAACGTTGGCATTTTCTCAGGAAATAGAAGGCGTACATTGTTCAAACTTTGCACACATATAGATGTCTGTGCAAGCGTTCAAACAATAATGATTTTGATAATTAAATACTTAAAACAACACTGTAAACAGATAACAAACAAATAACATTTTAGATTATTGGGTTAGAGAGTATTCAACAGGCAACAATTGAGTTAAGAAAGTATTCTGTACAGTGAAAGCCTTGATAGCTCATTGCGTAGAGCTTCTGTCTCTCATGCCAGTAGTTCCGGGTCCGATTCTCAGCACAGGCACTTTTTTTTTTTTTAATGTTGTATCCATTAACAATAGTTTCATTTGTAATTTAAAATTTTATTGGCAATCTTGTACTTTAGACACACCCCTCAATCTTTGTTGTTATCCCACATGTGCCTGTTCGAGTGAGCCTTGAAGGCTTTGCCTCTTGTTTTCATCGTGCCCTCAAAACAAACAAAAGTACGGTAAAGGTCAAGATGTGCCACCCCCCTTACCTATCTCGGTCAATTCTATTTTTCCGTTATTGCCTTCCATGAATATATACAAAATCGGTGGGGGTGGGAGGGAAATAACATAATTGCAGGAACACGAAGCGCAGAGAACATTCATGAATGTTCATCTGTGTGCTGTATTGTGTGTGTTCAGACGAGATGGCGGAGGAGAAAAAGGCTGAGCTGCGCAGGCTGTACCCTGAGGCGGAGGCCTACGATGAGGGCTGGCTCAAAGTCTCCGACCTGCACTCCCTCAAGTACTGGCAGTACGGCAACAGCAGCGGAAACCCCGTCGTTTTTGTGTAGGTATTTTGCGTTTGGTGTTTTTTACTTTCCAGCACTGTGTGGAATTATGTGCTACAGGGTACAATAATGGAGGTGTCATGTTATGAATTGTACTATATTTTCATGTTTTCAAGTTTTGTGCGTTGTTAAGATTCATGGATTTGTGTTTTGCTATACTGGTCGAACTTTAGGCGGGACAGTCCTGAGATAACCATAGCTGTTGACGGGACTATACCAGACTAACTAACTGTAGTCGCAGACGGCAACATCAGCGATTTTGCCGTAATTTTTATGAAACTAAAGTCAAATTCCGAGAATGACTGCGATGAAAAAAAATAGGAAACAAAAAAAACACCACTACGTTTACGTCGGCAAGCGATGCTTTTGAATGCGGTGAAAACATTTTCCGGTTCCCAGCATACAACGCGCGTTGTTTCTTTTCATTCTGTTTCAAGATGTGTCAAAGCGACCGCGTGGTGAGAGTTCTAGGTCAAATGATCCAAAATCTGATGGAAAGACACTCTGTCTGACTCTAACAGTCTCCGTCTCTGTCTTTCTCTGTCTGTATGTCTGTCTCTTTCTCTTTCTCTCTCTCGTTCTCTTTCTCTCTCTAAAGTCAAATTGTGAGTGTGACTGTTAATAGTGTGGCCTAGGCGTCTTTAAAAAAACACCAGTGTGAGTGTTTCAAGTGGTTGCGAAAGTGTACTGTAGCTTTATGTCATTCATTATTTGGGCGTGATTGAGAAAGTGACTTCCGGTTCAGGGAAGGGGGGTGTTGGTCAATGTTTGATGTATTCTTTCTGTTCAGATGGTGTGTTATTCATTTTTAGTGATTTCGTGTAAAGCGCTTAGAGGTCAAATTAGGCGCTATAATCTGTTGAAAGACAATAAATAAAAAATAAATACATGGTTTAAAAAATGTTTTTAAAGGTCTCCCAGTGCACTATTGCTTGCATATAATTGTGTAATTACAAATAGTTTTCTTGTTAATCGGGTTTTGTGAAGTAAAAGAATCGGACGCGCGTTGGATTACAGTTGTTTTTTTCAAAATTACTAATTTTTTTTTTTTCAGAAATTACAAATTTGCAAAATAGGGGTAAAACAGGTCTGCACAGCTCTGTGAAATTCGGATTGCTTCCTCCAGGAGAGCGTGTCGCAACCAGAGGCGCGCCACCCATTAAAAAAAAAAATTGCTTGTCATTTTTGTGTGACTGATGAAGTTAAGGATGGGGGTTAAATTTTGACCAAATGACAACTTTTTTTTTTTATTGAACGTGCGCTAAGTGCATGGGACCTCGGTGTGTCGTGTCATCCGAAAGACTCCACGTTCAGACCTTAAGGCCTAGTGCTGAGTGAGAGGAAAAATCCCTTGTACCCAGGTTCGAACTCGGGTTTACTACTGCACGAGGCGAGCGCGTTACGTCTGTGCCACTCTACACAGGTGAAGTTCTGCTATAACAAAAACAAGTTAAGAAGCAAACTGCAGTGGAACCTCCCTATTTCGGCCCTGGTAAATCAGCCAGGCATGAAAGAATTCGTGTTTCGCGGAAAATCCGCATAATTTTTTCAAAACTTCTGCGGGAAAAAAAAAATTCTGCATAATTTAAATTAAGACATTATAGAATTAAGACATTTTTGGTATAGAAGTAAAGGACCGATCTTTCCGTATTCTTATATCTACAAGTCTCTATTTGGCGATTCTCAAACTGGTTAATCGGAAGTCGCTTTAGCTCACTCGCTTCATTTGTGCGAAGGAAGGCGAAATGAGTACCTCCCGCTCAACAAAAGTAGCGATGTTAGCTGAAAATGTGGGTGGAAGGATATTGTGCCGTTGTTGAAATTTTCCCCCGCTGAACAAAACGTTAGCTGAAAATCCGGGTGGAAGGATTTCTGGGCTGCCAAAATCTCATTCTTTGATGCCTGAAAGATGTTTGTAGCGGACAAAAAAATTTGTGCCGGAAAAAAATGTTGGGAACGTTCTTGCCCGCCCCTCCCCCCCCCCCCCCCCCCCCCCCCGCCCCCCGCTCAGCAAAACTTCTGACGTTAGGTGAAAATCTGTGTGGAAGGATTTCTCGGCTGAAAAAATCTCCTCTTTTTTGATCTTCATCCACTTTCATGCCTGATCAGCCCCCCCCCCCCCCCCCCCCCCCCCAGGTCCTTTATACCTGTTCTAGCGCCATGTATGTTTGGTGTTTTAGGTTGTCTGTTGCATCTCAACTGACATGAGGGGAGTATCTTTTTGTAGGGCACATTAGGGTATTTTTATTAGGGTATTATTAGTATTAGGTACTTTATAGTCACTGTGAAATTCGGGTTGCTCCCACCTGGAGAGCGCGTCTTAGCCAGAGGCGCGCCACCCAATTTAAAAATAAAAATTTGCATGCAATTTTTGTGTGACTGATGAGGAAGGAAAGGGGGCGGGGGGGGGGGGGGGGGGGGGGGGGGGGGGGGGAGGTGTACATTTTGACCAAATGACAACTTTTTCGTTGCCACTGGGATTAACATGTGCTAAGTGCATGGGCACACGGGCCCTCAGTTTATCGTCTCATCCAAAAGACCGTAAGGGCTAGTGCAAAGTGAGAGGAAAAATCCCCTGTACCCAGGTTCGAACTCGGGTTTATTTGACACAAGGCGAATGCGTTACCTCTGTGCCACTCTACACTCTTAGTGCGTTGCTTTAACAGAAGAAACATTCGCCCATGGCACTAGAAGTGTTAATACTAATAATAGGGAGGGGTCTTAAATTAAAGACCCACTGACCCGGCTGGATTAACTTCCCTCTTTAAAGTGATGTCTCGTTTTCGTGCATGAGGAAATTTGTATGGGAGCCACACTTGGTCAAAAAAAGATTTCTTACCAGCGAGAGAGGGAAACCCGTGAAACCCGTGATTTTCACTCACAGACCTGGTAGGTCTTTGATAGGGAGGTCAACACTCAGTAGTCTGGATATAAAGGTGTGGGGGGGGGGGAATGTTGGTTTCCCATTTCCCCCTTTTCCCCAAACTAAATTTAAAGTAATGTCTCATATGACTTAGGTCGAGAAGACGTAAAGAAGGTCGAGAAGACGTAAAACTTTATTTTCTCGAATGTTGGTGAAAATCTTTTGGGTCGCATCGAAGAGGGAGTCTTAATAGGGAAGGTCTTTATAGGAAGGTTCCACTGTATTAGTAATAAATAAATAATGGAATGAATACATAGATCAGGCTGTCTGAACTGAGGAGCTTTAGTCATGTATCGATGTTCTATAGTTGGTGTTGTTGCTTTGAGCTTTGTAAAGATTGTCGTTTTTAAGAAATTACTGCTTTTACAGTTACCTCAACTTAAATGTGTCTTCACGAAAAATTGTTTTTACTCTGTGTGTGTGTGTGTGTGTGTGTGTGTGTGTGTGTGTGTGTGTGTAGTCAAAGTCAAAGTCAAAAGTCAAAAATACTTTATTATCACGTTAGGTGAAATTACAGTGTGGTCTCGTACAAGCACAATACATGTACAAGCAAGGAAACACATTTGCATGCATTCAAAATGGAAACAAAACTAAGGAAAAATGGACAACAAATCATGCTTCAAGAAGTTGGACATAGTTAGGGTCGATACAAGCGACTATCAAAACATTAAGAACTGCCCTCTTTCCCACCATTTCTATCCTCGCATTCATTTATTCACACACACCCACCTTCTCCAATGTGGTGTGAGTGTGTGTGTGTGTGAGTGAGAGAGAGAGTGAGAGAGCAAGCACATGTGCATGAATCCATGCATGTTTGTGTGCTTGGGCCCATGTGTGTGCGCCGTCATGCGCCTGACTAAGAAATAGGCCCAGCAAGTCCAACTTCGGCTGGAGGAAATCTTTTTGAAAGTGTTTCTTGACAAAAAAAAAGGCAGGAGAATGGACCGGTAAGGCAGAGAGATAGTAGATGACAGTAAGCAAAGGAAAAAAAGGCAGAGTCAAAGAGAGTGACAGATTAGAGGAAGTTAAAAGCACAGAAGTCCCAGAAGGTGGGTGAACTATTTATTCAAAAAGACACCCCGATGTCCCCATGGGGGGACTCTTGCAGTGATCTTCTTTTGCAAAACGGTTCTATTGTCGTGATGTATTTGCATAAATTGTGCTGTTGCTGTGTGGTCCAGTCACGGAGGGCCAGGGGGTGGGACCTCTCCCCGCGACAGCCGTTACTTTGACCCTGAGGCCTACCGCATCATCCTGTTTGACCAGAGGGGGTCCGGTCAGTCCACACCCCCGGCTGAACTAGAGGTATGACGATGATGATAATGATGATCATCTATGTCGCTACTTTGACTGAGGCCTACCGCATCATCCTGTTTGACCAGAGGGGGTCCGGTCAGTCCACACCCCTGGCTGAACTAGAGGTATGGCGATGATGATGGTGATGATGATGATGATCATCTATGTCGCTACTTTGACTGAGGCCTACCGCATCATCCTGTTTGACCAGAGGGGGTCCGGTCAGTCCACACCCCCGGCTGAACTAGAGGTATGATGATGGTGATGATGATGATGACGATGATGGTGATAATGATGATGACGATGGTGATGACAATGATGAAGATGATGGTGATGATGATGATGGATGTGATGCTGAGAAAATGAGATGATGATGATTGTGTTAATAATGATGATGATCATCATCAAATATCGTCGGTGAAATTCAAAAACCTTGTATCTCGATTTTTGTGTTTTTTGAGTTAGATACATAGTCAGCTCTCTCATTTTTCCCGCCACCTTCCACCAAAAGTTTGTATCTCTAACGACTTTCTATCTGGGGTAAATGAGGTTGTGAAAATAGAAGAAAAACTCGTAAGTCCCAAATTCAGATCTAGTTAAGGACAAAAACCTCGTATTTTCGTTCTTTTCAAGTCTATACAAAAAAGGTTTTTTTAAAGTAATTTTAACGAAATGCAGTACTAAACTCACAGTGTTTTGAACAGTTTCCTGTCAATTATGAGCGCAGATGCGTCATTCTGCCGTTATGCACCTAACTAAGAAATAGTTTTAGGCCCAGCAAGTCCGACTTTGGCTGGAGGAAATGTTTTTTGAAAGGGTTTCGTGAAAAAAGGCAGGAGAATGGACCAGTTAAGGCAGAAAGATAGTAGATGACAGTTAGCAAAGGGAAAAGGCAGAGTCAAAGAGAGTGACAGATTAGAGGAAGTTTACAAGCACAGAACTTCCAGAAGGTGGGGGAACTATTCAAAAGACCCCCCGGTATCCCCACGGGGGGTAATTCCATGGTTGCTCCTTCTTTCAGGATGTCCTGAATTGCAGGATTTTTAAATTGCCTAAAGCCGGCATTGCCGGATTATGAAAATTTAAGAAACAACGATTTTCTTACACACACACACACAAACTTGTACAATAAAAAAGGGCCTATATAAGCATTTGCTATATTCAAAGGAATGTAGCACTTGTACTAGTCTAGAGGGGTGACAAAAAGAGCAGTAAATGTGTGTGTGTGTGCGCGCGTTGCTCCTGCACTCCGCTGGGGCCGCCCCCTTGCAGGATTTTTGAAATATCCCAGGAGTAGCCATGGAATTCTGGTTGATGAATCTCACAGTCGCCGTGCCGCGCCGCGCCTCCACAGACCCTGCACCAGCTTGTTGTCCCACAAAGCGCCAAGTCTCCCTGTCTCGGGGTGTCGAAGTTGGGGCGGTCATGGTCCTACAGGACATGGGCAGAATTCCGCAAACCAGTATTACACGGACATTTAGCGTCTGAGAAACGCATAGGTGTCAACCTATACGGTTTTCCCGTATTGCTGTACGGGAAAACCATGATTTTGGGTCTGTACGGCCGTATAACAGTTTCAATACGGGTAAAACTGATTTATACGGGCAGATCAGAAATCAGAGACAAACCGCGAAGTGATAGAATTTTGTGATAGCAGACGACAAAACGCGGACGCCAAGCAGCCGAACAGGAAAACGAAAGCAGTAGGCTAGATGATCGGTCATGCGCAGAGAGCGATTTGTTCGATTTGTTCTGGTAATCTGCGCATGCGTGGTTTCTTCAGAACTTCCGTTTGAGCGTTGTTTGAATCGAAAATGGCGGACGCTAATTCTTCCAGTTCTTCGAACCTCCCTGTGGCCAAAAAGGCACGAGTTGGGAGTTGGAGACACTTGAAAGAATGGGAAAACCTGTCCTTTGAGAAAGGAAGGTACGCTCCCCTGCCCATTTTTCAATATATATAACAAAACTGCATGAAAACGATGTCTGAATATAATGTATTCATGGCAACTTTTTCATGGTTTTGCGTGTTCTGAAATTTATACGGTTTTCAGGCTTGAAATAAGGGGAAAATTATTTTTCAATAAGTTTTGAAAAAATAATTGAACTAAAAAACATCAAAACGCTACACTCACACAAGCACATGAAAGGTGAAATAAACAATAAACAAACGGCGAATAAAACCAAATTTTCGTCTTTAAAAAAGACTTTGACGACTACTGGTTCGGGCGGGGTTGCCAACAACCCCCCCACACTAAGCTTAACAATGACGGCAGTGAATTTTTGAAAAAAATGATGGCAGTGAATTTTTGAAAAAAATGATGGCAGTAAGTTTTGAAAAAAGGAAAATTGGGTTGACACCTATGGAAATGTTAAGGCGGTAAAGATAAGAGAGGAATTGCTGGTGTCCAGTTCTTTGAGGATAGAATTAGAAAACCAAATGTGTGAGTAGTACAGTGGAACCTCCCTTCAGTGTAGTACAGTGGCACAGTGGTAGCGCGTTCGCTTCGTGTCAAGTAAACCTGAGTTCGAACCTGGGTACAGGGGATTTTTTTCCTCTCATTCTGCACTAGGCCTTAACGGTCTGAACGTGGAGTCTTTCGGATGAGACGATAAACCGAGGTCCCGTGTGCCCATGCACTTAGCATACGTTAAGCCCAGTGGCAATGAAAAAGTTGTCATTTGGTAAAAAAAATGTTACCCCCCCCCATCAGTGACAAAAATCGCATGCAAAATTTTTTTAAACAATTGGGTGGCGCGCCTCTGGCTGCGACGCGCTCTCCAGGTGGGAGCAACCCAAATTTCACAGAGACGCCTCTGTGACTAATAAAGTACCTAATTAACCTAAATACCTATACCTTATACCTTACAAGTTCTAAAATCACCCCAAATGAGGTCTTATAAAGGAGGGGTCTTATAAGGTAATTTTAATACTTAAAAGACTACCTAGACTTCAGAAAGGCCTTCGATTCGGTTCCTCATCAAAGATTATTGATTAGATTAGCAGCCTATGGGATTGGGGAAAAGTTAATTGGATTAAAAGCTTTCTATTAGACAGAACGCGAATAGTACGTGTAGGTACATCTTATTCAGGAGAAGCAAAGGTGGTTAGTAGAATACCCCAGGGTAGTATATTGGGTCCAACATTATTTTTAATATTCATTAATGATCTGCCAGAAGAGGCACGCATGCCTTCTCCTTCACTGAAAGAATCTGACTTCCATCACCTCCGCCAAGGAGGAATCGCTGATTTGACGGTTTGATTTCTAGGAAACCAGAGCAAAGTGAGTGTTGCGATCTCTGTAAAGAGCGTTTTCTTGGCGATCTCGACTCGTTTCTTGCAAACGTTCATCCGTCGATGCACAGCATCTGTTTATGTGCTGACCATTGTTGTCTGTCAAAAAATGTCAGGAGAACAGCACGTGGCACAGTGTGGAGGACATGGAGACCCTGCGGAAGGCACTGGGGGTGGAGAGGTGGGTGGTGTTCGGGGGAAGCTGGGGGTCCACCCTGTCCCTGGCCTACGCCCAAACCCACCCCGACAGGGTGAAGGCCCTTGTGCTGCGGGGAATCTTCCTCCTCAGACCGTAAGGGATAAACTGAGAGAGAGAGAGAGAGAGAGAGAAAGAGAAACTCACTCTGACATAGTGAATGCTCTTGTGGTATGGGAATTCTTTCTCCTCAGACCGTAAGGGTTAAGCTGAGAAACTCACTCTGACAGAGTAAAGGCCCTTGTGCTATGGGAAATATTTCTCCTCAGACCGTAAGGGTTAAACTGAGAGAGAGAGAGAGAGAGAGAAACACTCCTGACAGTGAATGCTCTTCTTGTGCTATGGGAATTCTTTCTCTTCAGACCGTAAGAGTTAACAGAGAAGGAGAGAGAGAGAGAGAGAGAGAGACATAAACCCACCCTGACAGAGTTAAGGCCCTTGTGCTATGGGAAATGTTCCTCCGCAGACCATAAGGGTTAAACAGAGAGAGAGTCAGAAAGAGAGAGAGAAAGTCAGAGTGACACGGAGAGAGAGGGAGAGAGGGAGTGAATGACACAGAGAGAGAAAGAGTGACAGAGTGAGAGAGAGAGAGTGAGAGAGATGGCAGAGAGAGAGAATGAGAGAGAGAGATAGAGTGAGAGACAGACAGACACAAAAGAGAGAGAGGAGAGAGAGAGATTGAATGCTCTTGTGCTGCAGGGAATCTTCCTCCTCAGACTGTAAGTTAAACAGAGAGAGAGAGAGAGCACAAATGACACAATTTAGATGCATGTACACATACACAGAGAGACGAGAGAGAGTGGCAGAGAGAGAGAGAATGAATGACAGAGAGAAGAGAGGAGAGAGATGAGAGACAGACAGAACCAAAGGAGAGAGAGAGAGAAACTCGCCCCAACAGATTGAATGCTCTTGTGCTGCAGGGAATCTTCCTCCTCAGACTGTAAGGGTTAAACAGAGAGAGAGAGAGCACATACAAACGTGCGTACAAACGCACACAATTTAGATGCATGTACACATACAGAGAGAGAGAGAGAGAGAAACACACACAAAATTATGTAGTTTCTCCCTCAGATTGCATTATTTTAGGTCATTTTCTAAGAATCGCCCAAAAATCAACACACACACACACACTTAACTTGGATGCTCGCATACACACACGCAACACACAAATCATGTTTCAGAGACTTAAAGTTTCTCTTGTTGTCAAGCTTGCCTCCATGCAAATGATGCTGACCCTGAGCTGAGTGACATTTTAACCGTAAATTCCTAAAATCGTTTGCAATTCAAAATATTTTCTTCATCGTGTTTAACTGCTACGCCAGTGCATGATAATTTTGCTTGTTTACTCTTAGCCTCTAATATATTTTTGACGTTTTCCTTCAGCTGTGAAATGGAGTGGTTCTACGAAGACCGAGGCGGGGCCTGCATGATCTACCCTGACTACTTTGAGAAGTACAGAGACTACATACCCAGAGTAAGTGCAACAAATAGGTTGCCATAACTTGGCAGTGTTTTAGATGTGTGTACAGACAAACCTCTATTTTAAGACTTCCAAAATGTCCGGAAAAATCGGTCGTAAATTGGAGGGGTCGTATGACGGAGGTTTTCACTGGCAGCCGTAGACAGAAAAAGTTCAGCACAGTATTCATACTCTCTTCTTCATGCACACATACAATGACATATTAAAACTGGATTTGGGTCTTTCCAACTCCATAGGATTGTGCAATCGATATTACAGTTTCACTTTGCCGACTTCTTTTAATCACCTCCACTCTCGTCCAAAGTCAGTGGTTTTCTTTTTCAAAGTCAGTGGTTTTCGTGCTTTTCCTACGCTCTCCGCCATCTTTTCTACAACAAGGGAAGCGACTCCGCTTTCAGGCCCTTGACCGTGGTTGTTTCCCTTTGCTCGAAGTCTATGCAGACGACAACAACGGTCGTAAAAACCAACAAAATGGCGGTCGTAAGTCGCGTTTTAGAGGAAGTCGTTTAAGAGAGGTCGTTTACATAGTAAAATGCATCTGTGCCAACAAATCCAGTCTCAAATGAGAGGTGGTCGCTTAACAGAGGGTCATAAAATAGGGGTTTGTCTGTACTTGAAATTTTCCTGTGATGACAAAGTCTTACTTTTGGCAGTTTTCACCAGCTGTGATCAAACAAAAAAAAGAATTGTTTAGGAGAGGCAGATTTAACTCAATTGAGTCACACACAAAATGGCGTAGTTTCTCCCTCAGATCGCATTATTTTAGGTCATTTTCTAAAAATCGCCAAAAATCAAATGCACATCATTCAAACATGCAACATGTACCGAGTAACAGATAAATCGGTGTATTTTTTTTCAGACTTCCTACTTTGAACGATGTAAATAATCTGATGAAATGTACTTCGTCAGGAAAACAAAAACTTCCTACTTGACGGGCTGACCACTTTGTTATGATCCGGATCTAGTATCACAAAGCCACTCAAGTTTTGATAGACTTGGTTTAGTATATAAATAAAAAAGGATTGTAAAAAGCATAATATAAACTATAAACATAAACATTTCTTTATTTAATGTTTGAATAAAGTGAGCTATATGGTTGCCGCCATATTGAATGAAGCAAATTCAAAGATGATAAGTAGTTCAATTTAAAGAAGTGAAAAACGAAAATAGGAGACGTTAGAAACAGTCTAAGGGAAGCAACTACAAGAATAAGGTCTCAGGATTAATAGGAACAGCGAGTTGTTTCCCTTTTATTGGTTTACACGACACCCCCAAACCGCCAAAATCGATCAGAAAACTCCCTCCGACATGACTCCAAAGGATTGGAACAGTGTCGGAATGACGTCTCCGACATGACTTCATTGAGTTGAGAGGGCTGCAATTGCTAACATAATGAACAGTGCCTTTTGTAATAGTGTGGGCTAAAGGCTATGCTGATGCTGGTAGTTCATGGGGGGGGGGGGGTTCTCTCAGGGTTAGACTGGTTCTCACTCGAGAGAGAGAAAATTGAGATGTTTTACGTCCTCTTGGTCTGAATCTGACACATGGGACATTTGTAAATACAAAAAAAGATGGTAGGAACGATACTGGAGGCAATGCCCGAGGCAGTACGAAACCAGTAAAGTCCCACCTTTAAGTTTTTATTAATACAGATAGCTATAGCGGTGACCACGCCTCGGTTAAACCTCAACAGCTATGTCACCTTACCAGTATTTAATTATGGTTCTCAACCTCGATCGAAGATAGTCTGCTTTTAAGTGAGAGTGAACTTAGGTTCATGTATGCACTCACATGCACATTAAACCATATTCCACCTTTCAGTGAAATTAAGCCAGTCTATGCTGCTACAAGTGATGACACAAACAAAAATGCTTAGACTTTTGTAACTCCTTACCTTGACAAAGTTGACAATAAACAAAAATTTGGAACAGTTTTGCTTTAATAGTTTTGGGTTTTTTCACTTTCCTTTAAATTTGTTGGGGAGAGCAGCAATAACTTTAAAATTATCAACATGATGATGGTGATATTAAAAGCGAGGACAATATGACAACTTAGTTTGTGGAAGAGTTGTCCGCTCATTTTTGTTATGTGTGTGTGTGTTTCTGTTAGTTTATGGACGAGCAGAGGGGCTTGCAGATGGAAGCTATGAGCAATATGTGTTATTTGGACTTTGCAGTGGAAAATTGCTTTTGGCCTCCTGAGAGGTTAAATAGGAATTTCATGGTGTGTGGGAGTGATCTTGCCTGATTCAATCGGTCAAACAGGGGAAGTTACTCTACCATCAGGTAGATCCCCAGCTCTCGCCTCGTGTGTTTGAGCAAGACGTACAGCACTTAATTAGAACACTGTGCGTCATTCTAAAAATTTATGTCATTTATATTTTTACGTCACATTTTGCAAGTTTTATCAGTTTGTGGCCACTGGCCACCCCTAATTTTTTTTAAAAAAATGTTTGCAAGTCGCTGACTCGCATCGCTGCGCGGTTTCATCAAGCTTCGACGCAATTGCAATTGTTGCTACGGTACTTTGACCGAGTAATGGAGGTAATCAATTCTAATTTTGACGAAGTGCTCTCCCCTTTTTTTTTTTCTTCAGAAAATCGTCTATTGTCAATTGAGAACTGGAAGTCTTGTCTGTCGGGGCACTCAGATCATCCATTTCCCATTGAGGAAAACAAACTCATTGCAGATTTGAATTTCAAATCACAAAATCGCCAAGCTTGTATCTGAACATTTCAGCTACGTTAGGGTGCGAGGAGACATGATAGAGGCTTATAAAATGTTGCATGGTTTGTATGATTCCTCAACTACTGCACCTCTTTTCCTCTTTTCTACTTATCTAGTCATAATACTACTCGGGGTCACAATTTTAAACTAACCAAAACACTAAACAACACTAGACGGTTTCATTCATTCTTCACTAATAGAATAACAAATTTATGGAAATTATCATTTGATACCATCAATGCACCTTCAGTAAATACATTTAAAAATCGTATTGACAAAGAATTATCAAAGCATACTTTTTCTACCAATTTGGATATATATGAAAAACAAAGCTAAGTGTTAATATACACTCATGCCAAAATAAATCCACGGCCTTAAATCATACGAGCCAGAGCCCGGGCAAAAATATAAATTTATTAGTTGAAAAAGGGGCCGGGAAAGTTGCTCACTTCCCACACCCTAGAGAAGTGAGCTAAAGGAACCTTTTCTTATTGAAAATTTAACACTTGAAAAATCTTCCCCTAGAGACTTCTCCTTTAACTCATTCCCTCATCACACTTATGTGATGTGATGTGATGTTAGCGCTTCCTGGAAACAATATGTAATTGAAACAAAACTGTTTCCCTTTTTGTTAGGCGGAGCGGCGATGTCTGCTGGGGGCGTACTACCGGCGGTTGACCGGTGCTGACCCCCAGCAGCGGCTGGAGGCGGCCAAGCACTGGTCAGGCTGGGAGATGGCCACCTCACGTCTGCACATCGATGAGGACTATCTCCGCCGCACCGAGAACGACCAGTGGGCTCTGCAGTTTGCTCGCATCGAATGGTAATACCGGGGGTTTTTTTCGGACTATAAAGCGCAAAATTCAGATTTAACCTTTTTCTTGTTTCCGGGCATTTCGTCCTTTTGATTTTCTTGTTTCCGGGCATTTTGTCCTTGATTTTCTTGTCTCGGGGCATTTTGTCCTTGATTTTCTTGTCTCAGGGCATTTTGTCCTTGATTTTCTTGTCTCAGGGCATTTTGTCCTTGATTTTTTGTCTCGGGTCATTTTGGTCCTTGATTTTCTTGTCTCAGAGGCATTTTGTCCTTGATTTTTCTTGTCTCGTGGCATTTTGTCCTTGATTTTCTGTCCTCAGGGCATTTTGTCCTTGATTTTCTTGCTCAGGCATTTCGTCTTTTGATTTTCTTGTCTCTCGGGCGATTTTGTCATGTTTTCTTTCTCAGGGCATTTTGTCCTTGCTTTTCCTTGTCTCAGAGGTGCATTTTGTCCTTTTTTGATTTCTTGTTTCAAAGCACACAGATTATTTTTTTCAATTTCAAGATCAATCAACATCATCAGGACAGCAACAGAAGCAACAATCAGCAGATCATCACATCAATCAGATAACACATCATCATCACACACACACAAAGCAAAAAAAAACAAAACAATCAAACACAAACATAACAGCACACAACATCTACACTCAAAAACAACACACAAGATCAACATCACATCAATTCAACACAACACAGCAACAACACCCGTCACACAACATCACACACAAGAAAAACATCAATCACAAATTCCTCTTTCATCACAGCCAATCACACACGCACAATCAAACACACAAGAATCCCAGCAGACACAACACAAAAATAAGACATCATTCAAAAGACACAATCCAATTTCATTCATCAGACAATTCAACACATTCACATCAAACAAAGTTTCAAAATCATCACAATTCAGAACACACAACATCAAAGACTCACAAAATCCACATTTCATGTTCAGCAAATTCAGAAAAAGGACATCAATTCACAATCAATCAACAGGAACACAGTCACAGCATCAACAAGTCAAGACATCAAGACACATCATCAACACATTCAGAGTCAAAGGCAGAGGGAGTCATCAGAGAAAATCAATCAGAATCAAAAGTCAACAGACAGACAATCAAATCAAAACAAACATCAATCACATCAGAGTCACACTCGCAACCAGCATTCACACAAAAATCAATTCATCACAAGCAACATCATCAACAGAAGAAAATCACACTCAAACAATTGTCACAATCAACACGATTCACATCAAAATCAACTCACAGCACATCATTCAACAGCACACATCAACCACAGCACAATCACAAGGAGTCCAGCACAATCACACATCACACAGATCACAAGGTTCAAACAACCAAGCATTCAAGAGCACACCATTCAAACAACAATCATCACAATCATCAATTCAAGATCATCGAACACACAAAGTCAGTCACAAAATTCTCATTCAGGCAAATTCAATTCAACATCAATCAAAAGGAGTCAAGCAACAGGGCACTTTCATCAGTCACAGCACAAGAGAGCAACATCATCATTCGAGCTAACAACACAATCAGTCTAGACATCAAAGAGGAGAAACACACCCAGACATCAGAGCAGACAAGAGTCACATCTAAGTCAACATCAACATCATTCAGGAACGTCAGAGCAGATTTCCATCAGAAAAAGAGAGAACACAGTCAGCAACATTCACATCAGCAAATCAATTCATCATCAATCCAACACACAACAGAGAAGCAGAGTCAATCATCAATCAAAAGACACATTCATTCACAAGATGAGAGCATTCAGATTCATTCATCACACCAGGCAAACAAGACAGGCAGGGCAAAACAACACAGAATCACAACAAGCAGGACTCACAGAGAACAACACACACATCACAATCAACACAAGGTCAAAACACAGTCAACATTTTCAAACATCAATCAGGGGGCAGTCAGCAGCTCAACAACATTTCAATCACTAAAAATCAGTCAGTCACATCACACATTCCAGAACAAATTCAAATCAAAAATCAGAGATCAAACATCAGAGGGCAGCAGCAGAATCACAAGCACAATTTCAAGCAACAAATCAAAAGTTTCACAACATCATTCAGAGCACACACAAAAAACATCAGCGAGCACAACACAGAAATACAGGGAACACATCCGACAAATCAAGCATCATCAGCAATTCAATTTCAGGCCATCTCAGAGATCAAAAAGCAACAGCATCAGATCAACACAGCATTCAGTCACCATCAAAATTCAAAAAAATCACGAATTCAGACATCAATCACATCATAAATTCATTCAACATCAGAGCATCCAGTCAACAACGCATTCCACATTCATCAAGCATCACACACCAAGAAGAGAATTCAAGGAAAATTTCATCAGAGCAGACAATGCAAGTTTCAATCACAAAACAAGTGAACATCAAACAAAAAAGAATCCAACAACAGCAACAAGTCAAAGAACAAGAGACACTCAAGCACCGTCAATTCATCAGAACACACACACCAAACATTCATTCAAACACAGCAAGAGACAGAGCACACAATTCCAAGAAAGAGAGAAAACAGCATCACAAATCACAAGCAAATCAGTCACACATGCACATTCAAAACACCGACAACATCAGTCACAACAGCAACACACAAGCACACAAAAAGATCAATTCATCAGTTTCAGAGTTCAGAAATTTCAAAATAACCCACAACATCACACATCCAGCAGACATCAGCACACAGTCATCATTCACAGAGAGACAGAATCACAACTGACACACGAGTCAATCGCAGATAAGTCAGCACAGTCAGCAGATCAACAATCAGGGCATCCAAGCAGTCATAATCATCAATCGAAGAAGGACATTTCACAGCACACAGGTCATCACAGACATCACACACAACAGTCAGTCAGCCAGAGTCAGCCAGACAATCAAAAGAAAGAACAAATCAAGATTCAGCAGCACATTCAGAAAGCATCACAACAAGGAGAATCATCAAGCAGAAAGCAAAATCAAATTCAGAGCAAAAGAATTTCATCCAAACACACAAGTCAATCAAGTCATCAATCAAAAGCATTTCACACAACACACAGAGCACAGGAAGAAACAGAAAAAAGCACAAAGAGCAATCAGCAGAAAGGCAGTCATCACAAAGCAAGAGATCAACATCCAAGTAAACACAAAGACATGCATGGATCAATCAGCAAACATCACAAAAACAAAGATCAGAGATTTCAACAGCAGCAAGACAGTCAGGCAGAGCAGGGCAGAGGTTCACCAGCAGAGCAGAGATCAACGACAAAATTCATCATCATAACAAGCACACAGCACAGAGAGTCAAAATCAGTCAAATCATTTTTCAGGGAAGGACCAGCCATCAAAGCATCATTCTACACACACACTAGACAATCATCATTCAAAATTTTCAAGGTCAGGCATCATCAGAAGGACCACATGCACTCAGTATCATCATCATCAAGACATCACAACACATCAACACAGTCAAAAATCATTCACAACACAGAATTCAAAGTCAAATCGAGTCAGTCACAAGAAAGCATCAACACACAAATTCCAGAAACACAAACACCCTCTTCAGACAATCACAGTCAAGCAGCAGCAACATCCAACTTCATCAATCATCACAAAGCAACATAGCATCAACACAAATCACATCAGAACATCAGTTCAAAGAAACAAGATCCAGAAGTCAGTCAGAAACAAACAGATTCAAAGAAGTCAATTCAACAGTTCACACATCTTCACAAAATTTCACACAAGCCATCACAGTCACCAGCATTCACAACAAGTTCAAATCACAGAAACAAACAAACAACATCACAATCAAAGCATAACAGTCACAGTTCAGCAGGTCAGCAAACAGTCACAACATGCACCATTCACAAGACACAAACGAGATCAAGTTTCAAATTCACAAGCAAACACAAACAAGAACCAGATCACAATTCATTTTCAGACAACAGACATCAAGACAAAAAAATCAAAGTCACAAGCACATCACACACAGATCATCAATCCACAGTCAAGATTCACACAACAACATCATCAAGATCATCATCACAATCAAAACAATCAACAAAGAGATCATCATCAGAACAGCAACATCACAAGATTCACAACAAGAATCAAGCACCGACAAGACAACAACCAATCCAATATCGATATTCACACAGCAGAACCATCCAAAAAGCACAATTCACACAGTTCGTCAAGTGCAAGAAAAAAGGCATCAATCAGCACAGAATTTGCAATCAATTCATTCACACACCATCACATCACAATCACAACACATTCACAATCACCATCAACACATCATCAATCAAACAATCAAACAACAACAGCATCAACAACATCCACAGCACAGCCAAAATCTCAGTCATAACCACACAGACATCAACAACATCGTCAGAACAGATCAACAAAGCAAAGTTCAAAGTCACTCAGAGAGCAATCAACAGAAACACAACCCACGCAAATCAATCAACATCCAGAGCCAATCAGGTCATCAACAACAATTCAATCAACAACAGTTCAAGACAGCAATCAAGCAGATCATCATCAGATCAGTTCATCAGAAAATCAGACAACAAGACACCAATCAACACGAGTGTTCAAACATCACACACTAGTTCAATCAAATCATTCACAGCATCAGTCGAAAGAAAGGTCACACACACACAAACAGTCAAGCCTCAAAGATTCAGTCATCCCACAAAACAGACAGTCCCCAGTTTCACACAGAACATTCAGGACAAGGTTCAGATTCCCATCAATCAAAAGGTCAACAAGCAAAAAGGTCAGAAGACATTCATCACACATCAAGACAAACATCACATCAGAGAAGAAGGATCAGTTCAACACAAAGTTCAGCTCAGTCAGTCATCAGAGTTCAACAAGACAGAAGAATCACATCATCATCATCATCAAAAAAAAAGAGATTTCTTCAGACACAGGACATCTCAGTCACACAATCACACAACACAGAATCTTTCACATCACATCACAAGGTTCAAGATTTCAAAGCAGCAGAGCAACACACCACATTCAAGAGCATCATTTCCATCAATCAATCAAAAATCGCCATCACATATGTTTCATCATCAACAGAGCAGACAAGAACACATCAAGCATCATCAAGAACACACATTCACGAGTCAAGACAGCACAATCATCACACACAATCACAAAACAAAAATTCACAGCAATTTTTCAACAAAGATTCAAAGCAGAGAACACAAGCAGTCAACACAAAGGACATAAGAATCAAAACAGAAGTCGTCAATCACATTCTTCAAGAACACAAGACCATCATCATTTCCAGGTTTCATAAGGACAACAGACATCCACAGCAAACGAAGACAGTCATCAAACACAGCAAAGTCAGAAATCACATCAAGACAGAAAGCAAAAGCAACATCAACAACAAGAACACAACAGAGCAATTTCAATCAACAATTCATCATTCACAGAAGATCAAATTCACAAAAGCAAGCATCAAACCAGACAAGCATACAACAAAATCAGACAACAATCATCACTTCACAAGCACACAAAAGCACACACACAACAAATCACAACATCAAAGATCCATCCAACAGGACATCAAATCAGAACAAGAGCAGTCACAAAAGCAACAAAGCATCAGATCAACGAAATTGCAGCAATCAAGACAATTCACATCACACATACAAAGACAGAACAATCATCAATAAAAAAAATCAAGATCACACATCACGCAAATCACAAGGGATCAAAATTCAAACAGCAGCAACATCAATTCAGCACAACATGTCAATCACAACGATCATTTCAAGACAACAACAGGACAAACAAGAGCGAAGAAAAGCACATGATCACATCAACGCAGGAAGCAACATCGCACATCAAAACAGCAGAGACAACATGCAGCAAGCATCAAGAAACATCAAGGGAGATCACACAAAATCATTCGCAGGTCAGGATCACAGTCAGTCAGATTCATTCAAGGACCACAACACAGAGCAGGTACACATTTCAAAAGATCAACAGCAGTTTTCACAGGTCAAGTCCACATCAGAGAACAAAAGCAAACCCAAGCAAGAGACACAGACATCATTTCAACAATCATTTCAACACACAAGCACACAATCAACTTCACAAGACAGACAATCTCACAAAGTCAACAGATCACATCAAACAATCACAACACATCAAGAGATTCAATTCACATCAAATCAAGAAGTCAACATAAATCATAAAGATCAAAATCAGTCAGCATCAATCACAGATCACACAAGAAGAGCAAGCACTCACAGATTCACAATTCAGGCATCAAGTCATGTTCAAAAAAAAAAAAAACAGATAAAACACAAAAACATTTCAAAAACACCAGAGTCAAGACAGTTCAGGTCAGTTTCATTCACACAAGCAATCAAGTGTCAAGGCATTCAGCATTCAAGACATCGCACATTCAAGTTTCAAACAACCACACAGTCATTCAATTCAGTCAATCGACAAAGCACACAGTCATATCAACGAAAAATTCAAGTCAGCACACATCAGGTTCACATCAAAAGATCAGCACACAGTCAAGGAAAAGCCAGGGAGGAATCAGTCCATCATTCAAGCACACAGTTCAATCAGAATCATCAACGAGACATCACACAATTACACTCACAGTACCCATTCATCAGCAGAGATCACATCATTTCAAAGTCGACACATCAGCAGTATAGAACAATATCACACACACACAAAGATCAGAATCAGCACAATCAAGACACAACAAAGTTCAAGAGCAAAAAGCAGACAACACACATCAAACAGTCACAAACACAAGTCAGACAGGGGTTCAGGTCAGGGCACAGGTCAAAAAACAAACACATCATCAGCATCAAACAGACAAGCAGTCAGATACAATCAAAGACAGAGCAAGTCAATCACAACAGCAAAGACACTCAGAACAGACAATCACAAAAGTCATCAGCAACAAAAGAGTAAGACACACACACAAACACACAACTCAAGAAGACAATTTCAACACACACATCATCAACAGCACAGTCCACAATCAGTCAGTTCAATCAAAGCACATCAGGCATCAAAAGAACATCAGTCACATCACAAATAATCAAGGAACATTCAGACAGATTCAAGAAAACACAACAAAGCACACATCATTCATCATCAGCAGACACAAAGCAAATTCACTTCACACATTCAGTTCCACACATTCCATCACACACACACACAGGTTTCGTCACAACAATCAACACAAGCACAATCAAAAGCATCATCAATCAAGTTCAGTCAAGCGATCTCAATTCGAAGACACAAAACAATCACACTAAACACAGAAACAACAAAAAGACATCACGTTCAACAGCAGCTCAGATCAGAGGAGGTCAACAATCAAATCAAACCCACAAGCTAACAACAATCAAAATACATCAGCAAAGAGCATCATCATCAATCCAAGCAGCACACATCAATCAAACATTCAAAATCACAACATGTCGATTTTCACACACAGTTCCCCAAGGACAAAGTAGGACACCACAGAGCCAAGTCAGAACAGACGATCAGGGCATCAAGAACAGGCAGCAAGTACATCATCAGATTTCAAGAACACAGATCAACATCACACAACAAAATAAAAGTCCCAACAGACACAACATCATTCCTCCACAACAAAAATCAGACAAAGTTTTCAGCAAAATCAAAACATCAGCAATCAACATTTCAGTCAAGACAGCACAAGTCACAGCACACAAAAGACAACAAACACAAAGTTCATTCATCACACAGTCAAGAAGGCACAGAGAAAGTTCAGTCACATTCATTCAGGTCAGCTACATCACATCAGCAGCAAGCACACACACATCAGGCAGTCAGTCATTCAGAGTTCATTTCAACAAACACAGTGTCAGCACACAATCAATTTACAGCCGCACATCAGAATTCAGAGTCAAAACACAGGTCATTAGAGACCGAACCAAACTTGCAGTCACACAACAACACAGCACCCAGCATCACAGCACAGCCAAGAAAGCAAGCAACAGGCACATTTCAATTCATCATCAAGTCACAGATCCAAAGCACACAAACAGGATCATTTCAAGAGAGTCACGAAGCATCAGAGAACAACAACAAACATCACACAGAATCCAGTCAAAATCAGACACAAACCCCAAAAGTAAAGAGTCAACACAGCAATCAAAATGCACACAGCACACAGAAATCAGCACAATCAGAAGTCAGCAAGATTCAAGAAGTCAGAGACATCATCATCATCATCATACATAACAACAGCACAAGTAGAACAGCACATCAGACATCATCAAAGCCATCAGAAAACACATCACACATCACATCACAGCAATCAGGGTAACCAAACCCACAAAAAGAAAGGTAGTCATCAAATCACAACCAAATCAGAGAAAATCTCATTCATCTCATCATAACAACAAAGTTCATCAGTTTTCACAGAAGCATCACAGAACAATCAGAAATCAAGTCAATCAACAGCTCATCAAATCATCACAAAGTCAAAAGCAAAACAATCACAAAGAAGAAAGAGCAACAACAGAGTTCACAAAGTCAGGCAGGCAGAGTCAATCAGAATTCAATCAGAGTCATCAATCACACAACAGCTTCATCATTCATCAATCACAGTTCATTCATATCAGATCATCAATTCACAGTTCATCAGAGTCACAATCAACAAGACACACAGGGAAAAGAAAAATTCACAGCATCAAAACAAACACACAAAAAACCATCATCAAAACAGTTCAAAATTCACAATCAAGAACACAGTCACAAAGAACAAGGAACATAGAACAAAATTTCACAATTCGTCATCAATTTCAGAAAAGAGAACAGGACTTTCATTCAGCAAATCACAACTCAGAGAAAACATCAGACGCAAGATCACCAACATACAACATCAAACATCAACACACAGAAACATCCGAACAACACAACAAAGAAATCACAACAACAAACACACAGTCAAAGAAATCAAAAAGCAACATCACAAAAGCAACACAGTTCAAAAAAAATCAGCATCAGCAAAAGTGGTCAGGAAGTCAGATCACAAAGTCATTCAGCGAACACAAACAGCAAAGCACACAAACAACAAAGATCAGAGACACAGAGAAAACATCAACACCAGAACACATCACGCACAGCAGGCACAGTTCACAAAGTCACCACAGAAAATCACAGAGACAAAAATTCACAGGCAATCAGCAGGACAGACACACAACAATAACACACAAAACACAAGAACATCAGGGAAGTCTTCACAGAAGTCACAATTTCAATCACATTTCACAGACAGTCAGCCACACAAGAGAGGGCAGGAACCACACACTCAGTCATCAAGAAGCACAGTTCACAGGTTCAAACATTTTCAACAGGATCAATCAACAGAGGTTTCAACAAGTCATCACAGTCACAATTCACAATCACAGTCAGCCGATCAAATTTCAATCACAGGTCACAACATCACAATCAACAGATCCAAAGAGCAAGTCACAGAAAGCAACAGCATCAACAGAGAAAGTTCATCAAAGCATCATCAGTCACAAACATCACGCATCACAAGATCAAGATCAACACATCAGCAAACACAGAACCAAATCATCCCAGCAAAAACAAGAGACAATTCACAAAACAAACACAGATCAAGTGTTCAATCCCAAGTCAACAACAGCGCATTTTTTTTTTTCAAGCAAGAACAAACAACATCACATCAATTCACAATCAGCCAGAGTCACAGCATCATTCAGTCACACACAGTCAGATCAACAAAGAGAGTTCACAATCAGCAACACACAATTCATCAGAATCAGTCAAATCAGTTCAGCGATCAGCAGCACAGAGATCACACATCAAGACAGCACATCAATCAAAAAGCACAGTCACGCACAAAGAAACAGAGCAGTCATCAGAATTCAAGCAAGTTCAGCAGCAAGTAAAGCCACACAAATCAATCACAGCACAGCAGTCATTCAATCACAGCAAGTCAGCAAGTCAGCAGCCATCAACAAAAAATAAAGCACAAAAAAACATCAACAGAACACACAGCAACAAAAAAGTTCAGATTCAAACAACAAATCATTCACAGACACACGACACAGTCAGGTGATCGCAGGGCCAAGACATCAAAACACAAGAACACACAAAACAAATTCAACACAAAAGAACTTCACAACAGCATCAGCAGCAGCAACACAAGAACAAGGCACAAACATCATCACAAACATCAGCAATTCCATCACATCACCATCAACACAGAGAAGTAAAAGAAAAAGGGGTCAAACAACAGTTCACAAAACCAAACAGTCAACTAGCAAACAAGTTCAAGATTCACACCTCAAGTTCACATCAATCATCAAGAAGTCAATTCACAGTCACCATTCATCAATCATCAGATCAGGCAGTCAGAAACATCAACATCATCAAGATCAGATGGCATCACACAGATAGCAACAGAGGATAGAATTCAGTAAAGTCAATCACACAACAAGGAAACACAAGATTTCACATCAAAGGCGTTCACCCAAGCACAGAGCAGAACAAAGCAGTCAGCGCAAATTAAACAACAACAAAAACATCAAGATCAAAACAACAGATCATCATCAATCACAGTCATTTTCAATCATTCACCAAGCATTCAGTCAACAATGCACAGATCACAAGACACAAGACATCACAACACACATCAAGAAACATCACACAAACACATCCTCAGACATCACATAGTCAAGATCATCAGCAACAAATTCCAGTCAGGAACAAAATCACCATCAATCACAACAGCCAAAAATCACAAAGCAAATCAAATCATCCGACAAGGTCACAGACAATCAGACACAGATCACATTCAAGCAAATTGCACAAGATCACATCATCGTTCATTCAAAATCACACCAAAAGATCAGCATCAGAAATTTTTTTGTTTTTTTTCAAACAAGATCACAATTACTACATCAGCACACATCCATCATCATTCAACACAGCAGCAAGAACACAGTCAAAGCAGCAGTAGAAAAATCTAGCAAAGTCACAGAATCATCATCATCACACAGTCACAAAAAGTTTTTCACCAGATTTCACACAACAGCATTTCAGCATCAACAATCAGCAAATCAATCAGCAGCAGCATCATTCATCAAATCAATTCACAGCATTCAAAGAAGCATCAACAACACAACACAAGGCGAGATCAACACAAGCAAAGCACAACAGCAAGGCCAATCACATCAGCAATCAGGGAAAAGACAATCAGCAACATCAAGCACACATTTCACAGAGCACAATCAAAGAGAAAACAAAGTCAATCCAAGACAAATACAAATCATTTCAAAAGAGGATAAAGTCACAGCAGGTCAGAGGTTTTTTTTTTTTTTTCTTTCAGGTCGAAGTCAGATCCAGCTAAAACAGAAGAGATCCTCAGCAATCGAAAATCAGAACACAGACACAAAAAAAAGGAGAACAGGGTTTCAGCAGCAGAGCAGTCATCAAGCAACATCACCGCAAATCAAAGCAATCACAACAAGTCAGACAAGCACAAGTACACAGATCAACAACGGGCATTTTTCCCCCCCCCTTTCCCCCCTCCCCCCCCCTCCTTATTTTTTCTTTAATATGGTCTCTAAAAAAAAAAAAAAAAAAAAAAAAAAAAAACAAAAAAAAAAAAAATAAATCTAAAACAAAAAAATGCCTTGTTCTTCAGCTAGGCTAGATCTTTAGACAGTGTTTCCTCAAATGGCCGAAGCTACACGCTTGTCTAACTTTACTGATCTAACGTCTGAAGGAAACGATAACAAGAACTGGTCCTAGTTGTCATTTATAATTCTCAAGTATACCATAACGATCTTGTTCTGCCGTTTTCAAAAGTATGATTTTCTCAAAATGGTGCCAGTTTGACACTTATTGTCCCTTTTGGGTCACATTTTGCTTGTTGACATGTTTCCTTTTCAGCATTACTTCATCACCGGCGGTTTCTTCTTCGACTCTGAACACACTGCTGGACATGTGGTTCAAGATTTCGCCACATCCCAGCCACCATTGTCCAGGCGCAGATACGACGTGGTCTGTGCCCCTGAGTCAGCCTGGAAGCTGCATAAGGTGTGTGTGTGGTTGTGTGTGTGTGTGTGTGAGAGAGAGAGAGCGAAGAGAAGAGAGAGAGATTTTTAGTTTACAATTGCGTTCCGTGTTCGTATTTCCTTTGTGTATTTATTGCATTTTGTTTTTTGTTATGCCATTTTCTTTTCAATGTCAGTACAACTTTTGTAGTTAATCTGACAATAAATTGGTTCCAGTCCCAGTGTGTGTGTTTGTGTGGTGTGGTGTTGTCAGTACAACTTTTGTATTTATATCTGACAATCAATTGTTTCCATCCAGTGTGTGGTGTTGTGTTTGTCATACAACTTTTGTCAGTTAATCTGACAATAAATTGGTTCGTCCATGGTGTGTGTGTGTGTGGTTTGTCAGTACACTTTTGTAGTTAATCTGACAATAAATGGTTCCATCCAAAAGTTTTTTGTCTGTGTGTGTGTGTGTGTGTTTTGTCAGTACAACAACTTTTGTAGTTAATCGACAATAAATTTGGTTCGGCATCCGTGTGTGTGTGTGTTTGTCAGTACAACTTTTAGTATGTTAATCTGGACAAGCAATTGGTTCCAGACCAGTGTGTGTGTGGGTGTGTTTGTCATACAACTTTTGTAGTTTAATCTGACAATAAATTTGGTTCCAGACATGTGGTGGCGTGTGGCAAGTGTGTGTGCGTGCATGAGTGTGTGTGTGTGTCTGTGGTGCAGGCTCACCAGGGACCCCTCTTTGGGGGTCTATGAAGCACTAAATTCTACAGGACCCTCTAAAAAATGTGCAGGGGTCCCAGTGAGCACTAGAAAATTATTTTTAGCATTCGCAATGCCGCTGCGCACCCCTCTATCCCCATCTATGACCTCTATACTGTAAGTGAAGGATCACTGACCCCTTGTTTTTGCAGGACGATGTGAGCCCTGGTTTGTGTGTGTGTATGTCTGTGTGTGGTGTGTGTCCGTCTGTCTGTCTTTAGGAGGAAAGAGGGCTGTGGCACTGTTGTTTATGTGAAAATGGATGAGCTATTTTTATCTATCTGTTACTGTTACGTCTTTACATATATTATGTTATATACATTATTTTTAATTTAATAACTCCTCCTGTCACTATGATATATATTATAACACAGGGTTTGGTAGAAATAACAGTAAATAGCGTCGCGGACTACTGGCTGGGGAGGTCACTGGTTCGAATCCCATCAGAGGCGAGGGTTTTTTCTGTCCTGGACCGAACTCCTACCCTGTGTGAGTGGCTATGGGCTCAACGGGAAGTACTGAACCACACAGTTGAGTTTCATCCACTTTAGGGATGCGATTCTGAGAGTGTTGCTCTATAATTTCAAGACCAACACTGCAGGTTGTCCTGTAGTTCTAGGGCCTGGTTAACGCCGGGATATCATTATGAAAGGAAGTGTAGAATACAGCCCTGTCATGCAGTCCTCAGACTATACGGAACTCCCTAACAATCATACATCATCATCGGTGTCTTCCTCCTCATGTCCATCATCATTAAAAAAGAAAAAAGGTTCAAATTCTGTAGCTTTGGCAAGCCCTGCTCTCATGGTGACCTCCGTTTCAATTTCCAATCCAGTCTGTGCCTTGGTGCGTTTTGGTCAAAGTCATGGTGATCAGTGTTCGGGGAGCTGTCGGTGGACGATTCGGGTGGCCGCCATACCCTCAGAGAGGTGACCTCACTCACGGGCTCCTCGACCTAAGAGAATAGTGTCGTCAGTAGGGGGCTTAGTAGGTGTGTCCTGAACAAGGCTCCCTGAACTCACCGAAATGACTCAGGCAGCTAGTGGCAGTGTCTCCTCGGTTTGGTTGCCTCCTGACGGCGCTAGCCGCGGGTTAAAGTTTTAAGAAACAATAATATAATACAGTACATTTATAATTAGCGCTTTACCTCCGATGAGCCCAAAGCGCTTTACAATCATTATTCATCAACAATAACACAAACAAACATTCAAAGATGACACAACCACCAACAGCGCATATGCAAGAGCAACTCAACTCTCCTCTCTCTCTCTAACCACACAACGCACGCAACACTCACACCACACGGCCCAACGCACACGCACACACACACACAAACAAACAAAACACCAATTATTGACGCCAACTCGTTCATACCCCATTCGGTGAAGCCACACAACTGAGACCGCATGAACTGACCACATACACCAACACAACATTCACAAACACCCTCACAATCACAACGTACGGCACTCACGACAGAACACGCACACAAAACAGCACACACACACATACATGCATGCAGCATACACAACCCACAAAACAAAATACACCAACACACATTCATGCCCTCACACACCCACACACTCACACACACACGCACACAACGCACACGCACCCACACACACACCACAAACCTACAGCACAAACCTCTTAAATCAATCTTCCCTCACGTGCACACAACGATAGACAACTGATCATCTATTTGGGTGCAGCAGGAAAAAGATGGGTTTTAAAGAGGTTATGAAGGAGGAGACGGAGTGGAGTGTCGAGAGGCAGAAGCAGGAAAATTCACAGAGATGGGTGCTTGACAAGAAAAAGAACGTTGGCCATGCAGATTTGAGACTGATGGAGAATGGAAAGGAGACAGACTCATAAGGACGAAACGTATTTTGGCGAGTTGGGACATAGAGATTGACTAAGATCGATAGATACAGGGGAGGCTTGATCATTCATTGACTGAAGGCCAAGGAGGAGAATTTGTATCAATAACGTGCTTGAACTGGAGTCCAATGTAGGAAAGAAGACCGGAGTGATGTGATCGTACCTAGGTAAGCCAGAATGAGACGAGCAGCATTATTCTGGGCCCTTTGGAGGCTTAGAGATGGGATTGATGGACAGCAGCTAGAAGTGAGTTACAGTAGTCAAGGCGAGACAGGACAAAAGCACATACTCGAGTCTTCAGGGCATCCTGAGAGAGGAAACGACGGATGGAACTAATTCTTTGAAGTTCTAGATAGCAAGACTTGCAAAATTTGGTAAAATGCTGTTTGAAAGAAAGAGTTCGGTCCAAAGTAACACCTAGATTGCGGAATGGATGCCGATAGCTTGATTTCAGTCAGTCAGTGCCATCAATGTCTACAGAACCTAGGAGAACCTGGGTTTTAATTCTGTACCCCACCTTGTTGGTTAGAGGCGGCACAATAATCATACCTCGTCTTATCAGTCATTCATTTGCACGTTTGTTGTAAATACAACTCCTGTTTTAACAGCTAGATATGCACAAACTTAGAAGAAGAAACCATAAATTGCGATCTAATTGACTCAGGTGCACGGCAGAAATGTACAGTTGATTGTCAGCAGAAAAGCATATGATGTAGAATAGACTGCTGGTTTGGTGTCACATGGCGGAGAGGACGGTGGTTATAAAGACACACAAAAGGATTAGGGCCTACAATACTGAACCTTGTGGGCACACACCGACACTGAAGACCTTTGGAAAGAGATGGAGCAAGAACCATTGATAACAACATTGTCTTGTGTGCGATCAGAGGGGTAGGAAGTAAACCAGGCAAAGAAAAGAAACAGCCCCAGATAGACCCACAAGGCACGGTGTGCAGTCTAGACAAGGAGGATGGACCGTGGTCAATAGTAACTAGTCGTCAAAACGCTGCAGAAATATCAAGCGGGAACGATAGAAGAGAAACATAGCCTGGAAAATGCGGTATTTACAGATTGCGCATGGGATTTCCGCATGAACTGTGTACGAGACCTAAGTCTTAAACTGTCCACAGCATAGAAAGGTTTATAAGCATTACTTGTTCCTGTTGCTGAAAAAAAGGTTCACATCTTTGCTGGTCTGCTTAGGACGTACATGTGCTTTTCTCCTTTCTGTGAAGGAATGGCCGGAGGCCGAGTTCTACTTTGTCCAAGACGCCGGACACTCCGCCCAGGAGCCAGGGACTACGTCCAGACTGGTGGAGGCTACGGACAAATACAAAACGCTCTAGTAAGGCCGCACTTGATTGGTGGAGATAAATTTAAATCTGTGTAAGGCCACTGTTGATTGGTGGAGATAAATGCAAGTCTGTGTAAGGCCACTGTTGATTGGTGGAGATAAATGCAAGTCTGTGTAAGGCCACTGTTGATTGGTGGAGATAAATGCAAATCTGTGTAAGGCTACTGTTGATTGTTGGAGATAAATGCAAATCTGTGTAAGGCCACATTTGATTGGTGGAGATAAATACAAAGTGCTCTGAGGCCACACTACTATAAGGTCCAAGGAAAATAGGAATATGTGTAACATTTCAGTGTTCCCGATTACGCAGATCTGTACGTAAATTACGTACAAAGTTTCAAGTTTGACGTATACATTTTTCAGTCAATACGTCATTGTGACGTACAGTTTTTCTCTCAGCCGATTGCTTCCTCAAACGTGTTCGCCGCGATCAGAATGTCGAAGCCATTTCGGCTTGCGGGAAGCGATCAACAAAATATACTGGGCTTATTCTTTCACTACTATACCATGCTTGAAGCAGACGACAAAAGCTATCATGAACCACAGAGTAATTTCCCTTTGTTTCTCGCCACCCATGCTGCTCGCACGTGCACAGCTGCCAAGCCTAGCCCGCGCATTTCTTGGAAGCAAAAAAATGGCGCTGCTTCGCTGGATTGCGAAAACTTCGATGCGAAGTGAGGTAACAAAAACCCTCGAACCAGTTCCAGGCCCTTCAAGTTCTACTTCAACTGTCAGTAGTGATGGCTTTTATTTTGACCCTCAAAAAATTTCAAATGACCCTTAAAATTTGGGGGCAAAGGGTCATGATGACCCTTAAAAATTTGGAAGCATGGGGATCACTGCATATTCAAGGTTAGAAGGCTATGCCACTCTTGGATATAGATGTTGATTTGTTTGTATGTCGTCCTCTCCAACATTGTTGATGTGTACTGTGTGGGTGGAGGGTCATAAAGGCAAACTTGGCACATTCTTTTTTGTTTGTCTCACTTTGGTTCTGACCCACGCACTGCTAGGTGATTGGCATCGTAATCAACTTTGGTGGAGGGGAGTTAATTAGAAAGAGAGTATTCACCCTTTGTTCAATTTCGAAAATAGGAAACTTTGCAAGACTCAAGTGGTTAATGTGAATCCACCATATTGTGACGTCATCCTTGCTTGGTCAAGACGCATACTAAATGTTGGTAAGGAATCTGAGGATTGGGGGAAAATAGATTGCTAGATGTTGTTGAGGCCTCAGTTGATTGGTGCGAACAAATACGAAATATTGTGAGGCCGTGCGATTGGTGGAAATAAGTGTGCAACGTTGTAACTCCACAGTTGATTGGTTGATATAAACGCTACATAAAACGCTGTAAAGCCTTGCCTGATTGGCGGAAATAAAATGCTAAAATATGATTAAGTCATAGCTGATTGGATGCATTAGGCGTAGTATAAGAGAATGTAACGAAACGTTTGATTGGTGAAAGTAAATTGATGTAGAGTTACATTTGATTGGAAATGATAAATGAAAGAAACAACAAGGCGCTTAATAGACGATTTTCGGAAGAAAAAAAACTAGGGGAGAGCACTTCAATAAAATAGAGTTGTTTACCTCCATTACTCGGTCAAATACCATAGCAACAATGCGGCAATGGCGTCGAAGCTTGAAACCGCAGGATGCGAGTCAGCGACTTGCAAACATTTTTTTAGAAAAGTTAGGGCTCGAACACACGAGTCGATAGGCTACGAGAGCTGATGGTAGAGTGACGTCCCCTGTTTGACCGATTGAATTGGGCAAGATCACTCCCACACACCATGGAATTACTCCCCTTAATTATTTCCGAACAAATCCTATTGTTGGAGATAAAGGCAAAGATTGAAAGCACGCGTTTGATGGAGTCAGGAGATCAGGATAAAACCTCCTCAACCTAGAACATGTACGGTAATCACGAGTCTGGCTTCAGCAGTTAACAAAGGTTTGGCTGTTTACGCCGCTAATTTACATTGTTAACACCCGTGTTAAGTATTTTAAGACAGACTCATAATTACGATACCAGATCATTTGTTGTATTGGCTGTCCGCTTTGGAACGTAGAGAAATGGCACAGAAATCCAATGAGGCTTTAAACCCAAAATTCTCTGCCCCTGTCTCGTGACCTGAGATGCGAGTGCCACCTGGTTAAGATTATCACCCTTGCCTGTCAGGAACTAGTAGTATATAGCCACAGAAAATTATCTTCTCCTGACTCGTCACCAGTCGGCATCGGCAGTTCGGGCCTAAAATGATCACCCTTTCCTGTCGGCAAGGAGCAGTATAAAAGCCTCATTGTTATGTGTGAAAGTGGATTGGGGTAGGGTAGATTAGTTGTTTGTGAATTTGGATTTATTGTTGTGCAGATTTACTCCAACATAATGTATAAGTTATGGAAATGTATCAATAGCATTCATTGTGTAGCTTGCTCAGAGAAGGAAATAATTTGATTTAAATGAATGTGTAACCAGCTTTAGTTCCCTTCTTTTATAAAAGCATAGTTATTTGGAGAGAGAGAAAAAATTAAGCCACACATGATTGATGGAAAATAATGCAAAATGTAGTGTTCTGATGAGAAATGATGCTGAATTTTAAAAAAAATCATCATTTTTTTGTGGGTTTTTTCCCCCCCCCCCCCCCCCCCCCCCCCCCCCCCCTACTAAGTTGAAAGAAATGTTTTGGCATTTATATCCATATATCTTCCACTGTTATAACATAGATGTCTGTCTTTTCTATCCATGGGCATGTACAAAACATTGGTTGTTAAAAAGTGTTCAGGAGAGTTACTACTTTGCATTTTTCATTGGAACAGAAAACTGTGTGTGTGTGTTTTTCCTTGATTTAAGCATTACCGAACTCATGTTATTAAAGAAAGGAGATTTAACCAGTGAAAACTGAAAACCGGACACATACGTACCTTACCCGTTATGGCCATCACGGCAGCACAACTGGCGAGAAATCCCGCCCTTTAGTACCTTCCTCTTTGTCTGTGTTAGCGTTGGCCAGTGCTAGCCACTCTACCACCCACGCTGTTACACATCTGGTTGTGGTGCGTTCTTTACAATGCTGGAATGGCTGCTGTGCAGTGAATTTGTGTGCTCTGAATCGCCTTTGTGCATGTCAACAAATTTGGAACGTTTTTAAATTTACATAATTGGAAAGTGTGTGTGTGTGTGTTCAGCGTGGACTAAACATTTGTGGTAATAACGTTATTAGAGAGTGTTAACAAGCTCCAGTAATGTGAAATTGCATCCTGACTTCTCTCTCTCTCTCTCTCTCTCTGACACTGGATCCTTGTCAAATAAAGTTTTCCAGTGTCCAGTGTCTCTCTGTTTGTGTGTGTGTGTGTATGTGTGTGTAAAAGCTTTTCAATGTGATTGATATTGTTTTGTCAATATTGAAGTTTGTTGTCTGTCCTATTCCTTTGCTCCCTCTCTTTAATAGTTTTTGTCTTGTCTTTTTCCACACACACACACACACACACACACGCACACACACACATACATACACACACGCGCGTGCGTGCATGCGCACATACACACATGCACAGCACATACACACGCATGTGTGCGCAAATGCATGCATGCACATGCGCACAATCTGTCTTGATCACTGTCTCTCTCTGACAGTATGGAACTAACTCTCTCTCTCTCTCTCTCTCTCTCTCTCTCTCTCTCAAATTCGACTCTTGTAATTAAAATAATAAGGTAACTTCTCTTGTTATTATTCAGACTGAAAGACTTCTTTTCATTTCCTGTGATTCATTGTTTTGCCTAAAGAGTCATTTGTTCATGAGCCTATCTTGTTTGACTTATTCTGCTGAAAGACTTGTTTCTGTGAACGAAACGTGATCAAACTTTTTTTTGCACCACCTCACATCCCTTTCTTTTTCTACCGCATGAAGTGTCAGGGTCATCTGGCTTGGGTCAAAGTGGCTTTTAATTTTAGGTGCCAGCAAGATAGGCCAAGCACAAGAGCTGGCTATGCTACAAGTAGAGAAAGAAGGGTGCGGGGAAAAATAAGTATAGTGGTGGTAGGGCGCGGGATGGTTAGCCCTGAAGATAAGAAGTGGGTGAGTCGGCGTTCTGTGAAACTGACCGCTGCCCTCGAGACGTGTATAGTTACTGTAATCAGGGACACAACGCACACACGCACACACACACACATACACGCTTTGCTGTAATCAAGAAAAGCCATGAAAGTTCTGACTGAAAAACTCAAACTCAATCTCTTTTATTTGTCGTAAAACCCTCAAAGGAATTATTGACACAGAAGTAGTAAGTACATATCACGGAAGAAAGAAAATAAAACGAAAAACACAAGGTGACAAAGTAAATGCAGCAGATAAAAAGAATACATTTGTATATTCTTGCTAATTATGACTGTGTAGGCCTAGATCGAGGATGGGTCAGTTTGTTTCCTCACACAGTCGCTCTGGCCTTGCAGGGCTGGAGGTGGGAGGGAAAGGGTAGAGAGGTTACGGGATGGTGGAGGTGGGATGGACCAGATTGGAGAAATGTGTGCGAGTGGGGCTGTGGGGCAAATTAGTATCCAGTGAGCGAGGCACACAGTTCGGCTTTTGTTCAGTTTTCTTTCCGGACCTCCGCGTTTGTGCAATGCTGCTGTCCAGACTAAGTGGACGAGAGAGAACGGCCGTGCCATATGGCCTGGGAACGCAGAAGAAGAAGATTTGAATGGAGTGAACTGAAAGAATGAATGTTTCGGATGAACTCTGTATTATTTTAAATAAATGTGATTATCATTTGCCCCCTCGGAAGTAAACTAATGTAATTCGTAATTGGTCGATTTTGGGTTAAACGTTTTTTTATTCAACAATTCAAATTATAAACAATAATGAGGTAACAGGGTAACAACAAGCACATAGCTTATAACGTACCCCGTACACAATACATTACATATGACTCAAATGACGGAAGGTGTGTTCTCACCAATTTCAATATTTAGAAACATTATTCACAAACTAACAAACAAAGTGAACAAAATAGAAAACCAGAAAAGAAATAAAAGAGTGACATTATGGGAAAAATCACGAAAAAAGAAAGGAAGGAGGAAAACAAAAGGGGGATTGAGAGACAAATTAATGAACAATATGATGACTCAATATAACGCTCATTAAAGCATCCCACAAAAGTGCTTACAACCATGCTTACATGTCTAGAACAAGTTATTCAATCATTTAGACCAATATAGAGGCGCACCTGCGCTTTCACACAAAAATGATTGGAATGTTTGATTTGACATGATAATTGAAAACAGTTTAGACATAAGTTTAAAACCGATTCGAACCAGAAATGAAGAGATGTACAGTTTCGAATATGGTCGATTTTGATGTGTTGTCGGACTTGACCAGTTGAGCAAGGCAAGGCGTCTCATCTGACAAAAGCTGTAAAAGACGATTTGCGAAGTCAAAAGCACTGACGATGACGCCGTATGAACAAAAATGGCATACAGTCGTGTGCTCTTGACACGAAATTCAGGGGACAAAGATTTTCTGTGCGTTGACCATAATTTGCATTGAGCGTCAAGTAGTAATAAAGAGGGGTTTCATCCGTTCTGATTCTTGTGCGTTAACCAATATTTCTTGTTATCCAGTTAACTCATTGCGGACGAATTCCGAGTATACTCGGAACAGGAGAATGCCAGTCAGGGCCTAATTCCGAGTATTCTCGGAACAGCGATTTCTGAGTCTAAAACTTGTCTAAATCCATGCTTTTTTCAACCCAAACCACATTGTGCAAGTTACTTCTCTGCATCACTCCTCCAACTTTCATTTCACTTATGTTTGCCACTTCTATTTCGATTTTTAATGTTGAAAATGTCCAACAAATCTGCCCTAGAAAAGCCTCAGAAAATACTTCAATATGTTTTCATTAACAGTGATATAATAAGGAGACTAATTATTCTGATTTTAATGCAAGTAACCACGATTTTGAAGTGAAAAATAAACTTGGATCAACCAGTAATGTTGTCAAAACTGAATCATTGACAATGCTGAGTTTTCTTGCGCTTCGTATTCTAGGCAACCCCAGGCCAGACATGATATTTGTCTAAGGCAGTGAAGTCTTGAAGGGGTTCAGTGTACTCCACTATAGTGGGCCTGAAATGTTGGAAATATTGAAAATATTGAGGTCTTTCAAGATAGGACACATTAATTTCCACACGGCGTACTCTCTTTGCTTTGAATGTATGTGCCATACACACAACGATACTAACAGTGCCATCCGTCGCAAAGATGTCAAATTCAGCCAAAGACTTTTTTGGGGCCAACTCCACATTTCCTTGTTGATTTGTTTACCACACTTCATGTGATTAACCCTTTCACCGCCAAAGTCGCATTTTTGCACCACAGTGATTCAACACCCATGTCATTAAAACCCTTGAAATCAGGGTCTATTATTCAATGATATTGTGTTCCCGAATTTGAGCAATAACTGGATTGACCGTATTCTAAATGTGTCACAAAGAAATCCCACAATATTGCAAATGAAATCTTTTCCGTAGCCAAGTAAGTTTAATGGAAATTTTTGGCTAAAAAAATGGCTGGCAGTGAAAGGGTTAATAGTGCTCCCCCGCGGGCTTCCACCTTTGTGGTGGGGGAGCTTTAAACTAAGAGTAGCCCCTCATCCCCATTTTTCATTCTCTCCATCCTCATTTACAATTTATGACATGCCAGGTTTTTTTTTTTATTGTTCACTGGCTTTCACGCGTGAGACCTTACACACTTGAGTGGGCACATGTTGCCCATTCTGCAGTGCTTTTTTTTTTTTTTTTTTTTTTTACTAGGATGTGTTTGTTATCCTTTTTTTTACTGTTTTTTTATCCTGGATCTGATAAGTAGAGTAGAGTGGCTCAATGTTTCCAGCACTGTGTGCAATTATGAGCTATAGGGTACAATGATGAAGATGCCATGTCGTGAATTGTACTGTTTTGTTGTTGTTGTTTTCAGGTTTTTGGACGTTGTTAAGAATCATTGATTTGTGTTTTGTTATACGTGGTCGAACTTTACGCGGTGACAGTCCTGAGATAACCTTAGCTGTTGACAGGACTATAACAGGACTATAACTATGTGATTAATAGTGGCCCAAGCATATGATCATGAAGAGTGCAATGACTCTACATTTGGTGTCGAGAGATTCAATTTACTGTCGACACTTTGTCATATCCTCATGAGCACATGACTTGTGAAAGAAAGGTACCACTTTTCAACTTTTCTATTCTAGCAGTTTTGAATGAGAGAATTTATTTGTATTTTGTTTCATGTTTTTTTGTCTTTCTTTTCTGGACAGTGGAGTAAGGCTTAGGTTTTGTGTGTTCGTTCTTTAGTTTAATGTCTGTTCACCCGCAAGTGATATTAGACCAAGGTTTTGTGTGTCTGTCTGTATGGGTGACCAAATTTAAACAAAGAAATAACTACTACTACTACTACTACTGCTACTGCTACTACTGCTACTGCTACTACTACTACTACTGCTGCTACTACAGTGGAACCTCCCTTATAAGACCTTCAAAAATCATCCCAAATGAGGTCTTATAAGGGAGGTCATTTTAATACTTACAAAGAAGGGCAATGTCTCAGAGAAGTAGGTCTTATAAGGAAGGGAGTCTTATAATGGGAGGTTCCACTGTACTACTACTACTACTACTACTAGATGGATGTAAACCATCTTCTGTGTTCCAAGGCCATAATGGGTAAGGTATGTATGTGTCCAGTTTTTGCTGCATACAGCCAATATATTCCGATTTGTTTCCGTAGCTACTTTTTAAAAAAACAAGTTGTTGGGGGGGGGGGGGGGGGGGGAGGGAGAAAGAGTTGTACAATAGTTGGAGAACTACTGGAGTGGAAACCGGTCCAAAAGTGTGTCTGCAGCTTGTTTGAGACCTAGTAGTTTTAGTTTTGTTTTTCACTGGATTTTCCTTCTGTGGAGATATTTGCGAATAATGCAAATGATGTTAAGATCATGATTTATCGGGTACTTCATATTAATTTCTGCGTTTCAATGAATTGGGACTTTTTTTTCTTTCAATTCTGTTGATTGCTGGTCTTAAGCTTTTTTTATGTGCTTTCTGCAAATTGAGAAACGGAAAAACAGCATTTTTTTTTCCCATTTTTTGTTTGTTTCTTGCGTGTCTTTCAATTTATCTTGATTTATTCGTTCCAGACGTTGTTGTGAACATTTTTCCTTGATGATCATGCAAAATATTTAGAAATAAACATCTGCAGCTTGTTGGCACCTGCTATTTTCTTTACTTTGTTTTCATTGGATTTTCCTTCTGTGAGGATATATGCAAATAATGTTAAGATCATGATTTATCAGATACTTCATATTAATTTCTGAGGTTTTTTGCAAATCAATGAATTGGGACTTTTTTGCAGTACTGTTGATTGCTTATCTTAACCTTTACCAGATGTTGCTTGTCATTATACTTCTCCAGATGATGCGGGTCTCCTCGTACCCACAGATTTTTACATGCATTTTAACAGTATTTATCCCTCTCCAGATGATGCGGGTTCTCCAGGACCCATACTCATCAAAGAGTCACCATGTGTTTATACTTCTCCAGATGGCGCGGGTCTCCCACGACCCATACTCTCAATGCACTGCAGTGACATATTTCTGCTCTTTAAAGTATGGGTCCTCCACGACCCACGCCATCGTGTAAGTGACGCGTCATATTACGTCATTTGTGTTTTATGCAAATTGATGAAATTTAACACACTTAAAGCCATTTACGTTTTTCACAAAGTCATGACATTTCATGAAGATTGCTTAAATAGTTTTAGAGATATAACATTTGTTTGTGTGTCAATGGGTCGTGGGCGACCCGGGAAGTCTGGTAAAGGCTAAACGTTTTATGTGCTCTCTGCAAATTGATTAATAAATACACAGCAAGTGCTTTTTTTTGTGATTTTGTTCTTCGTGTGTCTTTCAATTTATCTCGATTTATTCATGTTGGACATTGTTGTGAACATTTCTCCTTGATAATATTTGGAAATAAACATTCCAACATTGAGATGCATGTTTGTGAATGTGGTCGAACGAATGGGTTGATTTTGAATGCAGACGTTTGCGATGAGACGACCAAAGTAATTACTACTAGGTAATATTAGGTACTTTATAGTCACAGAGGCGTCTCTGAGAAATTCGGGTTGCTCCCACCTGGAGAGTGCGTCGCAACCAGAGAGCGCGCCACGCAATTAAAAAAAAAATGTGCATGTGATTTTTGTGTGACTGATGAGGAAGGAAAGGGAGGGGGGTACATTTTGACCAAATGACAGCTTTTTCGTTGCCACTGGGTTTAACGTGTGCTAAATGCATGGGCACACGGGACCTCGGTTTATCGTCTCATCCGAAAGACTCCACGTTCAGACCGCAAGGCCTAGTGTAAAGTGCGCTGGTAATATCACTAGGCCTACTAGACTAGCAACAATGTAGAGTGGCACAGAGGTAACGCGTTCGCCTCGTATACAGTACTCCCCGTTTATAGTAAGCTCGGTTATAAGAAATTTCGGTTACAGTAAAGGAAAGCACTGGTTCCCGGCCAAAGGTCTACTGTTTTATTACTAAATAGACCTCGGATAGTAGCAACTCGGTTATAATTTTAAAAAAACTGCTATAGTAAAGTTACTTTTGGTTCCCCACAGGACTGGCTCCTCGGTTACAATAAAAAAAAAAAATGTCCTCTTCGTGACCTTTGTAAATACGTCACCAATGTATGCGTCACAGTCTCACCACTCCCCCCACCCACCCATAATAACAACTGGGTTATAATTAAAAGTTAAAAAAACTCCTACAGTAAAGTCATTTGTGGTTCCACTTCCTTATAATAAAAAAAATTGTCCTCTTTCTGACCTTTGTAAATACGTCATCAATGTATACGTCACAGTCTCACTACTCCCTCTACCCACCTTCAACGAAATTGAAAGGCACTCAAAAACATGTTTCTTTCCCCTCATTACTTAGTGGAAAAAAATGAATCCGAAAAAAAATAATATATACAGCCGAATCCGCTTATAAGAAACTCGCTTATAAGAAAACTCGCTTACAATGAAGCAAAACAAAATTCCCCGCCGAACTTCTTCTTTCTTATCTATGATCAAAACTGGGATATAAGAAACTCGCTTATAAGAAAACTCGGTTATAAGTGTGATGGGGGTGGTAAGGGGTAAAGGAAAGAGATAGGGAAGAGTTGATGAGGGATAAGGATTGGAGGGTGAAGATAGGCACACTCCGCACAGACCAGGAACATATAGAGGAAACCAGACAGTTGTTTGACTTTGTTTATTTGGGTACTAGGAAATACTAAAGAAGAATAGAAAGACCTAGGAAGACAGTGCAGCAAAATACATCCTGCAACAATATAAAATATACACACATAAATATAAACAATAAATAACAATGATTAAGTATGATTGTAGGCCTTGCGCCATAGCACTCAATGTTAAAATAACATGAGGTAATAGACAGTCACAGCAGTGGAAGGAGCTCACTTTATGACTTAAATGGCATGATTAAACTGACACTGACACAAGCCTAGTTGGGGTTTGGAAACATAACATAGGTCGGTTTTACCTGACCCTATGCTTGCTAAACCCATACACAAACATTTGAGTTCATGTGAGTTAACCCAAACCAAGTATTGTAACACTGACATCATCATCTGCTGTGTTACTAAAAATAGACTACACATCACAGTAAACTGAATGAGATCAGTTTGTAGTTGGAAACTGACTAAAGGCAAATGTAGGCCTATTGAGAGTTTAGCATTGAAGTAGCAAGAAACTCAATCAAAAAGGAATGCCTTGTTAATACTATAGTATCAGTATTAACACAACACCATACTAGGCTTAGCACACACACCTAGGCCTATGACTGAAACTATTGCCAAGTAGGCCTACACCATAGCATGGTATAAGCCTAGATCAATAATATTAATAGCATGGAAATGAGCAAGTTAGGCTTTTAAACAATATAATGTAGGCAATAGTGTTAATAACGTAAAAATGAGCAAGTTAGGCCTTTAAACAATATAATGTAGGCGAAGTGCCCTTTCATTGCTTACACACAGTAAACTGACGTCACACACGAGTGGATTTGACAATAGACCAGAACGATCGGAATGTTCTAATTTTCAGTCTCTCAACATAAACTTTGGCCTAGTGCCGTTATATTTATGAAAAAAAGCAGTGTTGAAACGGCAGTGTCTAAGCTGCAGTGTTTAACGGGCAGTGCCTAAACAACAGTTAACAGCAGTGTCTTTTGTGTGTTGATCTAGATCATCACATAGATTCACGGCAAACTCGAACGTCATTGGTTCGGTAAAAAGTAAACAAAGTTGGACTTCCTGCTGTTAACAAACATAAAAATACATCAAAGTATAGTTCAAACATCAGTACTTACAGTAGTCACTGTAGATTCACATCAACAGCATGAATGAGAAGGCAGGCCGAGATCGAGCAGACGATAATCTATAAATGACAAAACCTAGTGCTAAATTATTAATTTGATTGAAAAAGTGTGAAACCAGATTGAGAGAGAAAAATAGAGATTTTTAGCTACACCCTCGAGTCAAAAGACTATTTGAGGCATTTTAAATTTATAAAGATCCTGGAAAAAAAGTGGATTTTAAGTTTTATAAGATGAAGTTTGAAAGAATAGGTTATTTGTTTTAACAGAGTTTATAAAGGATTTTTATTTTAATAGCGCAAGATGAAGAATATAAAATTTAAGTTTATGATAAAATATTTTAATTTTTAAAAGATATTTAGCTGTTTGATTTTAAGTCTGGCAGATTGGGGGAGGTTTGATTAAAAAAAACCCAGGGCTACAGTTAAAAATTCATGCATATTGTGCTCAACTGAGCTTTATTTATAAAAATACAATTCGTTGTTTGTGCTCGGGAAGAGCTTTATTATTAAAATTCTTGACAGGCATAAGCCTGTAAACAAGCTGATATACAGTTTAAAAAACCTATAAAAAAAGGTTATGTAAAAGTGAAATTTATTGTTTTATTTCCGTTTTCTATATGTACATCACTTTTATATAAGACTATCCTATTAGGTTTTTGTCCCTTAGGACTCAAAACAACTATTAGCCTCTACTTAGAAGTTTTTCAGTTGTGCAATTTATTTGGTCCAATGGTGACTGTTGTCTTTTGTTCCTTAGACCAAAAGTTAGTTAGACCAAAAAGTTATTAATGTTGATATGATACATTGTTATTATGTACAACAACTTGTTACACAACAAGCTGTTTAGAACCTTTTACTATTAGTATCAGTTATTTATTGTTTTTTGTATAGAAACACTTGTTGTTTTAAAATATGCCTAAGTTGAATGTTTAATTCTATGTTAAAATTTATTAAGTTGTTTAACTTCTTTAATCTTGGTCCATAGAACAAAGCAAAATGTAATTTTCGCCAATAAGTGAGTATGGTGAAAAAATTGTTAAAAAGAGTTATATTAAACAAAGAAAACTTGTTTTTTGTGTTTGATTGAGTAGTGGGCTCCCTAAACCCCTACCACAAACTCCCGATTCTTTTAGGAATATTTATTCCGTTTTATCTGGGAAAATCTGTGGGTCCTTGTCTATAACCCGAGTTGGTTATGATAGAGTCCAGTCGTAGTTCATTTTTCCCTTTCCCAGGAACCCTTTGTACCACTTGTGACTTTATTGTGCTGTATCCTTTGTTTCACTATTATTGTACCTGTCACTATTAGGACGCTTTTATGCATTGGATTTAGATATATATTATTAAACACCTCTCTATATCATCTTAACAATTGTTTTATTGATGTTATCAAAATTAGGTTAACAAGATTTGGTTTAAAATAACAACTGAGTAGTTCCATGAATATTGAAGTATTTCAATGAATATCTTATATTAAAAGAGCTTGCTTATTAAAATCTTGTTTGTTGTTATGTATATTTTGGTCTGTTACATTGACCATAGTGTAATTTAATTATTTAATTTTAGATGAGATCTAGTCCAGATCCGTTACATTATTCCTTTGACTCAAGACGATAGCCTTGGAGCACGAAGTCCCCCAAACACGATTTGCCCTTATGCTTATGAATCATGGGGGGACATACCATTGGTAATAGGTCTATTTAGATGAACAAGTTCAGTCTCAGTCCGAGTATTATCATATTACATTTTAAGTATTTTATAAGTGGGGGAACATACCGCCAGAGGCCACCAATACTGTAATGGGTTAAGTAATTTTGTTTTTACCAACTGATCCCAAGGGGGGGTAGCAACAAAAACTCTCCCGCCCTTGATAGCATGATGGAGTCCAAGAGGTCTCAACCTTTTAGTTAGTTGTGGTAATGGTAATAAGATGAGAATAGTGGGCACGGGGAGGGCTAACGACTCCTGCATGTCCGGGGCGGAGGGTGGGAGGGAGAGGGACCCCTCCTCTCCGTCCCGAGCAGCGGCAGGTCACCGCATGGGCATCCCTACCTTCAAGATGGCAACACAGTGGAAGAGAAGAGAGAAGCTGGGGGATAGGGCAGGGGGGGGGATAGGTGGTGAAGGAAGCGAAGGGGAGGGGAAGGGAGGGGGGGGGGGGGAAGAAGAGGAGGGAAGAGTGTGGGAGGAAGGAAAAGAA
>CM065683.1:8168975-8237494 GCA_017654935.2 Phymorhynchus buccinoides | reverse complement strand
ATAGCGTGACCACCGCTGGCCCACCCTGGACACAGTAACATCTGTCCAATACCTGGGAATCACATCAGAAAGATCTCAGTTGGGGCACACAATAGAGAGCATACATAAAAAGCAAACAAATGTGGGATTACCTGCCTACGGAATGGATGGAGAAGAGCTATCTGACCCTGGTCAGACCTCGAATATACGCCAGTTCCGTTTTGTTATCGGACCCCCTACACCTGAGGGATGAGGAGAAAATCGAAGCAATAAAGAGAAGGGCGCTCGCTTCGTTCTCAAAAAACAGCTACCACAAACACCTCCAGTGTGTCTGATATGCTGTGAACAGTTAGGGAGGGTGGCCAACACTCGAGCACCCGTAGGAAGAAGGTTAGGCGTACAATGCTGTACAAGTCATGAACGGCACTGGCCCAGTCGACAACACCAAGACTGAGCCCAGCACAAGCCGCCCAGAGAATAGGAAGAACACCCAACAACTGTCCCACCGTCCGAACTACCGAAATTATCATTTTTCCTCGGACAATCAAGGACTGGAACGGTTGCCAGGAGGAACGCGGGTGTCTGCCGCTTACCTCCAATCTACGTTCCAGTGTTCTGGTTCCAATTTTAGATACCCTTTATAAAAAAAAAAGAAGATTTAATTAGCCATTAGGGGGGTTCCAGATTCCTGCCGTTTTCAGCTCATGCCTGAGGCTTCCTCTGGCACTGGGTCTTGTGGCTAGGCTGGTCACTGTAGATTAGTTTTTTGTTTTTTGGGGGTTTTTTTGTTCTGTGTGCGAACCTTCGGCCTCGACCAAACATAATCAAGAATCGATTGTTGATTGTGGGTACTAAATCAGTAAACGGGAAAGATAAGCCCCCCCATTTTTCAGTCTTTTTTTTTTCTCCAAAGAGCCAGAATGGTCAACAGGTGAACTACTGACCGTGTGCCCTAGAGGGATAGTAAGGACAAGTTGCACCTGGTTCAGCGTGTCTTGTCGAGCTTTGGTTACCATGTGATTTCGCGACTGCCCAGACCTCTTTATGAAGTGATAAAGCAGTGGTTTCTTTCCCGAATAATGGGGAAGCCTTGACCTTTGAGGTAAAAGCTCGCAAAGTCAAAAGTCAAGCTATTATGCAGGGAAAGGAAAACTCTATCGCTCGAGACACATCATTGAGTAAAACTTACGGGTGGGGGGGGGGGGGGGGTTGGGCGGGTCTGATCGTAATCTCTGCTTTTGTTGGCCATCCTGCATCGTAGGTACGTCGGCGAGAAACCATTTCTGGCATAAATACCTGTTTTGGACTCTGTTATGTGTACTTTCTGTTCAGTTTCGCAGTTTCCAAGGTTTGTAGTTTCTTCTGCCAGCTGTTTTAGGATTAGGATATTTGGGACAATAGTTCATGTCAGGTAGTGGACATTAGGCTCGCGGCTCTCTCTTCCTGTCTTTCTGTTTGTGAACTTTTGCACACTGAGAGGTTTTTGTATTTGTTTTCATGCAAAACTTGCACCTGATACTAACCCAATTCGAAACCTCCGGGACCAAAAAGACACCAAATCAAAGACAGTATGACGAATAACTGAATAATCGACCCAACCGTCACAGCTGTGCTAGGTGGTTATCAAAATTTAAAAACAAAATATTTACTTTGCTCGTCCAACTTTCCTTAATGAAATATTTATATCATTGGAAAAGAGCCTCTGACAAACTTTTAAAATGATACCCAACGGTATCAATCTGTTCGAAACAAATTTGATCAAGTTACGACGTTTTAAACTTGGTAGCCTTGTTGTTAACAATGAGCATCATATAAGAAAAGCAGTTCTATTTCAAGTGTTCCCAGTAGCCCTCACCCGTATCAAGGTTTTTGCGACGAATAAAAACCAGCCATAACTTTTTTTCTTTTTTTTCGCACATACCAAAACTTGGTACCAGAATTAGCTTATTCCAGGGGCAAACCAACCCCAAACATTAGCACAGATTGGCCCTAAGCTTTTTTGTGCGTATCCAGAATCGCCAACATCAACATGGGCGCGTGAACAGAAACCATGTCAGACACAGTCTTCGACGTAATCCATCCCGACTCTGTTGGAGACCTTTGAGGCCGCATTGGAGACTTTATTGCTAGATGCACCAATTTGGTGTACTTGCTGATGAAAAATAATTAATGTTACTGCGCTCATGTGTTTTTGTTTTATAAGAATTAGAGAATTACCGGTCAGAAATGATAAACGAATGAATTGACCCAAATATTGGATCGCGCTTGTCTTCTCTGCCGGACGCCGTCTTAGCGTCAAAAAAAGGTCGTCTCCCGAATGACCTCAGTAGTGTCTGCTTTCCCGAAACGAAAGAAACTTCGGATATGGGTTCAGCGCCAGGAATATCCACCATAACTTAAAAATCAGCAAAGGAAGTGACCGTTTTGGCATACATTAGCCTACAGCGCAGTTTCTGTCCCTTTCCAAACTGAGAAAATAATCGCTGTGGCTGGCTTAACCTGAATTCCGTCGTGCCTGAGCTGGTGCCAACCCCCCCAAACCAAAGGAAAAGAAAAAGAAAAGACCTTGGAGAGGACGCGAGCCTAGTCGTCTAGTACTCCTGACCATGACCTGACCAGTAGCTGATCAGAATCTTAGTACGCTGAAGCAAGCAATTTAGATTATGCTAGTAGATTAGTACTAAACCAGGGATGTCACAAATCGCTGCTCACCCTGTAACTACAACCACCAACCCTACTAGTTTTAGGCAGGACCAAGAGTGTATAAGTCACAATACTCTATGAGGCGGACAGTCCTTCGTCGTCTTCTGTGGTTGTGCCAGACATCTTTTATATAGAAGTAAGTGGCACACAACTTTAAGGGGGTGGACCAAAAGACAAGAACAGAAGAGTAGAAAAAGAAAAAACAACCCAGGCAAAGACACATCAGCCTATCTATGTCTTCACAACTGCATTTTTAAAAAGTTAATAACAAAAAATAAAAAAAAAATACTGTCCCATCATTAGATGTATGTGTGGCATAGTGTGATGTCAATGAGCTGCTGTAGCTCAGTTGACAATGACTGCCAGAATAAGCAGGGGGGCAGGTTACTAATCTGCGGGCTGGGCTAAGAATTTTTTATTGTGGAGATGCATTGCCCAGAGGTACATCCCCACTCTCACCCTAAGGATTTGAGGACACCGGCTGGCTGTTGAGAAAGGTCCCAAAGGCCCAGCCCATCCTACTCTGGCTGCAGCACCAGAGACCGGTGCAAGAGCCCCCTCGTTCGAGAGTCCATAGTCTAAACTGTACCCTGATATTCCATTGCTGTAGAAAATCATCTAGTGTACAGCTCTCATGTTACTGTTGCCCCTACTACAGGCTATGTCACCCATGATAAAAGACCATTTGAGTAAGGGCAAGCTTTATTTATGTTAAATGTAGAGTAGTACAGCGCAAAGACCTCCAGTCAAAGGGAAAGACACCGTCCCAGGATCAGGTAGTTCACATCAGACAAGCTCTAACCCATGCGCGAGATGGTTCGCACAACAGGGAAACAAAGAATGGCGAACCGTCTCTCTCGCACAGCTTGATTACATAAATGCGGCGTCTCGCTCGCATGCCCCCCTACTTTTCTTTTATAGTCCGTCCATGAAACCATTGGCATTTAACTTGATCTAACATTGAGATGCTGCTCTATTTGGTCTAGTAATAAGTGAACTAACATTTAATCTTATGACTTCTCAGATCATACTGTTGAGAGAAACACAACAGAGTTATGCAACAACAACAACTGTAGCAACAACAACAAGCAATCATAAATGTGTTCGCATAAGCGGCGTGAGTATTTTTTGTTGTTTTTTCTCTCGGTGCTCATTTATGCTTTAATTGTAATTCGCAAATACTTTTGGGGGGGTGGTGGGGGGGCCACTTAACTCCGTACTGAGGCCTATTTTGTATTTTATTTGACTATCAACACTTTTAGCTCTTGCCCTATCACACCTTGTGGCTTGCTTTTTGGGGATTTATCGGATTTAATACAAAATTTAAAAGATTATGATAAAGGCCTTGTTCTTTTTCTTCTTCTTTTTTGTCTTCTTTCTTCTTCCCATGAGGGTTTGATGTTTAACTGTGGTGACAGCCTGAAATACCATACGGGACTATAATAGTAATAATAAATAAAATAAACTATGATATAATAATATTACACCAACACACATAGCACAAACAAAGCAAACTCGTTACTACCTGCCCATTTACCCCTCCTACATCTAACCGCAAACAACACCACACTTCAATTCATGCGACACCATCCCACGGCATTAGCGTTGAGACGAATTGTGTTTGTTGAGATTACCTCTAAAGACGACAGACAGTTGGAATGTTTGTATTGCACGCAGAGAGTAACTCTTGTATGCAACGTTTTGACCACAATGACGAATTAAGGGGAAACGTACAAACTTGCACTCTGTTTTCGATACAGCTTCGTCAAAATATAGTGCTTACTTTTTTCAGGGGGGGACTCGTGAGAAAGTGACCACTTCTAACTGGACCTCTGTTTGGTAATTTGGTGTCAATTTCTAGTCGAGTCAATTGATCTTTATGGAGGTGTTGAAGAATGAAGCTGCAAAGCTTTTGGGCATACTAGCAGTGAGTCTATAGTAATTGATATTTTTTTCGGAGTGTGTTGTTGGTGTGTGTGTTGCGTCCGTGGTTCAATCTCCATGACTTGCAAACTTGGCAGTTTCTCTGAATATAGAAGGCGTAACGTTGTTCAAATTTTGCACACTAGTAGATATGTCTTGTGCAAGCGTTTCAACCATAATGACTATTCTTGATAATATACTAATACTTTAAAACAACGCTGTTAGCAGTAACAAACAATAACCATTTTAGATTATTGGGTTAGCTAGAGTATTCAACAGCAACATAATTAAGAAAGTATTCTACATGAAGCCTCGTAGCTCATGCGTAGGGGGAGCTTCTGTCTCATGGCCAATGGTGCTCTGGTCCGATTCTCGGCACGGGCGACTTTTTTTAATTTAAGTTGTTATCCGTTAACGTATAGCGTTCATTTGTACTTAAATGTTGATTGTCATCTTGTACTTTTAGGACACACCCCTCAATCTTTAGTGTGTGTTAATCCCTCCACAGGTGCCTGTTCGAATGGCCTTGAAGCTTTTGCCTCTTGTTTTCATCCTGCCTCAAAACAGACAAAAGTAGCGGTAATGTCCCAAGATTGTGCTCACCCCCTAACCTATCTCGGTTAATTCTATTTCTCGTTTATGTGCTCTTTCTTACCATCTAGCCCTAAACAAACTAACCCTAACCCCCACCCTTTAAGACGGGAAAACGCAACGAACCACACTGTGACAAATCGCGGTGTACTGCAGTGACATAGTGGTGGGTAGGGTTAGGTTTATGGCTAGGGTTAGGGATAGAGTTAGTATTCCAAAAAGGTTTGTATTAGCTAAAATGTTCCTAATATACAGCTTTATGCATGGTAAGAAAGACAAAAACGGAAAAAAATGGAACTAACCGAGAAATGCAAGGGGGGGTGGCACATCTTTACCTTTGAATGTTCATCCGTGTGCGTAAGTCTGTGTGCTGTATGGTGTGTGTTCAGACAAGATGGCGGAGGAGAAAAAGGCTGAGCTGCGCAGGCTGTACCCTGAGGCGGAGGCCTACGATGAGGGCTGGCTCAAAGTCTCCGACCTGCACTCCCTCAAGTAACTGGCAGTACGGCAACAGCAGCGGAAACCCCGTCGTTTTTGTGTAGGTATTTTGCATTTGGGTGTTTTTTTACGTTTCCAGCACTGTGTGGACTTATGTGCTGTAGGGTATAATGATGGAAGTGTCATGTAATGAATTGTACTACATTTTCAGGTTTTCAAGTTTTGTACGTTGTTAAGATTCATGGATATGTGTTTTGCTATACGTGGTCGAACTTTACACGGTTACAGTCCTGAGATAACCATAGCTGTTTGACGGGACTATAACAGACTAACTAACTGTAGTCGCAGAGGCAGATCTTTACGATTTTGCCGTAATTTTTACGAAGCAAAAGTCAAAATTACGATAATTACTGGCGATGAGAAAAATTATGAAAAAAAAACACCACTACTGTTGCGTCGGCAAGCGATGCTTTTGAAACTATGCGGTGAAAAGTCTTTCCGGTTCCCAGCATACAACGCGCGTCAATTTCTTTTAAATCTGTTTCAAGATGGCGTCAAAGCGACCACGTGGTGAGAGTTCTTGGTCAAATGATCCAAAATCTGATGGAAAGACACCAAAGAAAAGGCAAATGCATTGTTTAAAAAATGTTTTTAAAGGTCTCCCAGTGCACTATTGCTTGCATATAATTGTGTAATTACAAAACAGTTTTCTTGTTAGTCGTGTTTTGTGAAGTAAAAGAATCGTCCGCGCGTTGGATTACAGTTTTTTTTTTTCAAAATTACTATATTTTTTTTTTTTTTTTTACAGAAATTGCAAATTTGCAAAATAGGGGTAAAACAGGTCTGCACAGCTCTGTGAAATTCGGATTGCCTTCTCTCTCCTAGGAGAGCGTGTCGCAAAAGGCAGGCGCGCCAACCCATTATAAAAAAAAAATTGCTTGTCATTTTTGTGTGACTAGATGAAGTTAAGGATAGGGGTTAAATTTTGACCAAAGTTCACAAGCTTTTTTGTTTTATTGAACTGCGCTAAGTGCATGGTGGACCTCGGTGTGATCGTGATCATCCGAAAGACTCCACGTTCAGACACTTAATGGCCTAGTGCTGGAGTGATGAGGGAAAAATCCCCTGTAGCCCCGTTCGCACTCGGGATTACTACTGCGAGGCGAGGCGAGCGGCAGTTACGTCTGGGCCGACTCTACACAGGTTCAGTCTATGCTATAACACCAAAAACAAGTTAAGAAGCAAACTGCAGTGGAACCCTTCCCTATTTCGGCACCTGGTAAATCATGCCAGGCATGAAAGAATTCCGTGTTTCGTCGGAAAATCAGCGATATATGGTTTTTCAAAACTTCTGCGGGAAAAAAAAAATTCTGCATAATTTAAATTAAGACATTTTTGGTATAGAAGTAAAGGACCGATCTTTCCGTATTCTTATATCTACAAGTCTCTATTGGGCGATTCTCAAACTGGTTAATTCGGAAGTCGCTGGTTAGCTCGGAAATCGCTTTAGCTCACTCACTTCATTTGTGCTAAGGAAGGCGAAATGAGTAGCTCCTGCTCAACAAAAGTATCGATGTTAGCTGAAAATGTGGGTGGAAGGACATTTGTGTATGCCGTTGAATTTCCCGCCGATGAACAAAACGTTTAGCTGAAAATCGGTGGAAAAGGGATTTCTGGGCTGCCAATCTCATTCTTGATGCCTGAAAGATGATTTGTAGGCGGAACAAAAAAATTTGTGCCGGAAGAAAAAATGTGGGACGTTCTTGGCCCGGCGCCCCCCCCCCCCCACCCCCCGCTGAACAAAACTTCTGACGTTATTTAGCTGAAAATCCGGTTGGAAGGATTTCTCGGCTGAAAAAATCTTCTCTTTTTATCTTCATCCACTTTCATGCCTATCAGCCCCCCCCCCAGGCCACCAGGTCCTTTATACCTCTTTTCTAGCGCGCATGTAATGTTTGTGTTTTAGGTTGTCTGTTGGGCAATCTCAAACTGACATGAGGGGAGTATTCTTTTGTAGGGCACATTAGTGCGTATTTTTATTAGGGTATATATTAGTATTAGGCATACTTTATAGTCACTGTGGAAATTCGGGGTTTGCTACCACCTGGAGAGCGGGTCTTAGCCAGAGCGCACGCCAGAGGAACCCATTTTAAAAATAAAAATTTTGCGTGCAATTTGTGTGTGACTGATGAGGAAGGAAAGGGGGCGGGGGGGGGGGGGGGGGGGGGGGGGGGGGGGGGGGGGGGGGTGGGGAGGTGATACATTTTTGACCAAATGACAACCTTTTTTGCGTTGCCACTGGGTTTAACGTAACGTGTGCTAAGTGCATGGGCACACGGGACCTCAGTTTATCGTCTCATCCAAAAGACCGTAAGGGCTAGTGCAAAGTGAGAGGAAAAATCCCCTGTACCCAGGTTCGAACTCGGGTTTAATTGAAACACGAAGGCGTTACCTCTGTGCCACTCAACACTATTAGTTGCTTTAACAGAAGAAACATTCGCCCATGGCACTAGAAGTGTTAATACTAATAATAGGGAGGGGTCTTAAATTAAAGACCCACTGACCCGGCTGGATTAACTTCCCAGAAGGAAATCTTTAAAGTGATGTCTCGTTTTCGTGCATGAGGAAATTTGTATGGGAGCCACACTTGGTCAAAAAAAGATTTCTTACCAGCTAGAGAGGGAAAACACGTGAAACCCGTGATTTTCACTCACAGACCTGGTAGGTCTTTGATAGGGAGGTCAACACTCAGTAGGGGGGGGGGGGGGGGGGGGGAGGGGGGTGGGGGGGGGGGGAATGTTGGTTTCCCATTTCCCCCTTTTCCCCAAACTAAATTTAAAGTAATGTCTCATAATATGACTTAGGTCGAGAAGACGTAAAGAAGGTCGAGAAGACGTAAAACTTTATTTTCTCGAATGTTGGTGAAAATCTTTTGGGTCGCATCGAAGAGGGAGTCTTAATAGGGAAGGTCTTTATAGGAAGGTTCCACTGTATTAGTAATAAATAAATAATGGAATGAATACATAGATCAGGCTGTCTGAACTGAGGAGCTTTAGTCATGTATCGATGTTCTATAGTTGGTGTTGTTGCTTTGAGCTTTGTAAAGATTGTCGTTTTTAAGAAATTACTGCTTTTACAGTTACCTCAACTTAAATGTGTCTTCACGAAAAATTGTTTTTACTCTGTGTGTGTGTGTGGTGTCAAAGTCAAAGTCAAAGTCAAAAGTCAAAAATACTTTATTATCACGTTAGGTGAAATTACAGTGTGGTCTCGTACAAGCACAATACAAGCAAGGAAACACATTTGCATGCATTCAAAAATGGAAACAAAAACTAAGGAAAAATGAATGACAAATCATGCTTCGCAAAAATTTGAACATAGTTAGGTTCGATACAAGCGACTATCAAAACGTTAGGAACTGCCCTCTTTCCCACCATTTTTTATTATCGCATTCATTTATTCACACACACCCACCTTCTCCAATGTGGTGTGGAGTTGTGTGTGTAGTGTGTGAGTGAGAGAGAGAGTGAGGGAGAGCAAGCACATGTGCTTGAATCCATGCATGTTTGTGTGCTTGGGCCCATGTGTGTGCGCCGTCATGCGCCTGACTAAGAAATAGGCCCAGCAAGTCCAACTTCGGCTGGAGGAAATGGTTTTGAAAGTGTTTCTTGAAAAAAAAGGCAGGAGAATGGACCGGGTAAGGCAGAAAGATAGTAGATGACAGTAAGACAAAGGAAAAAGAGGCAGAGTCAACAGAGAGTGACAGATTAGAGGAAGTTACAAGCACAGAATTTCCAGAAGGTGGGTGAACTATTTATTCAAAAAGACACCCCGATGTCCCCATGGGGGGACTCTTGCAGTGATCTTCTTTTGCAAAACGGTTCTATTGTCGTGATGTATTTGCATAAATTGTGCTGTTGCTGTGTGGTCCAGTCACGGAGGGCCAGGGGGTGGGACCTCTCCCCGCGACAGCCGTTACTTTGACCCTGAGGCCTACCGCATCATCCTGTTTGACCAGAGAGGGGTCCGGTCAGTCCACACGCCCCGGGTCTGAACTAGAGGATGATGACGATGGTGATGATAATGATGATCCATCCCCTATGTCGCTACTTTGACTGAGGCCTACCGCATCATCCTGTTTGACCAGAGGGGGTCCGGTCAGTCCACACCCCTGGCTGAACTAGAGGTATGGCGATGATGATGGTGATGATGATGATGATCATCTATGTCGCTACTTTGACTGAGGCCCTACCGCATCATCCTGTTTGACCAGAGGGGGTCCGGTCAGTCCACACCCCCGGCTGAACTAGAGGTATGATGATGGTGATGATGATGATGACGATGATGGTGATAATGATGATGATGATGATGATGATGGTGATGAGCGATGGCGATGATGATGATGATGATGGTGATGATGAAAATGAGATGATGATGATTGTGTTAATAATGATGATGATCATCATCAAGATATCGTCGGTGAAATTCAAAAACCTTGTATCTCGATTTTTTTTTTTTTTTTTTTTTTGTTGGTTTTTTTTTGAGTTTAGGACACATAGTCAGCTTTCTAATTTTTCCCGCCACCTTCCACCAAAAGCTTGTATCTCTAACGACTTTCTATCTGGGGTAAATGAGGTTGTGAAAATAGAAGAAAAACTCGTAAGTCCTAAATTCAGATCTAGTTAAGGACAAAAACCTCGTATTTTCGTTCTTTTCAAGTCTATACAAAAAAGGTTTTTTTAAAGTAATTTTTAACGAAATGCAGTACTAAACTCACAGTGTTTTGAACAGTTTCCTGTCAATTATGAGCGCAGATGCGTCATTCTGCAGTTATGCACCTAACTAAGAAATAGTTTAGCCCAGCAAGTTTGACTTTGGCTGGAGGAAATGTTTTTGAAAGGTTTCGTGAAAAAAGGCAGGAGAATGGACCGGTAAGGCAGAAAGATAGTAGATGACAGTAAGCAAAGGGAAAAGGGCAGAGTCAAAGAGAGTGACAGATTAGGAGAGCAAGTTACAAGCACAGAACTTCCAGAAGGTGGGGGAACTATTCAAAAGACCCCCCGGTATCCCCACGGGGGGTAATTCCATGGTTGCTCCTTCTTTCAGGATGTCCTGAATTGCAGGATTTTTAAATTGCCTAAAGCCGGCATTGCCGGATTATGAAAATTTAAGAAACAACGATTTTCTTACACACACACACACAAACTTGTACAATAAAAAGGGCCTATATAAGCATTTGCTATATTCAAAAGTATTGTAGCACTTGTACTAGTCTAGAGGGGGGGAAAAAAGAGCAGTAAATGTGTGTGTGTGTGTGTGTGCGTTGCTCCTGCACTCCGCCGGGGCCGCCCCCTTGCAGGATTTTTGAAATATCCCAGGAGTAGCCATGGAATTCTGGTTGATGAATCTCACAGTCGCCGTGCCGCGCCGCGCCTCCACAGACCCTGCACCAGCTTGTTGTCCCACAAAGCGCCAAGTCTCCCTGTCTCGGGGTGTCGAAGTTGGGGCGGTCATGGTCCTACAGGACATGGGCAGAATTCCGCAAACCAGTATTACACGGACATTTAGCGTCTGAGAAACGCATAGGTGTCAACCTATACGGTTTTCCCGTATTGCTGTACAGGAAAACCATGATTTTGGGTCTGTACGGCCGTATAACAGTTTCAATACGGAGAAAATTGATTTATACGGGCAGATCAGAAATCCGAGACAAACCGCGAAGTGATAGAATTTTGTGATAGCAGACGACAAAACGCGGACGCAAAGCAGCCGAACAGGAAAACGAAAGCAGTAGGCTAGATGATCGGTCATGCGCAGAGAGCGATTTATTCGATTTGTTCTGGTAATCTGCGCATGCGTGGTTTCTTCAGAACTTCCGTGTGAGCGTTATTTGAATCGAAAATGGCGGACGCTAATTCTTCCAGTTCTACGAACCCCCCTGTGGCCAAAAAGCCACGAGTTGGGAGTTGGAGACACTTGAAAGAATGGGAAAACCTGTCCTTTGAGAAAGGAAGGTACGCTCCCCTGCCCATTTTTCAATATATATAACAAAACTGCATGAAAACGATGTCTGAATAATAATGTATTCATGGCAACTTTTTCATGGTTTTACGTGTTCCGAAATTTATACGAGTTTTCATGCTTGTGAAATAAGGGGAACATTATTTTTCAATAAGTTTTGAAACAAATCATTTGAACTAAAAAAACATCAAAACGCTACACTCACACAAGCACATGATATGAAGGTAAAATAAACAATACACACGGCGAATAAAACCAAATTTTCGTCTTTAAAAAGACTTTGACGAGGTGGCAACACACTAAGCTTAACAATGACGGCAGTGAATTTTTGAAAAAAATGATGGCAGTGAATTTTTGAAAAAAATGATGGCAGTAAGTTTTGAAAAAAGGAAAATTGGGTTGACACCTATGGAAATCTTACGGCGGTAAAGATAAGAGAGGAATTGCTGGTTGATCCAGCTTCTTTGAGGATAGAATTAGAAAACCAAATGTGTGAGTAGTACAGTGGGCCCTCCCTCCATGTGTGTAGAGTGGCACAGAGGTAACTCGTACGCCTTGTGTCAAGTAAACCTGATTTCGAACCTTGGGTACAGGGGATTTTATTTTCCTGAGCTCACTTTGCACTAGGCCTTAACGGTCCTGAACGTGGAGTCTTTCGGATGAGACGATTATAAACCGATGTCCCGTGTGCACATAGCTCTTAGCACACATTAAACCCAGTAGCAATGAAAAAGTTGTCATGTGGTCAAAAAAATGTTACCCCACCCCATCAGTTACAAAAATCGCATGCAAAATTTTTTTAAACAATTGGGTGGCGCGCCCCTGTCCGCGACGCGCTCTCCAGGTGGGAGCAAACCCAAATTTCACAGAGACGCCTCTGTGAATATAAAGTGCATAATTACCATAAATACCATAATACCTTTATACCTTACAAGTTCTAAAATCACCCCAAATGAGGTCTTATAAAGGAGGGGGTCCTAGCTTATAAGGTAATTTTAATACTTCATATGATACCTAGACTTCAGAAAGGCCTTCGATTCGGTTCCTCATCAAAGATTATTGATTAGATTAGCAGCCTATGGGATTGGGGAAAAGTTAATTGGATTAAAAGCTTTCTATTAGACAGAACGCGAATAGTACGTGTAGGTACAGCTTATTCAGGAGAAGCAAAGGTGGTTAGTGGAATGCCCCAGGGTAGTATATTGGGTCCAACATTATTTTTAATATTCATTAATGATCTGCCAGAAGAGGCACATGCCTTCTCTTTCACTGAAAGAATCTGACTTCCAGCACCTCCGCCAAGGAGGAATCGCTGAATTTGACGGTTTGATTTCTAGGAAACCAGAGCAAAGTGAGTGTTGCGATCTCTGTAAAGAGCGTTTTCTTGGCGATCTCGATTCGTTTCTTGCAAACGTTCATCCGTCGATGCACAGCATCTGTTTATGTGCTGACCATTGTTGTCTGTCAAAAAATGTCAGGAGAACAGCACGTGGCACAGTGTGGAGGACATGGAGACCCTGCGGAAGGCACTGGGGGTGGAGAGGTGGGTGGTTGTTCGGGGGAAAGGCTGTGTGGGGTCACGGCCTGTCCCGTGGCCTACGCCCAAACACACCTCCGACAGGGTGGAAGGCAGCATTGTGTCTGCGGGGTAATCTTCCTCGCTCAGACCGTAAGGGTATAAACTGAAAGAGAGAAGAAAAAAAGAAAAAAAAGAAAGCTGGGGTCCACCCTAGTCCCTGGCCTACTCCCTAACCCACCGACAGGGGGGGGGGAGGGGAGGGGGGGGGGGGGGGGGGGGGAGATGGGACAGATGGAAAAGGCCCTTGTGCTGCGGGGAATCTTCCTCCTCAGACCGTAAGGGATAAAACTGAGAGAGAGGTAGAGAGGAGATAGAGAGAGAGAAAAACTCACTCTGACATATTGAATGCTCTTGTTGTGCTATGGGAATTCTTTCTCCTCAGACCGTAAGGGTTAAGCTGAGAGAGAGAGAGAGGGAGGGAGAGTCAGAGAGAGAGGGTGAGAGAATAATAAACCACTCCTGACAGAGAGTAGGCCCTTGTGCTATGGGAAATATTGCGCTCCTCAGACCTATTAGGGTTTTTTAAAACTGAGAGAGAGTCAGAGAGAGAGAAACACTCTGACAGTGACATGCTCTTCTTGTGCTATGGGAATTCTTTCTCTTCAGACCGTAAGAGTTAAACAGAGAGAGAGAGAGAGAGATAAACCCACCCTGACAGAGTTAGAGGCCCTTGTGAATGGGCCTGTTCCTCCGCCGCCATAAGGGTTTAAACCGAGAGAGAGAGAAAGAGAGAGAGAAAGTCAGACGCTGCCCGGAGAAGATTGAGGGAGAGAGTGGCTGCAGTGGAATGACACAGAGAGAGACTGTAAAGGTAAACACAGAGGTGAGAGTAGCACAGAGACAAACGAGGCGCAAAGATGTGCACCAATTTTGAGGTGCGGATGTAGATCATGCACAGAGAGAGAGAGAGAGTGGCAGAGGAGAGAGAGAGAGGAGACAGAGAGAGATAGAGACAGAGAAAAACAGAGACACAGACAAAGAGACAGAGATGGATGAGAGAATACTAGCTCAAAACAGATTGAATGTCTGGCTTGTGCTGCAGGAAGTCTGTTTTTCTCCCCCCTCCGTCGACTGTAAGGGTAAAGCGAGAGAGAGAGAGAGCACATACAAACGTGCGTACAAACGCACACAATTTAGCTGCATTTACACATACACAGAGAGAGAGAGAGAAAAACACACACCAAATTGAGGTAGTTTCTCCCTCAGATTGCATTATTTTAGGTCATTTTCTAAGAATCGCCCAAAAATCAACACACACACACACACTTAACTTGGATGCTCGCATACACACACGCAACACACAAATCATGTTTCAGAGACTTAAAGTTTCTCTTGTTGTCAAGCTTGCCTCCATGCAAATGATGCTGACCCTGAGCTGAGTGACATTTTAACCGTAAATTCCTAAAATCGTTTGCAATTCAAAATATTTTCTTCATCGTGTTTAACTGCTACGCCAGTGCATGATAATTTTGCTTGTTTACTCTTAGCCTCTAATATATTTTTGACGTTTTCCTTTAAAAAAAAAGGAAGGGGAGGGGGGGGGAGAGAGAAAAAAAAAAGAAAGGGGGGGGAAAAAAAAAAAAAAAAAAAAAAGAAAAAAAAGAAAAAAAAAAAGAAAAGAAAAAAAAACAGCTGTGAAATGGAGTGGTTCTACGAAGACCGAGGCGGGGCCTGCATGATCTACCCTGACTACTTTGAGAAGTACAGAGACTACATACCCAGAGTAAGTGCAACAAATAGGTTGCCATAACTTGGCAGTGTTTTAGATGTGTGTACAGACAAACCTCTATTTTAAGACTTCCAAAATGTCCGGAAAAATCGGTCGTAAATTGGAGGGGTTGTATGACGGAGGTTTTCACTGGCAGCCGTAGAAAGAAAAAGTTCAGCACAGTTCATACTCTCTTCTTCATGCACACATACAATGACATATTAAAACTGGATTTGGGTCTTTCCAACTCCATAGGATTGTGCAATCGATACGTTAGTTTCACTTTGCCGACTTCTTTTAATCAACTCCACTCTCGTCCAAAGTCAGTGTTTTTCTTTTTCAAAGTCAGTGGTTTTCGGGTTTGTTACCTAGCGCGCTCCGCCATCGTTGTTTCTACAACAAGGAGAGCGACTCCGCTTGCTAGGCCTTTGTGATCTTTTCGAAGTACAACAAGACGGGTACGGAAGCCAACTCCGCTTTCAGGCCCTTGACCGTGCCAACAAATCCGGTCTCAAATTGAGAGGTGGTCGCTTAACAGAGGGTCATAAAATAGGGGTTTGTCTGTACTTGAAATTTTCCTGTGATGACAAAGTCTTACTTTTTGGCAGTTTTCACCAGCTGTGATCAAACAAAAAAAAAATGAATTGTTTAGGAGAGGCAGATTTAACTCAATTGAGTCACACACAAAATGGCGTAGTTTCTCCCTCAGGTCGCATTATTTTAGGTCATTTTCTAAGAATCGCCCAAAATCGAATGCACATCATTCAAACATGCGACATGTACCAAGTAACAGATAAATCGGTGTGTATTTTTTTTCAGACTTCCTACTTTGAACGATGTAAATAATCTGATGAAATGTACTTAGTCAGGAAAACAAAAACTTCCTACTTGACGGGCTGACCACTTTGTTATGATCAGGATCTAGTATCACAAAGCCACTCAAGTTTTGATAGACTTGGTTTTTTTTTTTTTTTTTGAGTATATAAATAAAAAAGGATAGTAAAAAGCATAATATAAACTATAAACATAAACATTTGTTTTTTTAATGTTTGAATAAAGTGAGCTATGTGGTCGCCGCCATATTGAATGAAGCAAATTTGAAGATAATAAGTAGTTCAATTTAAAGAAGTAAAAAACGAAAATAGGAGACACTAGAAACGGTCTAAGGGAAGCAACTACAAGACACTAAGGTCTCAGGATTAATAGGAACAGCGAGTTGTTTCCCTTTTATTGCTTTAGCCGACAAACCCAAACCGCCAAAATCGATCAGAAAACTCCCTCCGACGTGACTCCAAAGGATTGGAAACAGTGTCGGAATGACGTCTCCGACATGACTTCATTGAGTTGAAGGGGGGGGGGGGAGGGCTGCAATTGCTAACATAATGAACAGTACCTTATGTAATCGTGTGGGCTAAAGGCTATTTGCTGATGCTGTTCTGAGTTCATGGGGAGGGGGGGTTGTTCTCTCAAGGTTTAGACTGGTTCTCACTCGAGAGAGAGAGAAAATGGAGTTTTACGTCCTCTTGGTCTGAATCAGACACATCATAATGGGACATTTGTAAATACAAATATGGTGGTTGGAACAATACTGGAGGCAATGCCCGGAGGCAGTACGACAACCAGTAAAGCGACCGCAATTTTTTTACTTACTACAGATAGCTGTAGCGGTGACCACGCCTCAGTTAAACCTCAACGGCTATTGGCACCGCCACAAGTAGTAATTAATGGGTTCTCACTCGATCAAAGATAGTCTGCTTTTAAGTGAGAGTGAACTTAGGTTCATGTATGCACTCACATGCACATTAAACCATATTCCACCTTTCAGTGAAATTAAGCCAGTCTATGCTGCTACAAGTGATGACACAAACAAAAATGCTTAGACTTTTGTAACTCCTTACCTTGACAAAGTTGACAATAAACAAAAATTTGGAACAGTTTTGCTTTAATAGTTTTGGGTTTTTTCACTTTCCTTTAAATTTGTTGGGGAGAGCAGCAATAACTTTAAAATTATCAACATGATGATGGTGATATTAAAAGCGAGGACAATATGACAACTTAGTTTGTGGAAGAGTTGTCCGCTCATTTTTGTTATGTGTGTGTGTGTTTCTGTTAGTTTATGACGAGCAGATGGAAAAAAAAAAAAAAAAAAAAAAAAAAAAAAAAAAAAAACTATGAGCAATATGTGTTATTTGGACTTTGCAGTGGAAAATTGCTTTTGGCCTCCTGAGAGGTTAAATAGGAATTTCATGGTGTGTGGGAGTGATCCCTAATTCAATCGGTCAAACAGGGAAAGTTACTCTACCATCAGGTAGATCCCCAACCCTGGCCTCGTGTGTTTGAGCAGACGTACATCACTTATTAGAACACCGTGCGTCATTCTAAAAAAAATTGATGTCATTTATATTTTTACGTCACATTTTTGCAAGTTTTTATCAGTTTGTTTTTTGGCCACTGGCTGGCACCCCCACATTTTCCTAAAAAAAAATGTTTGCAAGTCGCTGTGACTCGCATCCTGCGGTTTCAAGCTTCGAACGCCAATTGTTGCTACGGTATTGTTTGGACCAACGAGTAATGGAGGTAAGCAACTCTAAATTTTCATAAAGTGCTCTCCCCTAGGTTTTTTCTTCAGAAAATCGTCTATTGTCAATTGAGAACTGGAAGTCTTGTCTGTCGGGGCACTCAGATCATCCATTTCCCATTGAGGAAAACAAACTCATTGCAGATTTGAATTTCAAATCACAAAATCGCCAAGCTTGTATCTGAACATTTCAGCTACGTTAGGGTGCGAGGAGACATGATAGAGGCTTATAAAATGTTGCATGGTTTGTATGATTCCTCAACTACTGCACCTCTTTTCCACTTATCTAGTCATAATACTACTCGGGGTCACAATTTTAAACTAACCAAAACACTAACCAACACTAGACAGTTTCATTCATTCTTTACTAATAGAATAACAAATTTATGGAACAATGTATCATTTGAGGCCATCAATGCACCTTCAGTAAATGCATTTAAAAATCGTATTGACAAAGATTTATCAAAGCATACTTTTTCTACCAATTTGGATGTATATGAAAAACAAAGGTAAGTGTTAGTATACACCCATGCCAAAACAAATCCACGGCCTTCAATCATACGAGCCAGAACCCGGGCAAAAATATAAATCTATTAGATGAAAAAGGGTCCGGGAAAGTTGCTAATCTCCCACACCCTAGAGAAGTGAGCTAAAGGAACCTTTTCTTATTGAAAATTTAACACTTGAAAAATCTTCCCCTAGAGACTTCTCCTTTAACTCATTCCCTCATCACACTTATGTGATGTGATGTGATGTTAGCGCTTCCTGGAAACAATATGTAATTGAAACAAAACTGTTTCCCTTTTTGTTAGGCGGAGCGGCGATGTCTGCTGGGGGCGTACTACCGGCGGTTGACCGGTGCTGACCCCCAGCAGCGGCTGGAGGCGGCCAAGCACTGGTCAGGCTGGGAGATGGCCACCTCACGTCTGCACATCGATGAGGACTATCTCCGCCGCACCGAGAACGACCAGTGGGCTCTGCAGTTTGCTCGCATCGAATGGTAATACCGGGGGTTTTTTTCGGACTATAAAGCGCAAAATTCAGATTTAACCTTTTTCTTGTTTCCGGGCATTTCGTCCTTTTGATTTTCTTGTTTCCGGGCATTTTGTCCTTGATTTTCTTGTCTCAGGGCATTTTGTCCTTGATTTTCTTGTCTCGGGGCATTTTGTCCTTGATTTTCTTGTTTCAGGGCATTTTGTCCTTGATTTTCTTGTTTCAGGGCATTTTGTCCTTGATTTTCTTGTCTCGGGGCATTTTGTCCTTGATTTTCTTGTCTCGGGGCATTTTGTCCTTGATTTTCTTGTTTCAGGGCATTTTGTCCTTGATTTTCTTGTCTCGGGGCATTTTGTCCTTGATTTTCTTGTCTCAGGACATTTTACTCCTTGATTTTCTTGTTTCAGGGCATTTTGTCCTTGATTTTCTTGTTTCGGGGCATTTTGTCCTTGATTTTTTTCTTAATTTCGTGGTCTCTAAATATGGTCTCTAAATGCCTTTTCTTCAGCTAGGCTAGATATTTAGACAGTGTTTCCTCAAAATGGCCGACGCTCACTTTTCTAACTTTAACTGATCATAACTCTGGAAGGGGAAAAGATACAAGAACTGGTCCTAGTGGTCATTTATATTCTCAAGTATACAAGAACGGATCTTGTCTGCCGTTTTCAAAAGTATGATTTTTCTCAAAAAATGGTCAGTTTGACACTTAATGTCCCTTTTGGGTCACATTTTGCTTGTTGACATGTTTCCTTTCAGCCATTACTTCATCAACGGCGGTTTCTTCGACTCTGACAACCACCTGCTGGACAATGTGTGCAAGATTCGCCACATCCCCGCCACCATTGTCCAGGGCAGATACGACGTGGTCTGTGCCCCTGAGTCAGCCTGGAAGCTGCATAAGGTGTGTGTGTGTGTGTGTGTGTGTGTGTGAGAGAGAGAGAGAGAGAGAGAGAGAGAGAGGGAGAGCGTTTTTAGTTTACAATTGCGTTCTTGTTCAATTCCTTTGTTATTTATTGCATTTTGTTTTTTGTTATGCCATTTCTTTTCAATGTCAGTACAACTTTTGTAGTTAATCTGACAATAAATTGGTTCCAGTCCAGTGTGTGTGTGTGTGTGTGTGTGTTTTGTCAGTACAACTTTTGTAGTTAATCTGACAATCAATTGGTTCCATCCAGTGTGTGTGTGTGTGTTTGTCAGTACAACTTTTGTAGTTAATCTGACAATAAATTGGTTTCCAGTCCAGTGTGTGTGTGTGTGTGTGTTTGTCAGTACAACTTTTGTAGTTAATCTGACAATAAATTGGTTCCAGTCCAGTGTGTGTGTGTGTTTAATCTGACAATGTGTGTGTGTTGTGTGTGTGTGTTTGTGTGTCAGTACAACTTTTGTAGTTAATCTGACAATAAATTGGTTCCAGTCCAGTGTGTGTGTGTGTGTGTGTCAGTACAACTTTTGTAGTTAATCTGACAATCAATTGGTTCCAGTCCAGTGTGTGTGTGTGTGTTTTGTCAGTACAACTTTTATAGTTAATCTGACAATAAATTGGTTCCAGACCAGTGTGTGCGTGTGCAAGTGTGTGTGCGTGCATGCGTGTGTGTGTGTGTGTCTGTGTGCAGGGCTCCCAGGGACCCCCATTTGGGGGTCTATGAAGCACTAAAATTCTACAGGACCCTCTAAAAAGAATGTGCAGGGGGTCCCAGGGATGCACTAGAAAAATTATTTTTAGCATTCGCAATGCCACTGGGACCCTCTATCCCGCCTCTAGGACCCTCTATACTGTAAGTGAAGGAGTCCCTGGGACCCCTTGTTTTGCGGGACGATTGGGAGCCCTGGTGTGTGTGTGTGTATGTCTGTGTGTGTGTGTGTCTTGTCTGTCTGTCTGTTAGGAGGAAAGAGGGCTGTGCACTGTATGTTTATGTGCAAATGGATGAGCTATTTTTATCTTATCTGTTACTGTTACGTCTTTACATAATATTATTTTATATACATTATTTTTAATTTAATAACTCTCCTGTGCAATATGATATAATACACATGGGTTTGGTAGAAATACAGTAAATAGCGTCGCGGACTACTGGCTGGGAGGTCACGGGTTCGAATCCCATCAGAGGCGAGGGTTTTTTCGGTCCTGGACCGACTCCTACCCAGAGTGAGTGGCTATGGGCTCAACGGGAAGACTGAAACCACACAGTCGAGCTTCATCCACTTGACGGATGCTATTCTGAGAGTGTTGCTCTAATTTCAAGACCAACACTGCAGGTGTCTGTAGTTCTCGGGCCTGGTTAACGCCGGGATATCATTATGAAAGGAAGTGTAGAATACAGCCCTGTCATGCAGTCTCAGACTGATAAGGAACTCCATAGCAACATCATCATCATCATTCATTCTGTCATCCGCCTCATTTCCATCAATCATTAAAAAGAAAAAAAAGTCTCAAATTCTGTGGCTTTGCAAGCCCTGCTCTCATGGTGACCTCCGTTTCAATTTCCAATCCAGTCTGTGCACTTGGTGCGTTCGGGTCAAAGTCATGGGGATCAGTTGTGTTCTGGGGAGCTGTCGTGGTGGACGTTCGTGGTGGCACCCTCAGAGGAGGACCTCACTCACGCTGGCTCCTCGACTAAGAGAATAGTGTCGTCAGTATGGGGGCTTAGTAGGTGGTGTCCTGAACAGGCTCCACTGAACTCCACCGAAATGACTCAGCAGCAGTGCAGTGTCTCCTCAGTTGGTTGCCTCCTGACGGCCTAGCCGCAGGGGTCAAAGTTGAAGAAACAAATAATAATAATAACAGTACATTTATATAGCGCTTTACCTCAGATGAGCCCAAAGCGCTTTACAATCAATTATTCATCAACAGATAACAAAAAAACAACATTCAAGAGTGACACCAACCACCAACAGCGCATATGCAAAGCAACTCTCTCTCTCTCTCTAACACACACGCACGCACACGCACACGCACACGCACACGCACACACAAACACACACACACACTACACACACGTTACACACATAAACACACAATTATTGACGCCAACTCGTTCATACCCCATTCGGTAAGCCACAGCAACTGAGCCGCATGGACTGACCACATACACCAACACACATTCACAAACACCCTCACACACAACGTACACGCACGCAGACAGGTACACTGCACACAAACACACACACACATACATGCGTGCACACACAACCCACAAAACCAAAATACACACAAGCACACATTCATGCTCACACACACTCACACACTCACACACACACGCACACACACGCACACGCACACACACACACACCACAAAACACAGCACAAACCTCTTAAATCAATCTTCCCTCACGTGCACACAACGATAGACAACTGATCAAATATTTAGGGTGCAGCAGGAAAAAGATGGGTTTTAAGAGAGGTTTTGAATGAGGAGACTGAGTTGGAGTGTCGGAGAGGAGAAGGCAGAGAATTCCACAGAGATGGTGCTTGACAAGAAAAAGAACGTTGGCCAGCAGATTTGAGACGGATGGAGGGAATGGAAAGGAGACAAGAATCAGAAGACGAACGTAGTTGGCGAGTTGGGACATAGAGATGAAGAAGATCAGAGAGATACAGGGGAGCTTGATCATTCAGTGACTTGAAGGCAAGGAGGAGAATTTTGTAGTCAATACGTGATTGAACTGGGAGCCAATGTAGGGAACGAAGAACCGGAGTGATGTGATCGTACCTAGGGGAGCGAGAAATGAGACGAGCAGCATTATTCTGGACCCGTTGGAGCTTAGAGATGAGAATTGATGGACAGCCAGCAAGAAGTGAGTTACAGTAGTCAAGGCGAGACAGAACAAAAGCACATACTAGAGTCTTCAGGGCATCTTGAGAGAGGAAACGGCGGATGGAACTAATTCTTCGAAGTTCTAGATAGCAAGCCTTGCAAACATTGGAAACATGCTGTTTGAAAGAAAGGGTTTGGTCCAAAGTAACACCTAGATTGCGGACGGATGCCGATAGCTTGATCTCAGTGCCATCAATGTCGACAGAACCTGGGAGAACCTGAGTTTTAATTGTGTGGTTAGAGGCTACAAGAATCATCTCTGTCTTTTCAGCATTTAGTTGCAGTTTGTTGTAAAACATCCATGTTTTAACAGCAGAGATGCACAACTTAGAAGAAGAAATCATTTGATCTAATTGACTCAGGTGGGCAGAAATGTACAGTTGATTGTCATCAGAAAAGCTATGATGTAGAAGAGAATGCTGGTTGATGATGGCGGAGAGAGGTTGGGTATAAAGAACAAAAAGGATAGGGCCTAAGACTGAACCTTGGGGCACACCGAACTGAAGACCTTTTGTAAGAGATGGAGAACCATTGACAACAACTTTCTGTGTGCGATCAGAGAGGTAGGAAGAAAACCAGGAAAGAACAGCCCTAGATAGACCAAAGGAGGTGTGAAGTCTAGAAATGAGGATGGAGTGGTCGATAGTGTCAAACGCTGCAGAAAGATCAAGGAGAGAGAGAAGAGAAACCTTGTTTTCATCCAAGGCAGTGAGCAGGTCGTTCGTTATCTTTAAGAGGGCTGTCTCAGTACTGTGACCTGCTCGATAAGCAGACTGGTTTGGATAGTAGAGATCATTTACCTGAAGATGGTCAGACAGCTGTTTAAGAACCACCTTTTCCGTAAGCTTAGAAAGGAATGAAAGATTAGAGAAATAGCAGCTTATAGCCTGGAAAATGCTGTATTTACAGATTGCGCATGGGATTTCCGCATGAACTGTGTACGAGACCTAAGTCTTAAACTGTCCACAGCATAGAAAGGTTTATAAGCATTACTTGTTCCCCTGCTGTTGTTAACGTAGGGTTTTCTAGAGGTCCTGAAAAAAGGTTCACATCTTTGCTGGTCTGCTTAGGACGTACGTGTGCTTTTCTCCTTTCTGTGAAGGAATGGCCGGAGGCCGAGTTCTACTTTGTCCAAGACGCCGGACACTCCGCCCAGGAGCCAGGGACTACGTCCAGACTGGTGGAGGCTACGGACAAATACAAAACGCTCTAGTAAGGCCGCACTTGATTGGTGGAGATAAATTTAAATCTGTGTAAGGCCACTGTTGATTGGTGGAGATAAATGCAAGTCTGTGTAAGGCCACTGTTGATTGGTGGAGATAAATGCAAATCTGTGTAAGGCTACTGTTGATTGTTGGAGATAAATGCAAATCTGTGTAAGGCCACATTTGATTGGTGGAGATAAATACAAAGTGCTCTGAGGCCACACTACTATAAGGTCCAAGGAAAATAGGAATATGTGTAACATTTCAGTGTTCCCGATTACGCAGATCTGTACGTAAATTACGTACAAAGTTTCAAGTTTGACGTATAAATTTTTCAGTCAATACGTCATTGTGACGTACAGTTTTTCTCTCAGCCGATTGCTTCCTCAAACGTGTTCGCCGCGATCAGAATGTCGAAGCCATTTCGGCTTGCGGGAAGCGATCAACAAAATATACTGGGCCTTATTCTTTCACTACTATACCATGCTTGAAGCAGACGACAAAAACTATCATGAACCACAGAGTAATTTCCCTTAGTTTCTCGCCACCCATGCTGCTCGCACGTGCACTGCTGCCAAGCCCGCGCGTTTCTTGGAAGCAAAAAAATGGAGCTGCTTCGCTGGATTGCGAAAACTTCGATGCGAAGTGAGGTAACAAAAACCCTCGAACCAGTTCCAGGCCCTTCAAGTTCTACTTCAACTGTCAGTAGTGATGGCTTTTATTTTGACCCTCAAAAATTTTCAAATGACCCTTAAAATTTGGGGGCAAAGGGTCATGATGACCCTTAAAAATTTGGAAGCATGGGGATCACTGCATATTCAAGGTTAGAAGGCTATGCCACTCTTGGATAGATGTTGATTTGTTTGTATGTCGTCCTCTCCAACATTGTTGATGTGTACTGTGTGGGTGGAGGGTCATAAAGGCAAACTTGGCACATTCTTTTTTGTTTGTCTCACTTTGGTTCTGACCCACGCACTGCTAGGTGATTGGCATCGTAATCAACTTTGGTAGAGGGGAGTTAATTAGAAAGAGAGTATTCACCCTTTGTTCAATTTCGAAAATAGGAAACTTTGCAAGACTCAAGTGGTTAATGTGAATCCACCATATTGTGACGTCATCCTTGCTTGGTCAAGACGCATACTAAATGTTGGTAAGGAATCTGAGGATTGGGGGAAAATAGATTGCTAGATGTTGTTGAGGCCTCAGTTGATTGGTGCGAACAAATACGAAATATTGTGAGGCCGTGCGATTGGTGGAAATAAGTGTGCAACGTTGTAACTCCACAGTTGATTGGTTGATATAAACGCTACATAAAACGCTGTAAAGCCTTGCCTGATTGGCGGAAATAAAATGCTAAAATATGATTAAGTCATAGCTGATTGGATGCATTAGGCGTAGTATAAGAGAATGTAACGAAACGTTTGATTGGTGAAAGTAAATTGATGTAGAGTTACATTTGATTGGAAATGATAAATGAAAGAAACAACAAGGCGCTTAATAGACGATTTTCGGAAGAAAAAAAACTAGGGGAGAGCACTTCAATAAAATTAGAGTTGTTTACCTCCATTACTCGGTCAAATACCATAGCAACAATGCAACAATGGCGTCGAAGCTTGAAACCGCAGGATGCGAGTCAGCGACTTGCAAACATTTTTTTAGAAAAGTTAGGGCTCGAACACACGAGTCGATAGGCTACGGGAGCTGATGGTAGAGTGACTTCCCCTGTTTGACCGATTGAATTAGGCAAGATCACTCCCACACACCATGGAATTACTCCCCTTAATTATTTCCGAACAATTCCTATTGTTGGAGATAAAGGCAAAGATTGAAAGCACGCGTTTGATGGAGTCAGGAGATCAGGATAAAACCTCCTCAACCTAGAACATGTACGGTAATCACGAGTCTGGCTTCAGCAGTTAACAAAGGTTTGGCTGTTTACGCCGCTAATTTACATTGTTAACACCCGTGTTAAGTATTTTAAGACAGACTCATAATTACGATACCAGATCATTTGTTATATTGGCTGTCCGCTTTGGAACGTAGAGAAATGGCACAGAAATCCAATGAGGCTTTAAACCCAAAATTCTCTGCCCCTGTCTCGTGACCTGAGATGCGAGCGCCACCTGGTTAAGATTATCACCCTTGCCTGTCAGGAACTAGTAGTATATAGCCACAGAAAATTATCTTCTCCTGACTCGTCACCAGTCGGCATCGGCAGTTCGGGTATAAAATGATCACCCTTTCCTGTCGGCAAGGAGCAGTATAAAAGCCTCATTGTTATGTGTGAAAGTGGATTGGGGTAGGGTAGATTAGTTGTTTGTGAATTTGGATTTATTGTTGTGCAGATTTACTCCAACATAATGTATAAGTTATGGAAATGTATCAATAGCATTCATTGTGTAGCTTGCTCAGAGAAGGAAATAATTTGATTTAAATGAATGTGTAACCAGCTTTAGTTCCCTTCTTTTATAAAAGCATAGTTATTTGGAGAGAGAGAAAAAATTAAGCCACACATGATTGATGGAAAATAATGCAAAATGTAGTGTTCTGATGAGAAATGATGCTGAATTTTAAAAAAAATCATCATTTTTTGTGGGTGGGTTTTTCCCTCCACCCCCCCCCCCCCCCCCCCCCCCCCCTACTAAGTTGAAAGAAATGTTGGCATTTATATCCATATATCTTCCACTGTTATAACATAGATGTCTGTCTTTTCTATCCATGGGCATGTACAAAACATTGGTTGTTAAAAAGTGTTCAGGAGAGTTACTACTTTGCATTTTTCATTGGAACAGAAAACTGTGTGTGTGTGTTTTTCCTTGATTTAAGCATTACCGAACTCATGTTATTAAAGAAAGGAGATTTAACCAGTGAAAACTGAAAACCGGACACATACGTACCTTACCCGTTATGGCCATCACGGCAGCACAACTGGCGAGAAATCCCGCCCTTTAGTACCTTCCTCTTTGTCTGTGTTAGCGTTGGCCAGTGCTAGCCACTCTACCACCCACGCTGTTACACATCTGGTTGTGGTGCGTTCTTTACAATGCTGGAATGGCTGCTGTGCAGTGAATTTGTGCCAGTTTGTGTGCTCTGAATCGCCTTTGTGCATGTCAACAAATTTGGAACGTTTTTAAATTTACATAATTGGAAAGTGTGTGTGTGTGTGTTCAGCGTGGACTAAACATTTGTGGTAATAACGTTATTAGAGAGTGTTAACAAGCTCCAGTAATGTGAAATTGCATCCTGACTTCTCTCTCTCTCTCTCTCTCTCTGACATCTGGATCCTTGTCAAATAAAGTTTTCCAGTGTCCAGTGTCTCTCTGTTTGTGTGTGTGTATGTGTGTGTAAAAGCTTTTCAATGTGATTGATATTGTTTTGTCAATATTGAAGTTTGTTGTCTGTCCTATTCCTTTGCTCCCTCTCTTTAATAGTTTTTGTCTTGTCTTTTTCCACACACACACACACACACACACACACACACACACATACATACACACACGCGCGTGCGTGCATGCGCACATACACACATGCACAGCACATACACACGCATGTGTGCGCAAATGCATGCATGCACATGCGCACAATCTGTCTTGATCACTGTCTCTCTCCGACAGTATGGAACTAACTCTCTCTCTCTCTCTCTCTCTCTCTCTCTCTCTCTCTCTCTCTCAAATTCGACTCTTGTAATTAAAATAATAAGGTAACTTCTCTTGTTATTATTCAGACTGAAAGACTTCTTTTCATTTCCTGTGATTCATTGTTTTGCCTAAAGAGTCATTTGTTCATGAGCCTATCTTGTTTGACTTATTCTGCTGAAAGACTTGTTTCTGTGAACGAAACGTGATCAAACTTTTTTTTGGCACCACCTCACATCCCTTTCTTTTTCTACCGCATGAAGTGTCAGGGTCATCTGGCTTGGGTCAAAGTGGCTTTTAATTTTAGCTGCCAGCAAGATAGGCCAAGCACAAGAGCTGGCTATGCTACGAGTAGAGAAAGAAGGGTGCGGGGAAAAATAAGTATAGTGGTGGTAGGGCGCGGGATGGTTAGCCCTGAAGACAAGAAGTGGGTGAGTCAGCGTTCTGTGAAACTGACCGCTGCCCTCGAGACGTGTATAGTTACTGTAATCAGGGACACAACGCACACACGCACACACACACACATACACGCTTTGCTGTAATCAAGAAAAGCCATGAAAGTTCTGACTGAAAAACTCAAACTCAATCTCTTTTATTTGTCGTAAAACCATCAAAGGAATTATTGACACAGAAGTAGTAAGTACATATCACGGAAGAAAGAAAATAAAACGAAAAACACAAGGTGACAAAGTAAATGCAGCAGATAAAAAGAATACATTTGTATATTCTTGCTAATTATGACTGTGTAGGCCTAGATCGAGGATGGGTCAGTTTGTTTCCTCACACAGTCGCTCTGGCCTTGCAGGGCTGGAGGTGGGAGGGAAAGGGTAGAGAGGTTACGGGATGGTGGAGGTGGGATGGACCAGATTGGAGAAATGTGTGCGAGTGGGGCTGTGGGGCAAATTAGTATCCAGTGAGCGAGGCACACAGTTCGGCTTTTGTTCAGTTTTCTTTCCGGACCTCCGCGTTTGTGCAATGCTGCTGTCCAGACTAAGTGGACGAGAGAGAACGGCCGTGCCATATGGCCTGGGAACGCAGAAGAAGAAGAAGATGATTGAATGGAGTGAACTGAAAGAATGAATGTTTCGGATGAACTCTGTATTATTTTAAATAAATGTGATTATCATTTGCCCCCTCGGAAGTAAACTAATGTAATTCGTAATTGGTCGATTTTGGGTTAAACGTTTTTTTATTCAACAATTCAAATTATAAACAATAATGAGGTAACAGGGTAACAACAAGCACATAGCTTATAACGTACCCCGTACACAATACATTACATATGACTCAAATGACGGAAGGTGTGTTCTCACCAATTTCAATATTTAGAAACATTATTCACAAACTAACAAACAAAGTGAACAAAATAGAAAACCAGAAAAGAAATAAAAGAGTGACATTATGGGAAAAATCACGAAAAAAGAAAGGAAGGAGGAAAACAAAAGGGGGATTGAGAGACAAATTAATGAACAATATGATGACTCAATATAACACTCATTAAACATCCCACAAAAGTACTTACAACCATGCTTACATGTCTAGAACAAGTTATTCAATCATTTAGACCAATATAGAGGCGCACCTGCGCTTTCACACAAAAATGATTGGAATGTTTGATTTGACATGATAATTGAAAACAGTTTAGAAATAAATTTAAAAGCGATTTGAACCAGAAATGAAGAGATGTACAGTTTCGAATATGGTCGATTTTGATGTGTTGTCGGACTTGACCAGTTGAGCAAGGCAAGGCGTCTCATCTGACAAAAGCTGTAAAAGACGATTTGCGAAGTCAAAAGCACTGACGATGACGCCGTATGAACAAAAATGGCATACAGTCGTGTGCTCTTGACACGAAATTCAGGGGACAAAGATTTTCTGTGCGTTGACCATAATTTGCATTGAGCGTCAAGTAGTAATAAAGAGGGGTTTCATCCGTTCTGATTCTTGTGCGTTAACCAATATTTCTTGTTATCCAGTTAACTCATTGCGGACGAATTCCGAGTATACTCGGAACAGGAGAATGCCAGTCAGGGCCTAATTCCGAGTATTCTCGGAACAGCGATTTCTGAGTAAAACACTTGTCTAAATCCATGCTTTTTTCAACCCAAACCACATTGTGCAAGTTACTTCTCTGCATCACTCCTCCAACTTTCATTTCACTTATGTTTGCCACTTCTATTTCGATTTTTAATGTTGAAAATGTCCAACAAATCTGCCCTAGAAAAGCCTCAGAAAATACTTCAATATGTTTTCATTAACAGTGATAACAATAAGGAGATTCTTATTCTGATTATAATGCAAGTAAGCACGATTTTGAAGTGAAAAATAAACTTGGATCAACCAGTAATATTGTCAAAACTGAATCATTGACAATGCTGAGTTTTCTTGCGCTTCGTATTCTAGGCAACCCCAGGCCAGACATGATATTTGTCTAAGGCAGTGAAGTCTTGAAGGGGTTCAGTGTACTCCACTATAGTGGGCCTGAAATGTTGGAAATATTGAAAATATTGAGGTCTTTCAAGATAGGACACATTAATTTCCACACGGCGTACTCTCTTTGCTTTGAATGTATGTGCCATACACACAACGATACTAACAGTGCCATCCGTCGCAAAGATGTCAAATTCAGCCAAAGACTTTTTTGGGGCCAACTCCACATTTCCTTGTTGATTTGTTTACCACACTTCATGTGATTAACCCTTTCACCGCCAATGTCGCATTTTTGCACCACAATGATTCAACACCCATGTCATTAAAACCCTTGAAATCAGGGTCCATTATTCAATGATATTGTGTTCCTAAATTTGGGTAGTAAGGATTGACCCTATTCTAAATGTGTCACAAAGAAATCCCACAATATTGCAGATGAAATCTTTTCCGTAGCCAAGTAAGTTTAATGGAAATTTTTGGCTAAAAAATGGCTGGCAGTGAAAGGGTTAATAGTGCTCCCCCGCGGGCTTCCACCTTGTCGTGGTGGGGGAGCTTTAAACTAAGAGTAGCCCCTCATCCCCATTTTTCATTCTCTCCATCCTCATTTGCAATTTATAACATGCCAGGTTGTTTATTTATTGTTCACTGGCTTTCACGCGTGAGACCTTACACACTTGAGTGGGCACATGTTGCCCATTCTGCAGTGCTTTTTTTTTTTTTTTTTTTTTTACTAGGATGTGTTTGTTATCCTTTTTTTTACTGGTTTTTTTATCCTGGATCCGATAAGTAGAGTAGAGTGGCTCAATGTTTCCAGCACTGTGTGCAATTATGAGCTATAGGGTACAATGATGAAGATGCCATGTCGTGAATTGTGCTGTTTTGTTGTTGTTGTTTTCAGGTTTTTGGACGTTGTTAAGAATCATTGATGTGTGTTTTGTTATACGTGGTCGAACTTTACGTGGTGACAGTCCTGAGATAACCTTAGCTGTTGACAGGACTATAACAGGACTATAACTATGTGATTAATAGTGGCCCAAGCATATGATCATGAAGAGTGCAATGACTCTACATTTGGTGTCGAGAGATTCAATTTACTGTCGACACTTTGTCATATCCTCATGAGCACATGACTTGTGAAAGAAAGGTACCACTTTTCAACTTTTCTATTCTAGCAGTTTTGAATGAGAGAATTTATTTGTATTTTGTTTCATGTTTTTTTGTCTTTCTTTTCTGGACAGTGGAGTAAGGCTTAGGTTTTGTGTGTTCGTTCTTTAGTTTAATGTCTGTTCACCCGCAAGTGATATTAGACCAAGGTTTTGTGTGTCTGTCTGTATGGGTGACCAAATTTAAACAAAGAAATAACTACTACTACTACTACTACTGCTACTGCTACTACTGCTACTGCTACTACTACTACTACTACTGCTGCTACTACAGTGGAACCTCCCTTATAAGACCTTCAAAAATCATCCCAAATGAGGTCTTATAAGGGAGGTCATTTTAATACTTACAAAGAAGGGCAATGTCTCAGAGAAGTAGGTCTTATAAGGAAGGGAGTCTTATAATGGGAGGTTCCACTGTACTACTACTACTACTACTACTAGATGGATGTAAACCATCTTCTGTGTTCCAAGGCCATAATGGGTAAGGTATGTATGTGTCCAGTTTTTGCTGCATACAGCCAATATATTCCGATTTGTTTCCGTAGCTACTTTTTAAAAAAACAAGTTGTTGAGGGGGGGGGGGGTGAGGGGGGGGGGGGGGGGGGGGGGGGGGGGGGGGGGGGGGGTGGGGGGGGGGGGGGGGAGGGAGAAAGAGTTGTACAATAGTTGGAGAACTACTGGAGTGGAAACCGGTCCAAAAGTGTGTCTGCAGCTTGTTTGAGACCTAGTAGTTTTAGTTTTGTTTTTCACTGGATTTTCCTTCTGTGGAGATATTTGCGAATAATGCAAATGATGTTAAGATCATGATTTATCGGGTACTTCATATTAATTTCTGCGTTTCAATGAATTGGGACTTTTTTTTCTTTCAATTCTGTTGATTGCTGGTCTTAAGCTTTTTTTATGTGCTTTCTGCAAATTGAGAAACGGAAAAACAGCATTTTTTTTTCCCATTTTTTGTTTGTTTCTTGCGTGTCTTTCAATTTATCTTGATTTATTCGTTCCAGACGTTGTTGTGAACATTTTTCCTTGATGATCATGCAAAATATTTAGAAATAAACATCTGCAGCTTGTTGGCACCTGCTATTTTCTTTACTTTGTTTTCATTGGATTTTCCTTCTGTGAGGATATATGCAAATAATGTTAAGATCATGATTTATCAGATACTTCATATTAATTTCTGAGGTTTTTTGCAAATCAATGAATTGGGACTTTTTTGCAGTACTGTTGATTGCTTATCTTAACCTTTACCAGATGTTGCTTGTGATTATGCTTCTCCAGGTGATGCGGGTCTCCTCGTACCCACAGATTTGTACATGCATTTTAACAGTATTTATCCCTCTCCAGATGATGCGGGTTCTCCAGGACCCATACTCGTCAAAGAGTCACCATGTGTTTATACTTCTCCAGATGGCGCGGGTCTCCCACGACCCATACTCTCAATGCACTGCAGTGACATATTTCTGCTCTTTAAAGTATGGGTCCTCCACGACCCACGCCATCGTGTAAGTGACGCGTCATATTACGTCATTTGTGTTTTATGCAAATTGATGAAATTTAACACACTTAAAGCCATTTACGTTTTTCACAAAGTCATGAAATTTCATGAAGATTGCTTAAATAGTTTTAGAGATATAACATTTTTTTGTGTGTCAATGGGTCGTGGGCGACCCGGGAAGTCTGGTAAAGGCTAAACGTTTTATGTGCTCTCTGCAAATTGATTAATAAATACACAGCAAGTGCTTTTTTTTGTGATTTTGTTCTTCGTGTGTCTTTCAATTTATCTCGATTTATTCATGTTGGACATTGTTGTGAACATTTCTCCTTGATAATATTTGGAAATAAACATTCCAACATTGAGATGCATGTTTGTGAATGTGGTCGAACGAATGGGTTGATTTTGAATGCAGACGTTTGCGATGAGACGACCAAAGTAATTACTACTAGGTAATATTAGGTACTTTATAGTCACAGAGGCGTCTCTGTGAAATTCGGGTTGCTCCCACCTGGAGAGCGCGTCGTAACCAGAGAGGGCGCCACAACAATTAAAAAAAAATGTGGATGTGATTTTTGTGTGACTGATAGGAAGGAAAGGGGGGGGGGGGACATTTTGACCAAATGACAACTTTTTCGTTGCCACTGGGTTTAGCGTGTGCTAAGTGCATGGGCACACGGGACCTCGGTTTATCGTCTCATCCGAAAGACTCCACGTTCAGACCGCAAGGCCTAGTGTAAAGTGCGCTGGTAATATCACTAGGCCTACTAGACTAGCAACAATGTAGAGTGGCACAGAGGTAACGCGTTCGCCTCGTATACAGTACTCCCCGTTTATAGTAAACTCGGTTATAAGAAATTTCGGTTACAGTAAAGGAAAGCACTGGTTCCCGGCCAAAGGTCTACTGTTTTATTACTAAATAGACCTCGGATAGTAGCAACTCGGTTATAATTTTAAAAAACTGCTATAGTAAAGTTACTTTTGGTTCCCCACAGGACTGGCTCCTTGGTTACAATTTAAAAAAAATGTCCTCTTCGTGACCTTTGTAAATATGTCACCAATGTATGCGTCACAGTCTCACCACTCCCCCCACCCACCCATAATAACAACTGGGTTATAATTAAAATTTAAAAAAACTCCTATAGTAAAGTCATTTGTGGTTCCTCTTCGTTACAATAAAAAAAATTGTCCTCTTTCTGACCTTTGTAAATACGTCATCAATGTATACGTCACAGTCTCACTACTCCCTCTACCCACCTTCAACGAAATTGAAAGGCACTCAAAAACATGTTTCTTTCCCCTCATTACTTAGTGGAAAAAAATGAATCCGAAAAAAATAATATATACAGCCGAATCCGCTCATAAGAAACTCGCTTATAAGAAAACTCGCTTACAATGAAGCAAAACAAAATTCCCCGCCGAACTTCTTCTTTCTTATCTATGATCAAAACTGGGATATAAGAAACTCGCTTATAAGAAAACTCGGTTATAAGTGTGATGGGGGTGGTAAGGGGTAAAGGAAAGAGATAGGGAAGAGTTGATGAGGGATAAGGATTGGAGGGTGAAGATAGGCATACTCCGCACAGACCAGGAACATATAGAGGAAACCAGACAGTTGTTTGACTTTGTTTATTTGGGTACTAGGAAATACTAAAGAAGAATAGAAAGACCTAGGAAGACAGTGCAGCAAAATACATCCTGCAACAATATAAAATATACACACATAAATATAAACAAGAAATAACAATGATTAAGTATGATTGTAGGCCTTGTGCCATAGCACTCGATGCTAAAATAACATGAGGTAATAGACAGTCACAGCAGTGGAAGGAGCTCACTTTATGACTTAAATGGCATGATTAAACTGACGCTGACACAAGCCTAGTTGGGGTTTGGAAACATAACATAGGTCGGTTTTACCTGACCCTATGCTTGCTTAACCCATACACAAACATTTGAGTTCATGTGAGTTAACCCAAACCAAGTATTGTAACACTGACATCATCATCTGCTGTGTTACTAAAAATAGACTACACATCACAGTAAACTGAATGAGATCAGTTTGTAGTTGGAAACTGACTAAAGGCAAATGTAGGCCTATTGAGAGTTTAGCATTGAAGTAGCAAGAAACTCAACCAAAAAGGAATGCCTTGTTAATACTATAGTATCAGTATTAACACAACACCATACTAGGCCTAGCACACACACCTAGGCCTATGACTGAAACTATTGCCAAGTAGGCCTACACCATAGCATGGTATAAGCCTAGATCAATAATATTAATAACATGGAAAAGAGCAAGTTAGGCTTTTAAACAATATAATGTAGGCAATAGTGTTAATAACGTAAAAATGAGCAAGTTAGGCCTTTAAACAATATAATGTAGGCGAAGTGCCCTTTCATTGCTTACACATAGTAAACTGACGTCACACACGAGTGGGTGTGAGGATAGACCAGAACGATCGGAATGTTCTAATTTTCAGTCTCTCAACATAAACTTTGGCCTAGTGCCGTTATATTTATGAAAAAAAGCAGTGTTGAAACGGCAGTGTCTAAGCTGCAGTGTTTAACGGCAGCAGTGCCTAAACAACAGTTAACAGCAGTGTCTTTTGTGTGTTGATCTAGATCATCACATAGATTCATGGCAAACTCGAACGTCATTGGTTCGGTAAAAAGTAAACAAAGTTGGACTTCCTGCTGTTAACAAACATAAAAATACATCAAAGTATAGTTCAAACATCAGTACTTACAGTAGTCACTGTAGATTCACATCAACAGCATGAATGAGAAGGCAGGCCGAGATCGAGCAGACGATAATCTATAAGTGACAAAACCTAGTGCTAAATTATTAATTTGTTGATTGAAAAAGTGTGAACCCAGATTGAGAGAGAAAAATAGAGATTTTACGCCCTCTGAGTCAACAGACTATTTGAGGCATTTTAATTTATAAAGATCCTGGAAAAAAAGTGGATTTTAAGTTTTATAAGATGAAGTTTGAAAAAATAAGTTATTTGTTTTAACAGAGTTTATAAAGGATTTTTATTTTAATAGCGCAAGCTGAAGAATATAAAATTTATGTTTGTGATAAAATATTTTGTTTTAAAAGATATTTAGCTGTTTGCTTTTAAATCTGGCAGGTTGGAGGAGGTCTGATTAAAAAAACCCAGGGCTACAGTTAAAATTCATGCGGTTTTTTTAGGCTCAACTGAGCTATTTGATAAAAACAATCCGTGTTTGTGCTCGGGAAGAGCTTTATTATTAAAATTCTTGACAGGCATAAGCCTGTAAACAAGCTGATATACAGTTTAAAAAACCTATAAAAAAAGGTTATGTAAAAGTAAAATTTATTGTTTTATTTCCATTTTCTATATGTACATCACTTTTATATAAGACTATCCTATTAGGTTTTTGTCCCTTAGGACTCAATACAACTATTAGCTATTTAGGATTTTTAGTTGTGAATTTATTTGGTCCAATGGTGACTGTTGTCTTTTGTTCCTTAGACCAAAAGTTATTAGACCAAAAGTTATTAAAATTGATATGTACATTGTTATTATGTACACAACTTTTACAAACAAACTGTTTAGACCTTTTACTAGTAAAGTTATTTATTGTTTTTATAGAAACACTTGTTTAAAATATACCTAAGTTGTGTTTAATCTATGTTAAAATTTATTAAGTGTTTAACTTCTTTAATCTTGTCCATAGAACAAAGCAAAATGTAATTTTCACATAAGTGAGTATGTAAAATTGTTAAAAGTTATGTTAAAAAGAAAACTTGTTTTTTGTTTTGATTGAGTAGTGGGACCTAACCCCTACAAACTGATCTTTTAGGTATATATATTCCGTTTTAATCTGGGTCCGTCTATAACGAGTTGGTTATAAGAGCCAGTCGTTTCATTTTCCTTTCCCAGGAACCCTTGTACACCATTACTTTGTGTGTATCCTTTGTTCATTAATTGTACCTGTCCTATTAGGACGTTTTATGCATAGTTTAAGATTGTTTTATTAAAATCTATATCTTTAAAATTGTTTATTATGTTAAAATAGGTTAAGATTTGATAAAAAAAACTAGTTTATGAATATTGAAGTTTCATAATTATATTAAAAGCTGCTATTAAAATCTGGTTTGTTTTATGTATATTTTGGTCTGTTACTTGACCATGTGTAATTTATTATTTAAATAAATGAGATCTAGTCCAGATCCGTTACACTACACGAAGCCGCTTATGAGTGGGGGGACATACCATTGGTAATAGGTCTATTTAGATGAACAAGTTCAGTCTCAGTCCGAGTATTATCATATTACATTTTAAGTATTTTGTAAGTGGGGGAACATACCGCCAGAGGCCTCCAATACTGTAATGGGTTAAGTAATTTTGTTTTTACCAACTGATCCCAAGGGGGGGTAGCAACAAAAACTCTCCCGCCCTTGATAGCATGATGGAGTCCAAGAGGTCTCAACCTTTTAGTTAGTTGTGGTAATGATAATAAGATGAAAATAGTGGGCACGGGGATGGCTAACGACTCCCGCATGTCCGGGGCGGAGGGAGGGAGGGAGAGGGACCCCTCCTCTCCGTCCCGAGCAGCGGCAGGTCACCGCATGGGCAGTCCCAAAAAGGGGGGGGAGCACGAGCGCAAAAGCGCAACGGTTACGAGAGAACCCCCCGCCGCGCGCACCGGACACCCGCCCGTGGGGAGAAGGGACTTTAAAAACGGGTGGACTCAACAGAGCCACTTCAGCCCCAAGGGCGCATATTTTAATAAAAAGGGAAGAGGGGGAGGAAGGGAGCAGGAATACAGGCGGGTGCCCGGCGCGCCCCCCGGGGGGACTCCATCCCTATTAATAAGGAAAATTTTAGTTGGATTATACCAAGTGGTTAAGTGACGATTGGCCAATTGTTTCTGCCAGCCAGATTATTGGCAACCATCCCAATTTATCATGTTTGTTCATAATATGTTTTTCATTATATACCAAGTTATTTTGTTTAAATTTATCTATAGCAGGTTGAAGTTCATGCTTCAATTGATTACAAGGATTAAAAATATGTTCTAGACTCAGGATATCTCCGCATTTACATGCGGAGCTTCTGAATTTACAATGAATAGAGTTTGTGAAGAATCTATTAATCCTACCTTGGATGTTATAAGGAATAGGTAGGAAGAGTCCATTTTTAATAAATTTAGTGCTCCAGGAGTGGGCCCTAGAGTAGGTATCCAACTCCTCGGACCACCCCCGGAACGCACAACGTTTTAGGTGATTTTTAGCCTCAGAGAGGGATAATTTGATGTTGATAATCTGACCCTCAATATGTTCGGCTGCTTTTTTAGCAGCCATGTCTGCAATGTTATTACCATGCAAACCCAAATGGGAAGGAATCCACATAATAGTTACATCTGTACCTTTAGTTCTTATTTGATTTATTAAGTTTTGTATTTCCTGGATAAATTTTTTCCTGTTTTTAGTAAACCCTTGTAGTGCATTCACTGAAGACAAGGAATCTGTAAGAATAGTGATTTGAAAGGGCGGTTTTGGAAAGTTGTTAATGAAGAAACAGGCTTCGAGAATAGCCCAGAGTTCAGCACTAAATATTGAGATTTTAGAGTTTAAGCAGAAGGATTTGGTTATTTTAAGGGCTGGGATGGTGAAAGCGCAGCCTATTTGTGATTCGGAGATCTTTGAACCGTCTGTATATATCAATAGTTGGTGTTGTATTTCAGAGATTTTTTCTTTGGACGCTACCGAAAGTAGGTTTGGTTGGTTTAATTTAGAATACATCTGATGTAATGTAGTATCGAAATTTGCTGCTTCCCATTCCCAGTGTGGAATAGGGAATTTTGGGTGAGTTTCAATGTCATCTATTTCCAGGCCTGCCATAGAAAGTATTTCCCGGGAATAGTCTAATGGATTGCAGATCTTATGTGCAGTAAGTGGTTTTTGCTGTTGATAAGTTGGGTGGTTATAAAAAGGATCTTCAAATTCTGCCGAAAAACTTTGTAGTGAAAATTGGTTTGTTGCGTATAATCTTGTTAGAAATGCTGATGTATTTAATTTCATGAGGTAGTTTAAAGGGATCCATCCTATTACACCGTAAACTAAATTGTTAACTGCAAATTTTGGAACTCTGAGTGCAGCTTTAAGGGCTCTTAATTCTGTTGATTGTAGTCTTTGTAACAAATTATCTGTGATATTATAGAAGACTTCCATCCCATATGTTAATCGACTACGAACGAGGGCTTGTGTCAAGTTGACAAGAAATTTTGTATTTTGAGCCCATGTTTGCGTGGAGATGATTTTAATGAAGTTAGCGCCTTTTATGGCTTTTTTGCAAAGGTGGTCGATGTGGGGGGCCCAATTAAGACGTGGTGTGAGCACTACCCCCAAGAATTTTACTTCTTTTGCCATCGGTTTTGGTTGGCCTAGTATATTAATATTAATATTTTTTTGAGAGTAGTTATGACGGAAACACATGAATTCACACTTGTCAGGGGATAAGGAGAATCCATTTTTCTGTAGATAATCAATAATAAGGCTTGTATTAGTTTGATGGTTTTGTAAATAGATTGTGAGTGCTTTTGCACTTTTGGTGAATGCTGACGACCAGATGGCTATGTCGTCAGCATACATAGAGATTTGGCAATTTATTAGTTTTAGTTTAGAGATATCATGGATCATGATATTAAACAGGGTTGGGGCAATAATACTGCCTTGGGGGACCCCCATGTCAATTTGATGTAATTTTGACACGGAGGACCCCACTTTAACTCTCAGAGATCGTTTTTGTATGAAGCTTTGTATAAAGTTAAACATATTCCCGTGAATACCGAGACTGCTGACTTTATCTAAGAGCCTCCCATGCCAAACGGAGTCATACGCCCCTTTAATATAAAAAAAGGTGGCGAGGACTTTCCTGCGTCTTGCAAAGGCTTTTTTGACATAGGAGGTTAATCTTATCACTTGTTCCATGCAGCATCTATGTTTTCGAAAACCTGCCTGGAATTTGGGGAGAACGTTATTTTTTTCCAAATAGTATTCAAGTCTGCGTTTTACGATACGTTCGTAAATTTTACCCAGATGTGGGGTGAGGGAAATGGGGCGGTAGCTAGCTGGGTCCCTAGCCGGCTTTCCAGGCTTGAGAATCCCAACTACCTGTGCCTCCTTCCAGGCTTTTGGGACTTCGCCCTCAACCCAACACCCAGAGTAAAAGTGGTGCAAGACTTTAAGAAAAGATGGGGGCAATTTCTTTATTATTATGTAGGAGATTGGGTCATCTCCTGTTGCTTTATGAGTCTTCCTAATCATATTAATGGCAGCAGCAAGCTCGGTAATTTTCAGGGGAGAATTAATAGTATGAGAATTATCTGTGGATTTTTCAAAATTATAACTTTTTTTCCGTTTATCCCTTTCATAAACGGGCAGCTGTTTAGTCTGACTAGCTTTAGCAAACTGGTTAGCCAGGGCATCAGCAGTGTCAGGGTTAGAAGATGTCAATCTGTCCCCAACTAGGACACAAGTATTAGTGTAACAACCTTTATTTTGTACAAATTTAAGTCGTTTCCAGGCCTTACCTAGATCTCTGAAATCTACAATATCTTCTTTATTGAAGTAATTTAATTTCGCTTCATCTATTAAGTCATTGCATTCTTTTTCAGCCTTAGATTTCCCCTCAAAGTTTGGTCTGGTGGGGTGCAGGTCAAATTTATTGTATTTGCGTTTTTTGTTTTTTAATGCTTTTTTAATGTCCTCACTCCACCAGGGTTTGCTATTAGGTTTTGAGGGCAAAACTATTGTGGGGATGGCTAGATTGGCAGCTGTTAAAATTTTATGTTTGATGTTATTATAATAGACTTCTGTATTTAGGTCACTAAGATCTTCAATTGTGTGTTTAGAAAGTAAGGATTGAAATAATGGCCAATTTGCTTTTTCAAAATTGAATTTAGGTTCTGGTGGTAAGTTCGTGTTATTGGCTGTTAATTTAAGCTGTATGGAGATAGGTTTGTGGTCTGAATGGAGAGGATCAGAATAAGTATACCATTCATGGTTAATTAATAAGTTTGGACTAGCAAGAGACAGGTCAATGGCGGTTGGATAGAAGTGACGAGACGCGTCAGGATAGTGAGTTGAAGAACCATCATTTAGCAAAATGAGTTGAGAGTCGTTAATCTCATTATAAAGAGGAATATCACAGACTCTGTCTGTACCAAAGGGTTCCCAGCTGGTGTGGCGAGCGTTGAAGTCACCAACAACCAGCCAGGAATTATCTGAAGAGAGGTTAGAGAGCCAGTTAGAAGTAGGCACTTTAGAATATCCTTTGGGATAATAGATATTTACGATGTTTAGGAATATATCATCTACTTTGGTCTGGATCGTAGCAGAGTAACGTAGGCCCTTTATGTTTGGTTCTGGGGCTAGGACTTCTATAAAGTTTAGAGTTTTGTGGATATATGTAGCTGTATAAATCTTATCTTCTTTATTGCTGACTATTGGTGGATAATGATAGCCAGTGAATTGAGGGAGTTGACAATATCTTAGACAGATAGACTGCAAACATATAATCTGATAAGAAATTTGAGTTAGCTAGAAATTGGGATAGATAATCTTTAGTGGTGTTTAGGGAACGACAGTTCCACTGTAGTACATTTAAACCTTGGAACATAATAGTAGGGAGAGGATTTTACAGAATAGTAGTTGTTTTAGCAGTTAAGGTGTGACTTTGGTTTTCGGTCTTGCCGAAACCAGTCTGAGTCTTGAAGTTTGTGGCGCTGGGGAGGCGCCACAGGCAATCTCTGCTAATTGCATTATGTTTTTGGCGTTCTGGGGCTCTATAGGGAGGTCCTCAGAATCATTAATCAGAGAAGATAAGTCTTCGATTAAGTTTTTAGGCTGGTTAGTGGTTCTGGCCTGTGCCAAGCTACGAAGGATACGGGTTATAAATGTTTCTTTGAGAGATTTATGTTCTTCTTTTTGAATGTTGAGATTTATAAACTGGGATGTTGTTGACTGGGTTTGTTTTGTCAGTGTCATGTCCATGTGTTTGGTTATTGTTGTCATTATTGTTTCAGTCATTTTCCCCAACTGTTTGGAGATCATTTCTTCTACTTTCTCCTCTGTCAATCGTTCAGAACTTTTTCTGTGTGATTTTTTCCTTTTTTTCTTTTTTTTGTGTTTGGGGTCTAAGGATGGAGAGGTGGCCTGCACCATCTCCCCCGGGTCCTCCAAGTGTGAAGGGCCCGGAGGAGCGGGGACAGGCTGATCAGCTTCTGGTTTTGTTGTTGGTTTGAGACCTCTGGTTATGTTAGCATAAGAGTCAGCCGACCTCCCAGATTTTGGGCACTTTTTATATATATGCTCGAGAGCCGGACCGCAAGGACAGCAGTCACTGGACTCGGCCAGAATGGCTCTGGGGTGGTGAGAGTGACCAGATTTGTGTTTGTTTGGGTTTATCCAACACAGATATCTATGCCACTAATCACTAAACCCTGGCATGTTGCATATGAGAAGAAAGAGGATGAACTAAGCTCTATTCTGACTACTAATATAATAAGGAAATCTAACTATATAATATAATAATTATGAAAAACCATGTATTTTAGAGCCCACTGAAACAGGTTCAAGCTACTAAATAATTAATTTATCTAAACTCATACCACATTACACCGATCTTTCATAATGGATTAATACACTAAAGTAAGACCTTTCTATACATATACTATGTCACTATGTTAGATGACACAGTTAAAATATAATTAGCATTCAATGTCCAGTAACAAAAACAAGCCAGCCGAAAACCCGGTTTTAGGACTGAGTCCACACCGGTGGTCAGACGGACTGTGACGTTGACTCAGCGTCGGTGTAGCTTTCGTCAATGTTTTGTTTTGACGTCAAATAAAAGTAGCTAATTTGTTTGTAGGACATTGGAAGAGTTGTTTAGTAACAAAATTATGAAAGGATGGCTTTGATAAAATAGGTTTTATAGAGATAAGAGGTGACATAACTTGGCCGGTTAGATTGCCAGATTTTAGGATATATCAGCCATTCAATGTCTTAATTAACAAACTAATAAAGTGATTGGCATAACTGCAATAAGATTTTATTATTAGAATGACAATCAAAGAGAAGAAAAAGGCTAAATTATAAGTTTATTATTACTACTAGTTGGCCTGAGATTGAGGGGAGGCCGTTGGAGATTTGAAAAGCCGGGTCGCGTGATACGATTTGAATTTTGACATGTTCTAAAAATAGATATGATGTCATATAGCGAGGCGCGCGCGACTTGGAAAAAGGGCCTAGGCACACTTGTCGTATGCTAACTAGTATTGCGTGACAGGTAGGCCTTATGAAATACGGCACACTGTCACATAAGCAAGCAATTTGTTTCTCCCATCCGCAATGGAAACTTGGATATAAGAAAATTATGTCATACAAGAGAGTTGGTTTGCAGTTCATTTTCTTATAAGCAAGTTCTATTTACTTATAAGCGAATTACCATTGACAAAATTTTCTTAAAGACCCCCCAAATCACGAGTCAAAATCACGGGTTCCACCTGTTTTCCTTCTTATAGCTGGTACAAAATCTTGTTTTGACCAGGTTTGACTCCCATACAAATGCCCCCAAATTGAAAATGAAACATTTTTAAAGAGCAGCCTCAATTTGAAGTTGGGGGAATTTGTATGTGGGTCACAGCTACCCAGAAAAAAAACAAGGGATTTAATCGTGTTGGGTCAGTGTATCTTTAAAAGTGAGTTGGACCTGAACTGAAAGGATGTTCCGAGACAATTGAAGTCGTTCCAAAAAGGGAAAGTTTACATCAAACCAGTTGTGTCACAGACATTCTAAACAGTACAGGCACTAGATTACAAGACTAATTGAGTTGTTTTTGTTCCTTTATTATTCCATACTTTCCTTCAGTATTCTGTGCAAAATAAATGTTGAGCCGAAGAACAAAATATGAGTACTTTTGTGTTGGTGGTAGAGAGACAAGGGAAAAAACTTCAAAATGTTTTCTTATATCTGAGTTTCGGATATAAGAAAACTTGGATAAACAAAACAGCATCTCCTTGATTTTCTTATAACCGAGTTTTGCTGTATTTTGATTTGATGATGGGTTTATATTTAGTATTTTACGTTAGCTTTGACTTTGAAAAACGTCATCGGATAAGATAAAAAATACCATCAAAACTTTACTATATCCGAACATCGTTTATAAGAAAAACCTGTTATAGTAAAGGAAAACCTTGCTCCCCTGCACTTTACTATAAGCGGGGTGTATTGTACAATAAACCCGAGTTCGAATCTGGGTACAGGGGATTTTCCCTCTCACTCTGCATTAGGCCTTACGGTCAGAACCTGGAGTCTTTTGGATGAGACGATAAACCGAGGTCCCATGTGCCCATGCACTTAGCACACGTTAAACACAGTGGCAACGAAAACGTTATTTGGTAAAACATTTAGGTTAGGGATAGGTTTAGGGTCAGCTAAGTGTCAGTCTCATAACATACAATCAATTTTTATTTTTGTGTGTGGATTAGACGGTTTCAGGTTAGGGTTAGGGTTATGAATAGGGTTAGGGTCCGTTTAGTGTCAAACACACAAAACCAATAAACGTTGATGATTAAGCTGACCCTAAACCTATCCCTAACCCTATCCCAAACCCTATTCCTAACCCTAACCCTAACCTGAAACCGTCTGACACGAATGGAAGGGGCAGAGGAGGGGGCTATTCTTAACATTTGCCAGAATAAGGGACCGTAGGTGGCGTTCGTAGGCCTACCTGTTGCCAAACAGCGTTGAATTGATCCTTAAAGCACAACATTTACTTAATGCAGGGACCAACTGCAGAACTATGTTCATGGATTATACCAATAGAGAAAACCCGTCAACAGTTGTAAACCAAATCAGTCAACTATTGAAGACAGTCTGCTCTATCAATGTCTCGAAGTGTTCAAGAAGGTTAGGCATTTCAGAAATGTGTGCTCTTTTGTTTCACTGATGAACGGCTATGATGTTCCGTGAGCAAAGAAAAGAAAGAAGAAGAAACAGCAAACAATGATCTAGGCGTGGCATGATCATTAAGACAAGTATACAGTTTTCGTCACGCCAGTACCATTCATTACACATATGAAGAGTACAAACGCATCTGACATATTGCAACTTTATTCTACAGCTTTATGTCTGTCCAAACAAATTGTGGAGCCTGAGCAGAGTGATGTCTTCTTTTTCTTCAGCGGTCAATTCAGTTGGCAAAACCCGCCAGACTTGCAAACCAGTTGCAGGACGAAGTTCGCAGTCTTTTCCAGGTCGTGGTGGCTGATGCAGAACAGTACCACCTGTATCGTAAGTAGGAACATGTATATTCCCAAATGGTATGATCGTTATAATGCATGATCCTTACTATGTATGATATTGGATAATAAACAACTTCCGCTTTCCTGCTTGATCCCAAGAGCAATGGAGTTCCATGTGCTTCTATTGAATGAATGGAATCGTCTGTTAGTCAACCACCATCACTGTTAGACCACCATCACTCGCCACACAACATGGTGGCAGCGGTTTAAAGGTTTCTGCATCATCCTGAGTACATGATGGCTTTCAAGAATCCGGAACCGTTCAATTTCCGGGAGAAAGCGTCATGGAGGGCAAGATGGCAGAGATTTTACAACCTGCAGGACATGAGCTCCAAACCCCAGGAGGCCCAGGTGGATGCGCTGATCTACACCATGGGCAAGGAGGCTGGAAGCCAATTTAACAGGTTCCAATTCACTGACGCCCAGAAGAAAGACTATAAGCACGTCCTAGACACATTCAACACCTCAGAGGAACATTATACATGAACGAGCAACCTTCGGAAAGAGATCACAAAGGGATGGAGAGTCAGTGCACGATTATGTACAGGATTTGTATGAACTTGCCACATATTGTGAGTTCACAAATAAAGATGAAGCTATCAGAGATAGACTTATCCTTGGCTTGAAAGACTCTGACTTATCAGAAAAACTTCAGCTTGAACATGAACTAACTCTAGATGAGGCAATTACCTTGGCAAAACAGAAGGAACTCATGCAGCAGCAAGTGCACAACAGCGCTGTGAAGGAGCGCCTGCACCAATGTCTGTAGACTTTGCGGGAAAAAGCAGAGGTGGAAAGAAGCCCCCCAGACCACAACCCAAACCAAAGCCCTGGACAGACATGTGTACGCGATGTGGTGGACACCACAGCGCAAGTACTGTGTGTCCAGCACAAGGAAAGAAATGTAGGAAATGCAACAAACTGTCGCACTTCGCAAAAATGTGTAAATCTAAAAAGATCTATTACATAAATCAGGAGGAAAGTGACGACTACGGTGACAGTCATGAGACACACGAGGAAGAGTCAGAGAAGATGCATTCTTTCTGTTAGGGATTGAGATGTGTGAAGGGGACGACGAACCACCTCGGAAAGAGGAAATAGTCATCAAAGGTCAAAGAATCCAGTTCAAACTTGACAGCGGCGCAGATGTTTCTGTGATCAACAAGCAAACATGGGAGTCTCTTGGAAAACCCAAGTTTGGAGACACTCGACAAACTGAAAGGTGCTAGTGGTGATCTGAGAGTGTTAGGCTTCTTCAAAGAAACTTTGAACTATTCTCTCCAGACAGCTGTGTACGTTGTTGATGAAAGAGTGAAAAACCTTCTTAGTAGAGCAGCTTCTCAACAGCTTGGATTCATCAAACGCATTCATGAGGTGGAGTTTGGGGAAATTAACTGTCCTCCAGTGAAGATCAAGTTAAAAGAAGATGCTGTGCCATATTCGGTACACTCCGCACGGAGGGTGCCAATTCCGCTCATGAAAAAGGTGGAAGATGAACTGAAGAGAATGAAAGAAGGAGGAATCATAGAGGAAATCACTGAACCGACAGAGTGGGTGTCACCTATATATGGTCGCCGTTCAGAAACCCAACGGAAAGATTAGGGTGTGTGTGGATCTGAAAAAGTTGAACCAAGCAGTTGAAAGGGAGAAGTATGTCATTCCCTCTGTAGACGACGTCATGCACCAAATTGCTGGTTCTACAGTCTTCTCCAAATTGGACGCTGCAAATGGCTTCTTTCAAGTGAAGTTAGACCCTGAGTCTGCAAAGCTGACAACGTTTATAACCCATTTTGGTAGGTACTAGTTCACACATGTGCCTATGGGGTTATCGTCAGCCCCTGAGATCTTTCAGTGTATCATGACAAAGATACTGAGAGCTGAGACATTCAAGGAGTGGTTGTCTACTTTGACGACATTCTCCTTCACACCAGAACGAAGGAAGAACACGAAGTCCTCACCGCCAGAGTCCTCAAAAGACTGAAAGAAGTAGGGCTAAAGCTCAACGCAGAGAAGTGCGAGTTCAACAAGAGTGAGATATCGTTCTTAGGTCACCTGGTGAGTAAGGACGGTTACAGACCTCATCCTGAGAAGGTCAGTGTCATCACACAAATGGAAGAACCGTCAAATGTGCAGGAACTGAGACGCTTCTTAGGCCATGTGAAGTTTCTAGGAAAGTACATTCCTCACCTGTCTCATACTCTGAAGCCCATGTCGGAGCTCCTGGAAAAGGATCGAGTTTGGACTTGGGGCCCATCCCAGGCGGAGGCGTTCATGAGAGTGAAAGAGCTCATCACCTCTGCACCAACGCTGACGTTCTTCGACGCGAACAGGCCCACCACAGTCAGTGCAGATGCAAGTGCGTATGGCTGTTCTTCTCCAGGACTATGATGGAGTGTTGAAACCTGTGGCCTTCGGTTCAAGGACTTTGACACCAGCGGAGAAGAGATATGCCCAAATTGAAAACGAGTGCGAACGTTTCGAGAGGTACTTGGTAGGGCTGGACCGATTCTTGCTGGAAACCGATCACAAGCCACTTGTTCCTCTCATCAACAACGACATTTCTGAGTCGCCGATCAGGTGCCAACGCATGCTGATTCGTCTGATGCGTTTCAACGGGCAAGCACAGTACTCACCGGGCAAGCTGATGCATGTAGCTGATGCCTTGTCGAGATCTCCACTTAGGTCTCCAAGAGAGAATTCAGTGGAGCTTGATAAGGAGGTTCAGGCACATGTTGATAGCCTTCAGGCGTCGTGGCCGATTCGGGACAGCCGTCTCGAGGAGATCAGAAAGAAAACGCAGGAAGACAACCTCAAGGCAGCGTTTGACTACACTGTCAACGGATGGCCGGAGTACAAGGAAGACATGATTCTGTCAACGGATGGCCGGAGTACAAGGAAGACGTGATTCTAGCAGCACGAGAATTCTTCGGTGTGGGAGCTGAACTGAGTATTGTCAACGGTCTTCTTGTCAGAGGGAGTCGCATCGTGATACCGTTCAATCTGAGAAAAGAGGTGCTGGATAGAATCCATGACGGTCATCTTGGAATCAACAAATGTCGGGAAAGGGCTCGGAGCAGCAGGAGACCCCAGCAGAGCCGAGAGGTGAACCTCCTCCAGTGTCTTCACCTGACGAGAACCCTCCTGTACGCTTTACGCGACGTGGCCGTCCTGTCATCAAGCCAGCCAGATTCCAGTAATCGAGAGCTGTGTTTGTGTGTGAAGCAGCTTTGCTGCTTGAATGGGGTAGTGTAGCACTAGGCTTGCCCTGCTCGGGGCTGAGAGGAGGGGTCCCTTTCCCTCCCTCCCTCCGTTCTGAGCATACAAGAATCGTTAACCGCCCCCACCACCACCACCATCACTATTACCAGTATTAAAAAAATCATTACATTTTGCAGCTCAAAATTACTTAGTTTTTTAGGACTCCATCATGACATCAAGGGCGGGAGAGTTTTTGTTGCTACCCCCCCTTGGGATCAGATGGAACAAATAAAATTACTTATATTAATAATAGTAATGGAGGCCTCTGGCGATGTGTACCCCCACTTGTTAACAACATTATTATATAATATAATAGATTCTGACTGATTGAGACCGGGTTCGCCCACTTAAAAAACTAACTACCAGTGGTCAGGTTCCATGACCTAATTACACATAAACAAACAAAATTTTAATAGTAACTTTTAAATAAAACAAGTCTTGTTATTTATAAACTAACTTTTTAATAAAATTAAAAAAATTAAAATAAAACAAAAACAAACCTATTTTAACATATGTGAAAACTATTAAGGATATAATTATACTCTAACAAAACATCCCTATATTATTTACGTCACGTCCCAAGGGACAAGATTTAATAGGTTAGAGACGACGAACGACGAAAATGGAGTTTTACGTCCTCTTGGTCTGAATCAGACACATATGGGACATTTGTAAATACAAATATGGTGGGAACAATACTGGAGGCAATGCCCGGAGGCAGTACGAAACCAGTAAAGTCCCGATTTTTTAAAATTAATACAGATAGGTGTAGCGGTGACCACGCCTCGGTTAAACCTCATCGGCTATGGCACCGCCACTATTACTGACTTGAAAATAGGTTAGAGACCAGGATTATAGTATTCTATATACTTTTAAAAAAACCTATAAAACAAAGTATTATTTAATCGTAACTTTTAAAAATAACTAAATTTAATTAATTCTTAACACACTTTAATAAAGAGAGTAAATACAATAAGACTAAATAGCTTGTATGTAAAAGTTGTGTACATAATAATAATGTACATATTATTTTTAACAACTTTCTTTGGTTTTTTATTCTTTTAAAAACCATTAAATCTTTTACGACCACTTGGTCATAAAACTTGTACAGTTTTTTTTATGCAGGCCTCTGCCTCTTAATAATTTTAATAATAAAGCTCTTTTGAGCACAACATATGGATTTTTAAACAAAAAGCTCAGTTGAGCGTAAAGCATGAATTTTAACTGTAGCCCTGGTTTTTTTTAATCAGACTTCCTCCAATTAGCCGGACTTAAAGCAAACAGCCAAAATATTATTTACAAACAAAATATTTATTACAAACATAATTTTTTTTTTTTAAATTTAGACTTGTGCGCCCTAAAAATATTAAAACTTCTAAAAACTTTTTTATAATATAACCTATTAAAAACATATAAATTATAATTTCAAAATTATATCTTATTACTCAAAAAATCCACTTTTTTTCCGGAATCTTTACAATTTCAAATGCCCCAAATGGTCTTTTGACCCAGAAGGCGTAAAAACTCTAATTTTCTCTCACTAGGCTTGCCCCGTGTATGGTCATTTAGGGTTGCGCAAAAATGTGCCTATATGTGTTATGGCATTCAGCCATTTGTGTGTGAATTCAAGGCTCATTATTATGGAGAGCCGATATTCAACGCTTTGCAGTTGTGAAAATGAATATAACAAGAACGCTTTGCAGTTGTGAAAATGAATATAACAAGAACGCTTTGCAGTTGTGAAAATGAATATAACAAGAACGCTTTGCAGTTGTGAAAATGAATATAACGAGAACGCTTTGCAGTTGTGAAAATGAATATAACTAGAACGCTTTGCAGTTGTGAAAATGAATATAACGAGAACGCTTTGCAGTTGTGAAAATGAATATAACTAGAACGCTTTGCAGTTGTGAAAATGAATATAACAAGAACGCTTTGCAGTTGTGAAAATGAATATAACGAGAACGCTTTGCAGTTGTGAAAATGAATATAACGAGAACGCTTTGCAGTTGTGAAAATGAATATAACTAGAACGCTTTGCAGTTGTGAAAATGAATATAACGAGAACGCTTTGCAGTTGTGAAAATGAATATAACGAGAACGCTTTGCAGTTGTGAAAATGAATATAACAAGAACGCTTTGCAGTTGTGAAAATGAATATAACAAGAACGCTTTGCAGTTGTGAAAATGAATATAACGAGAACGCTTTGCAGTTGTGAAAATGAATATAACAAGAACGCTTTGCAGTTGTGAAAATGAATATAACAAGAACGCTTTGCAGTTGTGAAAATGAATATAACGAGAACGCTTTGCAGTTGTGAAAATGAATATAACGAGAACGCTTTGCAGTTGTGAAAATGAATATAACAAGAACGCTTTGCAGTTGTGAAAATGAATATAACAAGAACGCTTTGCAGTTGTGAAAATGAATATAACAAGAACGCTTTGCAGTTGTGAAAATGAATATAACAAGAACGCTTTGCAGTTGTGAAAATGAATATAACAAGAACGCTTTGCAGTTGTGAAAATGAATATAACGAGAACGCTTTGCAGTTGTGAAAATGAATATAACGAGAACGCTTTGCAGTTGTGAAAATGAATATAACAAGAACGCTTTGCAGTTGTGAAAATGAATATAACAAGAACGCTTTGCAGTTGTGAAAATGAATATAACTAGAACGCTTTGCAGTTGTGAAAATGAATATAACAAGAACGCTTTGCAGTTGTGAAAATGAATATAACGAGAACGCTTTGCAGTTGTGAAAATGAATATAACGAGAACGCTTTGCAGTTGTGAAAATGAATATAACGAGAACGCTTTGCAGTTGTGAAAATGAATATAACAAGAACGCTTTGCAGTTGTGAAAATGAATATAACAAGAACGCTTTGCAGTTGTGAAAATGAATATAACAAGAACGCTTTGCAGTTGTGAAAATGAATATAACAAGAACGCTTTGCAGTTGTGAAAATGAATATAACTAGAACGCTTTGCAGTTGTGAAAATGAATATAACTAGAACGCTTTGCAGTTGTGAAAATGAATATAACTAGAACGCTTTGCAGTTGTGAAAATGAATATAACGAACGCTTTGCAGTTGTGAAAATGAATATAACAAGAACGCTTTGCAGTTGTGAAAATGAATATAACAAGAACGCTTTGCAGTTGTGAAAATGAATATAACAAGAACGCTTTGCAGTTGTGAAAATGAATATAACAAGAACGCTTTGCAGCTTTCAAAGTGAAAGAAAAGACCTTTTGAAAGAGTGACTGATACATTTATTAAAATGATTGTTAAAAATTGATTAAGGTCACTTAATGATTTCAGAGTGCTGTGTCATTTAGAAAAAACAAAACAAAACCTTGTCTCAAAGTTCAAGAAACCCCAGTTAAAGTAAAAGTATGGTGAAAGATAAATAAATTGAAATATTCAACATTTCTCATAAAAGGGGGAAGATGTATCGTAAGTAGGAACATGTATATTCCCAAATTGCATGATCGTTATAATGCATGATCCTTACTATGTATGATGCTGGATAATAAACAACTTCCGCTTTCCTGCTTGATCCCAAGAGCAGAGCAATGGAGTTCCATGTGCTTCTATTGAATGAATGTTTCAAAGTTTCAAAGTTTCAAATTTATTTCCAAAAAAAGCCCCATGGGGGTACATGGAAGAGAAAGAAAGGAAAAAAAGAACGCAAAAAAACCCAACAAAAACAAAAACAAAACAAAAAACGAGATGCTATTCACAAGAAAAGCGCTCGATAAACAGGCTTGACTAACACTTCCAATCAAACTAGACAAAGGTTACAGCATGCAATGTCACTACAGTTCACAAAATTATGAACACAATACATCACATATTCTTTAGTATCTTTGTATCATAGCTAGTCGCTGCATACTACAGTATATCAATACAACATTAATGGAGAAAAAAAACCCAACCAAACCCCCCCCAAAAAAAAAACAAAAAAAAAACCCCGTCAGTTAAAGCAATCCGTAAGTTAAAGTCAATAGACCACCATCACTCGCCACGCAACCCCCCCCCCCCCCCCCCACCCCCACCCCCCCCCCCCAAACACACACACACACACACACACACACACGCACGCACGCACGCACGCGCGCGCGCGCGAGTTCTGGCGTCGTAGAACATCGTGGCCTGGGCAGAGTTGTAAGGCGTGTTCTGGGGTGTGGGTTCCTGACCCAAACGGACAGACAGTCATCTGTGTGGGTGAGTTTGAGTCGGTTGAGGTCCTAGTGATAGGCGTAGGCTATAACAGAACAGAACTGAACAGAAGAGAACAGCTGTTTATTGCCTGAGAGGTCAAAAACAATATACTTATTTACCCCAAAACAATAATAACAATTTAAACTAAAAATACTTTTTTTTTTAAAGGCCGGGGATCAGAGCTGTGTGTTTCCTTTAGTGTGGGAAACTCAGCTGTGGGAATCTTGTTTTCTACTTTTCACTCAGTTCCTCTCCTGTACATTAACCTGAACATGCATTCTCTCTCTCTCTCTCTCTCTCTCTCTCTCTCTCTCTCTCTCTCTCTCTCTCTCTCTCTCTCTCTCTCTCTCTCTCTCTCTCCGTCTCTCTCTCTCTCTCTCTCTCTCTCAAAACAAAACAAAAACTACTTCTTATAATTTCAGACGTAAAAAAGGAACACGTGTTTATAGCCATGATCCCACGATCCCTTGGATCTTTTGTTTAGTAGGCCAATTATTTTGCTCCTTCTTTAAAACAATCATAAATTAGTTTTTATATTCATTTTTGGTGGCATTTATATTTAATTAAATTACTTATGTTCTGGCTATGTGAAGAGACATTGCGCAATGACTTGAGAGAAAACAGACCTCAAAGAATCATGTCAAGCTCAATGGGCTCGTTGATAAGTTTCCGTGGTAAGAAGACAAAATACTGCATGACTTTGTCGGTTTGATTTGATTGTCTTATTTTTTACCCACTCATTTGAGTACTGGCTTAGTGGTGTGGCCCTGCCTACAGCACGCAGTTTGAATACAAATTTTACGGAAGCGTGAGTTAATGAGAGTGACGTGTGCATTACCACAATTGTTATAAAATAAAGTACGTGCACGGTGTAGTCTAACAGGCTTTTAGTAGGCTATGTACAAATGGCAGGTCTATACTTCTCTTATTCTTTCCTTTGCTGAGTTCACTGTACAACTATCAAAAAGGGTTACCTTCCGACTTTGGTTTTCGCACTGCTCGCAGAGCCGACTTTACTTTACGCTAGAGAATAGGCCACAAATCTGACATAGTATCTTCATAAATTCTGCCCTGAATTTAGACCCTGTTAGACAATACAAATAGAAGTTGACAGCGCTATTGTAGAGCCACAAAGTGTTGCTTATTGCTAGGAAGACTCGATAATGCCAATTCTTAATGGGATCATCCAAATCAATATACGGGTACATGATGGTATTAATTGTTATCGGTGTTGTTAGGAGGAAAAAAGAAAAGCTTGTAGCAATCAGTGTGACTGTCAATGAGGACATTTTGTGTTGTCTGGAATCCTGGGTTTCTTGCCGTGCAGAGAGATGCCTGCTAGTTCTGACAGACCTGACAACCGTCCAGATGAGAGCGCTGTTGCTGACCACCAGTAACGTGAATGGTACAAAAGAACACTCGGCAAAGTCAACCCAACACCAAACCATTCTGAAAAACCAGGTGTATGTTTTGGATGCAGCATTATGACTGCATACCCGTCGACTGGTTATATCAAATCCATAGAATATATGACAATGGATTAGAAGCATAGCAACAAGTATAACACCAGCAGTGATTCTTGACTTCCTGATGGTCCACACACTATTCACTCGCAGTGGCCACAGCACAGAAGCCGCTCTGAGTGAGGTGAGCGCCACAAGCATCCAGGGAGAGAGAGCCGCTGTCAGGTATGTCATCATCATACTAAGTTTGCACTGCCAGGAGCCGAGTGTGGCAACGAATGGCACTTTGAATTCTCTGCTGAGAACGCCGTTCAGGGGATTTAAGAACAACAATAGCTGGTCAGAGCAGGCCAGAGCTTGGAAGAACACACTAGTCGTTGATGCAGGAAGACGGAACATGATCAGACTAACCATACAGTTCCCAATAATACCAAAGGTCAGCACAGTAATGTCGCCAATTTCCCCGATCTTCTGTGCAGCAATCATATATGGCCAGAGCTGATCACCCCACGCCTCCCATTGACTGGCTTTCAGCGTGCTTGGTGTTTCAGAAATACGAGTCAGTAAGTTTTCCATATCACAATAGTTGGTGATATTAGGAATAATGAACTTGTGTCTGGTTTTACTAATACATGGAAAGTTACAATATCTAGTGAAGTTGTGTGCTTTTAAATGTCACTACGCAGTGATTGGGGTTTAATTTGCTTGGTGTTTAAGCAATTTAACCCTTTCACCGCCAGCCATATTTCAGCCAAAAATGTCCATTAAATTTACCTGGGTAGAGAACAAAATCCATCTGCAGTATTGGGGATTCTTCTGTGACATATATAAAATAAGGTCTATCCTTACTTCCCAAAACTGAGACAATAGGGTCTTTGGATAATAGACCCCTATTTGATGCCTTTTAGTAGCATTGGTGTTAAGACACTGTGTTGCTAAAATGCGACTTTGGTGGTGAAAGGGTTAAGTCAATAAGTGACTGAAGCAATGTGCTGTGGAAGTACATGTGAACCACCTCTGCAAAGTTTTGTACTTTCGTCTCAGAAGAATAGGCAAAATTCGTTCTTATCTCTTAGTTGACTCTGCAAACAAACTATGTGTCTCTTTAATTATTTCTAGAGTTGACTACTGCAACTCCCTCTTGGCTGATCTTCCCAAAAAGCTGATGTCCAAACTCCAACGCATTCAAAATCACGCTGCCAGACTTGTTCTTAGAAAGAGTAAACGATCCAGTGTTACTGAGCTACTGAAGACCCTGCACTGGCTCCCAGTGAGAGCCCGCATTGAGTATAAAATTTCCATCATTTGTTTTCAGATTGTCAATCTTGAATGTATGCCATCCTGTTTATCTGATCTTGTCTGTCCTTACACGCCCTCAAGAGCTCTCCGATCTCAGGATGCCAACCTTCTCTCTGTCCTCCGCTTCTCTCTCAACTCCTTTGGCAAAAGAAGTTTCTCTGTCTTTGGCCCTGTCACTTGGAACTCTCTACCAATAACTCTCCGCCAAATCCAGTCTCTACCCACCTATAAAAAACACCTGAAAACACACCTCTTTCAAAAAACATCTGTAAAACAGCGTTTTTGCCCTGTCAATCATGCGCATGAGTTTGTGTGTCTTTGTAGGGGAGGGCGAATTGAATTAGTGTTGCTTAAAGTCTTAGTACTTTTAATCTTAGAAATATGAATTTATCTTGCTTAATGTTTTAGTGCTTTTATCTTAGAAATGTGAATTTGTATATTGCTTAATGTTTTTAGTGCTTTTATCTTATGACTTCTTATTGATTATGTTCTCTTTGTTTCCTTACGCTCTGTCTGCCTGTCCTCTCTTCCTCTCAGCCCCCCCCCCCCCCCCCCCTGTCCTCCTCTGTCTCTCTCTCTCTCTCTCTCTCTCTCTCTCTCTCTCTCCTCTCTCTCTCTCTCTCTCTCTCTCTCTCTCTCTCTCTCTCCTCTCTCTCTCTCTCTTCTCCCACCTCTCTCTCTTTCTCTCCGTCTTATTCATGCCAAAGATTATTCCGCCCACTTGTCTCCGTCTTTTTTGTCTGCCCCCCCCCCCCCCTCTAACTCCCTGCTCCTCTCTCTCTCTCTCTCTTCTCTCTCTCTCTCTCTTTCTCTCTCTCACTCGTCTCTCTCTCTCTCTCTCTCTCTCTCTCTCTCTCTCTCCTCTCTCTCTCTCTCCTCTCTCTCTCTCTCTCTCTCTCTCTCTCACTCTTGTTGTCATTAAATAATGTTACTTTTATTCTAAACATGGTGTGCCAATTTTTTTTATAATTTTTTTTTATATGGTTTAATCAGTGTGTGTAAAGCGTGGAGAGCTTGCTTTTAGCATGATATTTATCGCGCTATGTAAATAAAATTATTATCATTATTATTATTATTATTATTATTATTATTATTATTATTATTATTAATAATGTTTGTGTGTCACGATAATAGGTGATGTCAGGAGTACAGAACCTGCGCAATTCAGGATTATTGGGGGGCATGAGAAAACTATTGAACTTGCGTGAGATATATGACACTTTCTGTTTCCCAACAAGTTAATAGTGTGCATGAAAGCAAGTGTACAAATTGTAAGCCTACATGAAGATCAGCCGATCAAAAATAGAAATGATAATGTTTCTCTTTTTCTCTTACTAAAGTCACTGAAAGTTGAACGTTGAAAGATACTGATGTGAAAATTATGTGGTTGCCACTACAACAAGTTTACGATGTTTTACATAAAAGTGGTTGATCCATTTCTAAGCCTACATCATGAAGACCTGAGTTATTTTAAAATAAAGAATAAGAATTGACCTTCTCTTTCCCCTTCTGAAAGCTCATAACGCTGAAAGATAAACTGAAATTGTTGCACTTTGACTGCCAATATATCTTGAAGGTGTAAAAACGAAAATTAAAAAAAGATCAATTTCTAAGCCCTTACAATGATCACCTGATCAAAAGAACTGGTTAAATTTAACTCTCTCTCCCTTTCTCTCTGTCCCTTTCCCTCTCTCTCTTTCTCCCTCCCTCTCTCTCTCTCTCTCTCTCCCTCTCTCTCTCTCTCTCCCCCCTCTCTCTCTCTCTCTCTCTCTCTCTCTCTCTCTCTCTCTCTCTCTCTCTCTCTCTCTCTCTCTCTCTCTCTCTCTCTCTCTCTCTCTCTCTCTCTCTCTCTCATGTGTCTGTGTGCGCGTGCGGTTAACCTAAAAACTCGTGCGGTTGATTTATAGGCTGACTGTTTCAGTGAATCATCTATCTGTGCTGCTTACAGGGCGCCGTCCACAGATTTAAGGCGTTTGATTTATTTGTTTCAGTCAGGTGATACTGAGCAAGAACAAATATTGATGCCCGCATACGGGAGGCTGTAAAGAAACTTTAAACAAGTGGTTCAATAATGTGACATCTCAGGTACAGCCAACCAAAAAAATGGTTTGAGAAATAAGCACCGATGTCTGTCTGTCTGCCTGCTCTGTTTTTTGTTTTTTTGTTTTTTATCTCTGCATCTCTGAGAGTTTTACTTAAGCGCACGTGCACACACACACACGCACGCGCACACACACGCACGCACGCACACGTGTGTATATCAATGCACACTTTCGGACCAAACTCGACTACTGGGTACTTGCTTAAAAACTGGTTTGGGGCTATTTCATGACATATTTAAAGGCATGTTACTCTTACAAAAACCTGGGTCCAAAGTTTTAGACCCAGTACGTTTCTTAAACCCACTGCTAAGTTCATCATATTGAAGAACCCGGTAGGAGGGTTTTGAACACACACACACACACACACATACACTCACACATACACGCGCACACACACGTACACGCATACACACACATGCATGCATACAGACGCGTGCACGCACAGAGGGAGAACTGTCTTGTGAGCAGCGTAAATAATGTTGTCACGACTTGGAGTCATTGTGGTTGTATGTGTAGCGAACAGGTGTCACTGTGACTAGGTAATGGGTTAAAAGGCTAAGTCTCTAGGGAAGACTTTTAGTGTGTTAAATTTTGAAGTAGAAAATTTGCCTTTAGCCCACTACTCTAGGGTATGGGAGGTGAGCAACTTTCCCGGCCCCTTTTCATCTAATAAATTTATATTTGTGCCCGGGTTCTGGCTCGTATGATTGTAAGAAATACAAGTGGTTGATTTGCTCTAAATGGCAGACAGAGAGAAGTAGGGTTTTGCATGAAATTTCAAGACTTCCACTCTCATCAGTCTGACCAAAGGGTTCAGAATTATTTGACACTTGTATTTTATTTACTCACAAAATCTGCATAAGATTATGCAACAATAATAATAAAGCAGCTCAATGGCGCCAAAACAAAATATGAATGAAAAACAATGAAATCCGAAAGGATTTACAAGACTTTTGTCTTTCTAGAAGGTTAGCCCCAAGCGGGAAGGGTCACTAATTATCTTCAGTGTCAGGAGGAAAGTTCAAATGATTGGCGCGGTCCTGTGGACTTAGCTGTTGTCAAGTTCCTCCGTAGGGATCGGCGAGTGCTGGGTTGACTCGGCTTGCTCGTCAGGTGAGAGTAGCTCCCAGTCGTTCCGGTTACGGCGTCGCAGGATGGCACGGTTCAGGCGTGGTCTCCTCGCGGATTCTGGGTGCGGGGCGTCTTGGCGGCGTTCCCGTCTTGGTGCTTGTGAGTCCGGGATGATCGTCCGGCCCACGATGCCCTGCTGATAATCACAGGAGAAGGTGGATGTAGGTCTCTATGGCTTAGAGACAAGGGGCTTCAGTCGGCAGGGAATTAGTGGATCCCAACCGGCTAGAAGGCTGCCCTTGTACAATAGCACTAAGAACAAATAAACTGAATTTCAGTTAACAAACTGAGATCAGTAAAACATAAAAGGTGTACAGGAATCAACTGGTAGGATTCAGTACCCGGCTAGATCAAAGTCTATGATCAAGCCAACATCAGGAAAGGAATGTTATCATAGTTAGCAAGGTTGCAACCCACAGGCTTCCTACTAAAAATATACAAAAGGGTTAGTAGGCATAAAATCCGGTTCTGGTACCAAAAGAGTTAAAGTCAAAAACACACACACAAATAATCAGTGCACATAATTAGAACAGAATGTTTACCACTTCTTTTCAATAACATATCTACTCCTTATTCATCATTGAACATAGGATCTAGATCAAAAATAGGATCTAACAAAAACAAATCTCAATCACCAGCCATCAATAATACTCACTAGTTGGGCTATTAGGACTGGCTGGGAGAGAGGTTGATTCTGCAATGTTGCTCCAGCCAGGTTTCAGCGTCTTGTGAGAGAGAATGTGTAGGCTGACTTTCCTCCCTACTTAAATTTTCCCCTCCAATTTTAAATACCCGAGGGCCTGTGGTTGGTTTATAGCAGTCGACAAATCACAAGATGATGCTATAATATTATGCATACTTGTACAGAACAATCACGCGCCGGTTACATCATTGGCATGTGTCACATTCCTCCTTCCTAATGCGGCGCGTCATCTTCCTCTCCCTATCGTGATCGGGAAAGGAGATACGGGGAACAAAGGAAGACCACCAATGTGGGTGTCACCAGAGGAGAATCCCGTGATCAAACAGATATCGCTTCAGAATCGGCGCGTTGTTTGATGTTGAATTGTAATTAAAGTGGCGGCCAAATAAAGAAAGGGGAGGGGGGGGGGGGGTGTTTAGAGATGGGGGGGGGGGGTGTAGATAAAGAAAGTGGGGTTGAGCGTGACACATTGTCACAGTCACCTAGCATGCATGAAACAGGACTAGGCGTCTATATAATAATAATAATAATAACAGTACATTTATATAGCGCTTTACCTCAGATGAGCCCAAAGCGCTTTACAATCAATTATTCATCAACAGATAACAAAAAAGACAACATTCAAGAGTGACACCAACCACCAACGGTGCATATGCAAAGCAACTCTCTCTCTCTCTCTCTCTCTCTCTCTAACACACACGCACACACACACGCACACACACACACGCACACGCACACACACACACACACGCACACATATAAGCACACACAATTATTGACGCCAACTCGTTCATACCCCATTCGGTAAGTCACAGCAACTGAGCCGCATGGACTGACCACATACACCAACACACATACACAAACACCCTCACACACAACGTACTGCACGCAGACAGACACGCACACAAACACACACATGTGTGCACACACAACCCACAAAACCAAAATACACACAAGCACACATACATGCTCCACAGACACACACAAACACACAACACAACACACACACACACACACACACACGCACGCACCACAAAACACAGCACAAAACCTCTTAAATCAATCTTCCCTCACGTGCACACAACGATAGACAACTGATCAAATATTTAGGGCGCAGCAGGAAAAAAGATGGGTTTTAAGAGAGGTTTGAAAAATATCCCTCATATCCCCATTCGGAAAGAATATATTTTTCCATTTTATCTTCAAAATGTGTGTCTTGCAAAAAAAAAGACTGAGTGTTTCTTATTTCTTAAGTAATGGAATACATCTCGTCTCTTGTGTTTGTTGTTCAGGCCCTGGCAATTAACAGAAACAACTGATATACTACTATCCATAAATATTGCTTAAAATAAATAAAAAATCCACCGAGACATTGCACACTGTACAAAAAGATGATACGATCTAGAATCCGATAATATTGAATGTATGTGGCTACAAATTAAACCATCTAAAGCATCACCCGTCCTAGTAGCTGGGTATATATCTGCAGGAGATCGAGAGAAGCAATGGAAATACCGAAAAGGCGCGGCTACCACCATGCCCTGTTGCAGAAAGCCCTGGTTCGTGCCTCAAAGACCAGTCGGGACACAGCTCTTCAATACAAGCAGCAGACCCAGACCTCGGAACGAGTGCCCTTCGTGGTGACGCGCAGCCCCTCCCATTCCCCACTTGCCCACTGGCTCAAACACCTCATGCCCACCATTCTTCTTCTTCTTCGTCATCGATCGCTCAGACAGGAACCCCAGTGGCCCAGACGAAGGCTGCCGTCCGCCAAAAGATCCTCCAAAGAGCCGAAGATCCTTTTCCCGAACCGGTGTGTCCGACGGCCAAGTTTCGTCTCGCAGGTTCTGGAATAATCGACAATCCTGAAGGATTATGACCAACATTCATGTCAGCGGCACCACAGGGGCACACAGGGGAGTCTCCAATGTGGAGCTTTGTAAACATGTGATGCCTGCGTCTGGAGTGTCCAGTGCTCAGTCTTGTCAAGATTACTTGGTCTTGTCTGGAGAGGTGGTGGTAGGCATCACTGGCAGCCCACCATTCACAAAAGCAGAAGGATTCAGCAAGCCATGCCCCTTCCCCCATCGTTGGAGAGCGAGTGGGAAACAATCTCCGCAACATGCTGATGCCCTCCCCCCCCCCCCCCCCCCCGCCCTTCATCCACCAACCAACCAGGAGCCCCCAGGATGCCACCGATGTGAGTGCAGGAGGTGCGTGCTGTGCCACACCCACCTTGTGGACACTAAGACGTTCATGAGCGTGCGTAGTGGCCAGACTTTCCACATCAGAGATAGCTTGGGGTGTAAGAGCACCAATGTCGTCTACCTCGTCGACTGTGCCCAATGCAGAGCAGTTCAATATGTAGCTGAGACTGATCAAGCTGTCCAACACCGGTTTCACGAGCATAAGGAACAGGTCTTCCACTAGCGTGCCCGCCTCCCAAACCAGCGACAAGCGTGTGGAGGCACTGGTCGCCAAGCCCTCAAAACAAGAGACTCGCAAGACCGCTCAGGGTGTTAAATATAAATGTTCAATCTGCTATTAGCAGGAGAGCTGATATACCACACCTTCTCGACAGCATGAAGCCTGGTATCATCCTGGGCACGGAGACATGGCTAGACCCCTCCATTCAAGACACAGAATTCCTTCCTGATCGTCACTCCTACAAAGTATACGGGAAGGATAGGCAGCGTGGTGGAGGAGGTGTCCTTGTTGCTGTTCATTCCACCCTCAACAGCATGGCAGTTCTTGAATTGTCCACAGACTGTGAGATAGTGTGGGCAAAGATCCAGCTCCGGGGAAAAAGAGCACTGTATGTATGCTCTTACTATCATCCAAAAGTCAGCAACCAGGAGAGCCTTTCTCAGTGGGAAGGCTCGGTGATCCAGGCAGCCAGGATACCCAACGCCCTTCTGCTCATCTGGGGGGACCTTAACTTCCCTGGTTGGGACTGGCCCACGATGACATTGAAGCCTAGATCCCCCTACCCAGACCTTCATCATAAACTTGTCAACATCATCCATGACCACGGCCTGGAGCAAATGGTGATGCAACCAACGGTTATGCGACGTATGAGCGAGGGTCATAATAGCGAGTCCCGAAACAGCGAGAACACAACAGCGAGTTCCAAAACAGCGAGTTCCAAAACAGCGAGTTCCAAAATAGCCAGTGGGACATACCATCGAAAGGGACGAAATAGCGAGTGCTATTTCAGCGAGTCCCGAAACAGCGAATTTTTTTTTCACGATGAGTTTACTTAGGTAATCGTGAGTGATTATTTTTTTTTGAGCGTGGATAGCGAATCCAGAAATAGCGATTATTTACTTTTTTCACGTGTGAGTTTATATCCGACTTTGGTCACCGTGAGGATATTATTTTTAACATTTGAGCGTGGACATCAGTTCTTGTTATTGAATATTCACTGACTTTCTTGAGTAGTGTTAAGAACATCGTTGGGCCGTAGTTGCTATCACACAGACATTTCACATATTTCATCTCAACCAGTTTGACTAAGTTGCTTTAACATGGCGGAAACGATAACAACGCAAAAGGGTAAACCTTTGCTTGTGTACAATGGATTTTCCTATCGTGTTGATAGACAGAACAAGACAACCATTAACTGGAGATGCACGACATCGAAGTGCAGTGGAAGAGTGACAACAAACCTTGAACACCACCCTCCACCGGATGATAAATCTCTCCATAGCCACCCTGCTGATCCAACATTTGTAGAGGTACGGAGATCAGGTGTCCTACAATCTAGAATTCAATGTAGCGTAGGCACTTCAATGACCCAAGTAAACAGTCGCCTGCACTCAGAGAGAGAGAGAGAGAGAGAGAGAGACAGAGAGAGAGACAGAGAGAGAGACAGAGAGAGTAATCTATTTTTTTGGTTAAATTTAAACTTTCCGTGGAGCATTTTTCGTCATTTCAATTTGCACCATTACCTGTGTTTGTCTTTTTAATAACTTGAAATAAAGTAACAAATATTGAAACATATGACAATTGGTTGCTTTTATATTTTCTGGAGAACTCGCTGTTTTGGAACTCGCTCTTTCGACTGTCTCTGTTATGGTATCCTCGCTATTTTGTCACTCACGCTGTTTTGGGACTTGTTGTTTTGGGATTCGCTGATTTGGGGCATTCGCGGTTTTGTCCTCGCTGTTTTGGGATGCGCTGTTTCGGGACTCGCTATTGTGGGATCTCCTGGCCGCAACCAACAAGGCAGGACAACACCCTGGACCTTCTTCTCACCAATAACCCCCAGCTCGTGCGACGAGTGGAGACTGTGCCTGGCCTTTCTGACCACTGTATTGTATATGCTGCGCTTAACATGACAACACCCAGGAGGAAGCGTGTTGAGAGATCCATCAGCCTATACAGCAAGGCGGACTGGGACAGCCTGAGACACGACATGATCAAAATAGGAGAAGAAGTGGAGGCAAAAGGGGAAACCACCAGCACAGAAGAACTTTGGGAGACTTTTAAAACTGGTCTCGCGCAAGCAATGAGTGCACACATTCCTCGCAAAATACTGCGACCCCGTACCGATGTCCCATGGATGACTCCTGCTTTGCGACATCTGATAAACAGAAAGAACAGGGCCTACAAGAAATGGAAGAAGGCCGGCACTGAGGAACTCAGAGAGGAAGTCAGAACGTGCAGAAGCGATGTACAACGCCAACTTCGTCGGGCATACTGGGAATATATCAACAGTACCCTGACAACAGAGACCACTGACCATACCCCAAAATACAAACGCTTCTGGGCCTACATAAAAAAAACAGAGGACATCCAACACTGGAGCGGCTCCCCTCAAGGTTAACATAACTGATCTGCTGATCGCAGACCCCAGAGCAAAGGCAGAGGCCTTGAACAGCCAGTTCCAGTCGGCATTTAGTGAGGGCAAGAATTACACCCGAGATGAGTTCATAGCAAAATGCAGCATGGATGACAACATGCTACCCAGTGCTCGACTCTGTGACCGTCTCAGAGGAAGGACTGGACGCCTCCTCCAAAGCCAACAGTCCTGACGAAATCAGCACCCGGGTACTGAAGGAGCTATCTGCAAAGAGTGCCCCCATCCTCACAAGGATCTACCAGTCCTCTATCAGAAACAGTCAAGTTCCATCAGACTGGAAGGATGCCCTGGTCTCTCCGATATTTAAGAAGGGAGAGCACTGTGACTCTGCTAATTACCGGCTTGGTCTCAGCCTGACATGCAATGCCTGCAAGATCCTGGAGCATGTCATGGTCAGCTCCATAATGAAGCACCTGGAGTCGAACAAGATCCTGTCCTCCCAACAGCATGGCTTCAGAGCGAAACGCAGCTGCTAGAGACTCAGCTCATCGTAGCTCATCAGATCAGATCAGATCAGAAAGTAGGGACATGGTTGAATAGCGGTTAGGCTTTTAAAGTCCATCGTTTTGTGCAATTGTATTTGTAATGTGTACAGTCATTCAAGGTCTATCGATTGCTCAGTCATGTTTTTTGATGATTGAAAATCAATCGTCATGAGTCATATAATAACACTTTATAATTTTCTCACTTATCTAATAGATTTTTTGAAAGAGTTAGTATTTAGTGCCACTTTTTTATATTAGTAGGTAATTAATTTTGTTCCATAGGGGTGCCACTCTGTTACTGAATGAAAATTTTCTTGTGTTAGTATAACAATGTTCAATAAACATTAGTTTTTGTTAGTTCTATTTCTTGTTTTGTCATTGTTTTGATAATTTGAAAAATCAAATGTGTCTATAGTGCGTCCAATGCAGTTAAAATTTTGTTATAACATTGACATACAGATCACCACGCTTATATCTTCTAGCTTTCAATGATGGTAAACCTAGGTATTTAATAATATCGCTGTAAGAGTTCGTTTTAGAATTTCGTGAATTAACTTTGTTGCTCTCCTCTGTACTTTTTCCAATCATAGATGATTGCCGTTTTAGGTGTGGAGTACCAGATGGTATTTCCATATTCTAGACGGGGTCTTATCAAACCCTTATACAGCATGGAGGAGATCACAGTGAGCCTTGAAGCAGGACAGCAAACAGACATCCTCATCATGGACTTTGAGAAGGCATCTGATAAAGTCATCCACAGCCTTCTGCTACATAAGCTACACACATATGGCGTACGAGGCGAAGTGAACAGATGGGTGGCGGACTTTTATTTATCTGCGGCCGGCGCCAGTCGGTCGTCTTTGAGGGCACCCAGTCAGACTATGTGAGTGTCCAGTTGGGAGTACCGCAAGGATCAGTGCTCGGCCCATGCCTATTTCTGGTCTATATTAATGACTTACACAGAAAGGCTTTCATCGAACGCAAGACTGTTCGCTGACGACACCACAGTTTACCGACTCATTTTCTCGGGAGAGGACCATGCCCATTTAAAAGAAGACCTCCAGCGCCTTGAGGAATGGAAGAAGAAATGGGACATGAAATTTCACCCGAGGAAGTGTCAAACGTTGCCTGTCACACGAAGCAGGAAGCCATCGCACTACTCCTACCAGCTTCATGGTCACACCCTGGACACTGTGCAGTCGGTGCAGTACCTGCACTCTACAGGCAAACGGGAGCTGGGACGCCCATCTGAGCGCCATCACAGCAAAGGCCAGCCAGACACTAGGATTTCTCAGGCGAAACCTCAAGATAGCCTCCACTGAGCTGAGAGCAAAAACCTATATGGCCTTTGTAAGGCCGCTTCTTGACTACGCCTGCTCAGTGTGGGATCCCTCCACTCAGAAAAAAACATCGACAAAGTGGAGCAGATTCAACGAAGAGCTGCGAGGTTCGTCTCGAATCAACTATCGTAGGGGGAAAAAAAAAGACCCAGCATCACTGATATGGTACAGAGGCTTGGCTGGAATCCCCTGCAGCTACGCCGGCAGGTTGCAAGGCTCACCATGATGTATACAATACAGAATGACATGGTGAGCATCAACAAAAACAAGCTTGAACCACAGCCAGAGCGACAAAGAAGAGGACACTCAACAATTCCTTGTTCCCCAGTGTCGCACACAGTACAGACAAAGTTCCTTTTCCCACATACTATCAGGGAGTGGAACGTCCTGTCACCAGCAGTAGTTGAGGCCAGAACCCCAGAGAGCTTTAAAATTTGTGACCAGAATCTGGCAACACCTCAGTGGACAACCTCTTCTTCCGGCGTAAGTGGTATAGAACCTCCCAGTTCCGTGCAAAATAATCAAAGTGTTGATTGTGGCCACACATAGCCTAAGAAAGAAGCCCTCGCAAGACTGACCACAGGTGGAGGACCTGAGGTGATGGCATTGAACAGGAGATACTGGGGCCATATCCTTCAGGAAGACTGCCCCACAGTGTGGAGGACATGAAGGTGATGGTATTGAACAGACTATACTGGTGGCACAAGCATCTCAGGAAGATGACCACAGTGTGGAGGACCATGAGGGTGACGATATTTGAACAGAGACAATGGGGGCATCACTTCAGCAAGACTGACCACAGTGTTGGAGGGACCTCAGATGTGACGGTCATTGAACAGAGACACTGGTGGCCCATCACTTCAGCAAGAATGACCACAGTGTGGAGGACCGAGGGGGTGCGTAATGAACAGAGACATGGTTGGCCAAAGCACTCGAGCCAGACTGACCACCGGTCTGTAGGACAGAGGGCGACAGTTAGCGACAGATCAAACAAAGAGGGGACTGCAGCTGTCACCCCCAGTTTTCCCCCCTCCGACGCCGACATGAACGCTTCTGGCGACAGACAAGCGTGTTAAAACAAACTATACCAATGACGTATAGTTGACATGAAAACGTTCAAATGATGATGGGGCGTTGATTGGGCTGCATCGGTCCTTATTCCTTCTGAAGTTTCAGCTCAGTGATAAGGACTTAGTACCCCAGTAGGACTCAGTACGCTGTAGTAAGACTGATCACATGGTTAGTAATGACAGGTGAAGATATCCGTATCCCACTTGACCCCGACCAGTACTGACCGATGACAGAATAACCCCTGATATGATGGATTTTGCTTCTCACACAGTCAAGAGATTATATCCCAGGGCCCATTTTCCAAATGCTCTATCAGTGTCTTTTTCTGCATCTGCATATCGTTAATTAGGGCCACATCGGTGGCATATTTCATAACGAAACTATCGGGGAGAGCACACCCTATCTTTTTTTCATTTAGTTTTGTTCATGCATGATTGCAACTATTGTTTTCGATTAATTTTATCTGGCAGGCAAAGGGTAAACTACTCAGTTACCAAGGGTAGGACAATCTGGTACTTTGTTGTAATGATATTACCCAAGGGGGACAATCTGGTACCATTGTTGTAATGATAAAACCCAAGGTGGAAATCTGGTACTTTTTGTTGTAATGATATCTTACCCAAGGGTGGACAATCTGGTACTTTTGTTGTCAATGATATCTACCCAAAGGGTGGAAAACTGGTACCTGCTCTGTTCAATTGCTGTCCATTCATCTAGTCTGCCTACCTCTCTGATCGCGTTACCTGTACTCACCCTCCAGGTCTCTCCGTTCCTTTTTCTGACAAAATATCCTTTCTATTCCTCGTACTAACACAAGACAAATGGTGAACGATCATTTCTATTTCATCGCCCTTCTGTTGGCACACCCTACACCATATGAACTCGTTCTTCCTAAATTTTCCAAGCTTTCCAAACCGCTCTAAACACTCACTTCTTCGGCAATACCTCTGATTTCTTCACGTCAGTTTCCTGCTTAAAATGATGTCCCCACATTGTGGGTGGGGGGTGCGCGCGCGTGTTGGGGTGTTGGGCGTGTGCGTGCGTGCGTGTTGTGGCTGTGTGCATGTTTGGATAGTTGATATTGGAATAGTTATTTAGGATTTTTGTATTATTTAAAACAATCTGTGAAGCGCGTGAGCTCAAGAGGAGAAAGGTGAGCTATATAAATGTTATTTCGTTTATTATTATTATTCGTAATGATACTACCCAAAACGACCAGCATGACGTGGTGCAGTCACTAAAGGGAGCTGCAGTTCGAGGCTCACCGAATCGAGGACAGCCCAGCACGCCGAGAAGCGCGAAAAACAATCGCGGCCAAAGCCCAGCAATTCTCAAACTCCAAAGCTCCCCCAACTCTCTTTCTGTCCCACGTCACTAAAAAAACCTTCAGGCCCGACATCGGTCCATCAGTCATCTCGTACCCACCCACATCCGGGAACCCTTGGACATTGGAACTGTTGACGGATGCGCGTCACCCTCCGGGACGACGGACGAACATCATATACCCAAATGCACCCACCGATGCTTCCCATGTCTGGAACTCCTTGCCTGTTCACTCGTCACAATCAGCACTTCCCGCTTCAAAAACCAAATGAAAACTCACTTGTTTTAAAGAGCTTTCCTCTGTAATGTTCACATTAATTAGATGATGATCGATTGAAGGGGTGCGTTAGCCCAAGTGCGTTGTGAACGGTGAATGTGAGCGCCTTGAGTTTAAAACTTATAAGAAATAGTATGTATTATTATTACTAGCGAACGCCGAATACCAGACGCCTGTAACGGTAATGCCAAGTAATGGTACGCAGAGTACAGCAAATTTAAGCGATTTTGGTAAAGAAAACGGGGAGTTATAAGGTCCCGTTTTGCGTTGGCACTGCTGTGAGAGTGATGCGCTCTCCTAGTACGGTAAACGCCTAGTAGTAACGGTAAAGCCAATTACTGGTAACGCTGAGTACAGCAATTTGAAGCGATTTTC
>CM065683.1:8145099-8168475 GCA_017654935.2 Phymorhynchus buccinoides | reverse complement strand
TCTCTCTCCTCTTGTGAAGGTTTCTCCTCTTCTCTCATACACTATCTCTCTTGGCTCTACATGGTTCAGTGCTTCTCCCTCATCCTTCTCCTCATTACTCCCCTCTCTCTCCTCATCTTTCGATGCGGATCATGTCTCTTCACCGATCAACAAGCGGGGGTTACCATCTCCTCATCCTCTCTTCGTCTGTTTCTGTCGTTCTTCTCAGGGTTCGCGGTACTCTCTCAACTTCTCTCAATACTTTTCTCTCTGTGCTCCTCTGGCTCTCCAAATGATCACTCCTCCTCTTTTCATCTCCTTCTCTGACTCTCTCAGAATGCATCCACTCTCATCTCGCTCTCAGTCTTCTGTGTTTTTTTTTAACTGGTGCACGGCGTTCCCTAAGTTGATTTAATCCCAATTTTTTAATGATAATTATTTGGTTTGTATAATTTTGTCTTTTCACCTCGTTTGCTCTTTGAGTTATGTTGATTATGATCGTTCTGTCTGTTTTTTGGCCACCTTTCACTTGGGATGGTTTCGCTCTTTGTGGAGATATTACCCAATGATCCCACAATTTCGAACTCGGGATCGGATCCCAGTTTCCCGAGATATTGGGAATTAATCCGAACGTCACACCGGAAAAAATCTTTCATTACAAATTCAGGCGCCAGAATATGGGGGACGAGGTCTACCTCACGCATTCATTTCTGAAGATGCCATATTGAATAGGCAATGAATGAATCTTAATGTATTATTCCAAGAGCATAAAACACTGTTCCGGCAAGGGGAAAGCGGGGGGAGGGGGTGCACTCGAGGGAAGCGGGGCAATAGGGCTTGTTATAAAAATCCATAATGGTACTCCGAGAGGCAATCATGGCTAGTCATACTAATCTCTTCCGTCCAGGTGGAGGGAAAAGATTAAAAAATTGGGGTTCCCACTTCCGAAAAATCCAGTTCAAAAAGACGAGTGTGTTTGCCTATTCCCAAATTCGCTGTATGTGGAACCAAAACGGACCATCGAGAGTCAGGAACAGGAAGGACTAACCTTAGTATAATTGCATATATGTGGTAGGGTGAAAGTGAACGTACTAGACCTGGCGTTTCAGGACGGGCGCATCGGCGGCATACAGGCTGCATGAGTTTGACGTAATTTCTGTCCGATTTGGCGTCTGTGTCCCTAGAGAGGTTAAAGTATAACTTGAACTTGTGTTTTGTTTTTGGTAGTTTCCGCCCCGGCTCTTGTATAGTCTGCTCAACCATCTAACTTCTAGGGTGAAGTAGAAGAAGGTTCAAACATCGACTTTGAATGCCCTTTCCCGGCCTATCACCCCTCCCTCTACCTGTGTGACAACAAATTTCACACCGAGTCAGCGATATAGTTTTTTTCTTGTGTGTATCGAGTGTGTTCATGTTTGTGTGGTGTGCAGTGCTCCAAAGCACCCAATCTCCCCCAAAACAGGGGTCCCAGAGAATCCTTGCCTTATACAGAATAAGGGTCCTATAGAGGTATTAAAGGGTCCCCAGCCGGCAAGTTACTAATTGCTGGAAAAGAATGTTGCTAGTGCTCCTATTAGACTCCCCTTCACATTTCTTTTACTTAGAGGGTCCTTTAGAATGCTTAGTGCTTCCATAACCCCGCGAAATGGGGGTCCCCTGGGAGCCCTGGTGGTGTGTGTTGGTTCATGTATATATGTTTGTGCCGTGCACGCGAGAGCTGGGCATGCCTTAGTGTGTATAGTATGCATTGTTTTGTTTGGTGTTGTCCATACTTTGGCTTAAAGACTCAGGGATCATCCCAACAGCTTAAGCACTTGAACAGCTGTACAAAGCACCAACTAGGGATGAAAACATTATGTGTTGTGAACCGTTTTTTGATTACTCCGCCGTTTGGCAGTGTTCTAGTTTTCTACTACAATCTACTAGTTAACTCTTGGGCAATCACCAAAATTTTCATATGTCGGAAAGAATTATCATGTTCTCTCAATATTGTCCTGGCTTCAATATATTCCTACTAGTATTAGTAGCTAGGACTATAATGAGGCAGAAACAAACCTAGGAAACACCTTAGAAAGTGCTATTGGAGGTATACTTTCCCCATAGCCTGTATCATAAGAACTGAAGGGACTGGTGAAATCAAACGGCCGGTGATATACACTGACACTTACATGCTTCACATTAGGAAGCAGCCAAAAGCACACTTGTACAGGTCTGTAGCCACTTTTTTTCAGAGATAATTCACCTCCAAGCATCCCCAGTAACAGTTGACTTGCGCAATCCCATATCATAGTCAAGTCACAGGTTTGATGTTTTTATAAGTCCCTTTTTTGACTGATTAGTGATTATCTCTTCCACTTTCCTAGCACCATGTATTTTTTTGACGTTCATGTTGCCAGTTTGCATCTCAACCTACAAGGGTTGGGTGGCTATTTTTTCAAAGTGGGCATGTGTTTCTGTTAAAGTATTAATGGGAAAGAAATCACTGACTAAGTTTTTCTGAAAGTAGAACAACACACAGCGTTCCATTTGAAGTGATGTCTTTTGCTTTTGGTTGGAGTGAAGCTTGAATGATACTGTCCTAATTTCATTGGCCCCCATGGTTGCTAGAACTTAGTAGAAAGCTAAGGACATACATGGCAGACTCCCAATGGTGCCCGCAAAACAAGGGGTCCCAGGACTTCCCTTCACTTACAGCATAGAGGGTCCTACGCCTATGGGGGTCCCAGTGGCAATTGTGAATGCTACAAAGAATTTTTTCTAGTGCATCCATGGGACCTCCCCTGCAACACCTTGTTGAGGGTCCTATTTAGAAATTTTTATGCTTTCATACCCACAAATGGGGTCCCCTGGGAGCCCACATGGCATGATAATCAATGTGGTTTTATTTTTTTTCTTGTGTAGGGCTCTGACGGCCTTGCTAGCAGACACAACAAGTTTTTTCGCTTCATTGTGGATGGATGGAAACTGCACCTTATTCGAACCTTGTCGGGGGAACACGTCAGCGAAGGTTTTTGCAGCCAAGTTCACCGTCGATCTACCCAAGAACAGGTAGGGAACCATCAAATGTGGCTTTCCTTGTCTGACCTTGATTCACGCCTTCTTTTTTCGTATGTTTCTGAGGCCCGGTCATTGACCTAATAAATTTAAAATGCCTATTGCATGGGTGCAACTTTTCCTGTTATACACAAAGGATTTCCTGTTTTTTTTAATTTTCAGAATTAGACGTTTCCTTTTTTTTTTAATTTGTCAGACAAGATCTTCGTGTGTCCTCTTTATTTTTTCCAACACTTTCAACTGAAGCCTTTGTATAATTGTGGAAAAAGCAAACTAAAATACTTTCATAATCATTTTTTCTTCAGCTGCAGGGGGACATTGCCCCTTGGACCCCGGCCCTTTTCATGGTTTATTTCATTTTGTGTAGTTGTCACCTATGCTATTGTTGTTCTCCCCCTGTCGACAAATGTCTCTACATTTTTTACACTGGCACGCTTTGTCTTATTGATTTCCCTGGCAGAGCCAGACATTGTCCCTACTTATGATTTTATTTCATCTTAGGACATTTTTGTCCCAATCACTTTTCGATCTCTCACCGGTTACAATGCATTTTATATTTTTTTGTTTATTGAACTAAAAGAACTCATAGCATGGATTGCTCTTTCTTGCAGATGTTCTGAATTTCAGGATTTTTCAATTGCTAGAGCCAGCATCGCCGGATTTTTGAGGATTTTTGAGAAGCACAATTTCTTACACACACTTTTAGTTATGTTCATAAAAATAAAAGGCCTATATAAGCATTTGCTATATAATATTCAAAGGAATGGTAAGCACTTGTACTAGTCCTACAGGGTGAAAAAGGCAGTAAATGTGTGTGTTCCTCCCCTGATCTGAGCACCCATGGACACATATAACCCTAAAGGCCCTCTGAAGAATGTGCAGGGGGTCCGTGGGGATCACTAAAAAAAAACTGGACTAATAGCAACCCATTAGTCTTTGCTTTCCAAGTTCTGACCTATCAAGACTTTTCAAGTTTCGTCCACCTCCATTGTTTTTCACCTACTTGTATTTTTCGGACTATAGGCATATTTTTTTTCATCCAGTTTCGCCTATGCGCCTAATAAAATGATTGGCGCCCTATAACGTTGACCAAAAATCGTGAGAAGAGAGGCAACGCTTGCCGTACGGTCGTACAAGTCCTGTGGTCACAACATCGAAAGTGTAACGAGTCGCCGATGCAACGTATTCGCGTTTAAAATGCCTTAAAAATCCCGGTTATCGTCCGAGATACCGTCCAACAGATGCCACAACCCCTTCATTGGATGTAAAATGGCTCGTTTGTAGAGCATTAAATTCTACCAGTTTTTTCGCAAGATTGGCACAACACAACAACCGGAAAGTCGCAAAAACGGAAGTTTTCTATTATTTGAGAAGAGATCCAACCTCCTCGTTTACGACACCAAAATGCTAGGTCAGTAATCGATTTCGCATGACGTTTACGTGCTTTTCAAACTTTCGACTTTTCTGTTGCGAGGTGGTGTATCGGCCTTATACAACGAGGGCGCCTTTTTACTTGTATTTTTTGTCCAGATTTTCTTGAAAATGCCCTTTCGCCTACACACAGCAGCGCGCCTAATGAACCGAAATGTTACGTGTTGGCCTAAATTTCATTTGAACTAATTTTCCCAGTTATCAGTCTCTTCTCTGCTCCTGACTGTCATAGACTATTCTTTTACTTATCCTACATATGAAGTGGTGGTGCCACGCGCATGACCATTTTACAGGGGTGCCATAATGTCCGATTCCAGATCGAAAATCCGATTTGAAATTTAGAGCAAAAGTAGGGTTTCCGATACTGGAGAGAAAACAGTAACGAAATTCCGTTCCGTCGATTTGAGAGAACTAAAAAAGTCCCTTTTCCTTCCCGATTTCTTCCAAGCCAATCCGATTCTTGATCCTCCGACTCGACCTGTTTTTACTCTAGCATTTAGGCGTAGCTTTCTAAAACGAAATTCAGGCATGACTAAGCTACCTACGACGACGACTTGAAATCGCCAAACTCCGCATTTTCACTCTTCCAGCTACGATTTTCAATGAGCTGCTCGGTTACTTCCATCGCGCACTTTTTCATGTCTACTCTCGGTTTTTGCAAGCGCCCGCCAGTATTGTTTGCCTTCCTACATCACTGCAGCTATCGCGGGCGTTTCCTGTTTTCGCGCCTTCACACATTTTTTGTCTTGTTAGCCGTGAGACTCCGTTTCTGATTGTCATTGCAGCCCACACCTTTATGCTTTGTACCCACTCCAACTTTGTGCGGGCCCCTGCTTCGCGAACTCGCCGCTGCGTGGCCTTTATGCAAATTAGGCGGCCAGATAGCGGCCCGACCAAAAATAAATCGAGCGACGTTTTGCCTACACGCTTGCACCATTTTTCTTTGTGGTGGAAAAGCAAATGGAAGGTGAGATTCAAGAAAGCGTAAAATTCACCCACCGACGATGATTCCAGAATGTTAGGTGGTGGAGTGGGAGAACAAACAAAAACAAGCACGAGGAGAAAAAACGGCAAAATCAAACATCCTCCCCACTAACATGTGTAAACGCATGGCAACTAAACCCAGCATCATTGCCTCAAGAGAAAGCGGTTCATTATGCCTGTCTTACCTCTGCAAATCAGACTTCTCATGAGTTCACGGTGTATTTGACCCCTCCCGACCTGCAAAAACATTGCGAGGGCACAAAGATCTACAAATCATCAAAGGCTCTAGCCAGCTTGCTACTTTTTTTCTCATGACACCAGCGATTTCCAGGCAATGTCATTCAATTCCTGGACTCTAAAATCGCTGCAGAGTGATGTTTGTCTTTCCGTACTGTTCTGACGAGAATTATGCACACTACAATGCACGCACGACCAAGGCACCAAGCACAAACAACATTGGAATACACACATTCCACTCTCAGACCCACAACCACCCACAAAAAACTCACACACCACAACACAACACACCACCACACACACACAACACACGAGTTAAGACATACACACAATCCATACAACATTAATACACGAAACTCACACCATATCATAGTCACACACACAGAGATACATAATCCGCACACACTCACATAACACTCCCACACAATACACAATCCACACCAGAGAGTAGACATACACCCAATCACATACAACATCATACAACACACACACCCCACATCACACACACCACACTACACACACACAGATACATAATCACACACGCCGCTTCAGAAAACACATCAGCGTGTCATCTATGCTCCCGCGAAACTGAAGTTGCCCCTCACTGCACAAAAAAAGAAGAGACAGCAAGAGTTTGTCATGCAATGTATAACCTCCCTCACTGACTTCGTTTACTAATGAAGACCATGAAGACAAATCTGACCCCGGCACCACAACAGCCAGCGTCCGAGCACACCACCAAGCAGCTGGCCCAGATCTACTGCCGCAACCCAATAATAAGGCCAAGTTTCCTGCCCCGGCGCACCCATCGGCATGGAACAAACCCCCAGAGCAGGTGTTTAAGGCGGGAACCTTGGGCACCTTCGGTCCTGGGTCCTCCAAATCACAATAACTTTACCCCCACCCCGCCTCATCTCCTTTTTTTTATATATATTTTTTTATAAAAACATTTGAACGATCCTCTCTCTGTCCTCTGTCCTCTCTCTCCTCTCTCTCTCGGCTTCTCTCTCTCCTCATCTCTCTCGTCGCTCTCCTCTTCTCTTTCTCTCTCCTCTCTCTCTGTCTCCTCTCTCTCCTCTTCTCTCTCTCTCTCTCTCTCATCTTCTCTCTCTGCATCTCTCTCTCTCTCTCTCTTACTCCGACTCTCTCTCTCGTCGTCTCTCTCCCTCTCTCTCTCTTCCTCTCTCTCTCTCTCTCTCTCTCTCTCGTCTCTCTCTCTCTCTCTCTCTCTCTCCTCTCTCTCTTCTCTCATCTCTCTCTCTCTCTCTCCTCTGCTCTCTCTCTCTCTCTCTCTCTCTCTCTCTCTCTCTCTCTCTCCCTCTCTCTCTCTCCTCTCTCTCTCTCTCTCTCCTATCTCTCTCTATATCTCTCATCTCTCTCTCTCTCCTCTTCGCTCTCCTCTCTCTCTCTCTCGTCGTTATAGAGGATCTCTCCTTGTTTCCTTTTGTTTACAACATTCTTGAATAACTATTTTCAGTGGATTTTGGATGACAAATTTGTGTTGTATATTGTATGTTTTGATCTGATTTTGTTTATGTACTGACCACTCTCTCTCTTCCTTTTTTTTCTTCATTCATATCTTTCGTCAGCAAAAACATTTATGTCTGTCTGATTTTTCGCGCGCGCGCGAGAGAGAAATAAGAGAGAGATTAGATGAGATGAGACATGCTCTAAAACAACACACTGTTTTTAGCCCCCCCCCCCCCTTCACCACACCCACAACGCTCCTGGTTTTTCATTTTAGTTTTCCAGATTTAGCTCACACTCAAGATTTGATTTCAGATTTTGTGTCGGTAGTTGCTAGCCCCCTGCATTTTATTGACATTCTGAAAACTTTCTATCATGTGTGCCCTCATGTGCACTTGATTTTCCTTTAGCTTCCAATGTCATTGGGAACGTATTCCCCTCCACTAGGACACGGCTTATCCGTAAAATAGGCCATTGGACCCCCTTTTTTTTTGCGGGACGATTGGGAGCCCTGCATAAGTTTACTGATGCTTTGCTCTTTCACTGTAGTGTTGAAGATTAAAGAGTGTAGATATTTAATATCCGTACACTCTAATCTCCAACACTACAGTGAAAGAGCAAAGCATCAGTACTATGCAGGGCTCCCAATCGTCCGCAAAAAAACAAGGGTACCCCCATTAGCTCCTTTACTGTATCAAATCTTCCCTAGTGGAGGGCATAAGGTCCCCATGACATTGTTGGAATGCTAAAGGAAATCAAGTGCAAGCCTGATGGGCAAACATGATAGAAGTTTTTCAGATGTCAAATATGCAGGGGTGCTAGCACCTACCGCCCTACAAAATCTGAAATCAATCTTTGAGTTTTGAGCTAAATCTACAAATCTAAACTGAACCAGAGCCTGTGCGTGTGTGTGAATGGGGGGGGGGGGCTAAACAGTGTGTTGTGTTTTATGGCAGCATGGTCTCATCTCATCTTCATCTCTCCTCTCCTCTTTCTCTCTCGCGCGCGGCGCGAAATCAGACAGACATAAGTGTTTTTGATGACGAAGATATGAATAAAGAAAAAGGAAGAGAGGAGAGTGTCAGTAAATAACAAATCAGATCAAAACATACAATATAACCACAATTGTCATCAATCCACTAATTATTTTTTCAAGATTTTGTTAAAACAAGAAAACCAGAATTCCCCGCTATAACCAGAGAGAAGAGAGAGAGAGAAGAGGAGAGAGAGGAGAAGAGATAAGATAGGTAGAGAGAATAGAGAGCGAGAGAGAGAGAGAAAGAGAGAAGAGAGATAGAGATAGAGAGAGAAGAGAGAGAGAGCAGATGAAAGAGAGAGAGAGATAGATTGAAAGAGAGAGAGGAGAGAGAGAGAGAGATAAGGTAGAGAGAGAGAGGAGAGTAGAAGAGAAGAAGCGAGAGAGAGAGAGAGAGAAGTATAGAAGAGAAGAGAGAGAGAGAGAGAGAGAGGAGAGAGAGAGAGAGAGAGAGAGAGAGAGAAGAGAGAAGAGATAGGAGGAGAGAGAGAGAGAGAGAGAGAGAGAGAAGAGAGAGAGAGGAGAGAAGGAGAGAGAGAGAGATAGAGGATAGAGTACAGAGACTAGGAAAGCGCTTTCAAGTGTTATAAAAAAAATTATAAAAAAAGGAGAGATGTGGGGTTGGGTAAATTATTGTGATTGGAAGACCCAGACCCGAAGGTGCCCAAGGTTCCCTCCTCAACAGCCTGCTCTGGGAGTTGTTCCCTGCCTTATGGGTGCGTGGCAGGGAACTGGCCCTGTCTGTATTTGTGTGCGGCAGTATATTCTGGGCCAGCTTCTTGGTGTGGGTCGACGCTGCGTGTGGTGCCCGGGGTCAGTTTGTTTTTCATGGTCTTCACGGAAATGAGTTTGTGATGGAGTTTATACATCATGACAACTCTTGCTGTTTTCTCTTCTTTTTTTTGTTGCAGTGAGGGCTCACTTCATATGCTCGAGCACAGAATGACACGCCTTGACCTGGGCTTTGTGGCAGAGGGGGGGGGGGGGAGGGGGGGGGGGAGGGGGGGCGGCGTGTGTGATTATGTATCTGTGTGTTGTGTGTGTGTGTGTGATGATTTTTTTTGGTGTGTGTGTTTGTTGTATGTATGTTGTCTGTTCTTGTGTGTATTATCTGGACTCTCTGTGTGTGTGATTGTGTATTGTCGTGTGAGTGTCATGTGAGTTGGTGCGATTATGTATCTCTGTGTGTGTTGATTATGTATCTGTGTGTTGAATGTGTGTGTATGTATGTTTTAGTGTGATTGTGTGTAATGTCCTTACTCCTGTTTGTGTGTGTGTTTGTGTGTGTGTGTGTGTGTGAAGGGGGGGTTGGGTGTGAGTGTGTGTGTTGTCTTGTGGGTCTGAGAGTGTGAAATGTGTGTATCACTGTGTGTTTGTGCGTGTGCCTTTGTGTGTGTGCGTGCATGCTAGTGTGCATAATTCGTCAGTAACAGTTACGGAAGAAACACTCACTTGCAGCGATTTTAGAGTCCGGGCACATTGAATGACATTGCCTGGATCGCTGGTGTCATGAGAAATAAGTAGCAGCTGGCTAGAGCCTTTGATGGATTTTGCTAGATCTTTGTGCCCTCGCAATGTTTTTTGCAGTCGGACAAGCCACCGTGACTCACTGAGAAGTCTGATTTGCAGACGGTACAGACAGCATAATGAACGCCTTTCTTCTTTGAGGCAATGATGCTCGGGTATTCGCCATGGTTACATCATGGTAGTTGGGGAGGTATTTTTGATTTGCCGTTTTTCTCCTCGTTGCTTGTTTTTGTTGTTCTCTCACTTCCACCACCTCACATTCTGACTCATCGTCGGTTTGGGTGCAATTTTACGCTTTCTTGACTCTTCACCTTCCATTTGGCTTTTCAAAAAAAAAAAAAAAAAAAAAAAGACACAAAGAAAATGTGCTGCAAGCGCTGTAGGCAAAACGTGCGCGATTTATTTTTGGTCGGGCAGCTCTGGACGCTAATTTGCATAAAGGCACGCAGCGGCGAGTTCGCGAAGCAGGCCGCCCGCACAAAGTTGAGCTGGGTTACAAAGCAGTAAAGCTATTGGGCGGCAATGACCACAGACACGCGTCTCACGCTAACACGACACAAATGGTGAAGTCGCGAAACAGACCGCCCGCGATAGCTGCAGTGATGTAGAGAAAGGCAACAACTGGGCGGGCGCTTGCAAACCGCGAGTAAGACATGAAAAGTGCGATTGAGTAACCGAGCAGCGTTCATTGAAAATTCGTAGCTGGCAAGAGTGAAAATGCGGAGTTTGCGATTTCAAGTCGTAGTAGCGTAGTCAATGCCCTGATTTCGTAGAAAGCTACGCCTAAATCGTAGAGTAAACAGGTCGAGTCGAGGCTCAGAATCGGATTGGCTTGGCCGAATCGGAAAGGACTTTCTAGTTCTCTCAAATCGGATCGGAACGGAATTTCGCTACTGTTTTTCTCTCAGATCGGAAACCTACTTTTGCTCTAAATTTCAAATCGGATTTACGATCTGAATCGGACATCTGGCACCCCTGTAAATGTATGCGCGTGCACACACTCATAGCTAGGTAAGTAAAGAATAGGTCTATGACAGTCAGGGAGAGAGAAGAGACTGATAAACTTGGGGAAATTAGTTCAATGAATTAGGCCAACTACCGTACATTTCGGATCATTAGGCGCTGCTGTGTATAAGGCGAATAGGGCCATTTTCAAGAAAAATCTGACAAAATCCAAGTAAAAGGCGCCCTCGTTTATAAGGCGATACACACCTCACAACAGAAAGTCGAAGTTTGAAGCCCGTACACGTCCTGTAAACGCTTACCGACCGCCATTACTGCTGTCATAAACGAGAGTTGGCTCCCTTCTCAAATAATAGAAACTTCCGTTTTTGCGACTTCCGGTTGTTGTGTTTGGACAATTCTTCGCGAAAACTGGTAGAATTTTAAGCTCTACAACGATGCTTTTTACATCCAATGAAGGTTTGTGGCATCTGTTGGACGGTATCTCGGACGATAATAGGGATTTTTTTTAAGCATTTTAACGTGAGTATTCGTTGTATCGGCGACTCGTTACCACTTTCGATGTTGTGACTCACAGTAGACTGTACCGAGTACGGCAATCGTTGCCTCTCTTCTCACGGTTTTGTTCACTTATAGGGCGCCCTCGTTTTATTAGGCGCATAGGTCGAAACTGGATGAAAAAATATTGCCTTATAGTCCGAAAAATACAGTAGTGAAAACAATGGATGGTGACTAACTTGAAAGTTCCTTGATAGGTCAGAACTTGGAATGCAAAGACTATGGTTTGCTATTTTGTCCATTTTTTTTAGTGCATCCCCAGGACCCCCTGCACATTCTTTCAGAGGGTCCTTTAGGGTTATATGTGTCCATGGGTGCTCCATGAGTGCAGGGGTAGCGCACACACACATTTACTGCTCTTTTTTCACCCCTCATAGACTAGTACAAGTGCTACATTCCTTTGACTAATATATAGCAAATGCTATATGATAGGCCCTTTTTTATTTTTATTGAACAACTAAAGTGTGTGTAAGAAAATTGTTGCTTCTCAAATCCTCATAATCCGGCGAGGGGGCGACGTGGCTCTAGGCAATTTAAAAATCCTGAAATTCAGAACATCCTGCAAGAAAGAGCATCCATGCTATTGATTCTTTTGTCAATAAACAAAAAAAATATAAAATGCAGATTGTTACAACCGAGGATCGAAAAGTGATTGGACAAAATGTCCTAAGATGAATAAATCAACTAGGACAATGTCCTGGCTCTTGCAGAAATCAATAAGACAAAGCGTGCCAGTGTTAAAAAATGTATGAGACATTTGTCCTGACAGGGGAGAACACAATAGCATAGGTGCAACTACACAAAATGAAAAAACCAGAAAGGCCGGGGTCTAGGGGTAATGTCCCCCTGCAGCTGAAGAAAAAAATTGATTTATGAAAGTATTTTAGTTTGCTTTTTCCACAATTTATACAAATGCTTAGTTGAAAGTGTTTGAAAAATACAGTAGACACACGAAGATCTTGTCTGACAAAAAAGAAAAAAAAAAGAAACTTCCTATTCTGGTAAAATTCAAAAACAGGAAATCCTTGTATACCAGGAAAAGTTGCACCCATGCAATAGGGCATTTTAAATTTTATTAGGTCAATGACCGGGCCTCAGAACATCACTGAAAAAAGAAGGGTGAATCAAGGTCAGACAGGAGGGCCGGGGGAAGCCACATTTGATGGTTCCCTACCGTGTTTCTTTGGTAGATCGACGGTGAACTTGTGCAAAACTTCGCGAGTGTTCCCCGACAAGGTTCCGAATAAGGTGCCGTTTCCATCCATCACAATGAAGCCAAACTTGTTGTCGTCTGCTAGCAAGGCCGTCAGAGCCTACAACAAGAAAAACATAAACCACATTGATTATCATGCCATGTTGGGCTCCCAGGGACCCCCATTTGTGGGTCTATGAAGGCACTAAAATTCTAAAGGACCCTCTAAAAGAGTGTGCAGGGGGTCCCATGGATGCACTAGAAAAATTCTTTTTAGCATTCACAATGCCACTGGGACCCTCTATCCTGCCTCTAGGACCCTCTATGCTGTAAGTGAAGGAGTCCCTGGGACCCCTTGTTTTGCGGGACCATTGGGAGTCCTGCCATGTGTGTCCTTAGCTCTTCTACTAAGTTCTAGCACCATGGGCCAATGTAATTAGGCCAGTAGTCATCACACTTCACTCCAACCAAAAGCAAAGACATTCACTATCAAATGGAACGCTGTGTGCTTGTCTACTTTCAGAACTTATGTCATTGATTTCTTCCCATTAAGCTTTACAGCAACACATGCCCACTTGAAAAAATAGCCACCCACCCTTGTCGGTTGAGATGCAACTGGCAACCAAGAACGTCAAAAAATACATGGTGCTAGAAGTGGAAGAGATAATCACTAATCAGTCAAAAATGACTAAAAAACATCAACCTGTGACTTGATTATGATATGATGCTGGCAAGTCAACTGTCTATGGGGATGCTTTGGAGGTGAATTTATCTCTGAAAAACTTGGTCTACAGACCTGTACAAGTTCTGCTTTGCTGCTTCCTACCTGTGAACGCATTGTATAGCTGTCAGTGTATATCACCTTGCGTTGATTTCAACATTGTCCCTTCATTTTCTTATGATACAGCTATGAAAATATACCTCCAAATGCACTTTCCTAAGGTGTTTTCCTGGTGTTTCTGCCTCATTTATAGTCTAGTACTACTACTAGTAGGAATTATATTGTAAGCCAGACAATATTGAGAGAACATTATATTCTTCCGACATATGACAATTTTTTGGTGATTGCAGAGTTCACTAGTAGTATTGTAGTAGAAACTAGAACACTGCCAATGTGGCGGGGTAATCAAAAACGGTCACACACGTAATTTTCTCATCCCTAGTTGGTGCATTTGTACCAGTGTTCAAGTGCTTCAGCTGTTGGGATGATCCCTGGAGTCTTTTAGCCAAAGTATGACAACACCAACAACAACACTGCATATATACACAACCTGCTCTCGGCATGCCCATGCTCTCGCGTGCACGCACACACGGGAAACACATATATACATGACACACACACACACGATGTTCTCAGGGCTCCCAGGGACCCCCATTCGGGGGTCTATGAAGCACTACAATTCTAAAGGACCCTCTAAAAGAATGTGCAGGGAGTTCCAGGGATGCACTAGAAAAATTCTTTTCAGCATTCGTAATGCCACTGGGACCCTCTATCCCTCCTCTAGGACCCTCTATTCTGTAAGTGAAGGAGTCCCTGGGACCCCTTGTTTTGCGGGGCGATTGGGAGCCCTGCACACACACACACACACACACATGAACACACTCGCTACACACAAGAAATCTTATCGCTGACCTCGGTGTGAAATTTGTTGTCACACAGGTAGAGGGAGGTGTTGATAGGCCGGAAGGGCTCAAAGTCGATGTTGACCTTCTTCTCCTTCCCCTCGTCCGTTATGATGGTGCCGCAGTATATCACAAGGCCGTTGGGCGGAACTACAAAAACAAACACACAAGTTCAAGTATACTTTAACCCTCTCTAGGACACAGACGCCAAATTCGACCAAATTACGTCAACTCATGCAGCCCGTATGCGCCGATTGCGCCCGCTGAACGCCAGGTCTAGTACGTTCACTTTCACTTTCTCCCTACCCACAATGCAATATACTAAGTTAGTTCTTCCTGTTCCTGACTCTCGTTGGTCCGTTTTTGGTTCTTACAGCAAGGGAAAGCACCCACTAGTCAGTTTTTTGAACGGATTTTTCGAAGTGACCCCAAATTTTTTAATTCTTTCCACGTGACGTGACGCAGTATTGACTCAGCATGATGCTCGGAGTACCATTACTGATTTTTTTAAATTCCAATTCATGGTTTTGTTGTGTGACAGTGTGTTAGCTTTGGAATAATAATAATATCATCATTGCTATTCAATATGCATCTTTCAGAAATGAAATGTGAGTTAGACTTTATTCTGGGTGATTTTTTTAATGAAAAGATTTGGTGTGACGTTCGGAGTTAATTCCCATCTCTCGGGAACTGGGATCGATTCCCGGTTCGAATGGTTGGGAGTCATTGGGTTAATATCTCCAAAAGAGAAATTCAGGTGAGGTGCAACAACATGACAGAGATACATACAACATAACTCAAAGAGCAAAACGTGTGAAACAAAATTATACCAACCAAATAATTATCATTAAAATTGATTACATCAACTTAGAAATGTGCACCATTTTAAAAAGAGATAAGAGAGAGAGAGAAGAGAGAGAGAGAGAGAGAGAGAGAGAGAGGAGAGAGTAGAGAGAGAGAGTGAGAGAGATAGAGAGATGGAGAGAGAGAGAGAGAGAAAGAGAGAGAGGAGAGAGAGAGAGAAGAGAGAGAGAGGAGAGGAGAGAGAGAAGATAGAGAGAGAGAGAGAGAGAGAGAGAGAGAGAGAGCGAGAGAAGAGGGGGGATTGAGACTTACAGCAGTTAATCAAATAGCAAAAGAAGACGAGACGAGATCAACAGTCCCGACACATGAGAGATCTCCAGACGGAGAGATACTACAGGGAGAGAGGAGGGAGGAGGAGAGGAGAGGAGAAGAGAGAATAAGGACTGAGAGAGAGAGAGATAGAGAGAGACGAGAGGAGAGGAGAGAGAGAGAGAGAGAGAGAGATCGAGAGAGAGGAAGAGAGAGAGAGTCAGACATTATTAACTTACAGGCAGAATTCAATCAAATTCTTCCATTCAAAATTTGGAATACATCTCGTCATCAACAATCAATACACATGATAATAGTATCTCCACACATTACAATTATTTCCCCCCCCCCCCAAAATGCAGTCAGAGAGAGAGAGAGAGAGAGAATCAGAAGAAGAGAGAGATAAGAGAGAGAGAGAGAGAGAGAGAGAGTAAAATAAAAATCATGAATTTAAGAGATGGATAGTAGAACGTGGTATGACAGAGTCAGAGGAGATTTTAGAGAGGTGAGAGAGAGATTTTAGTGGTGAGAGTGCCCGATACCTGCGTCTTAATGGCAAAAGTTCATACACAGCAAAAGATATGATAATCAGACAAAATAGATTGTTCGGAAATAATTTTTTCAGGGGAGTAATTTCATGTGTGGGAGTCCCTCTTGCCTAATTCATATCGGTCAAACAGGGGAAGTTACTCTGCCATCAGGTACAATCCCCAGCCCTCGCTTCTTGTGTGTTTGAGGAGACACACAGCATGCAGAACGCAGTGCGCCATTCTAAATTCGATGTCATTTATATTTTGACGTCACAGTTTGCAAGTTCTATCACTTTGTAGCAACCCCTACATTTATTTTTCTAAAAAATGTTTGCAAGTCGCTGACTCGCATCCTGCAGTTTCAAGCTTCGACGCCATTGTTGCATTGTCGCTATGGTATTTGACCGAGTAATGGAGGCAAAATACTCTAAATTTCACGAAGTGCTCTCCCCTATTTTATTTTCCGAAAATCGTCTTTAGATTGTCTAAGGTCCAATCCTCTGATACTTATTATGCATAACAAGCATCCATGATCATGTCCCAGTTTTTAAAAAAAGACGGGCGACTGAACGCTCGGTCACTCACACAAGTTTACATTACAATTTACAGTTTACCAGGGTTCGTACAGATTTTAAAAAATCAAAATTCACAAACTTTCATTGTTTCAAAGACCTTTTCAAAGACCCTTAATCCTATTTTCAAAGACCTCTCACGAAATGCAATGATTGGATGACGATTGCTTCGATCATGATCACTCAAGTTGCACCGGTGTAGCCAAAAGACCGGGAACTATAGTTGTAGTGAAGGGAAGTAACTCTCGACAAATCAAGGATGTCTGCTACATGTTATGGAAAATAAGTCAAAGTACTTCTTCATCAATTCTGGAAGCAAAAAAAAAAAACTTATGGAGCCAACGACTTCTTTTAGCCATCAATGACTTTTTCACAAACCATTTCATGATCTTTCACAGACCAAAGCCAATTTTCAACTCTCAAGACTTGAAAATGGCACTCCATTTCTCAAAGACCTTCAAAGACTGTGCGAACCCTGTTTACACACACACTGTGCATACTATACATTATATGAGACCTAGCACCACGAAAGGGACATTAAGTGTCAAAATGACCATTTCTGAAAAAATAGTAGTTAGAAACTTCAGACAATTCTCTTTCAAATGATAGTAATTAACCATTCTTATAACGTTTTGTGTTTCAGAGTTACATGTATGAGCATTAAAAGTTAGTAGGGTGACTGTCACTAGTGTCAGCCATTTGCGCTTTTTGGAGACCATAACAAAGATTGTCCTTTAATGGCTTTATAAATATGAAAGATGGGATATCATTAGAGAGCAAGAAAATGCACATCACTCAAAACTCATAAAAAATGAGATTTCTGACTTTGCAAATGCAAGCCTGTTGTGAGAAACTAGCCCAGCGACTCCTTGATGTCCATTCGTGTGGGTCTGTTTTTTTGGTATACCTTTCGACATCATGAACCAAACCTTTTGTGTATCTAGGTTTGGTAGCCTTGTTTTATTTTGTTGTATCCGAATTATTTGGTGGCTCCAGCTTTCAACGATGAAAGTATGTATGACCCGACCCTTATGATGTTGGAGGCTGGTCCAAACTAATCGGCCAACATTTTGTTGACTCGCGCAATCTGGTCCTTGGGGGAAATGCGGAGTGAGATCATGCTTGTTGCCATTTTCTAAAAAATAAAGAGAAAAAAAAGTTACAAGTTTACTTTTTATTATTAATTATGCTCACTTCTAATATTTACCAAAGTGCCATGTAGTCAGTATAAACCCTTTCACCGACAACCATGTTTCAACACAAATATTTCCATACAATTTACCTGGGTAGAAGAGAAAAGATTCTGTCTGCAAAATTGGGGATTCTTTCTGTGACATATATAAAATAATGTCGGTATCCTTACTTCCCAAACCTAAGACCATAGGGTAGTTGGACAATAGACCGCAATTTGATGCCTTTTACTACGCACACTTGTTTTAGTAACAGGTGTTTAAATCAACTGTTGTGCATAAACTGCGACTTTGGCCGGTGAATAGGTTTTTAAAATGATAGAGTTGGGCTGGCTTTGGAACGCAAACACACAAACAGCACACCATGCCACACACCACCACAATCCCCACACTGAACACCCCACAGTCACACTTCTTTCTTCGATACCAATTGGGGAGTTTTATAATATCCTGCCACTTGCAATACAACCCTTGACTGCCAGGAGAATTTTAGAAACCCTTCTTTTGACAGCCAGAGAAACGTAAAGAAAAAAATTATTGTGCAAAATAATGACATGAAACAGACAAATAATTAGAAGACCAATCTGCGCAAACCACAAGGGTGACTGTGCGGGATCAGTTCCTCTGTGGGGATATTTCTGAAGTAAATTTCTTTAGCTGAGTGTCTAGGAGCAAAACCCAGTCATATTAACGATGTCATTTCCGCTTCAAGGTCATCTGATGACGTCATCAAGTCCAGATACGGCGAATGCACTCCGCTGGGGTTGGCCAGTCAGCGGGGTTAATTAACTGAAATACGCGAACAGGGAATCCGTGATATGTGAATTGATGCCATCCATCCATAGTTGTGTCTAAAAATCTCGGCCACATCTACGGCAAACTCTCTCCTCTGCTGGCCTCCAACAGCATCTCGTCAGTCGCCTCCCAAAGAATTCAACACACAATGCTATGCCAAATTAGTCCTTCAGTATTGATAAGTTATGAACATGTCACGACACTTCTGCATGCGTTTGGATATAAATCTCTGGTAGGTGATTGACTTATAAGTAGAAAGCTCTCCACTCTTACTTTCGCTGTCATCTCTTTGTCGCGGCTCCTGATTGCTTGTCGGACCTACTTCATCTCTACACAGCTTCTCGGTGTGCTCCGCTCATCACTTTGACACTCGGCCTCCTGCAACCAGCCACTGTCAAACACCCAAAGCACCTACTTCGCCCCTCATGGTGAAACGGTCCTCTTCGTTCCAGGCTCCAAGCACTAGGTGCGAACAAAACTACCCCTGCTCTCTCAGACACACCGAGTCTCTAGGACGCGGTTAAAGGCCGGCATAAAAACCCATCTCTTTTATAAGTTGTAGCTGACATGCATGAGGTTGATTGTGCAGTGGGGACTTTGAGTGGTGTGTTGTGGTGCGTGCGTGTCAATTGTGTGCTCTGTAGCCGTGTGTGGATATGTGTGTGTCTGTGTGCGCGTGCAGTGTGTGTGTTGATTTGTTGCCGTATGATGGAAATATGGAGCATTGTCGGGTGTTGTATCAGGTGGCAGCAGCGTGTATGTGTGTGTGTGTTGTGTGACGCCCCACTACCCCCCCCCAAACAACCCCCCCACCCGTCACACCCTACTCACCCCTTATTATTCGTGTCTTCTCTTTTTGTTTGCGGGGGGGGGTTGTTTGTGTGTGTGTGTGGTGTGGTGTGTGCTGTGTGTGGGCTGGTGTGTGTGGATGTGTGTCCAGAGTGTGTCGTGTGTGTGTGTGTGTGTCACACATTTGTGTGTCAGCCGTAGTGTGTGTGTGAATGTGAATGTTTGTAGTTTTATTTCTTTGTAAAGCGCCATGAGTAGAATTTTCTAGATATGGGTGCTATATAACTGTACCAATTACTATCATTACCCCACCGGCACACACGGCCTACTCACACTGAATAGTGGGATAGGCTTTAAGTTTAACATGTGCGCAAGATCTTGTGCATGAGTCCGCACACAGGACCTCAGTTTTTTTTAGAAGTCTCATCCGAAGGATATTTTCCACAACTGACGTCAGGTACCCATTTACACCGGGGTGGAGTGAGGAAAATAGGAGTAAAGACTACAGTTGCAAAACACACAGTATCACACATACAGTATTACACACACAGATATGTAGTGTACACACAGAGTCAAACACACACGCAGTCTCACACGTACACCAGTAGCACACACACACGTGTTACACAGTCACACACAGAGGCACACACACACATGTGTACATTGCATGTGTATACACACACAAACACAGACAGTCACACACACAATGACAACAGTGTTTACATACACACATGCAGCCCTTTATTTGAACAGTTTCTAAGAACTTGGAAGTTCAACACTTTGCAACCACTCGACCTATATAAAAATGCACACGACTGTCAGAAAAGTAGAGTGCAATTTATTTACAGAATAAAAGTCTCTCGCTGTGGTATTGTCACTGAATCAGTGAATATAAAATTGTATGCGTCATTGTGTGTGTGTGACTGTCATCTTCTTCTTCTTTGGGTGTATGACTGAGTACTATGAGATAAAGAATTCATGAATAAAATTCAAAATATTTACAAGGGCTCCCAATCATCCCGCAAAACAAAGGGTCCCATGGACTCCTTCACTTACAGAATTATAGAGGGTCCTAGAGGCGGGATAGAGGGTCCCAGTGGAATTCCGAATGCTAAAACGAACTTTTCTAGTATGCCACCCTGCACATTCTTTAGAGGGTCCTTTAGAATTTTAGTGCTTCAATTATAGACCCCCAAATGGGGGTCCCTGGGAGCCCTGATTTATGGTTTCAAAGCGGGCGTTCAGGTGTTTACTTGGTGTGCTTCTTCTTGTGAGGAACAGGGGCGGGGGGAGAGGCACATTACATTCAGTTTCTGACCCTCTATCTCTCCAGATCCCTAGGTATTTAAGCTTTCAATCTTTGGTCGGTGCTCTTTTGATGTTTCAGGACCAACCTCCTGGAACAAACTTCCTCTCTCCCTCCGTCAGCGACCGACCCTCTCTGCTTTCAAATCAAACCTCAAAACCCACTAGGTCTGTTTCCCCGTGTCATTGAAGCTCATTCTCTCTTTCCCTCCACATTCTTGCCTTTAGGGCTATTTCTTAAATGTGAGTATGTATATGTTATCTTCTTGTTCGTCTTTGAATAGCGTCTTTGTTTGAATGCATTATGAATGTTTAACGTGTGTGCCCTTCAATTTGATTTCTATAAAGATTTAGCGCTGTATAAAAATAAAATACTCAATAATGTTACGTATGATGTTGTTGTGTACAGGTCTGCGTGTGTCACTGTGTTTCGTACGTGTGTGTGCGTCATCAGGGCTCCCAATCGTCCCGCAAAACAAGGGGTCCCAGGGACTTCTTCACTTACACTTAGACATTGTGAATGCTAAATAGAATTTGTTATAGTGCCATCCCTCACATTCTTTAAGGGAGGGGCCCCTTACGAATTCTCGTACTTTCATAGACCCCAAATGGGGGTCCCTGGGAGCCCTGGTGTGTGCGTTTGATCAGTTTGAGTAGGACTGAGACAGGGGTCGCGCTATTAAAATGCATGTTTCTTGCGTATTTTGACGCTGGCTTAATAAAATCGCTGAGACCGGTGCATTTTTATTACGGCGTTTACGCGTAACCCGTCCGCAAAAAGACGTCCGCGCTCAAATCGCAGTCTGAGTCTAGATGTGTGGTGAATCAACTTTAGAAGGTCTACGGTTCCCTACACTTATAGTGTTCTGCTACACCAACATTGGAACAGACTATAGAAACGTGCCACTGTCTTTCAAGGAGGTAAGATCCCATGTTTTTTCTTTCATTAGTTATCCAGATTCCGTCCAGTACGTGTGACGTAGGCGCAAGTGGCAGTGTGGTGGGAAAATCACTGTAAGGCGCATTGTCTGTCGACTTTTGATGATCGGCCATGACGCCGAAAATGACTGGTTAGTGAATAAAAATGCTGTTTTTGTTGCTGTCTTTTGTTTTCATTTGTTTTTAAGCTTATAGATTTATCATTTTTGGTTCTTTGACGTGATTTTTTTTTTGCTTCCTTACCGGCATTTTTTTGGCCAACGTCCGCGCAAGCAAACGCGTTTCTAAAACACTAGCGCGACCGATCCAACCCTGATAGAAGCGATCATCTCCTGAAACAGACCATGCTTTGTGTCCACGTTCAAGTCCCTCTACAAGGAATCTATCCTTTTATCTTTTCAACGCATACCCGCACAGGACTATCAGCGTCAAACAGTCCTAATACTAACCTTTGGAGACGAGATGACATCAGGCACCTCTTCACAGGAGTGATAGGGGTGTACAAGGATAACGATGAAAAAACAGGTTCTGAGGAGTTGAGGCAGAATTGAAAGTCTCTTCGACGTGATGTACAACAGAAGCTTCGAAGTTCATACTCGACTTTTCGAATAACGTCTTCATTGACTTGGAACCCCAGCAGCCGGCTGCTAACAAGACAAGATGTTTCTGGGCCTACATCAAATACCATAAGGCGTCACACGTCGGTGTGGCGCCCCTCAGAAAGGAACGGCCGATTAACATCCAAGCCGTAGGAACAACAGAAGTTTCTAAAATCGGGCAGTTCAAGTCTGTCCTTGGGCAAGGGAGAAAACTTTCTGCAGATGACAATTTTTTTGCAGAAAACAGGTTATGCCGGGACCTGACCTCCCATCAATGGACGGACATGAAGCATACAGAAAAATGGGTGAATCGCGCTTCGCCTAAATCTGTAACCCCCACAAAACATGCGGTCCTGATGGTATAACAACCAACGGTAACTTAAGAACTTGTTGCCGTAGAACTTGGGCACCTGCCATCTCTGCAATCTTCCGGTCGTCACTTGCTACAGTCTCCATATAACCAGCTGACTGGAGATCGGCATACATAACCCTATCTTCAAAAAGTGGGGAAAATACGACCCCAGCCAACTATCGGCCAATCTCCCTTAACAGCATTGTGTGGAAACTGCTTGAAACCATCATCGTGGAGCAGTGATGGGGCACCTTGAGAAGCACCCAATCCTTAATGAGAACCAAATGATTCAGTGAAGGGAGATCCCTGTGAAACCCAACTCCTGGAATTCACAGAGAACTGACATAGCGCAATTTGGAGAGCAGCAAAGCAAAATGGTGTCCTCAATTATGGACTTTTCAAAAGTGTTCGACAAAAGTGACCACAAAGCTTGCTGCTGCTACACAAACTCCAATGCTACGTGTCCAGGGGCTCCATCCACGCATGGATCTCCACTTCCTCGGAGGGTCGATGCCAAGCAGTGTTCTGGTCACGATCAGAACGTCTCCATTTGTTGATGTCACGTCAGGAGTTTCCCCAGGGTCAGTGCTAGGACCAATGTTTGTTCCTGGCCTACATTTAACACTGCCAGACCGACTGAACATCAACTTGCTAGACTTGTTTGCTGATGAACAAAAACCATGGCACCTACAAAGGAGGATCTCCTCTCCTCCATCCAAGACTCAGGACCGCTACAACAAGACCTCCACTGCCATTCGGTTTGGGGAAGAGCTGAGCATGGAGTTTCATCCTGCCAAGTGCCCAGGCCATCCAATTACCAGGGATCATTAGCCCCCTTCATTTCTCATTCGTTATGCATGGACATAACCCTAGAAAGGAAATTTCGGAGTGAGGTCAAGTATCTCAGAGTCCAGTATCCAACGCGAGATCACCCATGGGACTCACTAATCACAACGTCAACAACATCAGTTCCAAGTCCGACAAGACCCTGAGGGTTCCTAAGACGCAATCTGAAATCAGCAGCAGCGTATCAAGGAACAGGCTTACAAAGCCGGTTCGTACGTCCCTTGCAGAGAATATTTGTGTGCTGTCTGGGATCTCCGTACACAGAGGAGAGCATTGGCAAATTGGAAGAGGGTCC
>CM065683.1:8078475-8144599 GCA_017654935.2 Phymorhynchus buccinoides | reverse complement strand
TTCACTGGCGCCTAGAAAGAAAAGTTCCGCAAAGTTCATACTCTCTTCTTCATGCACACATAACAATACATATAAAACTGGATTTGGGGTCTTTCCACTCCATAGGATGTGCATCTATATTACAGTTTCACTTTTGCCGACTTTCTTTTTAATCACTCCACTCTCGTCCAAAGGTCGTGGTTTTCCTTTTTTCAAAAGTCAGTGGTTTCCGTGCTTTTCCTACACTCTCACGCTCTTTTCTACAACAAGGGAAGCGACTTCCGCTTTCCAGCCTTTGAACCGTTTTTTGTTTCCCTTTGTTCGAAGTCTATGCAGAACAGACAGCAACGGTCGGAAAAACCACACAAGGCGGTCGTAAGGTCGCGTTTTAGAGTAAGTAGTTTAAGAGAGTCCATTTACATAGTAAATTGCATCTGTGCCAACAAATCCGTCTCCAATGAGAGATGGTCGCTTAACAGAGGGTCGTAAAATAGGGTTGTCTGTATATCTTTTCCCCCCATCAGTCCTCCCCCGACAAAATCTGCAGTTTCCATTCCAAATCAGCTTCTGGCAGTATAAGCCGAATCTTCTCCTACGAGAGAAACCGTACCACCCCTACCCCCCAGTTAATCTATCTCATCACCATTAGTTTATTACGGTCTCTGTTTGTTTTTGTGTGGTAGCATTCAGGTGAATTTACCCAATCGTTTTCTGGCAGTACAAGCCGATCTCTCCTACGAAGAAGAATCCGTACCCACCACCAACCCCCACGTTTAATCTAGCTCATCGCCATTAACTTTACTTTTGTCTCTGTGCTTTTGTGTGTGGTGAACGTTCAGGTGTATTTTTCCCAATCGCTCTGCCGTACAATCCGCAATCTCCTCCACGAGAAGAATCCGTACCACACTTCCACCCCTCGTTAAACTCCTTCAAGTCTTTCCGGACAGATATATTCCGGAAATAATACACATGGCATTTTATGCATTTGTTTCAAGGGAAGTAAAGCTGTGTTGCACACCATACCTTGGTCACTTCTAAACTCGCTTCGCTCGTCCCTTCGACCACAAGTTTTGCCTTCTGACTTTGCTGTTGTCGTTGTTTGTTGAGGGCTAACCAATCGGTGTAGGAGTTTTTTCTATATAAGTATATATAAAAAAGTCTGATCTACCACTTCCCTAAAATGTCTAAACCTGAGTAAAAACCCCGTAATCTTCTTTCAATTTCTTTCCCTTTGTTTTGTCTTTTTGTTTGTGTGTATGGCGGTAGTGATTTGTGAGTTTTTTTAACAATTCAAAATCGTGCGTGCGAATGAGTGATAATCTATCTCATCACCATTATAACTTTACTGTCTCTGGGTTTTTTTTGTGCGTGTGGTACGATTCAGGGTAGTTCCCAGTGTGGCTTCTGGCAGTACAAGCGAATCTGATCTAACGAGAAGCCTCCCCACCCAGCTTCTTCCATCCACAACCTGGTGTGCCACTACGACGTCCTGTCCTACCCCACCGCAGCTTCTTCCTCTCTGACTTCCTGCAGAGCCAGGAAGCAGATGACGCCCCTGGGGAGATGGCCACCTCCGACCTCTTTGAAATGTTTCGTCAAAACGGTCAGTGTTGCGCCCCTCTACCCAGTGAGGCCTTGATGCCGCCTTTCACCACAGTTTTCAGAGGATTAGAGCTCAAGACTTCTTCTTTCTGTCTTCGTTTCCCAGATCATATACCATAATGGGTAATACGTATGTGTCGTCCGGTTTTTTCGTTTTCCCTGTCTCCCCGCTCGCGTACGCCGACAATTCCACTCTGAGGCTCGAAGAGAAATTGTTTTGGAGGATTTGTTTTTGAAAAAGGCGGAGAATTGGTCAATAGTCAGAAAGAGATGTAGTGACAGAAAGCAAAGGGAATAGCGATCAAAAGGAGTGGCAGATTGAGGAAGTTACAGCACAGACGTCAGAAGCGGGGAACATTTTTATGAAAGACCCCCCGGTACGCCCACAGGGAATAGCTCAATACATTCTGATGCCTGAACGAGTTTGCCCCTCTACCCATTAGAGCCTTGATGCCCCTTTTCACCAGTTTTCAGAGGATTAAGCTAAGGCAATTTCAGACACAATACAGGTTCCTGTTAGCTTCCTCTAATCTTCACTCTCTTTGACTCTGTGCCTTTTCCCTGTGCTTACGGTACTGTCTGGCACCTTCTTTCTGCAGCCCGTCCGGTCCTTCTCCGGGCATAACAGCAGCTGCCTTTCCGCTCCGACACTCCAACTCAGTCTCCTCATTCAAACTCTCTTAAAAACCCATCTTTTTCCTTGCTGCGCCCTAAATATTTGATCATTTTGTCTATCGGTGTGTGCACATGGGAAGGATTGAATAAGAGTTTGTGTGCGAGTGTGTTTGTGTGTTGTGTTGTGTGGTGTGAGCATGAATGTGTGCATACATGTGTGCTTGTGTGTATTTTTGGTTTTGTGGGTTGTTTTCACGCATGTGTGTGTCGTGTGCTGTCTGGTGCGTACGTTGTGTGTGAGGGTGTTTGTGTATGTTTGTTTGGTGTATGTGGTCAGCTCCCATGCGGCTCAGTTGCGGTGGCTTAACCGAATGGGTTATGAATGAGTTGACATCAATAATTGTGTGTGTGTGCGTGTGTGTGTGTGTGTGTGTTAGAGAGAGAAGTTGCTTTGTATTATTCGCTTGTTGCTGGTTGGTGTCCACTCTTGAGTGTTGTTTTTGTTGTCTGTTGATGAATATTGATTGTAAAGAAGCGCTTTGGCTCATCTATGTAAAGCGCTATATAATGTACTATTATTATTATTAATTATGACACATCTGCGCTCTGTGACAGGAATCTGAGCGCTCGGCAAAAAGTAAAAAAAAACAACGATAACAACAGAAAAAAACATCTCTGTGTTGTTTGTACTCTTTGAATACAAAAGGGTGGGAATTCTTGTTTGAAGTTGGTTTTTTTTTTTCTGCCTTCTTCGTCGTCTGCTTCTTCTTCTTCCTTGGCTCAGACCAGTTTTCCTGTCCATAGGCGAGATGCGTCTGCTGTCCGTTATGCTCCTAACTAAGAAATATTTAAGCCTTGGCATAGTCCGACTGTCGGGCTCAAGAATCTTTGTGAGAATTAATAGGGGAAAAAAGCATGAGAATGGACCAGTTAGATAGAAAGATATCAGATGACATGAGCAAAAGAGAAAAGTAGAGTCAAGAGAAGAGTGACCAGCTTTATAGGGAAGTACAAGCACAGAACTTCCATAAGGGGGTGGAACATTTTGTACGAAAGTTCCCCCAGTATCCCTCACGGGGGTGCTTTTTTTTGTAAACAGTTTATAACAAAAAATAATTTTAAAGCTGTTTTGCAAAAAAAAAAAATGTATTAAAACTGACTGAAAGTGTGTGTGGGGTGGGTTGGGGGGCTGGGGGGGGATCAAAGAGGGAGATATGGGATATTTTGTTTTCAGGAATAACACTGTCAGTTTGTGTAGTGTAATCAAACCACATTCATGTTTTCAACCAGGCTATACCCTGTTATGTGTATATTGCTCAGATTTTTTTATGCATCAAGACCGAAGACCATTTCTTTACTAAAAAACAAAAAAACAAATAGAAGTCAATCTGAACTGGCATTCAAAAACAATTCATTTTGTTTGTTATTTGGTTTATCTTGAAGCTGCATATAATAAACACATGTCGCTCCTGCTTTCAGGATGTCTGGAGCCGGCGTCGCCGGATTATGAGAACTTGAGAAGACAAATTTCATGTTTTGTCGTTTTTCTTTTCATATGTAGAATATAAAAGAAATGTATACAGATAAAGTATTTACATGCCTTTACCAGAAACTTTATATTTGTAGGATCGTTTTGTGTCAAGGTGTTAACTGGGCGTCCCTGGACCCCTGCCTTGCAGGAATTTTGAAGTTTCCCCGGAGCACCCTTGTAATAAAGATAGATGACATGTCTAACTTACGACTGTTACTAATTGCTGTTTTGCACAGTGGAGACGGTATTACGCAAAGGCCTGACGACAATGGTAACTACTACGCTGTTTCCTAATGGCTGTTTTGCAAAGGGACAGGCAAGTTAAGCTATAAGCCTGACGACATGGTCTAACTACGACTGGTTACACGGCTGTTTTGCACAGTGATACAGGCAATTACGCTATAAGCCTGACGACATGGACTAACTACTACTGTTACTAATGGCTGTTTTGCACAGTGGACAGCAATTACTCTATAAGCAGACGACATGGTACTACAATACGACTGATTACTAATGGCTGTTTTTTGGCACAGTGGACAGGCATTAGCGCTATAAGCCTGACGACATTGTACTAACTACGACTGTTACAATGGCTGTTTTGCACAGTGAGACAGGCAATTACGCTATAAAGCCTGACACAAGGTTACTAACTACGACTGTTCTAAGCTGTTTTGCACATTGAAGACGGCAATTTAACGCTATCAGCCTGACGACATGGTCCTAACTACGACTGTTACTCATGGATGTTTTGCATCAGTGAGACAGTCAATTACGGCTGATAAGCCTGACGACATGTACTAACTACGACTGTTACTAATGGCTGTTTTGTCACAGTGAGAACAGCATTTACGCTATAGCCTGACGAAATGGTACTAACTACGACTGTTTTTCCTAATGCTGTTTTGCCACAGTGATACAGGGCCATTACGCTATAAAGCCTGACGACATGGTACTAACGACGACTGTCTACTACTGGCTGTTTTGCACAGTGGACAGGCAATTACGCTATAACCTGACGACAGGTACTAGAACTACGGACTGGTACTAATTGTGTTTTGCACCAGGGAGACAGGCAATTACGCTATAAAGCCTGACGACATGGTACTAACTACGACTGTTACTAAGCTGTTTTTTGCACATGACAGGCAATTACGCTATAAAGCCTACGACATGGTACTAACTAACTACGACTGTTACTAATGGCTAGTTTTGGCACAGTGCGACGAGGCAATTTACCTATAAGCCTGACGACCTGGTACTAACTAGTACGACTGTTTACTAATGGCTGTTTTTGCACAGTGAGACGGGCAATTACGCTCTAAGCCTGACGACATGGTACTAACTACGACTGTTACTAATGGTTGTTTTGCCAGTGAGGACAGGCAATTACGCTATAAATCCTGAAAACATGGTACTATCTACGACTGTTACTAAATGGCTGTTGTGCACAGTTGAGACAGGCAATTACGCTATAAGCCTGACGACATGTACTACTACGACTTTACTAATGGCCTGTTTTGCACAGTGAGACAGCACTTAACGCTATAAATCCTGACGAGATGGGTCCTAAACGAAACGTGTACTAATGACTTTTTGTACAGTGAGACAGGCAATTACGCTATAAGCCTGACAACATGGTACTACGAACACTGTTAATATGGCTGTTTTGGCAACAGTGAGCAGGCAAATTAACGCTATAACCTGCCGACATGTACTACTAACACTGTTTACTATGGCTGTTTTGCACAGTGCGACAGGCATTACGCTATAACCTGAGACGACATGGTTACTAACTCCGACTGTTACTAAGGCTGTTTGCACAGTGAGACAGGCGATTACGCTATACAGCCTGACTACATGGTACTAACACTTACTACGACTGTTAATAATGGTTGTTTGCACAGTGAGACAGGCACTTACGCTATAGAGCCTGACGACAGTACTAACAGACAACTGTTAATTGGCCTGTTTTTGTACATTGAGAAAGGGCAATTACCTATCAGCCTGACTGACATTGTAACTAACTACGACTGTTACTAATGCTTTTTTGGTAACGTGTAGAGGCAATTAAACGCTATAAGCGTGACGCAGGACTAACAACGACTGTTAATATGGCTGTTTTGTACAGTGAGACAGGCAATTACTCTATAAGCCTGACGACATGTACTAACAACACTGTTGATAATGGCTGTTTTGCAAGTGAGACAGGCAATTACCTCTAAAGCCTTACATGGTACTAACAACCACTGTTCATAATTGCTGTCTTGCACAGGTTGGGGGTGGGGGGGGGGGGGGAGACAGGCTAATTACGCTATAAGCCCTGACGACATGGTACTAACAACACGTTGATAATGGCTTTTTGCACAGTGAGACAGCAATTACGCTATAACTTTTATAAGCCTGACATGGTACTGTAACAACAATGTTGATAATGACTGTTTTGCACAGTTGACAGGCAATTACTCTATAAGCCTGACGACATGGTACTAACAACAACTGTTGATAGATAATGGCTGGTTTTGCACAGTGAGACAGGCAATTACGCTATAAGCCTGACGACATTGTACTAACCACGACTGTTAATAATGGCTGTTTTGCACAGTGAGACGGCAATTACGCTATAACCCTGACATGGTACTAACACACTGTTGATAATGACTGTTTTGCACAGTGAGACAGGCAAATTAACGCTATAACCTCACATGGTACTAACAACCACTGTTGATAATGCCTGTTTTGCACAGTGAGGACAGGCAATACCGCTATAGCTGACATGGTACTAACAACGACTGTTGATAATGACTGTTTTTTGCACAGTGAGACATGGCAATTACTGCTATACGTGGACCTCCCTTATAAGACCTAAAAAATCAATCCCTAATGAGGTCTTTTAAGGGAGGGTAAGGGAGGTATTTTATACTTACAAAGAAGGGCCATGACGAAAATGGTGTTTTTTACACGTGCCTCTTTGGCAATGTCTCTCCTCAGAGAAGTAGGTCCTTATGTGGGATGGAGGTCTTATAAGGGAGGATTCACTGTATAAGCCTGACCACATGGAGTGTATAGTGTCACAGTGGTAGCGCGTTCGCTTCGTGTCAAGTAAACCCGAGTTTCGAACCTGGGTACATGGGATTTTTCCTCTCCTTGCACTCAGGCCTTGCGGGTCTTTTTTCGGATGAGACGATAAACCAGGTCCTGTGTGCCTTGCAGCTTAGCATACGTTAAACCTGTGGCAACAAAAGTGTCATTTGGTCAAATGTACCCCCCACCCCATCATCACATAACAAAAATCGCATGCCCAAAAAAATCTTTTTTAAAAATGGGTCTCTGGCTGCAACGCGCTCTCCAGGTGGGAGCAACCCGAATTTCACAGACACCTCTTTTGACTATAAAGTGCCTAATACCTAATCCTATAATGACTGTTAGATAATGGCTGTTTTTGCACGTTCGTCAGCCATCTCACATTTTCCGCGCGGTGGAGCCGTCTCTAAACACCGCTTCCAGCCGTTCCAGTGTGCTCCATCGGCCCATGCCGGCCCCGCACTACCAGCGCTGCCTGGACCGCCGCTCCACAGCCTGGCCACCAGGGGGCGCTCGCCAAGCTCATCTTTCGAGCACCAGGAGAAAAATGGACCTCCTGGGCTGCGGCGCCTGCGCCGCCGCCAAGAAAAGTGAAGCTCGCATAATATTGCCACTGCAACTAGGGTATGATTCGTATGTACCTGCAATAATTTGGTGTATTTAATTTTTTCCCCCAATATTCTTGATTTTTTGATGCCTTTGTAAAGCGCGGTGAGCCCACTAAGGGGTATTTCACTACTATAAATATTCGTTATTATTATTATTAGGGTTATTACCTTTCCGGCCAGCCATCTTTCAGCCAAAATCTTTCCCATTAAACTTAACCTGGGTAGAGAACAGATTTCATTCTGCATATTTGGGCATTTCCTCTGTGACGGCATCAAATAAGGCCTATCCTTACCTCCCAAAATCAAGTAACATAAGGTCTTAGCTATAAGCCTGACATGGTACTAACAACAACTGTTGATAATGACTGTTTTGCACAGTGAGACAGGCAATTACGCTATAAGCCTGACATGGTACTAAAACTGTTGATAATGACTGTTTTGCACAGTGAGACAGGCAATTACGCTATAAGCCTGACATGGTACTAACAACAACTGTTGATAATGACTGTTTTGCACAGTGAGACAGGCAATTACGCTATAAGCCTGACATGGTACTAACAACGACTGTTGATAATGACTGTTTTGCACAGTGAGACAGGCAATTACGCTATACAGACCTTCAAAAATCATCCCAAATGGGGTCTTATAAGAGAGGCAGTGGCTTATAAGGTGGGTCTAATTATTTAATACTTACATAAGAAGGACAATGACGAATATGGTGTTTTACGCTGCTCTGCGGCAATGCCTACAGTCGATGAATCGTTGTGTGCTACTGTGGGACTAAAAGAGGGACTGTTACCAGGAGGTGGAAAACGTATAAGCCTGACCAAGCTATGGCGGTCTAGTAGTTGGCACAGAGGTAGCGCGTTCGCTTCGAGCTCAAGTAAACCCGAGTTTTGAACTGGGTACAGGGGATTTTTCCTCTCACTTTGCAAAACCCTATGGCCTTACGGTTGACAGGTCTTGTCCGGATGAGACGGTAAACCAAGGTTCCTGTGTGCCCATGCATTTAGAATAAGGTTAAACCATAGTGGCAATGGAAAAAAGTGTTATTTGGTCAAAAAAAACACACACACACCCCCCCTTTACCTTCCTCATCAGTCACACAAAAATCGCATGCAAAAAAATATTTAAAAATATTTGGTGGCGCGCCTCAAAGCTGCGACGAGGCTCTCCAGAGAATGTGGAGCAAATACGAATTTCACAGTTGACACATCTTTGACTATAAAGTGCCCTAATAAATAATGACTGTTAATAATGGCTGTTTGCACGTCATCAGCCAGTATGCACAATTGCAAAATGCGTAACTGTGAGCGGCTTAACGACACGATTCACAACGCCCGTTCCAGTGCGCCTCCTCCTAACACCCTTGCCATGCCGGCCCCGCACTACCAGCGCTGCCTGGACCGCCGCTCGCACAGCCTGGCCACCAGGGGGCAGCTCGCCAAGCTCATCTTCGAGCACCAGGAGAAAATGGACGCCGCTGCCGCCGCCAAGAAAAAAGTGAAGCTCGCATAATATTGGCCACTGCAACTAGGATATGATGGATTAGAGGTACCTGAATAATGTGTGTATTATTTTTCCCAAATACTTTTTGTGATGCCTTTGTAAAGCGCGGTGAGCCCACTAAGGGGTATTGCACTATATAAATAATTCGTTATTATTATTATTAGGGTTATTAACCTTTTCAACGCCAGCCAGTTTTTAGCCAAAACTCTTCCATTAAACTTAACTTAACCGCGGTAGAGAAAAGATTCTCAGTCTGCCATATTGGGGATTCCTCTGTGACGTGCATAGAATAGGGCCTATTCTTACCTCCCAAAAATAAGAACATATAAGGTCATTAGATACCAGACCCTCGTTTGATGCTTTTTAGTGACATTGGGTGTTAAGTCATTGTGGTGCCAAGGGGCGACAGTGATGATGAAAGGGTTAACACCCTTGACAGTATCCAAAAGGGCATTCACTCTTGCAAAGGACAGCCATTCAGTGGCCTCAAAAATAGGGTTATTGGTGGTGAGAGTTAACACGGCCTTGTTTGGTTAGTACTAAACGCATACTTACAAGGGCATTCACTCTTGACAAAGGGCAGACATTAAGAGTTGCGCCTCAAATTAGGGTTATTTTGGCATAGAGGCATACACCCTTGTTTGGTCAGTACATACTCAAACATCCTACCAAGGGAAGTTCACTATTGCAAAACAGTGGGGCCGTGCAGTGGCCAAAAAATGTGGGATTTCTGATTCATGTAATAAAAAAAATAAAAATATAAAATGGAAAAAAACATTGATGTTGCGCTTTGTGTGCCGTAATGCTATCAAAGTCCGACGAAATCGTTGTTTGCTTACTGGCCGACTTAAGAGACGAGAGGACTGGCACCAAAAATGTAAAAAACGTCAAGCAAACACGCTAAAGCGGGTTAGCGCGGCACCGTGGTAACGCGTTCGCCGCGCATCAAGTAAACCCGAGTTTGAACCTGGGTACAGGGGATTTTTTCCTCTCAACTTTGCACCAGGCCTTATGGTCTGGTCTGAACGTGGAGTCTTTCGGATGAGACGATAAACCGCGGTCCCGTGTGCCCGTGCACTTAGCACACGCTAAACCCACTAGCAACGAAAAAGGTGTCATTTGGTCAAAATTTAACACACACACACACACACATCCTTTCCTTCCTTATCAGTCACACACAAATTGCATAAAAATAAACAAATTGTGGTGGCGCGCCTCAAAGATTGTAAATTCAAAGAGAATGGTGAAAATACAAATTTGTGGTTGACACAATTGTATACATTTCGACAAAGACTTGTGCATTTCATTTGGTTGTATGAGCAATTGCAAAATGCGTAACTGTAAGCGGTTTTTTAAAGTTTTATTTATGTCTCGGAAACCCTGTGTTTATGGTCAGCTAGATTATAATATGCTTATAGTGTGAGGAATTGTAACGTAAATGTTGTCTTACCCTGGCTTAAAGACTCAAGGGATCATCCCAAAAGCCTGAAGCACTTGAACACTGTGGTACAAATGCACCAGCTAGGGATGAGAACATTATGTGTATGTGACCGTTTCTGATTACCCCGCCACGGTGGGCAGCCACACTCCGACTTCGGAGGATTTTGGACTGATGATGTTATGCTAGGAGCTTGTCGTGGCTAAAGACAATCCCCGCACAACTATGCAGAACATAGCAACATTTTGATGTAGCCTTGGTGTTCTAGCTGATGTTCAACTGGTCTGACACAGCCTAGTGCCAAGGTGTGTGTAATGCGATATGAATAAGATTTGAGTCTCTACAGCTTCGGAGAATTCAATGTACATGTACAGTTATTTATCCTCAAGTGTTTACAGCATATAGTGAAATAGTCCATGTACATGTACAGTTATTATCTCAAGGTTTAAGCAAAATAAAATAGGTGATATAATTATACAGTATATAATGATACTAATTGTTTTGATATAACATTATTATCCTGTGTTCCAAAATGGGTGCCTATGTACATATGTTATTTTGAGTTTTATTTACAATGTGTGATGAGGTTGTATGCCTACTGCGCGAAGCCCTACTTTGCAAAAATCCTGCTGCCTGAAACTACTGCGCGAATCCCTACTGCACAAAGAACCCTACTGTGCGAATTGTCTCTCTCTCTCTCTCTCTCTCTCTCTCTTCGGCGGCTCTTGCTCTCTCTCTCATGACCGTCTCTCTCTCTTAGAGATCTCCTCTCACTCTCTCTGTGTCTCTGTCTCTCTCCTTGGTTTCTGCCCTTTCTATGTATGCTGTGTCTCTCTGTGTCTCTTCCTAAGACAGACTGGAAGAATAGGCTCTGCCTAAATAAAAATCTTTATTCTTGCAAAAATAAGTTTTCACTCTCCTCTCTACTCTCTCTCTCTCTCTCTCTCTATCTCTCTCCTCTCTCTCATCCTTCAGGTCATGTTAGGAATTGTTTATTTTATGTTTTCAGGTTACTTGTTTTGTTATGTTTTCTAGGTTTGTTGTGTTGTGTTATCATCATGATGTGTGTTTTGTTAATGTACGGCCGAAACTTTACGCGGTGACAGTCCTGAGATGACCCGAGCTGATAGCCTGTTGACGGGAGACTACAATAGACTAACTAAACTAACTAACTCCTCCCTCTCTCTCTCTCTCTCTCTCTCTCTCTCTCTTCTCTCTTCTCCTTCCCTCTCTCTCTCTCTTATTAGTCTCTGTGTTTCTGTCCTTTATATGTATTCTTTTTTTTCTCTCTCTCTCTTTACTCTCTTTCCCCCCCCCCCCCCCCCCCTTTCTCTCTCCCTCTCTCCCTCTCTCTCCCGCTCCCTCTCCATGTCTTTCTACCTAATGAAACTTCGGTGGGATTTTCTCTGGTTGATATGTTATTCCCTCTCCCCTCACACCCCCCCCCCCACCACCCCCAAGGCCTTTCCACCCCCAATCCTCCTCAACCCCATCCCAACCCCCCACCCCCTCTTCCCAAATGTGCTTGAAAATCTCTTCCACAGTTGTTGGGGGGCTTTCCATCCCCAAAAATGGTGCCATTTTGTACATTTCCTTTTGTACATTCCATTTTATTGTAATTGTTTTCAAATATGGAAATGCGGTTTCCTTTATCCCATTCACCGCCAGCCACATTTCAGCCAAAAATGTCCATTAAATTTACCTGGGTAGAGAACAAAATCCATCTGCAGTATTGGAGGATTCTTCTGTGACATATATAAAATAAGGTCTATCCTTACTTCCCAAAACTATGACAATAGGGTCTTTGGATAATAGACCCCAATTTGATGCCTTTTAGTTAGGTGATAAATGTGGTGCTAAAATGCGACTTTGGCGGTGAAAGGGTTATTCAGCAGTCTTCCATTGGAGGGGTGAAAGAGGTCATTGCATAACAAGCGTTGATTTTGTGAACGTGAAGATAAGCGCGTTGAATTAATTAACCGCTTTTTTGGGGATCACCAAAAGAGCTGGCGATGTGGCTCCCGTATAGTGAAATTGGTTCAAAGGGGAATTACTACTGGGGGGTTTCTTCTCTGAAGGGAATCTCCTTCTTTCCGTATTTCTTTACACACTGCATTGCTTGGATAAACAGCAGATATTAAGAACTTGAGCCGTTTGACGTAGACTCCCTTAATTACTCCATGGGTGCTACTCTTTCATTTTTACACTGATTTCAGTATTTTTAATTTGACCAGAAACTGAACTTGTTTTTTTTTTAATTCATCCAAACAAAATGTTTTGGCCACAAGCGATTTGGGGCGTTTTGAACTTAGTCTAGTTGTTCTATCTTGGATGTTTACAAAGGCTTATCAGACTCAAACTGTCTGTCCATCATTTTAACTGTCTGTCTGTCTCGTTATATCTCTCTCTCAAGTTGCCCCCCTGAATCGTACGACATGGCTCTGCCCCTGTACCCTGCCGGGGCCATGGGTCCCTGAACCCTTGCCTTTCAGGGTTTTTTCATTTTTTGGGAGTTGCACCCATGCTGACTCAGCAAAGAATTGTGTGCATCACTTTTTCTTCTTCTTGTTGTTGTTGGCTTGCCCTGGCTTAAAGACTCCAGGGATCATCCCAACAGCGAAAGCACTTGAACACTATGGTGCATCAGCTACGGATGAGAACATTATAGTGTGTGACCGGTCCGTTTTTGACTGGGCAGCCACACTCCGTCTTCGGGGGGAATTTTTCTTGTCGATTGTCGTTTCTCTTTTGAAAGTGGGCTCAAGTTTGATTGTGCGTTTCCACTCTTTTGCTGTTTGTTGTTTGTTGTTGTTGTTAACCCTTTCACCGCCAGCCATATTTCAGCCAAAAATGTTCCATTAAATTTACCTGGGTAGAGAACAAAATCTGTCTGCAGTATTTGGGAATTCTTATCTTATGTGACATTTAATAAAGGTCTATCCTTCACTTCCCAAAATTGAGACAACAGGGTCTTTGGATAATAGACCCCAATTTGATGCCTTTTAGTGACATAGATGTTAAATCACTGTGGTGCTAAAATGCGACTTTGGCGGTGAAAGGGTTAACATTATCCATGATGTGATAAGCATTTCTCAGCTGCCTCTGAATTTTAGTAGAGATTGGTGGGAGAAAGTGGTGCTTTATCATAGATTGGTTTTGTTTCATTTTATTTTGTTTACGATGTCGAGAATTTATTGGATTCTTTTTGTGCATTTTTTGTTGTTGCAAATGTTAAGAACAGCCCCCTCCTCTGCCCCTTCCATTCATTTCAGACGGTTTCAGGTTAGGGTTAAGAATAGGGTTTGGGATAGGGTTAGGGATAGGTTTAGGGTCAGTTAAGTGTCAATCTCATAACATACCATCCTTTTTTTAAATTTTGTGTGTGTGTGTGGATGAGACGGTTTCAGGTTAGGGTTAGGGATAGGTTTAGGGTCAGTTTAGTGTCAAATACACAAAAAAATAAAAGTTGATGACTAATCTGACCCTAAACCTATCCCTAACCCTATCCTAACCCTATTTCCTAACCCTAACCCTAACCTGAAGCCGTCTGAAATGAATGGAAGGGGCAGGGGAGGGGGCTATTCTTAGCATTTGCCTTTTTTTCACATTTTTCTTGTTACTTTTTTGTTGTGTTAAATCTTAGAAATGTGATCATATACCGGTTGTGATTCAAACGACCAATGTTATTTACCGTGAAGAATTAGAGTTGTGATTTGCTTTTGCTCTCAGGTCAGACTCCTTTGCTGTTTTTCAGCATTAGTTGCGGGGTTTTAGGGGTAATTCATTGCGACTGGACATGAGAAAATCTAGGTATAAGTTTAACTGTTTCACAACATGGTTTTGAGCAAAAATACGGGGCAGTGGGTGGATGCCTCGTGCCTCCATACGGGGAGCTGGACGACCCCGCCCCCTCCACGAGTCTCTCCCTGTGGGGATACCAGGGGGGTCTTTCGTAAAAAAGGGTTCCCCCACCTTCTGGAAGTTCTGTGCTTGTAACTTCCTCTAATCTGCCACTCTCTTTGACTCTGCCTTTTTCCTTTGCTTACTGTCATCTACCATCTTTCTGACTTATTGGCCCATTCTCCTGCCTTTTTTCCCCAAAAATCTTCCAAATAACTTTTCTCCTTTGAGCTTTTCTGAAATTGGAATGTGTCGGCTGTACGCAGCGGGGAGACCAGTGAAAACTGAAAAACGGGACACATACGTACTTTACCCATTATGGCCTTTTGGCCTGGGAACAAAGAAGAAGAGGAGCAAAAACAAAGAATACTCAACAAATTGTTGTTGTTGTCGTTCCCTGGCTTAAAGACTCCAGGGATCATCCCAACAGCTGGAGCAGTTGAACACTATGGTACAAATGCCCCAACTAGGGATGAGAACATCACGTGTGTGACCGTTTTTGATTACCCCGTCACGTGGGGCAGCCACACTCCGACTTCAGAGGATTTTGGACTGATGATGTTATGCTGGGAGCTTGCCATGGCTAAAGACAATCCCCGCATAACTGCAGAACATTGCAACATTTTGATGTAGCCTTGGTGTTCTATCTTATGTCAATTGGTCTGAGACACCCTAATGCCAAGACGAGTCAACAAGTGAAAAACAAGTTACAAAATCAAAAGGAGTGGTCAGGGACGCTGAACATATCAAAATAATTTCTAAGGTATGTTTATCGTTGTTATGCTTTCTAGTTACACTCAAACATAAATCAATATTCAAAAGAATTTGATGTTTAAATTAATCAATCTTTTATTAGAACAAGTTCTTATATAAAAAATATATAATGAAAAGGCGTCAAACTCTCTTTCAGATCCATTTTCAGCAGAATTTAGTACAGTGGAACCTCCCTTATAAGACCTCCCATTATAAGACTTCCTCCCATATAAGACCTTACTTCTCTGAGACATTGCCTTTCTTTGTAAGTATTAAAATTACCTCCCTTGTAAGACCTCTCCCTTATAAGACCTCATTTTGGATGATTTTTGAAGGTCTTATAAGGGAGGATCCACTGTATCTTGAGTGTCGAACTTCAAATCACAAATGGCTGTCAAATCAAAGCTTAATAAAAAGTTAAAAAGATAATCAAATTCAAATTCTGTTGTGTGCCATATTTGTTAGGGACCTCAAATTTTCATCATGGAAACTGCATCTCAAATTGTGTAAAATTTGTCGTACAAAAACTGGATTATTCTCGTGCTTTTTTCACATTAGATTATCAACGCTACATTACGTGTAGGTTTATCAAATTACTTTTAAGAATCAGATTTATGGGAACGACCTAGATGTGTATATATATTATAAGCAACTGGAGTTTCCAAGATAATCAAGAAAAATTGTTGAGCACTGCATTGGTCCAGATGATCTTCATACACTGTTGATTTTCATATTGTTCATTTATGATAACTATCTCCCCATCTATTTATCTATCCATGGTCGACACATATCACTTATCAGTGTACTGAATGGAACAGAGTTATAATTTCTATTTATTTATAAAGAAAACTTTTACAGCGCAGGCCTCCCAATCGTCCCGCAAAACAAGGGGTCCCAGGGACTCCTTCACTGACAGCATAGAGGGTCCTAGAGGCGGGATAGAGGGTCCCAGTGGCATTGCGAATGCTAACAATATTGTTTCTATTGCATCCCTGGGACCCTCTGCACATTCTTTTCGAGGGTCCTTTAGAATGTTAGTGCTTCATAGACTCCCTGGGGGCCCTGATGACTTGTTCTTCATGCTCACGTCTCTAGCCCTACTGGGAATTTAACAGGGTTTGGAGTGAAAACAAAAAGCTAAAATGACAATGTGAGGTGTAAGAAAAAAGTGGAGTTTTGTCTCTTTGGCAGAGGTTTGCAGTTTCAGTATAGTTTTTTTGTTGTTTTTCAGTATAGTTGATTCTGCCTGGTTTTTAATATACCGTATTCTAAGGCGCACCCCCAAACTTTTTTACAAAAAATTCAGATTTTGTTATTATAGTTTCTTACTATATTGTCAGTCACATTATAAGGCGCAGGGATCTCAGTCTGGGGAAAAAATAAATCGCCTTATAGTCCGTAAAATACGGTCATTACATTATTTTGGGGAGATTTCTGTTTTGTTAGGTTTTTTTTTTAGATGTTGCTTTTTCTTTGGGTGAGGTGGAGGGTGGGCTGGTGTATTTATTTATTTACTTTGATTTTATTTGTACAAAGCAGTACAGGAGATTATTTACAAGCGCCAGAAAAAGGATGGAAAGTCATACTTGTTTTTCATTCGGTTGTACTTTTTTTTTTATCAAAGAGAAAAGGCGTATTCTGATTTGTGAATGTGCCTGTTTTGACTGTTGGTCATATATAGGCCATTGTGTGAAAGTTTGCACATGTTTTTTAATTTTTTTTTTTTTTATTATCTTTATCGTTGCATTCCAATTTTTCCCCAATACAGAAAGAGAAATATTCTGTGATTTATTTTAAAAGCAGCTTTTTTTGTGTTCATATGAGTGAAGTTTTTCCCTTTATTTTGATTTAATTAGACATAGGTGCCGCATTAATTTTAAAGTATCACTTTGGGCTCATATTGATTTGGTGGATTTTTTTTGTGTCTGTGTGTGTGAGTGATCGTGTGAGCACTTGTTATATGGTTGCACATATAAGTCTGCGTGCATAATTATGTATCAGAGCATGTTATGAAAGAAGAAGAAAAAGGAAGGTATTTTGAGCTTATTAAAAGTTTCAGTGGGTTGAAATTAATAAAGGAAGAAGAGAAATTACCATCTGTCTGCTTATCATTGATTTTGTCTTGACAGAAAGATCTGCACTGTTCGAATGTTGTCTATGTGCTTACACACATGTATCACCGTATTGCAGTGTTCCTCATTCTGTTCTGAGCAAATAAACACACACACACTCTCTCTCTGTCTCTCTCCTGTCTCTGTCCTTGGGAAAGGCACTTTACTCCTATTTTCCTCACTCCACCGAATGGGTAACTGACGCCAGTTGGGGGAAACGTCCTTCGGGTGAGACTTCAAAAACTGAGGTCCAGGAGCAGATCACCACTAGTCCATAGCTTAACCACCTGCATGGCCACACCCTGGACACAGTAACATCTGTCAAATACCTGGGAATCAACATCCAGAAAGATCTCAGTTGGGGCACACACATAGAGAGCATAACATCAAAAGCAAACAGAATGCTGGGATTCCTGCTCTACGGAATTGAGGGAGAGAGCTTATCTGACCCTGGTCAGACCTCGAATACGCCAGTTCCGTTTGGGACCCCTACACCCGGAGGAATGAGGAGAAAATCGAAGCAATACAGAGAAGGGCGGCTCGCTTCGTTCTCAACCGCTACCACAACACCTCCAGTGTGTCTGATATGCTTGAGCAGTTAGGGTGGCCAACACTCGAGCACCGCAGGAAGAAGGTTAGGCTCACAATGCTGTATAAGGTCATGAACGGCATGGCCACAGTCGACAACACCAGACTGAGCCCAGCACCAAGCCGCCAGAGAAGAGGACACACCCAACAACTGTCCACCATCCGGACTACAGAAGATGTTCATTTTTCCCTCAGACGATCAAGGACTGGAACGAGTTGCCAGAGGAGGCGGTGTCTGCCGCTACACTCAGCTCGTTCCAGTGTTCTGGTTCCATTGTAAATACCCTTTTTTATAAAAAAAAAAAAGAAGAGATAAATTAGCTTAGGGGGTCCAGTTCCTGCCGTTTCAGCATCATGCCGAGCTTCCGCTGAATGGGTCTTGGCTGGCTGGGTCACTGTAGATTAGTTTTTTTTGTTTTTTTGGGGGTTTTTTTTTGTTCTGTGTGCGACCTTCGGACCTCGACCAAACAGTATCAAAAAATCAAATTGTTGATTGTGGGTACTAAATCAGTAAATGGAAGAAGAGCCCCCCCATTTTTCAGTCTTTTTTTTTTCTCCAAAGGAGCCAGAATGGTCAACATTTGAACATACTGACCGTGGGCCCTGAAGAGGAGAAGAAGACAAGTTGCACTGGTCAGCGTGGCTTGTCGAGCTTTGGTACATTTGATTTCGCACTTGCCCAGACCATCTTTGTGAAGTGATAAGAGTTTTCTTTCCCTGAATATGGGGAAGCCTTGACCTTTGAGGTAAAAGCTCGCAAAGTCAAAAGTCAAGGCTATTAGTCAGGGAAAGGAAACTCTAATCGCTCGAGACACATCATTGAGTAAAACTCACGGTGGGTTGGGCGTCTGATCGGTATCATTCTGCATTTTGCCATCTGCATCGTGGTACGTCGGCAGAAACCATTTCTGGCATAAATATCCTAGTTTTGTTGTACTTTTCTTGTTCATTTCGGCAGTTTCCAAGGTTTGTAAAGTTTCTTCTGCAGCTGTTAGGATTAGGATTTTGGGACAAGGTCAGGTCAGGTAGTTAGGACATTAGGCCTCGCGGCCTCTTCACTGTCCTGTCATTTTTGTTTGAACTTTTGCACAGCTGAGAGGTTTTTGTATTTTGTTTTCAGCAAAACTTGCACCTGATACTAACAAATTCAAAAACCTCCTGGACAAAGAAAGACCCAAACAAATACCAGTATCATAGTATGACGAATAGTCTACCCAAACCGTCACAGCTGTGCTAGGGTGGTTATAAAATTTAAAAAAAATATTTACTTTTTGTCAAATCCTAATGAAATTTATGTCATTGGAAAGAGCCCGACAAGACCTTTAAAATGATACCCAAATTATCAAAATCGGTCGAAAATTGAGAAAGTTACGACGTTTTAAAATGTTAGCTTTTTTTACATGAGCTATATAAGAAAAAGTTGATCAAGGTTACCGGCCCTTACCGTATCAAGGTTTGGATGAATAAAACAGCCATAACTTTTTCTTTTTTTTTACCAATAAACAAAACATTGGTACCAAAATAAAGCTTATTCAAAGGGGCAACATCAACCCCAAACATTAGACAGATTAGGCCTAAGCTTTTTGTGCGACTCACAAGATCGCAACATCAACATGCGCGTGACAGAAAACATGTCAGACAGTCTTCGACGTAACACCTCCCGACTTGTGGAGACCTTGAGCAGCATTGAGATTTATTCTAGATGCACCAAATTTGGTGTACTTGTAGAAAAATAATTAAATGTAACTAAGCATTTGTTTTAAAGAATTATATAATTACCGTTCAGAAATGATAAACGAATGAATTGGACCCAAATATTGGATCGCTTGTCTCTCGCGATCGGCCGTCTTAGCGTAAAAAAAGATCGTTCCCGAATGACCGAGTAGGTGTCTGCTTCCCGAAAGAAAGAAACTCGGATGGTCAGCGCCAAGAATAACCACCAATAAAAACAAGCAAAGGAAGTGACCGTTTGGCACATAGCCAAAATCGCGGTTCGGATTTTCAACGAGAAAAATCGCTGCGGCTTAACCTAATTCCGTCGTTCCTAGCTGTGCCAACCCCCCAAAAAAGGAAAAGAAAAAAAGAAAAGAAGACGCTTGAGAGGACGCGAGCCCAAGTCGTCTTAATCTACCTGACCTGACCTGACCTGTGCTGTCAGAATCTTAAGTACGCTGAAGCAAAGATTTAGATTATGATAGTAGATTAGTACTAACCAGGGATGTACATCGCTGACCCTGTACTAACCAACCCTACTAGTTATGAAGGCGGACCAAAGAGTGTATAGTCAAAATACTCTATGTCTCTAACATACTCTTCGTCTTCTTCTGTGGTGGTGGCCAGCTTCTTTTTATAGAAGTAAATGCACACACTTTAGGGGGTGACCAAAGAACAAGAAGCAGAAGAGAGAAAAGAAAAACAACCCAGCAAAGACACATCAGCTATCTGTCTTCAAATGCTTTTTTAAAAATTATAACAAAATAAAAAATAAAATAACTGTCCCATCTTAGATGATGTGTGTGTGTGTGTCAGGAGCTGCTGTAGCTCAGTTGACAATGACTGCCAGATAAGCAGAGGGGGGCAGGTACTAATTCTGGCGGGCTGGGCAAGAATTTGTTTATTGTGGAGATGCCTTGCCCAGGGTACATCCCCACTCTCTCGGCCAAAGGGATTTGAGGACACGGCTGGCGTTGAGGAAGGTCCCCAAAGGCCAGCCCATCCCTCTGGCTGCAGCACCAGAGCCGGTGCAAGAGCCCCCTCGTTCGAGAGTCATAGTCTAAACTGTACCATGATTTTCCATTACTGTAGAAAATCATCTATTGTACAGCTCTCATGTTACTGTTGGCCCCTACTACAGGCTAATGTCAACCAATGATAAAAGCCATTTGAGTAAAGGGCAAGCTTATTTATGTTAAATGTAGATTATGTAAAGCGCAAAGACCTCCAGTCAAAGGGAAAACAACCGATCCCAGGGATCAGGTAGTTCACATCAGACAAGCTCTACCTCGCGGTGGTTCGCACAACAGGGAACAAAGAAGGGCGAACCGTCTCTCTCGCCAGCTGTGATTCAAATGCGGCGCGCGCTCAGCGCCTCCCCTCTTTTCCTTTTCCATGCATTTAACTGAGCTAAAATTGAGAGATGCTGCTCTATTTGAGTCTATATAAGTGACTAACATTTAATATTATAATTCTAATCATACTGTTGAGGAAAACAACAACAAATTATGCAACAACAACAACTGTAGCAACAACAACAGCAATCATAATTTTCGCATAAAGCAACCATTAGGTATTTTTTGTTGTTTTTCTCTGGGGTCATTGTATGCTTTAATTGTAGAATAGCAAAATCTTTGGTTTGCACTTAACTCCTAGCTGAGGCTATTTTTTATTTTATTTGACTAGTCAACACTTTTATGCTCTTGCCTATAACACACCTTTGGCTTGCTTTTGGGGATTTATCTGATTTATATCAAATTTTAAAAAGATTATGATAAAGGCCTTGTTCTTTTTCTTCTTCTTTTTTGTCTTCTTCTTCTTCCCATGAGGTTTGATGTTTACTGTGGTGACAGTCCTGAGAATATCATACGGGACTATAATAATTAATAATATACTATAATAATAATAATAATAATAACACACACACACACAAACAAACAAACTCAGTTACTACATGCCCCATTCCCCTCCTCACATCTAATCCGCGCACACTTCATTCATGCAGACCCATCACAAGCATTAGCGTTGAGAGAAGAAGTGTGTTTTGAGATTAGCCTTAAAGACTGACAGAGTTGGAATGTTTGTATTGCAACAAGAGTAACTCTTGTATTGCAACGTTTGACCACAATGACGAATTAAGGGGAAACGTACAAACTTGCATTCTGTTTCACAGCTTCGTCAGAATAGGCTTACGTTGTTCAGCTGTGAGAAGTGACCACTCTAACTGGACCTCTGTTTGGTAATGTGGTGTCAAGTCAAGTCAAGTCAATATGATCTTTATTGAGGGTTGAAGAATAAGCTGACAAAGCTTTTGGGCTCACTAGAAGTGAGTCTATAGTATGATAGTTTTTCGGATGTGTGTGTGTGTGTGTGTTGCGTCCGTGGTTCAATCTCCAAACTGCAACGTTGGCATTTTCTCAGGAAATAGAAGGCGTACATTGTTCAAATTTTGCACACATATAGATGTCTGTGCAAGCGTTCAAACAATAATGATTTTGATAATTAAATACTTAAAACAACGCTGTAAGCAGATAACAAACAAATAACATTTTAGATTATTGGGTTAGAGAGTATTCAACAGGCAACATGAATTAAGAAAGTATTCTACAGTGAAAGCCTCGATAGCTCATTGCGTAGAGCTTCTGTCTCATGCCAATGGTTCCTGGTCCGATTCTCGGCACGGGCACTTTTTTTTTTTTTTAAAGTTGTATCCATTAACGATAGTTTCATTTGTACTTTAAAATGTTATTGGCAATCTTGTACTTTAGACACACCCCTCAATCTTTGTTGTTATCCCACATGTGCCTGTTCGAGTGAGCCTTGAAGGCTTTGCCTCTTGTTTTCATCCTGCCCTCAAAACAAACAAAAGTACGGTAAATGTCAAGATGTGCCACCCCCCCTACCTATCTCGGTTAATTCTATTTTTCCGTTATTGCCTTTCATGACCCTATATACAAAATCGGTGGGGGTGGGAGGGAAATAAGATAATTGCAGGAACACGAAGCGCAGAGAACATTCATGAATGTTCATCTGTGTGCTGTATTGTGTGTGTTCAGACGAGAGGCGGAGGAGAAAAAGGCTGAGCTGCGCAGGCTGTACCCTGAGGCGGAGGCCTACGATGAGGGCTGGCTCAAAGTCTCCGACCTGCACTCCCTCAAGTACTGGCAGTACGGCAACAGCAGCGGAAACCCCGTCGTTTTTGTGTAGGTATTTTGCATTTGGGGTTTTTTATCTTTCCAGCACTGTGTGGAATTATGTGCTATCCGGGTACAATGATGGAGGTGTCATGTATGAATTGTACTATATTTTTTCAGTTTTCAGGTTTTGTGAGTTGTTAAGATTCATGGATTTGTGTTTTGCTATACCCTGGTCGGAGGCCTACGGTGACAGTCCTGAGATCACCATAGCTGTTGACGGGACTATAACAGACCTCAACTAACTGTAGCAGCAGAGGCAGATCTTTAGCGATTTTGCCGTAATTTTTGTGTAAACAAAAGTCAAATTGGTGTTTTTTACTTTCGATGAAAAAAAATAGGGAACAAAAAAAACACCACTACGGTTAATGTCGGCAAGCGATGCTTTTGAAACTATGCGGTGAAAAGTCATTCCGGTTCCCAGCATACAACGCGCGTCTGTTTCTTTTCATTCTGTTTCAAGATGGTGTCAAAGCGACCGCATGGTGAGAGTTCTAGGTCAAATGATCCAAAATCTGATGGAAAGACACTCTGTCTGACTCTCTGTGTCTCCGTCTCAGTCTTTCTCTGTCTGTAGTCTGTCTCTTTCTCTTTCTCTCTCTCGTTCTCTTTCTCTCTCTAAAGTTATAAGTGTGAGTGTGATTTGTTAATAGTGTGGCCTGGGCGTCTTTAAGTGTCCATCAGTGTGAGTGTTTCAAGTTGGTTGCGAAAGTGTATGTAGATTATGTCATTCATTATTTGGGCGTGATTGAGAAATTGACTGAGGGATCAGGGAAGGGGGGTGTTGGTCAATTTTTGATGTATACTTTTTGTTCATTGTGTTTACAATTCATTTTTAGTGATTTCTGTAAAGCGCTTAGGTCTTAAAGATTAGGCGCTATAAAAGTTGATCTTAAGACATAAATAAAAGGCAAATACATGGCTTAAAAAATGTTTTTAAAGGTCTCCCAGTGCACTACTGCTTGCATATAATTGTGTAATTTACAAAGTTTTCTTGTTAATCGGGTTTTGTGAAGTAAAAGAATCGGCCGCGCGTTGGATTACAGTTTTTTTTTTTCAAAATTACTATTTTTTGTTTCCGAAATTACAAATTTGCAAAATAGGGGTAAAACAGGTCTGCACAGCTCTGTGAAATTCGGATTGCTTCCACCAGGAGAGCGTGTCGCAACCAGAGGCGCGCCACCCATTAAAAAAAAAAATTGCTTGTCATTTTTGTGTGACTGATGAAGTTAAGGATGGGGGTTAAATTTTGACCAAATGACAACTTTTTTTTTATTGAACGTGCGCTAAGTGCATGGGACCTCGGTGTGTCGTGTCATCCGAAAGACTCCACGTTCAGACCTTAAGGCCTAGTGCTGAGTGAGAGGGAAAAATCCCTTGTACCCAGGTTCGAACTCGGGTTTACTACTGCACGAGGCGAGCGCGTTACGTCTGTGCCACTCTACACAGGTGAAGTCTGCTATAACAAAAACAAGTTAAGAAGCAAACTGCAGTGGAACCTCCCTATTTCGGCCCTGGTAAATCAGCCAGGCATGAAAGAATTCCGTGTTTCGCGGAAAATCCGCATAATTTTTTCAAAACTTCTGCGGGAAAAAAAAAATTCTGCATAATTTAAATTAAGACATTTTTGGTATAGAAGTTAAGACATTTTTGGTATAGAAGTAAAGGACCGATCTTTCCGTATTCTTATATCTACAAGTCTCTATTTGGCGATTCTCAAACTGGTTAATCGGAAGTCGCTTTAGCTCACTCGCTTCATTTGTGCGAAGGAAGGCGAAATGAATACCTCCCGCTCAACAAAAGTAGCGATGTTAGCTGAAAATGTGGGTGGAAGGATATTGTGCCGTTGAAATTTTCCCCCGCTGAACAAAACGTTAGCTGAAAATCCGGGTGGAAGGATTTCTGGGCTGCCAAAATCTCATTCTTTGATGCCTGAAAGATGTTTGTAGCGGACAAAAAAATTTGTGCCGGAAAAAAATGTTGGGAACGTTCTTGCCCGCCCCTCCCCCCCCCCCCCCCCCCCCCCCCCCCCGCTCAGCAAAACTTCTGACGTTAGGTGAAAATCTGTGTGGAAGGATTTCTCGGCTGAAAAAATCTCCTCTTTTTTGATCTTCATCCACTTTCATGCCTGATCAGCCCCCCCCCCCCCCCCCCCCCCCCCCCCCCAGGTCCTTTATACCTGTTCTAGCGCCATGTATGTTTGGTGTTTTAGGTTGTCTGTTGCATCTCAACTGACATGAGGGGAGTATCTTTTTGTAGGGCACATTAGGGTATTTTTTATTAGGGTATTATTAGTATTAGGTACTTTATAGTCACTGTGAAATTCGGGTTGCTCCCACCTGGAGAGCGCGTCTTAGCCAGAGGCGCGCCACCCAATTTAAAAATAAAAAAATTTGCATGCAATTTTTGTGTGACTGATGAGGAAGGAAAGGGGGCGGGGGGGGGGGGGGGGGGGGGGGGGGGGGTGTACATTTTGACCAAATGACAACTTTTTTCGTTGCCACTGGGATTAACATGTGCTAAGTGCATGGGCACACGGGACCTCAGTTTATCGTCTCATCCAAAAGACCGTAAGGGCTAGTGCAAAGTGAGAGGAAAAATCCCCTGTACCCAGGTTCGAACTCGGGTTTATTTGACACGGCGAATGCGTTACCTCTGACTCTACACTCTTAGTGCGTTGCTTTAACAGAAGAAACATTCGCCCATGGCACTAGAAGTGTTAATACTAATAATAGGGAGGGGTCTTAAATTAAAGACCCACTGACCCGGCTGGATTAACTTCCCTCTTTAAAGTGATGTCTCGTTTTCGTGCATGAGGAAATTTGTATGGGAGCCACACTTGGTCAAAAAAAGATTTCTTCCCAGCGAGAGAGGGAAACCCGTGAAACCCGTGATTTTCACTCACAGACCTGGTAGGTCTTTGATAGGGAGGTCAACACTCAGTAGTCTGGATATAAAGGTGTGGGGGGGGGGGAATGTTGGTTTCCCATTTCCCCCTTTTCCCCAAACTAAATTTAAAGTAATGTCTCATATGACTTAGGTCGAGAAGACGTAAAGAAGGTCGAGAAGACGTAAAACTTTATTTTCTCGAATGTTGGTGAAAATCTTTTGGGTCGCATCGAAGAGGGAGTCTTAATAGGGAAGGTCTTTATAGGAAGGTTCCACTGTATTAGTAATAAATAAATAATGGAATGAATACATAGATCAGGCTGTCTGAACTGAGGAGCTTTAGTCATGTATCGATGTTCTATAGTTGGTGTTGTTGCTTTGAGCTTTGTAAAGATTGTCGTTTTTAAGAAATTACTGCTTTTACAGTTACCTCAACTTAAATGTGTCTTCACGAAAAATTGTTTTTACTCTGTGTGTGTGTGGAGTCAAAGTCAAAGTCAAAAGTCAAAAATACTTTATTATCACGTTAGGTGAAATTACAGTGTGGTCTCGTACAAGCACAATACAAGTACAAGCAAGGAAACACATTTGCATGCATTCAAAATGGAAACAAAACTAAGGAAAAATGGACAACAAATCATGCTTCGCAAGAAGTTGGATATAGTTAGGGTCAATACAAGCGACTGTCAAAACATTAAGAACTGCCCTCTTTCCCACCATTTCTATCCTCGCATTCATTTATTCACACACACCCACCTTCTCCAATGTGGTGTGAGTGTGTGTGTGTGTGAGTGAGAGAGAGAGTGAGAGAGCAAGCACATGTGCTTGAATCCATGCATGTTTGTGTGCTTGGGCCCATGTGTGTGCGCCGTCATGCGCCTGACTAAGAAATAGACCCAGCAAGTCCAACTTCGGCTGGAGGAAATGGTTTTGAAAGTGTTTCTTGAAAAAAAGGCAGGAGAATGGACCGGTAAGGCAGAGAGATAGTAGATGACAGTAAGCAAAGGAAAAAAAGGCAGAGTCAAAGAGAGTGACAGATTAGAGGAAGTTAAAAGCACAGAACTCCCAGAAGGTGGGTGAACTATTTATTCAAAAAGACACCCCGATGTCCCCATGGGGGGACTCTTGCAGTGATCTTCTTTTGCAAAACGGTTCCATTGTCGTGATGTATTTGCATAAATTGTGCTGTTGCTGTGTGGTCCAGTCACGGAGGGCCAGGGGGTGGGACCTCTCCCCGCGACAGCCGTTACTTTGACCCTGAGGCCTACCGCATCATCCTGTTTGACCAGAGGGGGTCCGGTCAGTCCACACCCCCGGCTGAACTAGAGGTATGACGATGATGATAATGATGATCATCTATGTCGCTACTTTGACCGAGGCATACCGCATCATCCTGTTTGACCAGAGGGGGTCCGGTCAGTCCACACCCCTGGCTGAACTAGAGGTATGGCGATGATGATGGTGATGATGATGATGATCATCTATGTCGCTACTTTGACTGAGGCCTACCGCATCATCCTGTTTGACCAGAGGGGGTCCGGTCAGTCCACACCCCCGGCTGAACTAGAGGTATGATGATGGTGATGATGATGATGATGATGATGGTGATGATGATGATGATGATGAAGATGATGATGATGATGATGGCGATGATGATGATGATGATGGTGATGATGAAAATGAGATGATGATGATTGTGTTAATAATGATGATGATCATCATCAAGATATCGTCGGTGAAATTCAAAAACCTTGTATCTCGATTTTTTGTGTTTTTGAGTTTAGACACATAGTCAGCTCTCTCATTTTTCCCGCCACCTTCCACCAAAAGCTTGTATCTCTAACGACTTTCTATCTGGGGTAAATGAGGTTGTGAAAATAGAAGAAAAACTCGTAAGTCCTAAATTCAGATCTAGTTTAAAGAACAAAAACCTCGTATTTTCGTTCTTTTCAAGTCTATACAAAAAAGGTTTTTTTAAAGTAATTTTAACGAAATGCAGTACTAAACTCACAGTGTTTTGAACAGTTTCCTGTCAATTATGAGCGCAGATGCGTCATTCTGCAGTTATGCACCTAACTAAGAAATAGTTTAGCCCAGCAAGTTTGACTTTGGCTGGAGGAAATGTTTTTGAAAGGGTTTCGTGAAAAAAGGCAGGAGAATGGACCGGTAAGGCAGAAAGATAGTAGATGACAGTAAGCAAAGGGAAAAGGCAGAGTCAAAGAGAGTGACAGATTAGAGGAAGTTACAAGCACAGAACTTCCAGAAGGTGGGGGAACTATTCAAAAGACCCCCCGGTATCCCCACGGGGGGTAATTCCATGGTTGCTCCTTCTTTCAGGATGTCCTGAATTGCAGGATTTTTAAATTGCCTAAAGCCGGCATTGCCGGATTATGAAAATTTAAGAAACAACGATTTTCTTACACACACACACACAAACTTGTATAATAAAAAGGGCCTATATAAGAATTTGCTATATTCAAAAGAATGTAGCACTTGTACTAGTCTAAAGGGGTACAAAAAGAGCAGTAAATGTGTGTGTGTGTGCGCGCGTTGCTCCTGCACTCCGCTGGGGCCGCCCCCTTGCAGGATTTTTGAAATATCCCAGGAGTAGCCATGGAATTCTGGTTGATGAATCTCACAGTCGCCGTGCCGCGCCGCGCCTCCACAGACCCTGCACCAGCTTGTTGTCCCACAAAGCGCCAAGTCTCCCTGTCTCTGGGTGTCGAAGTTGGGGCGGTCATGGTCCTACAGGACATGGGCAGAATTCCGCAAACCAGTATTACACGGACATTTAGCGTCTGAGAAACGCATAGGTGTCAACCTATACGGTTTTCCCGTATTGCTGTACAGGAAAACCATGATTTTGGGTCTGTACGGCCGTATAACAGTTTCAATACGGGTAAAGCTGATTTATACGGGCAGATCAGAAATCGGAGACAAACCGCGAAGTGATAGAATTTTGTGATAGCAGACGACAAAACGCGGACGCCAAGCAGCCGAACAGGAAAACGAAAGCAGTAGGCTAGATGATCGGTCATGCGCAGAGAGCGATTTGTTCGATGTGTTCTGGTAATCTGCGCATGCGTGGTTCCTTCAGAACTTCCGTGTGAGCGTTGTTTGAATCGAAAATGGCGGACGCTAATTCTTCCAGTTCTACGAACCCCCCTGTGGCCAAAAAGCCACGAGTTGGGAGTGGGAGACACTTGAAAGAATGGGAAAACCTGTCCTTTGAGAAAGGAAGGTACGCTCCCCTGCCCATTTTTCAATATATATAACAAAACTGCATGAAAACGATGTCTGAATATAATGTATTCATGGCAACTTTTTCATGGTTTTGCGTGTTCTGAAATTTATACGGTTTTCAGGCTTGAAATAAGGGGAACATTATTTTTCAATAAGTTTTGAAAAAATAATTGAACTAAAAAACATCAAAACGCTACACTCACACAAGCACATGAAGGTGAAATAAACACTACACACGACGAATAAAACCAAATTTTCGTCTTTAAAAAGACTTTGACGAGGTGGCAACACACTAAGCTTAACAATGACGGCAGTGAATTTTTGAAAAAAATGATGGCAGTGAATTTTTGAAAAAAATGATGGCAGTAAGTTTTGAAAAAAGGAAAATTGGGTTGACACCTATGGAAATGTTAAGGCGGTAAAGATAAGAGAGGAATTGCTGGTGTCCAGTTCTTTGAGGATAGAATTAGAAAACCAAATGTGTGAGTAGTAGAACAGTCCCCCCCTCCCTTCAGTGTAGAGTGGCACAGTGGTAGCGCGTTCGCTTCGTGTCAAGTAAACCCGAGTTCGAACCTGGGTACAGGGGATTTTTTCCTCTCATTCTGCACTAGGCCTTAACGGTCTGAACGTGGAGTCTTTCGGATGAGACGATAAACCGAGGTCCCGTGTGCCCATGCACTTAGCATACGTTAAGCCCAGTGGCAATGAAAAAGTTGTCATTTGGTAAAAAAAAAACACCCCCCCCCCATCAGTGACAAAAATCGCATGCAAATTTTTTTTAAACAATTGGGTGGCGCGCCTCTGGCTGCGACGCGCTCTCCAGGTGGGAGCAACCCAAATTTCACAGAGACGCCTCTGTGACTATAAAGTACCTAATTAACCTAAATACCTATACCTAATACCTTACAAGTTCTAAAATCACCCCAAATGAGGTCTTATAAAGGAGGGGTCTTATAAGGTAATTTTAATACTTCAGACTACCTAGACTTCAGAAAGGCCTTCGATTCGGTTCCTCATCAAAGATTATTGATTAGATTAGCAGCCTATGGGATTGGGGAAAAGTTATTGGAATGGATTAAAAGCTATTTATTAGACAGAACGCGAATAGTACGTGTAGGTACATCTTATTCAGGAGAAGCAAAGGTGGTTAGTAGAATACCCCAGGGTAGTATATTGGGTCCAACATTATTGTTAATATTCATTAATGATCTGCCAGAAGAGGCACACGCCTTCTCTTTCACTGAAAGAATCTGACTTCCAGCACCTCCGCCAAGGAGGAATCGCTGATTTGACGGTTTGATTTCTAGGAAACCAGAGCAAAGTGAGTGTTGCGATCTCTGTAAAGAGCGTTTTCTTGGCGATCTCGATTCGTTTCTTGCAAACGTTCATCCGTCGATGCACAGCATCTGTTTATGTGCTGACCATTGTTGTCTGTCAAAAAATGTCAGGAGAACAGCACGTGGCACAGTGTGGAGGACATGGAGACCCTGCGGAAGGCGCTGGGGGTGGAGAGGTGGGTGGTGTTCGGGGGAAGCTGGGGGTCCACCCTGTCCCTGGCCTACGCCCAAACCCACCCCGACAGGGTGAAGGCCCTTGTGCTGCGGGGAATCTTCCTCCTCAGACCGTAAGGGATAAACTGAGAGAGAGAGAGAGAGAGAGAGAGAAACTCACTCTGACATAGTGAATGCTCTTGTGGTATGGGAATTCTTTCTCCTCAGACCGTAAGGGTTAAGCTGAGAAACTCACTCTGACAGAGTAAAGGCCCTTGTGCTATGGGAAATATTTCTCCTCAGACCGTAAGGGTTAAACTGAGAGAGAGAGAGAGAGAGAGAGAGAAACACTCTGACAGTGAATGCTCTTCTTGTGCTATGGGAATTCTTTCTCTTCAGACCGTAAGAGTTAAAGAGAGAGAGAGAGAGAGACATAAACCCACCCTGACAGAGTTAAGGCCCTTGTGCTATGGGAAATGTTCCTCCACAGACCATAAGGGTTAAACAGAGAGAGAGTCAGAAAGAGAGAGAGAAAGTCAGAGTGACACGGAGAGAGAGGGAGAGAGGGAGTGAATGACACAGAGAGAGAAAGAGTGACAGAGAGTGACAGAGAGTGAGATGGAGACAGACAGACAAAAAGAGAGAGAGGAGAGAGAAACTCGCCCCAACAGATTGAATGCTCTTGTGCTGCAGGGAATCTTCCTCCTCAGACTGTAAAGGTTAAACACAGAGAGAGAGAGCACATACAAACGTGTGCACAAATGCACACAATTTAGAGCATGACACATACACAGAGAGAGAGAGAGAGTGAGAGAGAGAGAGAGTGAGAGACAGACAGACAAAAAGAGAGAGAGGAGAGAGAAACTCGCCCCAACAGATTGAATGCTCTTGTGCTGCAGGGAATCTTCCTCCTCAGACTGTAAGGGTTAAACAGAGAGAGAGAGAGCACATACAAACGTGCGTACAAACGCACACAATTTAGATGCATGTACACATACACAGAGAGAGAGAGAGAGAAACACACACAAAATTATGTAGTTTCTCCCTCAGATTGCATTATTTTAGGTCATTTTCTAAGAATCGCCCAAAAATCAACACACACACACACACTTAACTTGGATGCTCGCATACACACACCCAACACGCAAATCATGTTTCAGAGACTTAAAGTTTCTCTTGTTGTCAAGCTTGCCTCCATGCAAATGATGCTGACCCTGAGCTGAGTGACATTTTAACCGTAAATTCCTAAAATCGTTTGCAATTCAAAATATTTTCTTCATCGTGTTTAACTGCTACGCCAGTGCATGATAATTTTGCTTGTTTACTCTTAGCCTCTAATATATTTTTGACGTTTTCCTTCAGCTGTGAAATGGAGTGGTTCTACGAAGACCGAGGCGGGGCCTGCATGATCTACCCTGACTACTTTGAGAAGTACAGAGACTACATACCCAGAGTAAGTGCAACAAATAGGTTGCCATAACTTGGCAGTGTTTTAGATGTGTGTACAGACAAACCTCTATTTTAAGACTTCCAAAATGTCCGGAAAAATCGGTCGTAAATTGGAGGGGTCGTATGACGGAGGTTTTCACTGGCAGCCGTAGAAAGAAAAAGTTCAGCACAGTTCATACTCTCTTCTTCATGCACACATGCAATGACATATTAAAACTGGATTTGGGTCTTTCCAACTCCATAGGATTGTGCAATCGATATTACAGTTTCACTTTGCCGACTTCTTTTAATCACCTCCACTCTCGTCCAAAGTCAGTGGTTTTCTTTTTCAAAGTCAGTGGTTTTCGTGCTTTTCCTACGCTCTCCGCCATCTTTTCTACAACAAGGGAAGCGACTCCGCTTTCAGGCCCTTGACCGTGCCCTTTGCTCGAAGTCTATGCAGACGACAGCAACGGTCGTAAAAACCAACAAAATGGCGGTCTAAGTCAAGGAAGTCGTTTAAGAGAGGTCGTTTACATAGTAAAATGCATCTGGTCGCTGATAAACATGCAACAAATCCAGTAACAGAGGGTCATAAAATAGGGGTTTGTCTGTACTTGAAATTTTCCTGTGATGACAAAGTCTTACTTTTGGCAGTTTTCACCAGCTGTGATCAAACAAAAAAAAGAATTGTTTAGGAGAGGCAGATTTAACTCAATTGAGTCACACACAAAATGGCGTAGTTTCTCCCTCAGGTCGCATTATTTTAGGTCATTTTCTAAGAATCGCCCAAAATCGAATGCACATCATTCAAACATGCGACATGTACCAAGTAACAGATAAATCAGTGTATTTTTTTTCAGACTTCCTACTTTGAACGATGTAAATAATCTGATGAAATGTACTTCGTCAGGAAAACAAAAACTTCCTACTTGACCACTTTGTTATGATCCGGATCTAGTATCACAAAGCCACTCAAGTTTTGATAGACTTGGTTTAGTATATAAATAAAAAAGGATTGTAAAAAGCATAATATAAACTATAAGCATAAACATTTCTTTATTTAATGTTTGAATAAAGTGAGCTATATGGTTGCCGCCATATTGAATGAAGCAAATTTGAAGATAATAAGTAGTTCAACTTAAAGAAGGAAAAACGAAAATAGGAGACACTAGAAACGGTCTAAGGGAAGCAACTACAAGAATAAGGTCTCACGTTTAATAGGAACAACGAGTTGTTTCCCTTTTATTGCTTTAGCCGACAAACCCAAACCGCCAAAATCGATCAGAAAACTCCCTCCGACATGACTCCAAAGGATTGGAACAGTGTCGGAATGACGTCTCCGACATGACTTCATTGAGTTGAGAGGGCTGCAATTGCTAACATAATGAACAGTGCCTTTTGTAATAGCTGTGGGCTAAATGGGGGGGGGGGGGGGTTCTATGCTGATGCTGAATTAGTTCATATGGTTGGAACAATACTGGAGGCAATGCCCGGGGGTACGAAACCAGTAAAGTCCCAATTTTTTAATAATTAATACAGATAGCGTCTAGGGTGACCACGCCTCAGTTAAACCTCATCGGCTATGGCTGGTTCTCACTCGATCGAAGATAGTCTGCTTTTAAGTGAGAGTGAACTTAGGTTCATGTATGCACTCACATGCACATTAAACCATATTCCACCTTTCAGTGAAATTAAGCCAGTCTATGCTGCTACAAGTGATGACACAAACAAAAATGCTTAGACTTTTGTAACTCCTTACCTTGACAAAGTTGACAATAAACAAAAATTTGGAACAGTTTTGCTTTAATAGTTTTGGGTTTTTTCACTTTCCTTTAAATTTGTTGGGGAGAGCAGCAATAACTTTAAAATTATCAACATGATGATGGTGATATTAAAAGCGAGGACAATATGACAACTTAGTTTGTGGAAGAGTTGTCCGCTCATTTTTGTTATGTGTGTGTGTGTTTCTGTTAGTTTATGACGAGCAGAGGGGCTTGCAGATGGAAGCTATGAGCAATATGTGTTATTTGGACTTTGCAGTGGAAAATTGCTTTTGGCCTCCTGAGAGGTTAAATAGGAATTTCATGGTGTGTGGGAGTGATCTTGCCTGATTCAATCGGTCAAACAGGGGAAGTTACTCTACCATCAGGTAGATCCCCAACCCTGGCCTCGTGTGTTTGAGCAGACGTACAGCACTTAGAACACCGTGCGTCATTCCAAAATTGATGTCATTTATATTTTTACGTCACATTTTGCAAGTTTTATCAGTTTGTGGCCACTGGCCACCCCCACATTTTCCTAAAAAAAAATGTTTGCAAGTCGCTGACTCGCATCCTGCGGTTTCAAGCTTCGACGCCAATGTTGCTACGGTATTTGACCGAGTAATGGAGGTAAACAACTCTAATTTTCATAAAGTGCTCTCCCCTAGGTTTTTTTCTTCAGAAAATCGTCTATTGTCCCTTGAGAACTGGAAGTCTTGTCTGTCGGGGCACTCAGATCATCCATTTCCCATTGAGGAAAACAAACTCATTGCAGATTTGAATTTCAAATCACAAAATCGCCAAGCTTGTATCTGAACATTTCAGCTACGTTAGGGTGCGAGGAGACATGATAGAGGCTTATAAAATGTTGCATGGTTTGTATGATTCCTCAACTACTGCACCTCTTTTCCACTTATCTAGTCATAATACTACTCGGGGTCACAATTTTAAACTAACCAAAACACTAACCAACACTAGACAGTTTCATTCATTCTTTACTAATAGAATAACAAATTTATGGAACAATGTATCATTTGATACCATCAATGCACCTTCAGTAAATGCATTTAAAAATCGTATTGACAAAGATTTATCAAAGCATACTTTTTCTACCAATTTGGATGTATATGAAAAACAAAGGTAAGTGTTAGTATACACCCATGCCAAAACAAATCCACGGCCTTCAATCATACGAGCCAGAACCCGGGCAAAAATATAAATCTATTAGATGAAAAGGGGCCGGGAAAGTTGCTAATCTCCCACACCCTAGAGAAGTGAGCTAAAGGAACCTTTTCTTATTGAAAATTTAACACTTGAAAAATCTTCCCCTAGAGACTTCTCCTTTAACTCATTCCCTCATCACACTTATGTGATGTGATGTGATGTTAGCGCTTCCTGGAAACAATATGTAATTGAAACAAAACTGTTTCCCTTTTTGTTAGGCGGAGCGGCGATGTCTGCTGGCGGCGTACTACCGGCGGTTGACCGGTGCTGACCCCCAGCAGCGGCTGGAGGCGGCCAAGCACTGGTCAGGCTGGGAGATGGCCACCTCACGTCTGCACATCGATGAGGACTATCTCCGCCGCACCGAGAACGACCAGTGGGCTCTGCAGTTTGCTCGCATCGAATGGTAATACCGGGGGTTTTTTTCGGACTATAAAGCGCAAAATTCAGATTTAACCTTTTTCTTGTTTCCGGGCATTTCGTCCTTTTGATTTTCTTGTTTCCGGGCATTTTGTCCTTGATTTTCTTGTCTCAGGGCATTTTGTCCTTGATTTTCTTGTCTCAGGGCATTTTGTCCTTGATTTTCTTGTCTCAGGGCATTTTGTCCTTGATTTTCTTGTCTCAGGGCATTTTGTCCTTGATTTTCTTGTCTCGGGGCATTTTGTCCTTGATTTTCTTGTCTCGGGGCATTTTGTCCTTGATTTTCTTGTCTCGGGGCATTTTGTCCTTGATTTTCTTGTCTCGGGGCATTTTGTCCTTGATTTTCTTGTCTCAGGGGCATTTTGTCCTTGATTTTCTTGTCTCAGGGCATTTTGTCCTTGATTTTCTTGTCTCAGGGCATTTTGTCCTTGATTTTCTTGTCTCAGGGCATTTTGTCCTTTTGATTTTCTTGTTTCAGGGCATTTTCTCCTTGATTTTTTCTTTAATATGGTCTCTAAATGCCTTTTCTTCAGCTAGGCTAGATATTTAGACAGTGTTTCCTCAAAATGGCCGACGCTCACTTTTCTAACTTTAACTGATCATAACTCTGGAAGGGGAAAAGATACAAGAACTGGTCCTAGTGGTCATTTATATTCTCAAGTATACAAGAACGGATCTTGTCTGCCGTTTTCAAAAGTATGATTTTCTCAAAATGGTCAGTTTGACACTTAATGTCCCTTTTGGGTCACATTTTGCTTGTTGACATGTTTCCTTTCAGCCATTACTTCATCAACGGCGGTTTCTTCGACTCTGACAACCACCTGCTGGACAATGTGTGCAAGATTCGCCACATCCCCGCCACCATTGTCCAGGGCAGATACGACGTGGTCTGTGCCCCTGAGTCAGCCTGGAAGCTGCATAAGGTGTGTGTGTGTGTGTGTGTGTGTGTGTGAGAGAGAGAGAGAGAGAGAGAGAGAGAGAGTTTTTAGTTTACAATTGCGTTCTTGTTCAATTCCTTTGTTATTTATTGCATTTTGTTTTTTGTTATGCCATTTCTTTTCAATGTCAGTACAACTTTTGTAGTTAATCTGACAATAAATTGGTTCCAGTCCAGTGTGTGTGTGTGTGTGTGTGTGTGTTTGTCAGTACAACTTTTGTAGTTAATCTGACAATAAATTGGTTCCATCCAGTGTGTGTGTGTGTGTTTGTCAGTACAACTTTTGTAGTTAATCTGACAATAAATTGGTTCCAGTCCAGTGTGTGTGTGTGTGTGTGTGTGTGTGTGTGTGTGTCAGTACAACTTTTGTAGTTAATCTGACAATAAATTGGTTCCATCCAGTGTGTGTGTGTGTGTGTGTGTTTTTGTCAGTACAACTTTTGTAGTTAATCTGACAATAAATTGGTTCCATCCAGTGTGTGTGTGTGTTTGTCAGTACAACTTTTGTAGTTAATCTGACAATCAATTGGTTCCAGACCAGTGTGTGTGTGTGTGTGTTTGTCAGTACAACTTTTGTAGTTAATCTGACAATAAATTGGTTCCAGACCAGTGTGTGCGTGTGCAAGTGTGTGTGCGTGCATGCGTGTGTGTGTGTGTCTGTGTGTGCAGGGCTCCCAGGGACCCCCATTTGGGGGTCTATGAAGCACTAAAATTCTACAGGACCCTCTAAAAGAATGTGCAGGGGGTCCCAGGGATGCACTAGAAAAATTATTTTTAGCATTCGCAATGCCGCTGGGACCCTCTATCCCGCATCTATGACCCTCTATACTGTAAGTGAAGGAGTCCCTGGGACCCCTTGTTTTGCGGGACGATTGGGAGCCCTGGTGTGTGTGTGTGTATGTCTGTGTGTGTGTGTGTCCGTCTGTCTGTCTGTTAGGAGGAAAGAGGGCTGTGCACTGTATGTTTATGTGAAAATGGATGAGCTATTTTTATCTTATCTGTTACTGTTACGTCTTTACATAATATTATTTTATATACATTATTTTTAATTTAATAACTCTCCTGTGCAATATGATATATATTATACACATGGGTTTGGTAGAAATACAGTAAATAGCGTCGCGGACTACTGGCTGGGAGGTCACGGGTTCGAATCCCATCAGAGGCGAGGGTTTTTTCTGTCCTGGACCGACTCCTACCCAGAGTGAGTGGCTATGGGCTCAACGGGAAGACTGAAACCACACAGTTGAGTTTCATCCACTTTAGGGATGCGATTCTGAGAGTGTTGCTCTAATTTCAAGACCAACACTGCAGGTGTCTGTAGTTCTAGGGCCTGGTTAACGCCGGGATATCATTATGAAAGGAAGTGTAGAATACAGCCCTGTCATGCAGTCTCAGACTGATACGGAACTCCATAACATCATCATCATCATCGTTGTCTTCCGCCTCATTTCCATCAATCATTAAAAAGAAAAAAAGTTTCAAATTCTGTAGCTTTGCAAGCCCTGCTCTCATGGTGACCTCCGTTTCAATTTCCAATCCAGTCTGTGCCTTGGTGCGTTTTGGTCAAAGTCATGGGGATCAGTGTTCTGGGGAGCTGTCGGTGGACGTTCGTGGTGGCGCCCTCAGAGGAGGACCTCACTCACGCTGGCTCCTCGACTAAGAGAATAGTGTCGTCAGTAGGGGGCTTAGTAGGTGGTGTCCTGAACAGGCTCCACTGAACTCCACCGAAATGACTCAGCAGCAGTGCAGTGTCTCCTCGGTTGGTTGCCTCCTGACGGCCTAGCCGCAGGGGTCAAAGTTGAAGAAACAAATAATAATAATAACAGTACATTTATATAGCGCTTTACCTCAGATGAGCCCAAAGCGCTTTACAATCAATTATTCATCAACAGATAACAAAAAACAACATTCAAGAGTGACACCAACCACCAACAGCGCATATGCAAAGCAACTCTCTCTCTCTCTCTAACACACACGCACGCACACGCACACGCACACGCACACGCACACACACACACACACACACACACAAACACACATAAACACACAATTATTGACGCCAACTCGTTCATACCCCATTCGGTAAGCCACAGCAACTGAGCCGCATGGACTGACCACATACACCAACACACATTCACAAACACCCTCACACACAACGTACGCACGCAGACAGACACGCACACAAACACACACACACACATACATGCGTGCACACACAACCCACAAAACCAAAATACACACAAGCACACATTCATGCTCACACACACTCACACACACACACACACACACGCACACACACACACACGCACACACACACACACACACCACAAAACACAGCACAAACCTCTTAAATCAATCTTCCCTCACGTGCACACAACGATAGACAACTGATCAAATATTTAGGGTGCAGCAGGAAAAAGATGGGTTTTAAGAGAGGTTTTGAATGAGGAGACTGAGTTGGAGTGTCGGAGAGGAGAAGGCAGAGAATTCCACAGAGATGGTGCTTGACAAGAAAAAGAACGTTGGCCAGCAGATTTGAGACGGATGGAGGGAATGGAAAGGAGACAAGAATCAGAAGACGAACGTAGTTGGCGAGCTGGGACATAGAGATGAAGAAGATCAGAGAGATACAGGGGAGCTTGATCATTCAGTGACTTGAAGGCAAGGAGGAGAATTTTGTAGTCAATACGTGATTGAACTGGGAGCCAATGTAGGGAACGAAGAACCGGAGTGATGTGATCGTACCTAGGGGAGCGAGAAATGAGACGAGCAGCATTATTCTGGACCCGTTGGAGCTTAGAGATGAGAATTGATGGACAGCCAGCAAGAAGTGAGTTACAGTAGTCAAGGCGAGACAGGACAAAAGCACATACTAGAGTCTTCAGGGCATCTTGAGAGAGGAAACGGCGGATGGAACTAATTCTTCGAAGTTCTAGATAGCAAGCCTTGCAAACATTGGAAACATGCTGTTTGAAAGAAAGGGTTTGGTCCAAAGTAACACCTAGATTGCGGACGGATGCCGATAGCTTGATCTCAGTGCCATCAATGTCTACAGAACCTGGGAGAACCTGAGTTTTAATTGTGTGGTTAGAGGCTACAAGAATCATCTCTGTCTTTTCAGCATTTAGTTGCAGTTTGTTGTAAAACATCCATGTTTTAACAGCAGAGATGCACAACTTAGAAGAAGAAATCATTTGATCTAATTGACTCAGGTGGGCAGAAATGTACAGTTGATTGTCATCAGAAAAGCTATGATGTAGAATAGAATGCTGGTTGATGATGGCGGAGAGAGGTTGGGTATAAAGAACAAAAAGGATAGGGCCTAAGACTGAACCTTGGGGCACACCGAACTGAAGACCTTTTGGAAGAGATGGAGAACCATTGACAACAACTTTCTGTGTGCGATCAGAGAGGTAGGAAGAAAACCAGGAAAGAACAGCCCTAGATAGACCAAAGGAGGTGTGAAGTCTAGAAATGAGGATGGAGTGGTCGATAGTGTCAAATGCTGCAGAAAGATCAAGGAGAGAGAGAAGAGAAACCTTGTTTTCATCCAAGGCAGTGAGCAGGTCGTTCGTTATCTTTAAGAGGGCTGTCTCAATACTGTGACCTGCTCGATAAGCAGACTGGTTTGGATAGTAGAGATCATTTACCTGAAGATGGTCAGACAGCTGTTTAAGAACCACCTTTTCCGTAAGCTTAGAAAGGAATGAAAGATTAGAGAAATAGCAGCTTATAGCCTGGAAAATGCTGTATTTACAGATTGCGCATGGGATTTCCGCATGAACTGTGTACGAGACCTAAGTCTTAAACGTTCCACAGCATAGAATGGTTTATAAGCATTACTTGTTCCCCTGCTGTTGTTAACGTAGGGTTTTCTAGAGGTCCTGAAAAAAGGTTCACATCTTTGCTGGTCTGCTTAGGACGTACGTGTGCTTTTCTCCTTTCTGTGAAGGAATGGCCGGAGGCCGAGTTCTACTTTGTCCAAGACGCCGGACACTCCGCCCAGGAGCCAGGGACTACATCCAGACTGGTGGAGGCTGCGGACAAATACAAAACGCTCTAGTAAGGCCGCATTTGATTGGTGGAGATAAATTTAAATCTGTGTAAGGCCACTGTTGATTGGTGGAGATAAATGCAAGTCTGTGTAAGGCCACTGTTGATTGGTGGAGATAAATGCTGTGTAAGGCCACTGTTGATTGGTGGAGATAAATGCAAATCTGTGCAAGGCTACTGTTGATTGTTGGAGATAAATGCAAATCTGTGTAAGGCCACATTTGATTGGTGGAGATAAATACAAAGTGCTCTGAGGCCACACTACTATAAGGTCCAAGGAAAATAGGAATATGTGTAACATTTCAGTGTTCCCGATTACGCAGATCTGTACGTAAATTACGTACAAAGTTTCAAGTTTGACGTATACATTTTTCAGTCAATACGTCATTGTGACGTACAGTTTTTCTCTCAGCCGATTGCTTCCTCAAACGTGTTCGCCGCGATCAGAATGTCGAAGCCATTTCGGCTTGCGGGAAACGATCAACAAAATATACTGGGCTTATTCTTTCACTACTATACCATGCTTGAAGCAGACGACAAAAGCTATCATGAACCACAGAGTAATTTCCCTTTGTTTCTCGCCACCCATGCTGCTCGCACGTGCACAGCTGCCAAGCCTAGCCCGCGCATTTCTTGGAAGCAAAAAAAATGGCGCTGCTTCGCTGGATTGCGAAAACTTCGATGCGAAGTGAGGTAACAAAAACCCTCGAACCAGTTCCAGGCCCTTCAAGTTCTACTTCAACTGTCAGTAGTGATGGCTTTTATTTTGACCCTCAAAAAATTTCAAATGACCCTTAAAATTTGGGGGCAAAGGGTCATGATGACCCTTAAAAATTTGGAAGCATGGGGATCACTGCATATTCAAGGTTAGAAGGCTATGCCACTCTTGGATAGATGTTGATTTGTTTGTATGTCGTCCTCTCCACCATTGTTGATGTGTACTGTGTGGGTGGAGGGTCATAAAGGCAAACTTGGCACATTCTTTTTTGTTTGTCTCACTTTGGTTCTGACCCACGCACTGCTAGGTGATTGGCATCGTAATCAACTTTGGTAGAGGGGAGTTAATTAGAAAGAGAGTATTCACCCTTTGTTCAATTTCGAAAATAGGAAACTTTGCAAGACTCAAGTGGTTAATGTGAATCCACCATATTGTGACGTCATCCTTGCTTGGTCAAGACGCATACTAAATGTTGGTAAGGAATCTGAGGATTGGGGGAAAATAGATTGCTAGATGTTGTTGAGGCCTCAGTTGATTGGTGCGAACAAATACGAAATATTGTGAGGCCGTGCGATTGGTGGAAATAAGTGTGCAACGTTGTAACTCCACAGTTGATTGGTTGATATAAACGCTACATAAAACGCTGTAAAGCCTTGCCTGATTGTCGGAAATAAAATGCTAAAATATGATTAAGTCATAGCTGATTGGATGCATTAGGCGTAGTATAAGAGAATGTAACGAAACGTTTGATTGGTGAAAGTAAATTGATGTAGAGTTACATTTGATTGGAAATGATAAATGAAAGAAACAACAAGGCGCTTAATAGACGATTTTCGGAAGAAAAAAACTAGGGGAGATCACTTTCAATAAAATAGAGTTGTTTACCTCCATTACTCGGTCAAATGCCATAGCAACAATGGGCGCGTCGAAGCTTGAAACCGCAGGATGCGAGTCAGCGACTTGCAAACTTTTTTTTAGAAAAGTTAGGGCTCGAACACACGAGTCGATAGGCTACGGGAGCTGATGGTAGAGTGACTTCCCCTGTTTGACCGATTGAATTGGGCAAGATCACTCCCACACACCATGGAATTACTCCCCTTAATTATTTCCGAACAAATCCTATTGTTGGAGATAAAGGCAAAGATTGAAAGCACGCGTTTGATGGAGTCAGGAGATCAGGATAAAACCTCCTCAACCTAGAACATGTACGGTAATCACGAGTCTGGCTTCAGCAGTTAACAAAGGTTTGGCTGTTTACGCCGCTAATTTACATTAACAACCGTGTTAAGTGTTTTAAGACAGACTCATAATTACGATACCAGATCATTTGTTGTATTGGCTGTCCGCTTTGGAACGTAGAGAAATGGCACAGAAATCCAATGAGGCTTTAAACCCAAAATTCTCTGCCCCTGTCTCGTGACCTGAGATGCGAACGCCACCTACTTAAGATTATCACCCTTGCCTGTCAGGAACTAGTAGTATATAGCCACAGAAAATTATCTTCTCCTGACTCGTCACCAGTCGGCATCGGCAGTTCGGGTCTAAAATTATCACCCTTTCCTGTCGGCAAGGAGCAGTATAAAAGCCTCATTGTTATGTGTGAAAGTGGATTGGGGTAGGGTAGATTAGTTGTTTGTGAATTTGGATTTATTGTTGTGCAGATTTACTCCAACATAATGTATAAGTTATGGAAATGTATCAATAGCATTCATTGTGTAGCTTGCTCAGAGAAGGAAATAATTGGATTTAAATGAATGTGTAACCAGCTTTAGTTCCCTTCTTTTATAAAAGCATAGTTATTTGGAGAGAGAGAAAAAATTAAGCCACACATGATTGATGGAAAATAATGCAAAATGTAGTGTTCTGATGAGAAATGATGCTGAATTTTAAAAAAAATCATCGTTTTTTGTTGGTTTTTTTTTTTCCTCCACCCCCCCCCCCCCCCCCCCCCCCCCCCCGCCCCTAAGTTGAAAGAAATGTTGGCGTTTATATCCATATATCTTCCACTGTTATAACATAGATGTCTGTCTTTTCTATCCATGGGCATGTACAAAACATTGGTTGTTAAAAAGTGTTCAGGAGAGTTACTACTTTGCATTTTTCCTTGGAACAGAAAACTGTGTGTGTGTGTTTTTCCTTGATTTAAGCATTACCGAACTCATGTTATTAAAGAAAGGAGATTTAACCAGTGAAAACTGAAAACCGGACACATACGTACCTTACCCGTTATGGCCATCACGGCAGCACAACTGGCGAGAAATCCCGCCCTTTAGTACCTTCCTCTTTGTCTGTGTTAGCGTTGGCCAGTGCTAGCCACTCTACCACCCACGCTGTTACACATCTGGTTGTGGTGCGTTCTTTACAATGCTGGAATGGCTGCTGTGCAGTGAATTTGTGCCAGTTTGTGTGCTCTGAATCGCCTTTGTGCATGTCAACAAATTTGGAACGTTTTTAAATTTACATAATTGGAAAGTGTGTGTGTGTGTGTTCAGCGTGGACTAAAAATTTGTGGTAATAACGTTATTAGAGAGTGTTAACAAGCTCCAGTAATGTGAAATTGCATCCTGACTTCTCTCTCTCTCTCTCTCTCTCTCTCTCTGACACTGGATCCTTGTCAAATAAAGTTTTCCAGTGTCCAGTGTCTCTCTGTTTGTGTGTGTGTATGTGTGTGTAAAAGCTTTTCAATGTGATTGATATTGTTTTGTCAATATTGAAGTTTGTTGTCTGTCCTATTCCTTTGCTCCCTCTCTTTAATAGTTTTTGTCTTGTCTTTTTTACACACACACACACACACACACACACACACACACACACACACACGCATGCACAGCACATACACACGCATGTGTGCGCAAATGCATGCATGCACATGCGCACAATCTGTCTTGATCACTGTCTCTCTCTGACAGTATGGAACTAACTCTCTCTCTCTCTCTCTCTCTCTCTCTCTCTCTCTCTCTCAAATTCGACTCTTGTAATTAAAATAATAAGGTAACTTCTCTTGTTATTATTCAGACTGAAAGACTTCTTTTCATTTCCTGTGATTCATTGTTTTGCCTAAAGAGTCATTTGTTCATGAGCCTATCTTGTTTGACTTATTCTGCTGAAAGACTTGTTTCTGTGAACGAAACGTGATCAAACTTTTTTTTGCACCACCTCACATCCCTTTCTTTTTCTACCGCATGAAGTGTCAGGGTCATCTGGCTTGGGTCAAAGTGGCTTTTAATTTTAGCTGCCAGCAAGATAGGCCAAGCACAAGAGCTGGCTATGCTACGAGTAGAGAAAGAAGGGTGCAGGGAAAAATAAGTATAGTGGTGGTAGGGCGCGGGATGGTTAGCCCTGAAGATAAGAAGTGGGTGAGTCGGCGTTCTGTGAAACTGACCGCTGCCCTCGAGACGTGTATAGTTACTGTAATCAGGGACACAACGCACACACGCACACACACACACATACACGCTTTGCTGTAATCAAGAAAAGCCATGAAAGTTCTGACTGAAAAACTCAAACTCAATCTCTTTTATTTGTCGTAAAACCCTCAAAGGAATTATTGACACAGAAGTAGTAAGTACATATCACGGAAGAAAGAAAATAAAACGAAAAACACAAGGTGACAAAGTAAATGCAGCAGATAAAAAGAATACATTTGTATATTCTTGCTAATTATGACTGTGTAGGCCTAGATCGAGGATGGGTCAGTTTGTTTCCTCACACAGTCGCTCTGGCCTTGCAGGGCTGGAGGTGGGAGGGAAAGGGTAGAGAGGTTACGGGATGGTGGAGGTGGGATGGACCAGATTGGAGAAATGTGTGCGAGTGGGGCTGTGGGGCAAATTAGTATCCAGTGAGCGAGGCACACAGTTCGGCTTTTGTTCAGTTTTCTTTCCGGACCTCCGCGTTTGTGCAATGCTGCTGTCCAGACTAAGTGGACGAGAGAGAACGGCCGTGCCATATGGCCTGGGAACGCAGAAGAAGAAGATTTGAATGGAGTGAACTGAAAGAATGAATGTTTCGGATGAACTCTGTATTATTTTAAATAAATGTGATTATCATTTGCCCCCTCGGAAGTAAACTAATGTAATTCGTAATTGGTCGATTTTGGGTTAAACGTTTTTTTATTCAACAATTCAAATTATAAACAATAATGAGGTAACAGGGTAACAACAAGCACATAGCTTATAACGTACCCCGTACACAATACATTACATATGACTCAAATGACGGAAGGTGTGTTCTCACCAATTTCAATATTTAGAAACATTATTCACAAACTAACAAACAAAGTGAACAAAATAGAAAACCAGAAAAGAAATAAAAGAGTGACATTATGGGAAAAATCACAAAAAAGAAAGGAAGGAGGAAAACAAAAGGGGGATTGAGAGACAAATTAATGAACAATATGATGACTCAATATAACACTCATTAAAGCATCCCACAAAAGTACTTACAACCATGCTTACATGTCTAGAACAAGTTATTCAATCATTTAGACCAATATAGAGGCGCACCTGCGCTTTCACACAAAAATGATTGGAATGTTTGATTTGACATGATAATTGAAAACAGTTTAGAAATAAGTTTAAAACCGATTCGAACCAGAAATGAAGAGATGTACAGTTTCGAATATGGTCGATTTTGATGTGTTGTCGGACTTGACCAGTTGAGCAAGGCAAGGCGTCTCATCTGACAAAAGCTGTAAAAGACGATTTGCGAAGTCAAAAGCACTGACGATGACGCCGTATGAACAAAAATGGCATACAGTCGTGTGCTCTTGACACGAAATTCAGGGGACAAAGATTTTCTGTGCGTTGACCATAATTTGCATTGAGCGTCAAGTAGTAATAAAGAGGGGTTTCATCCGTTCTGATTCTTGTGCGTTAACCAATATTTCTTGTTATCCAGTTAACTCATTGCGGACGAATTCCGAGTATACTCGGAACAGGAGAATGCCAGTCAGGGCCTAATTCCGAGTATTCTCGGAACAGCGATTTCTGAGTAAAACACTTGTCTAAATCCATGCTTTTTTCAACCCAAACCACATTGTGCAAGTTACTTCTCTGCATCACTCCTCCAACTTTCATTTCACTTATGTTTGCCACTTCTATTTCGATTTTTAATGTTGAAAATGTCCAACAAATCTGCCCTAGAAAAGCCTCAGAAAATACTTCAATATGTTTTCATTAACAGTGATAACAATGAGATTCATTATTCTGATTATAATGCAAGTAAGCACGATTTTGAAGTGAAAAATAAACTTGGATCAACCAGTAATATTGTCAAAACTGAATCATTGACAATGCTGAGTTTTCTTGCGCTTCGTATTCTAGGCAACCCCAGGCCAGACATGATATTTGTCTAAGGCAGTGAAGTCTTGAAGGGGTTCAGTGTACTCCACTATAGTGGGCCTGAAATGTTGGAAATATTGAAAATATTGAGGTCTTTCAAGATAGGACACATTAATTTCCACACGGCGTACTCTCTTTGCTTTGAATGTATGTGCCATACACACAACGATACTAACAGTGCCATCCGTCGCAAAGATGTCAAATTCAGCCAAAGACTTTTTTGGGGCCAACTCCACATTTCCTTGTTGATTTGTTTACCACACTTCATGTGATTAACCCTTTCACCGCCAATGTCGCATTTTTGCACCACAGTGATTCAACACCGATGTCATTAAAACCCTTGAAATCAGGGTCCATTATTCAATGATATTGTGTTCCCGAATTTGAGCAATAACTGGATTGACCGTATTCTAAATGTGTCACAAAGAAATCCCACAATATTGCAAATGAAATCTTTTCCGTAGCCAAGTAAGTTTAATGGAAATTTTTGGCTAAAAAATGGCTGGCAGTGAAAGGGTTAATAGTGCTCCCCCGCGGGCTTCCACCTTGTGGTGGGGGAGCTTTAACCTAAGAGTAGCCCCTCATCCCCATTTTTCATTCTCTCCATCCTCATTTGCAATTTATAACATGCCAGGTTGTTTATTTATTGTTCACTGGCTTTCACGCGTGAGACCTTACACACTTGAGTGGGCACATGTTGCCCATTCTGCAGTGCTTTTTTTTTTTTTTTTTTTTTATTAGGATGTGTTTGTTATCCTTTTTTTTACTGGTTTTTTTATCCTGGATCTGATAAGTAGAGTAGAGTGGCTCAATGTTTCCAGCACTGTGTGCAATTATGAGCTATAGGGTACAATGATGAAGATGCCATGTCGTGAATTGTGCTGTTTTGTTGTTGTTGTTTTCAGGTTTTTGGAAGTTGTTAAGAATCGTTGTGTTTTGTTATGCGTGGTCGAACTTTACGCGGTGACAGTCCTGAGATAACCTTAGCTGTTGACAGGACTATAACAGGACTATAACTATGTGATTAATAGTGGCCCAAGCATATGATCATGAAGAGTGCAATGACTCTACATTTGGTGTCGAGAGATTCAATTTACTGTCGACACTTTGTCATATCCTCATGAGCACATGACTTGTGAAAGAAAGGTACCACTTTTCAACTTTTCTATTCTAGCAGTTTTGAATGAGAGAATTTATTTGTATTTTGTTTCATGTTTTTTTGTCTTTCTTTTCTGGACAGTGGAGTAAGGCTTAGGTTTTGTGTGTTCGTTCTTTAGTTTAATGTCTGTTCACCCGCAAGTGATATTAGACCAAGGTTTTGTGTGTCTGTCTGTATGGGTGACCAAATTTAAACAAAGAAATAACTACTACTACTACTACTACTGCTACTACTACTACTGCTACTGCTACTACTACTACTACTGCTGCTACTACAGTGGAACCTCCCTTATAAGACCTTCAAAAATCATCCCAAATGAGGTCTTATAAGGGAGGTCATTTTAATACTTACAAAGAAGGGCAATGTCTCAGAGAAGTAGGTCTTATAAGGGAAGGGAGTCTTATAATGGGAGGTTCCACTGTACTACTACTACTACTACTACTAGATGGATGTAAACCATCTTCTGTGTTCCAAGGCCATAATGGGTAAGGTATGTATGTGTCCAGTTTTTGCTGCATACAGCCAATATATTCCGATTTGTTTCCGTAGCTACTTTTTAAAAAAACAAGTTGTTGAGGGGGGGGGGGGGGGGGGGGGGGGGGAGGGAGAAAGAGTTGTACAATAGTTGGAGAACTACTGGAGTGGAAACCGGTCCAAAAGTGTGTCTGCAGCTTGTTTGAGACCTAGTAGTTTTAGTTTTGTTTTTCACTGGATTTTCCTTCTGTGGAGATATTTGCGAATAATGCAAATGATGTTAAGATCATGATTTATCGGGTACTTCATATTAATTTCTGCGTTTCAATGAATTGGGACTTTTTTTTCTTTCAATTCTGTTGATTGCTGGTCTTAAGCTTTTTTTATGTGCTTTCTGCAAATTGAGAAACGGAAAAACAGCATTTTTTTTTCCCATTTTTTGTTTGTTTCTTGCGTGTCTTTCAATTTATCTTGATTTATTCGTTCCAGACGTTGTTGTGAACATTTTTCCTTGATGATCATGCAAAATATTTAGAAATAAACATCTGCAGCTTGTTGGCACCTGCTATTTTCTTTACTTTGTTTTCATTGGATTTTCCTTCTGTGAGGATATATGCAAATAATGTTAAGATCATGATTTATCAGATACTTCATATTAATTTCTGAGGTTTTTTGCAAATCAATGAATTGGGACTTTTTTGCAGTACTGTTGATTGCTTATCTTAACCTTTACCAGATGTTGCTTGTGATTATGCTTCTCCAGATGATGCGGGTCTCCTCGTACCCACAGATTTGTACATGCATTTTAACAGTATTTATCCCTCTCCAGATGATGCGGGTTCTCCAGGACCCAATACTCATCAAAGAGTCACCATGTGTTTATACTTCTCCAGATGGCGCGGGTCTCACACGACCCATACTCTCAATGCACTGCAGTGACATATTTCTGCTCTTTAAAGTATGGGTCCTCCACGACCCACGCCATCGTGTAAGTGACGCGTCATATTACGTCATTTGTGTTTTATGCAAATTGATGAAATTTAACACACTTAAAGCCATTTACGTTTTTCACAAAGTCATGACATTTCATGAAGATTGCTTAAATAGTTTTAGAGATATAACATTTGTTTTGGGTCAATGGGTCGTGGGCGACCCGGGAAGTCTGGTAAAGGCTAAACGTTTTATGTGCTCTCTGCAAATTGATTAATAAATACACAGCAAGTGCTTTTTTTTGTGATTTTGTTCTTCGTGTGTCTTTCAATTTATCTCGATTTATTCATGTTGGACATTGTTGTGAACATTTCTCCTTGATAATATTTGGAAATAAACATTCCAACATTGAGATGCATGTTTGTGAATGTGGTCGAACGAATGGGTTGATTTTGAATGCAGACGTTTGCGATGAGACGACCAAAGTAATTACTACTAGGTAATATTAGGTACTTTATAGTCACAGAGGCGTCTCTGAGAAATTCGCGTTGCTCCCACCTGGAGAGTGCGTCGTAACCAGAGAGGGCGCCACGCAATTAAAAAAAAATGTGGATGTGATTTTTGTGTGACTGATAAGGAAAGGGAGGGGGGTACATTTTGACCAAATGACAGCTTTTTCGTTGACACTGGGTTTAGCGTGTGCTAAATGCATGGGCACACGGGACCTCGGTTTATCGTCTCATCCGAAAGACTCCACGTTCAGACCGCAAGGCCTAGTGTAAAGTGCGCTGGTAATATCACTAGGCCTACTAGACTAGCAACAATGTAGAGTGGCACAGAGGTAACGCGTTCGCCTCGTATACAGTACTCCCCGTTTATAGTAAGCTCGGTTATAAGAAATTTCGGTTACAGTAAAGGAAAGCACTGGTTCCCGGCCAAAGGTCTACTGTTTTATTACTAAATAGACCTCGGATAGTAGCAACTCGGTTATAATTTTAAAAAAAACTGCTATAGTAAAGTTACTTTTGGTTCCCCACAGGACTGGCTCCTTGGTTACAATTTAAAAAAAATGTCCTCTTCGTGACCTTTGTAAATATGTCACCAATGTATGCGTCACAGTCTCACCACTCCCCCCACCCACCCATAATAACAACTGGGTTATAATTAAAAGTTAAAAAAACTCCTACAGTAAAGTCATTTGTGGTTCCACTTCCTTATAATAAAAAAAATTGTCCTCTTTCTGACCTTTGTAAATACGTCATCAATGTATACGTCACAGTCTCACTACTCCCTCTACCCACCTTCATCAACGAAATTGAAAGGCACTCAAAAACATGTTTCTTTCCCCTCATTACTTAGTGGAAAAAAATGAATCCGAAAAAAATAATATATACAGCCGAATCCGCTTATAAGAAACTCGCTTATAAGAAAACTCGCTTACAATGAAGCAAAACAAAATTCCCCGCCGAACTTCTTCTTTCTTATCTATCTATGATCAAAACTGGGATATAAGAAACTCGCTTATAAGAAAACTCGGTTATAAGTGTGATGGGGGTGGTAAGGGGTAAAGGAAAGAGATAGGGAAGAGTTGATGAGGGATAAGGATTGGAGGGTGAAGATAGGCACACTCCGCACAGACCAGGAACATATAGAGGAAACCAGACAGTTGTTTGACTTTGTTTATTTGGGTACTAGGAAATACTAAAGAAGAATAGAAAGACCTAGGAAGACAGTGCAGCAAAATACATCCTGCAACAATATAAAATATACACACATAAATATAAACAAGAAATAACAATGATTAAGTATGATTGTAGGCCTTGTGCCATAGCACTCAATGCTAAAATAACATGAGGTAATAGACAGTCACAGCAGTGGAAGGAGCTCACTTTATGACTTAAATGGCATGATTAAACTGACACTGACACAAGCCTAGTTGGGGTTTGGAAACATAACATAGGTCGGTTTTACCTGACCCTATGCTTGCTTAACCCATACACAAACATTTGAGTTCATGTGAGTTAACCCAAACCAAGTATTGTAACACTGACATCATCATCTGCTGTGTTACTAAAAATAGACTACACATCACAGTAAACTGAATGAGATCAGTTTGTAGTTGGAAACTGACTAAAGGCAAATGTAGGCCTATTGAGAGTTTAGCATTGAAGTAGCAAGAAACTCAACCAAAAAGGAATGCCTTGTTAATACTATAGTATCAGTATTAACACAACACCATACTAGGCCTAGCACACACACCTAGGCCTATGACTGAAACTATTGCCAAGTAGGCCTACACCATAGCATGGTATAAGCCTAGATCAATAATATTAATAACATGGAAAAGAGCAAGTTAGGCTTTTAAACAATATAATGTAGGCAATAGTGTTAATAACGTAAAAATGAGCAAGTTAGGCCTTTAAACAATATAATGTAGGCGAAGTGCCCTTTCATTGCTTACACATAGTAAACTGACGTCACACACGAGTGGGTGTGAGGATAGACCAGAACGATCGGAATGTTCTAATTTTCAGTCTCTCAACATAAACTTTGGCCTAGTGCCGTTATATTTATGAAAAAAAGCAGTGTTGAAACGGCAGTGTCTAAGCTGCAGTGTTTAACGGCAGTGCCTAAACAACAGTTAACAGCAGTGTCTTTTGTGTGTTGATCTAGATCATCACATAGATTCATGGCAAACTCGAACGTCATTGGTTCGGTAAAAAGTAAACAAAGTTGGACTTCCTGCTGTTAACAAACATAAAAATACATCAAAGTATAGTTCAAACATCAGTACTTACAGTAGTCACTGTAGATTCACATCAACAGCATGAATGAGAAGGCAGGCCGAGATCGAGCAGACGATAATCTATAAGTGACAAAACCTAGTGCTAAATTATTAATTTGTTGATTGAAAAAGTGTGAACCCAGATTGAGAGAGAAAAATAGAGATTTTACGCCCTCTGAGTCAACAGACTATTTGAGGCATTTTAATTTATAAAGATCCTGGAAAAAAAGTGGATTTTAAGTTTTATAAGATGAAGTTTGAAAAAAATAAGTTATTTGTTTTAACAGAGTTTATAAAGGATTTTTATTTTAATAGCGCAAGCTGAAGAATATAAAATTTATGTTTGTGATAAAATATTTTGTTTTTAAAAGATATTTAGCTGTTTGCTTTTAAATCTGGCAGGTTGGAGGAGGTCTGATTAAAAAAACCCAGGGCTACAGTTAAAATTCATGCATTTTTAGGCTCAACTGAGCTATTTGATAAAAACAATCCGTGTTTGTGCTCGGGAAGAGCTTTATTATTAAAATTCTTGACAGGCATAAGCCTGTAAACAAGCTGATATACAGTTTAAAAAACCTATAAAAAAAGGTTATGTAAAAGTAAAATTTATTGTTTTATTTCCATTTTCTATATGTACATCACTTTTATATAAGACTATCCTATTAGGTTTTTGTCCCTTAGGACTCAATACAACTATTAGCTATTTAGGATTTTTAGTTGTGAATTTATTTGGTCCAATGGTGACTGTTGTCTTTTGTTCCTTAGACCAAAAGTTATTAGACCAAAAGTTATTAAAATTGATATGTACATTGTTATTATGTACACAACTTTTACAAACAAACTGTTTAGACCTTTTACTAGTAAAGTTATTTATTGTTTTTATAGAAACACTTGTTTAAAATATACCTAAGTTGTGTTTAATCTATGTTAAAATTTATTAAGTGTTTAACTTCTTTAATCTTGTCCATAGAACAAAGCAAAATGTAATTTTCACATAAGTGAGTATGTAAAATTGTTAAAAGTTATGTTAAAAAGAAAACTTGTTTTTTGTTTTGATTGAGTAGTGGGACCTAACCCCTACAAACTGATCTTTTAGGTATATATATTCCGTTTTAATCTGGGTCCGTCTATAACGAGTTGGTTATAAGAGCCAGTCGTTTCATTTTCCTTTCCCAGGAACCCTTGTACACCATTACTTTGTGTGTATCCTTTGTTCATTAATTGTACCTGTCCTATTAGGACGTTTTATGCATGGTTTAAGATTATATTATTAAAATCTATATCTTTAAAATTGTTTATTATGTTAAAAATAGGTTAAGATTTGGTAAAAAAAACTAGTTTATGAATATTGAAGTTTCATAATTATATTAAAAGCTGCTATTAAAATCTGGTTTGTTTTATGTATATTTTGGTCTGTTACTTGACCATGTGTAATTTATTATTTTAAATAAATGAGATCTAGTCCAGATCCGTGACACTACACGAAGCCGCTTATGAGTGGAGGGACATACCATTGGTAATAGGTCTATTTAGATGAACAAGTTCAGTCTCAGTCCGAGTATTATCATATTCAATTTTAAGTATTTTGTAAGTGGGGGAACATACCGCCAGAGGCCTCCAATACTGCAATGGGTTAAGTAATTTTGTTTTTACCAACTGATCCCAAGGGGGGGTAGCAACAAAAACTCTCCCGCCCTTGATAGCATGATGGAGTCCAAGAGGTCTCAACCTTTTAGTTAGTTGTGGTAATGATAATAAGATGAAAATAGTGGGCACGGGGATGGCTAACGACTCCCGCATGTCCGGGGCGGAGGGAGGGAGGGAGAGGGACCCCTCCTCTCCGTCCCGAGCAGCGGCAGGTCACCGCATGGGCAGTCCCAAAAAGGGGGGGGAGCACGAGCGCAAAAGCGCAACGGTTACGAGAGAACCCCCCGCCGCGCGCACCGGACACCCGCCCGTGGGGAGAAGGGACTTTAAAAACGGGTGGACTCAACAGAGCCACTTCAGCCCCACGGGCGCATATTTTAATAAAAAGGGAAGAGGGGGAGGAAGGGAGCAGGAATACAGGCGGGTGCCCGGCGCGCCCCCCGGGGGGACTCCATCCCTATTAATAAGGAAAATTTTAGTTGGATTATACCAAGTGGTTAAGTGACGATTGGCCAATTGTTTCTGCCAGCCAGATTATTGGCAACCATCCCAATTTATCATGTTTGTTCATAATATGTTTTTCATTATATACCAAGTTATTTTGTTTAAATTTATCTATAGCAGGTTGAAGTTCATGCTTCAATTGATTACAAGGATTAAAAATATGTTCTAGACTCAGGATATCTCCGCATTTACATGCGGAGCTTCTGAATTTACAATGAATAGAGTTTGTGAAGAATCTATTAATCCTACCTTGGATGTTATAAGGAATAGGTAGGAAGAGTCCATTTTTAATAAATTTAGTGCTCCAGGAGTGGGCCCTAGAGTAGGTATCCAACTCCTCGGACCACCCCCGGAACGCACAACGTTTTAGGTGATTTTTAGCCTCAGAGAGGGATAATTTGATGTTGATAATCTGACCCTCAATATGTTCGGCTGCTTTTTTAGCAGCCATGTCTGCAATGTTATTACCATGCAAACCCAAATGGGAAGGAATCCACATAATAGTTACATCTGTACCTTTAGTTCTTATTTGATGTATTAAATTTTGTATTTCCTGGATAATTTTTTTCCTGTTTTTAGTAAACCCTTGTAGTGCATTCACTGAGGACAAGGAATCTGTAAGAATAGTGATTTGAAAGGGCGGTTTTGGAAAGTTATTAATGAAGAAACAGGCTTCGAGAATAGCCCAGAGTTCAGCACTAAATATTGAGATTTTAGAGTTTAAGCAGAAGGATTTAGTTATTTTAAGGGCTGGGATGGTGAAAGCGCAGCCTATTTGTGATTCGGAGATCTTTGAACCGTCTGTATATATCAATAGTTGGTGTTGTATTTCAGAGATTTTTTCTTTGGACGCTACCGAAAGTAGGTTTGGTTGGTTTAATTTAGAATACATCTGATGTAATGTAGTATCGAAATGTGCTGCTTCCCATTCCCAGTGTGGAATAGGGAATTTTGGGTGAGTTTCAATGTCATCTATTTCCAGGCCTGCCATAGAAAGTATTTCCCGGGAATAGTCTAATGGATTGCAGATCTTATGTGCAGTAAGTGGTTTTTGCTGTTGATAAGTTGGGTGGTTATAAAAAGGATCTTCAAATTCTGCCGAAAAACTTTGTAGTGAAAATTGGTTTGTTGCGTATAATCTTGTTAGAAATGCTGATGTATTTAATTTCATGAGGTAGTTTAAAGGGATCCATCCTATTACACCGTAAACTAAATTGTTAACTGCAAATTTTGGAACTCTGAGTGCAGCTTTAAGGGCTCTTAATTCTGTTGATTGTAGTCTTTGTAACAAATTATCTGTGATATTATAGAAGACTTCCATCCCATATGTTAATCGACTACGAACGAGGGCTTGTGTCAAGTTGACAAGAAATTTTGTATTTTGAGCCCATGTTTGCGTGGAGATGATTTTAATGAAGTTAGCGCCTTTTATGGCTTTTTTGCAAAGGTGGTCGATGTGGGGGGCCCAATTAAGACGTGGTGTGAGCACTACCCCCAAGAATTTTACTTCTTTTGCCATCGGTTTTGGTTGGCCTAGTATATTAATATTAATATTTTTTTGAGAGTAGTTATGACGGAAACACATGAATTCACACTTGTCAGGGGATAAGGAGAATCCATTTTTCTGTAGATAATCAATAATAAGGCTTGTATTAGTTTGATGGTTTTGTAAATAGATTGTGAGTGCTTTTGCACTTTTGGTGAATGCTGACGACCAGATGGCTATGTCGTCAGCATACATAGAAATTTGGCAATTTATTAGTTTTAGTTTAGAGATATCATGGATCATGATATTAAACAGGGTTGGGGCAATAATACTGCCTTGGGGGACCCCCATGTCAATTTGATGTAATTTTGACACGGAGGACCCCACTTTAACTCTCAGAGATCGTTTTTGTATGAAGCTTTGTATGAAGTTAAACATATTCCCGTGAATACCGAGACTGCTGACTTTATCTAAGAGCCTCCCATGCCAAACGGAGTCATACGCCCCTTTAATATAAAAAAAGGTGGCGAGGACTTTCCTGCGTCTTGCAAAGGCTTTTTTGACATAGGAGGTTAATCTTATCACTTGTTCCATGCAGCATCTATGTTTTCGAAAACCTGCCTGGAATTTGGGGAGAACGTTATTTTTTTCCAAATAGTATTCAAGTCTGCGTTTTACGATACGTTCGTAAATTTTACCCAGATGTGGGGTGAGGGAAATGGGGCGGTAGCTAGCTGGGTCCCTAGCCGGCTTTCCAGGCTTAGGAATCCCAACTACCTGTGCCTCCTTCCAGGCTTTTGGGACTTCGCCCTCAACCCAACACCCAGAGTAAAAGTGGTGCAAGACTTTAAGAAAAGATGGGGGCAATTTCTTTATTATTATGTAGGAGATTGGATCATCTCCTGTTGCTTTATGAGTCTTCCTAATCATATTAATGGCAGCAGCAAGCTCGGTAATTTTCAGGGGAGAATTAATAGTATGAGAATTATCTGTGGATTTTTCAAAATTATAACTTTTTTTCCGTTTATCCCTTTCATAAACGGGCAGCTGTTTAGTCTGACTAGCTTTAGCAAACTGGTTAGCCAGGGCATCAGCAGTGTCAGGGTTAGAAGATGTCAATCTGTCCCCAACTAGGACACAAGTATTAGTGTAACAACCTTTATTTTGTACAAATTTAAGTCGTTTCCAGGCCTTACCTAGATCTCTGAAATCTACAATATCTTCTTTATTGAAGTAATTTAATTTCGCTTCATCTATTAAGTCATTGCATTCTTTTTCAGCCTTAGATTTCCCCTCAAAGTTTGGTCTGGTGGGGTGCAGGTCAAATTTATTGTATTTGCGTTTTTTGTTTTTTAGTGCTTTTTTAATGTCCTCACTCCACCAGGGTTTGCTATTAGGTTTTGAGGGCAAAACTATTGTGGGGATGGCTAGATTGGCAGCTGTTAAAATTTTATGTTTGATGTTATTATAATAGACTTCTGTATTTAGGTCACTAAGATCTTCAATTGTGTGTTTAGAAAGTAAGGATTGAAATAATGGCCAATTTGCTTTTTCAAAATTGAATTTAGGTTCTGGTGGTAAGTTTGTGTTATTGGCTGTTAATTTAAGCTGTATGGAGATAGGTTTGTGGTCTGAATGGAGAGGATCAGAATAAGTATACCATTCATGGTTAATTAATAAGTTTGGACTAGCAAGAGACAGGTCAATGGCGGTTGGATAGAAGTGACGAGACGCGTCAGGATAGTGAGTTGAAGAACCATCATTTAGCAAAATGAGTTGAGAGTCGTTAATCTCATTATAAAGAGGAATATCACAGACTCTGTCTGTACCAAAGGGTTCCCAGCTGGTGTGGCGAGCGTTGAAGTCACCAACAACCAGCCAGGAATTATCTGAAGAGAGGTTAGAGAGCCAGTTAGAAGTAGGCACTTTAGAATATCCTTTGGGATAATAGATATTTACGATGTTTAGGAATATATCATCTACTTTGGTCTGGATCGTAGCAGAGTAACGTAGGCCCTTTATGTTTGGTTCTGGGGCTAGGACTTCTATAAAGTTTAGAGTTTTGTGGATATATGTAGCTGTATAAATCTTATCTTCTTTATTGCTGACTATTGGTGGATAATGATAGCCAGTGAATTGAGGGAGTTGACAATATCTTAGACAGATAGACTGCAAACATATAATCTGATAAGAAATTTGAGTTAGCTAGAAATTGGGATAGATAATCTTTAGTGGTGTTTAGGGAACGACAGTTCCACTGTAGTACATTTAAACCTTGGAACATAATAGTAGGGAGAGGATTTTACAGAATAGTAGTTGTTTTAGCAGTTAAGGTGTGACTTTGGTTTTCGGTCTTGCCGAAACCAGTCTGAGTCTTGAAGTTTGTGGCGCTGGGGAGGCGCCACAGGCAATCTCTGCTAATTGCATTATGTTTTTGGCGTTCTGGGGCTCTATAGGGAGGTCCTCAGAATCATTAATCAGAGAAGATAAGTCTTCGATTAAGTTTTTAGGCTGGTTAGTGGTTCTGGCCTGTGCCAAGCTACGAAGGATACGGGTTATAAATGTTTCTTTGAGAGATTTATGTTCTTCTTTTTGAATGTTGAGATTTATAAACTGGGATGTTGTTGACTGGGTTTGTTTTGTCAGTGTCATGTCCATGTGTTTGGTTATTGTTGTCATTATTGTTTCAGTCATTTTCCCCAACTGTTTGGAGATCATTTCTTCTACTTTCTCCTCTGTCAATCGTTCAGAACTTTTTCTGTGTGATTTTTTCCTTTTTTTCTTTTTTTTGTGTTTGGGGTCTAAGGATGGAGAGGTGGCCTGCACCATCTCCCCCGGGTCCTCCAAGTGTGAAGGGCCCGGAGGAGCGGGGACAGGCTGATCAGCTTCTGGTTTTGTTGTTGGTTTGAGACCTCTGGTTATGTTAGCATAAGAGTCAGCCGACCTCCCAGATTTTGGGCACTTTTTATATATATGCTCGAGAGCCGGACCGCAAGGACAGCAGTCACTGGACTCGGCCAGAATGGCTCTGGGTGGTGAGAGTGACCAGATTTGTGTTTGTTTGGGTTTCATCCAACACAGATATCTATGCCACTAATCACTAAACCCTGGCGTGTTGCATATGAGAAGAAAGAGGATGAACTAAGCTCTATTCTGACTACTAATATAATAAGGAAATCTAACTATTTAATATAATAATTATGAAAAACCATGTATTTTAGAGCCCACTGAAACAGGTTCAAGCTACTAAATAATTAATTTATCTAAACTCATACCACATTACACCGATCTTTCATAATGGATAAATACACTAAAGTAAGACCTTTCTATACATATACTATGTCACTATGTTAGATGACACAGTTAAAATATAATTAGCATTCAATATCCAGTAACAAAAACAAGCCAGCCGAAAACCCGGTTTTAGGACTGAGTCCACACCGGTGGTCAGACGGACTGTGACGTTGACTCAGCGTCGGTGTAGCTTTCGTCAATGTTTTGTTTTGACGTCAAATAAAGTAGCTAATTTGTATGTAGGACATTGAAAGAGTTGTTTAGTAACAAAATTATGAAAGGATGGCTTTGATAAAATAGGTTTTATAGAGATAAGAGGTGACATAACTTGGCCGGTTAGATTGCCAGATTTTAGGATATATCAGCCATTCAATGTCTTAATTAACAAACTAATAAAGTGATTGGCATAACTGCAATAAGATTTTATTATTAGAATGACAATCAAAGAGAAGAAAAAGGCTAAATTATAAGTTTATTATTACTACTAGTTGGCCTGAGATTTGAGGGGAGGCCGTTGGAGATTTGAAAAGCCGGGTCGCGTGATACGATTTGAATTTTGACATGTTCTAAAAATAGATATGATGTCATATAGCGAGGCGCGCGCGACTTGGAAAAAGGGCCTAGGCACACTTGTCGTATGCTAACTAGTATTGCGTGACAGGTAGGCCTTATGAAATACGGCACACTGTCACATAAGCAAGCAATTTGTTTCTCCCATCCGCAATGGAAACTTGGATATAAGAAAATTATGTCATACAAGAGAGTTGGTTTGCAGTTCATTTTCTTATAAGCAAGTTCTATTTACTTATAAGCGAATTACCATTGACAACATTTTCTTAAAGACCCCCCAGATCACGAGTCAAAATCACGGGTTCCACCTGTTTTCCTTCTTATAGCTGGTACAAAATCTTGTTTTGACCAGGTTTGACTCCCATACAAATGCCCCCAAATTGAAAATGAAACATTTTAAAGAGCAGCCTCAATTTGAAGTTGGGGGAATTTGTGTGTGGGTCACAGCTACCCAGAAAAACACAAGGGATTTAATTGTGTTGGGTCAGTGTATCTTTAAAAGTGAGTTGGACCTGAACTGAAAGGATGTTCCGAGACAATTGAAGTCGTTCCAAAAAGGGAAAGTTTACATCAAACCAGTTGTGTCACAGACATTCTAAACAGTACAGGCACTAGATTACAAGACTAATTGAGTTGTTTTTGTTCCTTTATTCCATACTTTCCTTCAGTATTCTGTGCAAAATAAATGTTGAGCAGAAGAAAAAAATATGAGTACTTTTGTGTTGGTGGTAGAGAGACAAGGGAAAAAACTTCAAAATGTTTTCTTATATCTGAGTTTCGGATATAAGAAAACTTGGATAAACAAAACAGCATCTCCTTGATTTTCTTATAACCGAGTTTTGCTGTATTTTGATTTGATGATGGGTTTATATTTAGTATTTTACGTTAGCTTTGACTTTGAAAAACGTCATCGGATAAGATAAAAAATACCATCAAAACTTTACTATATCCGAACATCGTTTATAAGAAAAACCTGTTATAGTAAAGGAAAACCTTGCTCCCCTGCACTTTACTATAAGCGGGGTGTATTGTACAATAAACCCGAGTTCGAATCTGGGTACAGGGGATTTTCCCTCTCACTCTGCATTAGGCCTTACGGTCAGAACCTGGAGTCTTTTGGATGAGACGATAAACCGAGGTCCCATGTGCCCATGCACTTAGCACACGTTAAACACAGTGGCAACGAAAACGTTATTTGGTAAAACATTTAGGTTAGGGATAGGTTTAGGGTCAGCTAAGTGTCAGTCTCCTAACATACAATCAATTTTTATTTTTGTGTGTGGATTAGACGGTTTCAGGTTAGGGTTAGGGTTATGAATAGGGTTAGGGTCCGTTTAGTGTCAAACACACAAAACCAATAAACGTTGATGATTAAGCTGACCCTAAACCTATCCATAATCCTATCCCAAACCCTATTCCTAACCCTAACCCTAACCTGATACCGTCTGACACGAATGGAAGGGGCAGAGGAGGGGGCTATTCTTAACATTTGCCAGAATAAGGGACCGTAGGTGGCGTTCGTAGGCCTACCTGTTGCCAAACAGCGTTGAATTGATCCTTAAAGCACAACATTTACTTAATGCAGGGACCAACTGCAGAACTATGTTCATGGATTATACCAATAGAGAAAACCCGTCAACAGTTGTAAACCAAATCAGTCAACTATTGAAGACAGTCTGCTCTATCAATGTCTCGAAGTGTTCAAGAAGGTTAGGCATTTCAGAAATGTGTGCTCTTTTGTTTCACTGATGAACGGCTATGATGTTCCGTGAGCAAAGAAAAGAAAGAAGAAGAAACAGCAAACAATGATCTAGGCGTGGCATGATCATTAAGACAAGTATACAGTTTTCGTCACGCCAGTACCATTCATTACACATATGAAGAGTACAAACGCATCTGACATATTGCAACTTTATTCTACAGCTTTATGTCTGTCCAAACAAATTGTGGAGCCTGAGCAGAGTGATGTCTTCTTTTTCTTCAGCGGTCAATTCAGTTGGCAAAACCCGCCAGACTTGCAAACCAGTTGCAGGACGAAGTTCGCAGTCTTTTCCAGGTCGTGGTGGCTGATGCAGAACAGTACCACCTGTATCGTAAGTAGGAACATGTATATTCCCAAATGGTATGATCGTTATAATGCATGATCCTTACTATGTATGATATTGGATAATAAACAACTTCCGCTTTCCTGCTTGATCCCAAGAGCAATGGAGTTCCATGTGCTTCTATTGAATGAATGGAATCGTCTGTTAGTCAACCACCATCACTGTTAGACCACCATCACTCGCCACACAACATGGTGGCAGCGGTTTAAAGGTTTCTGCATCATCCTGAGTACATGATGGCTTTCAAGAATCCGGAACCGTTCAATTTCCGGGAGAAAGCGTCATGGAGGGCAAGATGGCAGAGATTTTACAACCTGCAGGACATGAGCTCCAAACCCCAGGAGGCCCAGGTGGATGCGCTGATCTACACCATGGGCAAGGAGGCTGGAAGCCAATTTAACAGGTTCCAATTCACTGACGCCCAGAAGAAAGACTATAAGCACGTCCTAGACACATTCAACACCTCAGAGGAACATTATACATGAACGAGCAACCTTCGGAAAGAGATCACAAAGGGATGGAGAGTCAGTGCACGATTATGTACAGGATTTGTATGAACTTGCCACATATTGTGAGTTCACAAATAAAGATGAAGCTATCAGAGATAGACTTATCCTTGGCTTGAAAGACTCTGACTTATCAGAAAAACTTCAGCTTGAACATGAACTAACTCTAGATGAGGCAATTACCTTGGCAAAACAGAAGGAACTCATGCAGCAGCAAGTGCACAACAGCGCTGTGAAGGAGCGCCTGCACCAATGTCTGTAGACTTTGCGGGAAAAAGCAGAGGTGGAAAGAAGCCCCCCAGACCACAACCCAAACCAAAGCCCTGGACAGACATGTGTACGCGATGTGGTGGACACCACAGCGCAAGTACTGTGTGTCCAGCACAAGGAAAGAAATGTAGGAAATGCAACAAACTGTCGCACTTCGCAAAAATGTGTAAATCTAAAAAGATCTATTACATAAATCAGGAGGAAAGTGACGACTACGGTGACAGTCATGAGACACACGAGGAAGAGTCAGAGAAGATGCATTCTTTCTGTTAGGGATTGAGATGTGTGAAGGGGACGACGAACCACCTCGGAAAGAGGAAATAGTCATCAAAGGTCAAAGAATCCAGTTCAAACTTGACAGCGGCGCAGATGTTTCTGTGATCAACAAGCAAACATGGGAGTCTCTTGGAAAACCCAAGTTTGGAGACACTCGACAAACTGAAAGGTGCTAGTGGTGATCTGAGAGTGTTAGGCTTCTTCAAAGAAACTTTGAACTATTCTCTCCAGACAGCTGTGTACGTTGTTGATGAAAGAGTGAAAAACCTTCTTAGTAGAGCAGCTTCTCAACAGCTTGGATTCATCAAACGCATTCATGAGGTGGAGTTTGGGGAAATTAACTGTCCTCCAGTGAAGATCAAGTTAAAAGAAGATGCTGTGCCATATTCGGTACACTCCGCACGGAGGGTGCCAATTCCGCTCATGAAAAAGGTGGAAGATGAACTGAAGAGAATGAAAGAAGGAGGAATCATAGAGGAAATCACTGAACCGACAGAGTGGGTGTCACCTATATATGGTCGCCGTTCAGAAACCCAACGGAAAGATTAGGGTGTGTGTGGATCTGAAAAAGTTGAACCAAGCAGTTGAAAGGGAGAAGTATGTCATTCCCTCTGTAGACGACGTCATGCACCAAATTGCTGGTTCTACAGTCTTCTCCAAATTGGACGCTGCAAATGGCTTCTTTCAAGTGAAGTTAGACCCTGAGTCTGCAAAGCTGACAACGTTTATAACCCATTTTGGTAGGTACTAGTTCACACATGTGCCTATGGGGTTATCGTCAGCCCCTGAGATCTTTCAGTGTATCATGACAAAGATACTGAGAGCTGAGACATTCAAGGAGTGGTTGTCTACTTTGACGACATTCTCCTTCACACCAGAACGAAGGAAGAACACGAAGTCCTCACCGCCAGAGTCCTCAAAAGACTGAAAGAAGTAGGGCTAAAGCTCAACGCAGAGAAGTGCGAGTTCAACAAGAGTGAGATATCGTTCTTAGGTCACCTGGTGAGTAAGGACGGTTACAGACCTCATCCTGAGAAGGTCAGTGTCATCACACAAATGGAAGAACCGTCAAATGTGCAGGAACTGAGACGCTTCTTAGGCCATGTGAAGTTTCTAGGAAAGTACATTCCTCACCTGTCTCATACTCTGAAGCCCATGTCGGAGCTCCTGGAAAAGGATCGAGTTTGGACTTGGGGCCCATCCCAGGCGGAGGCGTTCATGAGAGTGAAAGAGCTCATCACCTCTGCACCAACGCTGACGTTCTTCGACGCGAACAGGCCCACCACAGTCAGTGCAGATGCAAGTGCGTATGGCTGTTCTTCTCCAGGACTATGATGGAGTGTTGAAACCTGTGGCCTTCGGTTCAAGGACTTTGACACCAGCGGAGAAGAGATATGCCCAAATTGAAAAGGAGTGCGAACGTTTCGAGAGGTACTTGGTAGGGCTGGACCGATTCTTGCTGGAAACCGATCACAAGCCACTTGTTCCTCTCATCAACAACGACATTTCTGAGTCGCCGATCAGGTGCCAACGCATGCTGATTCGTCTGATGCGTTTCAACGGGCAAGCACAGTACTCACCGGGCAAGCTGATGCATGTAGCTGATGCCTTGTCGAGATCTCCACTTAGGTCTCCAAGAGAGAATTCAGTGGAGCTTGATAAGGAGGTTCAGGCACATGTTGATAGCCTTCAGGCGTCGTGGCCGATTCGGGACAGCCGTCTCGAGGAGATCAGAAAGAAAACGCAGGAAGACAACCTCAAGGCAGCGTTTGACTACACTGTCAACGGATGGCCGGAGTACAAGGAAGACATGATTCTGTCAACGGATGGCCGGAGTACAAGGAAGACGTGATTCTAGCAGCACGAGAATTCTTCGGTGTGGGAGCTGAACTGAGTATTGTCAACGGTCTTCTTGTCAGAGGGAGTCGCATCGTGATACCGTTCAATCTGAGAAAAGAGGTGCTGGATAGAATCCATGACGGTCATCTTGGAATCAACAAATGTCGGGAAAGGGCTCGGAGCAGCAGGAGACCCCAGCAGAGCCGAGAGGTGAACCTCCTCCAGTGTCTTCACCTGACGAGAACCCTCCTGTACGCTTTACGCGACGTGGCCGTCCTGTCATCAAGCCAGCCAGATTCCAGTAATCGAGAGCTGTGTTTGTGTGTGAAGCAGCTTTGCTGCTTGAATGGGGTAGTGTAGCACTAGGCTTGCCCTGCTCGGGGCTGAGAGGAGGGGTCCCTTTCCCTCCCTCCCTCCGTTCTGAGCATACAAGAATCGTTAACCGCCCCCACCACCACCACCATCACTATTACCAGTATTAAAAAAATCATTACATTTTGCAGCTCAAAATTACTTAGTTTTTTAGGACTCCATCATGACATCAAGGGCGGGAGATTTTTGCTGCTACCCCCCCTTGGGATCAGATGGAACAAATAAAATTACTTATATTAATAATAGTAATGGAGGCCTCTGGCGATGTGTACCCCCACTTGTTAACAACATTATTATATAATATAATAGATTCTGACTGATTGAGACCGGGTTCGCCCACTTAAAAAACTAACTACCAGTGGTCAGGTTCCATGACCTAATTACACATAAACAAACAAAATTTTAATAGTAACTTTTAAATAAAACAAGTCTTGTTATTTATAAACTAACTTTTTAATAAAATTAAAAAAATTAAAATAAAACAAAAACAAACCTATTTTAACATATGTGAAAACTATTAAGGATATAATTATACTCTAACAAAACATCCCTATATTATTTACGTCACGTCCCAAGGGACAAGATTTAATAGGTTAGAGACGACGAACGACGAAAATGGAGTTTTACGTCCTCTTGGTCTGAATCAGACACATATGGGACATTTGTAAATACAAATATGGTGGGAACAATACTGGAGGCAATGCCCGGAGGCAGTACGAAACCAGTAAAGTCCCGATTTTTAAAATTAATACAGATAGGTGTAGCGGTGACCAAGCCTCGGTTAAACCTCATCGGCTATGGCACCGCCACTATTACTGACTTGAAAATAGGTTAGAGACCAGGATTATAGTATTCTATATACTTTTAAAAAAACCTATAAAACAAAGTATTATTTAATCGTAACTTTTAAAAATAACTAAATTTAATTAATTCTTAACACACTTTAATAAAGAGAGTAAATACAATAAGACTAAATAGCTTGTATGTAAAAGTTGTGTACATAATAATAATGTACATATTATTTTTAACAACTTTCTTTGGTTTTTTATTCTTTTAAAAACCATTAAATCTTTTACGACCACTTGGTCATAAAACTTGTACAGTTTTTTTTATGCAGGCCTCTGCCTCTTAATAATTTTAATAATAAAGCTCTTTTGAGCACAACATATGGATTTTTAAACAAAAAGCTCAGTTGAGCGTAAAGCATGAATTTTAACTGTAGCCCTGGTTTTTTTTAATCAGACTTCCTCCAATCTGCCGGACTTAAAGCAAACAGCCAAAATATTATTTACAAACAAAATATTTATTACAAACATAATTTTTTTTTTTTAAATTTAGACTTGTGCGCCCTAAAAATATTAAAACTTCTAAAAACTTTTTTATAATATAACCTATTAAAAACATATAAATTATAATTTCAAAATTATATCTTATTACTCAAAAAATCCACTTTTTTTCCGGAATCTTTACAATTTCAAATGCCCCAAATGGTCTTTTGACCCAGAAGGCGTAAAAACTCTAATTTTCTCTCACTAGGCTTGCCCCGTGTATGGTCATTTAGGGTTGCGCAAAAATGTGCCTATATGTGTTATGGCATTCAGCCATTTGTGTGTGAATTCAAGGCTCATTATTATGGAGAGCCGATATTCAACGCTTTGCAGTTGTGAAAATGAATATAACAAGAACGCTTTGCAGTTGTGAAAATGAATATAACAAGAACGCTTTGCAGTTGTGAAAATGAATATAACAAGAACGCTTTGCAGTTGTGAAAATGAATA
>CM065683.1:8058475-8073475 GCA_017654935.2 Phymorhynchus buccinoides | reverse complement strand
TTTAATTATTTCTAGAGTTGACTACTGCAACTCCCTCTTGGCTGATCTTCCCAAAAAGCTGATGTCCAAACTCCAACGCATTCAAAATCACGCTGCCAGACTTGTTCTTAGAAAGAGTAAACGATCCAGTGTTACTGAGCTACTGAAGACCCTGCACTGGCTCCCAGTGAGAGCCCGCATTGAGTATTAAATTTCCATCATTTGTTTTCAGATTGTCAATCTTGAATGTATGCCATCCTGTTTATCTGATCTTGTCTGTCCTTACACGCCCTCAAGAGCTCTCCGATCTCAGGATGCCAACCTTCTCTCTGTCCTCCGCTTCTCTCTCAACTCCTTTAGCAAAAGAAGTTTCTCTGTCTTCGGCCCGGTCACTTGGAACTCTCTACCAATAACTCTCCGCCAAATCCAGTCTCTACCCACCTATAAAAAACACCTGAAAACACACCTCTTTCAAAAAACATCTGTAAAACAGCGTTTTTGCCCTGTCAATCATGCGCATGAGTTTGTGTGTCTTTGTAGGGGAGGGCGAATTGAATTAGTGTTGCTTAAAGTCTTAGTACTTTTAATCTTAGAAATATGAATTTATCTTGCTTAATGTTTTAGTGCTTTTATCTTAGAAATGTGAATTTGTATTGCTTAATGTTTTTAGTGCTTTTATCTTATGACTTCTTATTGATTATGTTCTCTTTGTTTCCTTACGCTCTGTCTGCCTGTCCTCTCTTCCTCTCAGCCCCCCCCCCCCCCTTCCTCTGTCTGTCTCTCTCTCTCTCTCTCTCTCTCTCTCTCTCTCTCTCTCTCTCTCTCTCTCTCTCTCTCTCTCTCTCTCTCTCTCTCTCTCTCTCTCCTCCCTCTCTCTCTTTCTCTCCGTCTTATTCATGCCAAAGATTATTCCGCCCACTTGTCTCCGTCTTTTTGTCTGCCCCCCCCCCCCCCCCCTAACTCCCTGCCTCCTCTCTCTCTCTCTCTCTCTTTCTCTCTCTCTCTCTCTCTCTCTCTCTCTCACTCGTCTCTCTCTCTCTCTCTCTCTCTCTCTCTCTCTCTCTCTCTCTCTCTCTCTCTCTCTCTCTCTCTCTCTCTCTATCTCTCACTCTTGTTGTCATTAAATAATGTTACTTTTATTCTAAACATGGTGTGCCAATTTTTTTTATAATTTTTTTTTATATGGTTTAATCAGTGTGTGTAAAGCGTGGAGAGCTTGCTTTTAGCATGATATTTATCGCGCTATGTAAATAAAATTATTATCATTATTATTATTATTATTATTATTATTATTATTATTATTATTAATAATGTTTGTGTGTCACGATAATAGGTGATGTCAGGAGTACAGAACCTGCGCAATTCAGGATTATTGGGGGGCATGAGAAAACTATTGAACTTGCGTGAGATATATGACACTTTCTGTTTCCCAACAAGTTAATAGTGTGCATGAAAGCAAGTGTACAAATTGTAAGCCTACATGAAGATCAGCCGATCAAAAATAGAAATGATAATGTTTCTCTTTTTCTCTTACTAAAGTCACTGAAAGTTGAACGTTATAGGTCGTTGAAAGATACTGATGTGAAAATTATGTGGTTGCCACTACAACAAGTTTACGATGTTTTACATAAAAGTGGTTGATCCATTTCTAAGCCTACATCATGAAGACCTGAGTTATTTTAAAATAAAGAATAAGAATTGACCTTCTCTTTCCCCTTCTGAAAGCTCATAACGCTGAAAGATAAACTGAAATTGTTGCACTTTGACTGCCAATATATCTTGAAGGTGTAAAAACGAAAATTAAAAAAAGATCAATTTCTAAGCCCTTACAATGATCACCTGATCAAAAGAACTGGTTAAATTTAACTCTCTCTCCCTTTCTCTCTGTCCCTTTCCCTCTCTCTCTCTCTCCCTCCCTCTCTCTCTCTCTCTCTCTCTCTCTCTCTCTCCCCCTCTCTCTCTCTCTCTCTCTCTCTCTCTCTCTCTCTCTCTCTCTCTCTCTCTCTCTCTCTCTCTCTCTCTCTCTCTCTCTCTCTCTCTGTGTGTCTGTGTGCGCGTGCGGTTAACCTAAAAACTCGTGCGGTTGATTTATAGGCTGACTGTTTCAGTGAATCATCTATCTGTGCTGCTTACAGGGCGCCGTCCACAGATTTAAGGCGTTTGATTTATTTGTTTCAGTCAGGTGATACTGAGCAAGAACAAATATTGATGCCCGCATACGGGAGGCTGTAAAGAAACTTTAAACAAGTGGTTCAATAATGTGACATCTCAGGTACAGCCAACCAAAAAAATGGTTTGAGAAATAAGCACCGATGTCTGTCTGTCTGCCTGCTCTGTTTTTTGTTTTTTTGTTTTTTATCTCTGCATCTCTGAGAGTTTTACTTAAGCGCACGTGCACACACACACACGCACGCGCACACACACGCACGCACGCACACGTGTGTATATCAATGCACACTTTCGGACCAAACTCGACTACTGGGTACTTGCTTAAAAACTGGTTTGGGGCTATTTCATGACATATTTAAAGGCATGTTACTCTTACAAAAACCTGGGTCCAAAGTTTTAGACCCAGTACGTTTCTTAAACCCACTGCTAAGTTCATCATATTGAAGAACCCGGTAGGAGGGTTTTGAACACACACACACACACACACACATACACTCACACATACACGCGCACACACACGTACACGCATACACACACATGCATGCATACAGACGCGTGCACGCACAGAGGGAGAACTGTCTTGTGAGCAGCGTAAATAATGTTGTCACGACTTGGAGTCATTGTGGTTGTATGTGTAGCGAACAGGTGTCACTGTGACTAGGTAATGGGTTAAAAGGCTAAGTCTCTAGGGAAGACTTTTAGTGTGTTAAATTTTGAAGTAGAAAATTTGCCTTTAGCCCACTACTCTAGGGTATGGGAGGTGAGCAACTTTCCCGGCCCCTTTTCATCTAATAAATTTATATTTGTGCCCGGGTTCTGGCTCGTATGATTGTAAGAAATACAAGTGGTTGATTTGCTCTAAATGGCAGACAGAGAGAAGTAGGGTTTTGCATGAAATTTCAAGACTTCCACTCTCATCAGTCTGACCAAAGGGTTCAGAATTATTTGACACTTGTATTTTATTTACTCACAAAATCTGCATAAGATTATGCAACAATAATAATAAAGCAGCTCAATGGCGCCAAAACAAAATATGAATGAAAAACAATGAAATCCGAAAGGATTTACAAGACTTTTGTCTTTCTAGAAGGTTAGCCCCAAGCGGGAAGGGTCACTAATTATCTTCAGTGTCAAGAGGAAAGTTCAAATGATTGGCGCGGTCCTGTGGACTTAACTGTTGTCAAGTTCCTCCGTAGGGATCGGCGAGTGCTGGGTTGACTCGGCTTGCTCGTCAGGTGAGAGTAGCTCCCAGTCGTTCCGGTTACGGCGTCGCAGGATGGCACGGTTCAGGCGTGGTCTCCTCGCGGATTCTGGGTGCGGGGCGTCTTGGCGGCGTTCCCGTCTTGGTGCTTGTGAGTCCGGGATGATCGTCCGGCCCACGATGCCCTGCTGATAATCACAGGAGAAGGTGGATGTAGGTCTCTATGGCTTAGAGACAAGGGGCTTCAGTCGGCAGGGAATTAGTGGATCCCAACCGGCTAGAAGGCTTCCCTTGTACAATAGCACTAAGAACACATAATCTGAATTTCAGTTAACAAACTGAGATCAGTAAAACATAAAAGGTGTACAGGAATCAACTGGTAGGATTCAGTACCCGGCTAGATCAAAGTCTATGATCAAGCCAACATCAGGAAAGGAATGTTATCATAGTTAGCAAGGTTGCAACCCACAGGCTTCCTACTAAAAATATACAAAAGGGTTAGTAGGCATAAAATCCGGTTCTGGTACCAAAAGAGTTAAAGTCAAAAACACACACACAAATAATCAGTGCACATAATTAGAACAGAATGTTTACCACTTCTTTTCAATAACATATCTACTCCTTATTCATCATTGAACATAGGATCTAGATCAAAAATAGGATCTAACAAAAACAAATCTCAATCACCAGCCATCAATAATACTCACTAGTTGGGCTATTAGGACTGGCTGGGAGAGTGGTTGATTCTGCAATGTTGCTCCAGCCAGGTTTCAGCGTCTTGTGAGAGAGAATGTGTAGGCTGACTTTCCTCCCTACTTAAATTTTCCCCTCCAATTTTAAATACCCGAGGGCCTGTGGTTGGTTTATAGCAGTCGACAAATCACAAGATGATGCTATAATATTATGCATACTAGTACAGAACAATCACGCGCCGGTTACATCATTGGCATGTGTCACATTCCTCCTTCCTAATGCGGCGCGTCATCTTCCTCTCCCTATCGTGATCGGGAAAGGAGATACGGGGAACAAAGGAAGACCACCAATGTGGGTGTCACCAGAGGAGAATCCCGTGATCAAACAGATATCGCTTCAGAATCGGCGCGTTGTTTGATGTTGAATTGTAATTAAAGTGGCGGCCAAATAAAGAAAGGGGAGGGGGGGGGGGGGGGTGTTTAGAGATGGGGGGGGGGGGGGTGTAGATAAAGAAAGTGGGGTTGAGCGTGACACATTGTCACAGTCACCTAGCATGCATGAAACAGGACTAGGCGTCTATATAATAATAATAATAATAACAGTACATTTATATAGCGCTTTACCTCAGATGAGCCCAAAGCGCTTTACAATCAATTATTCATCAACAGATAACAAAAAACAACATTCAAGAGTGACACCAACCACCAACGGTGCATATGCAAAGCAACTCTCTCTCTCTCTCTCTCTCTCTCTAACACACACGCACACACACACACGCACACACACACACGCACACACACACACACACACACACGCACACATAAACACACAATTATTGACGCCAACTCGTTCATACCCCATTCGGTAAGTCACAGCAACTGAGCCGCATGGACTGACCACATACACCAACACGCAGACACAAACACCCTCACACACAACGTACGCACGCAGACAGACACGCACACAAACACACACATGTGTGCACACACAACCCACAAAACCAAAATACACACAAGCACACATACATGCTCACACACACACACACACACAACACACACACACACACACACACACACGCACGCACCACAACAAAACACAGCACAAACCTCTTAAATCAATCTTCCCTCACGTGCACACAACGATAGACAACTGATCAAATATTTAGGGCGCAGCAGGAAAAAGATGGGTTTTAAGAGAGTTTGAAAAATATCCCTCATATCCCCATTCGGAAAGAATATATTTTTCCATTTTATCTTCAAAATGTGTGTCTTGCAAAAAAAAGACTGAGTGTTTCTTATTTCTTAAGTAATGGAATACATCTCGTCTCTTGTGTTTGTTGTTCAGGCCCTGGCAATTAACAGAAACAACTGATATACTACTATCCATAAATATTGCTTAAAATAAATAAAAAATCCACCGAGACATTGCACACTGTACAAAAAGATGATACGATCTAGAATCCGATAATATTGAATGTATGTGGCTACAAATTAAACCATCTAAAGCATCACCCGTCCTAGTAGCTGGGTATATATCTGCAGGAGATCGAGAGAAGCAATGGAAATACCGAAAAGGCGCGGCTACCACCATGCCCTGTTGCAGAAAGCCCTGGTTCGTGCCTCAAAGACCAGTCGGGACACAGCTCTTCAATACAAGCAGCAGACCCAGACCTCGGAACGAGTGCCCTTCGTGGTGACGCGCAGCCCCTCCCATTCCCCACTTGCCCACTGGCTCAAACACCTCATGCCCACCATTCTTCTTCTTCTTCGTCATCGATCGCTCAGACAGGAACCCCAGTGGCCCAGACGAAGGCTGCCGTCCGCCAAAAGATCCTCCAAAGAGCCGAAGATCTTTTCCCGAACCGGTGTGTCCGACGGCCAAGTTTCGTCTCGCAGGTTCTGGAATAATCGACAATCCTGAAGGATTATGACCAACAGTCATGTCAGCGGCTCCACAGGGGCACACAGGGGAGTCTCCAATGTGGAGCTTTGTAAACATGTGATGCCTGCGTCTGGAGTGTCCAGTGCTCAGTCTTGTCAAGATTACTTGGTCTTGTCTGGAGAGGTGGTGGTAGGCATCACTGGCAGCCCACCATTCACAAAAGCAGAAGGATTCAGCAAGCCATGCCCCTTCCCCCATCGTTGGAGAGCGAGTGGGAAACAATCTCCGCAACATGCTGATGCCCTCACGCCCCCCCCCCCCCCTGCCCTTCATCCACAACCAACCAGGAGCCCCCAGGATGCCACCGATGTGAGTGCAGGAGGTGCGTGCTGTGCCACACCCACCTTGTGGACACTAAGACGTTCATGAGCGTGCGTAGTGGCCAGACTTTCCACATCAGAGATAGCTTGGGGTGTAAGAGCACCAATGTCGTCTACCTCGTCGACTGTGCCCAATGCAGAGCAGTTCAATATGTAGCTGAGACTGATCAAGCTGTCCAACACCGGTTTCACGAGCATAAGGAACAGGTCTTCCACTAGCGTGCCCGCCTCCCAAACCAGCGACAAGCGTGTGGAGGCACTGGTCGCCAAGCCCTCAAAACAAGAGACTCGCAAGACCGCTCAGGGTGTTAAATATAAATGTTCAATCTGCTATTAGCAGGAGAGCTGATATACCACACCTTCTCGACAGCATGAAGCCTGGTATCATCCTGGGCACGGAGACATGGCTAGACCCCTCCATTCAAGACACAGAATTCCGTCCTGATCGTCACTCCTACAAAGTATACGGGAAGGATAGGCAGCGTGGTGGAGGAGGTGTCCTTGTTGCTGTTCATTCCACCCTCAACAGCATGGCAGTTCTTGAATTGTCCACAGACTGTGAGATAGTGTGGGCAAAGATCCAGCTCCGGGGAAAAAGAGCACTGTATGTATGCTCTTACTATCATCCAAAAGTCAGCAACCAGGAGAGCCTTTCTCAGTGGGAAGGCTCGGTGATCCAGGCAGCCAGGATACCCAACGCCCTTCTGCTCATCTGGGGGGACCTTAACTTCCCTGGTTGGGACTGGCCCACGATGACATTGAAGCCTAGATCCCCCTACCCAGACCTTCATCATAAACTTGTCAACATCATCCATGACCACGGCCTGGAGCAAATGGTGATGCAACCAACGGTTATGCGACGTATGAGCGAGGGTCATAATAGCGAGTCCCGAAACAGCGAGAACACAACAGCGAGTTCCAAAACAGCGAGTTCCAAAACAGCGAGTTCCAAAATAGCCAGTGGGACATACCATCGAAAGGGACGAAATAGCGAGTGCTATTTCAGCGAGTCCCGAAACAGCGAATTTTTTTTTCACGATGAGTTTACTTAGGTAATCGTGAGTGATTATTTTTTTTTGAGCGTGGATAGCGAATCCAGAAATAGCGATTATTTACTTTTTTCACGTGTGAGTTTATATCCGACTTTGGTCACCGTGAGGATATTATTTTTAACATTTGAGCGTGGACATCAGTTCTTGTTATTGAATATTCACTGACTTTCTTGAGTAGTGTTAAGAACATCGTTGGGCCGTAGTTGCTATCACACAGACATTTCACATATTTCATCTCAACCAGTTTGACTAAGTTGCTTTAACATGGCGGAAACGATAACAACGCAAAAGGGTAAACCTTTGCTTGTGTACAATGGATTTTCCTATCGTGTTGATAGACAGAACAAGACAACCATTAACTGGAGATGCACGACATCGAAGTGCAGTGGAAGAGTGACAACAAACCTTGAACACCACCCTCCACCGGATGATAAATCTCTCCATAGCCACCCTGCTGATCCAACATTTGTAGAGGTACGGAGATCAGGTGTCCTACAATCTAGAATTCAATGTAGCGTAGGCACTTCAATGACCCAAGTAACAGTCGTCTGCACTCAGAGAGAGAGAGAGAGAGAGAGAGAGACAGAGAGAGAGAGACACACAGAGACAGAGAGAGTAATTTTTTTTGGTTAAATTTAACTTTCCGTGAGCATTTTTCGTCATTTCAATTTGCACCATTACCTGTGTTTGTCTTTTTAATAACTTGAAATAAAGTAACAAATATTGAAACATATGACAATTGGTTGCTTTTATATTTTCTGGAGAACTCGCTGTTTTGGAACTCGCTCTTTCGACTGTCTCTGTTATGGTATCCTCGCTATTTTGTCACTCACGCTGTTTTGGGACTTGTTGTTTTGGGATTCGCTGATTTGGGGCATTCGCGGTTTTGTCCTCGCTGTTTTGGGATGCGCTGTTTCGGGACTCGCTATTGTGGGATCTCCTGGCCGCAACCAACAAGGCAGGACAACACCCTGGACCTTCTTCTCACCAATAACCCCCAGCTCGTGCGACGAGTGGAGACTGTGCCTGGCCTTTCTGACCACTGTATTGTATATGCTGCGCTTAACATGACAACACCCAGGAGGAAGCGTGTTGAGAGATCCATCAGCCTATACAGCAAGGCGGACTGGGACAGCCTGAGACACGACATGATCAAAATAGGAGAAGAAGTGGAGGCAAAAGGGGAAACCACCAGCACAGAAGAACTTTGGGAGACTTTTAAAACTGGTCTCGCGCAAGCAATGAGTGCACACATTCCTCGCAAAATACTGCGACCCCGTACCGATGTCCCATGGATGACTCCTGCTTTGCGACATCTGATAAACAGAAAGAACAGGGCCTACAAGAAATGGAAGAAGGCCGGCACTGAGGAACTCAGAGAGGAAGTCAGAACGTGCAGAAGCGATGTACAACGCCAACTTCGTCGGGCATACTGGGAATATATCAACAGTACCCTGACAACAGAGACCACTGACCATACCCCAAAATACAAACGCTTCTGGGCCTACATAAAAAAAACAGAGGACATCCAACACTGGAGCGGCTCCCCTCAAGGTTAACATAACTGATCTGCTGATCGCAGACCCCAGAGCAAAGGCAGAGGCCTTGAACAGCCAGTTCCAGTCGGCATTTAGTGAGGGCAAGAATTACACCCGAGATGAGTTCATAGCAAAATGCAGCATGGATGAAAAATGCTACCCAGTGCTCGACTCTGTGACCGTCCTAGCCGGACTGGACCCCTCCAAAGCCAACAGTCCTGACGAAATCAGCACCCGGGTACTGAAGGAGCTATCTGCAAAGAGTGCCCCCATCCTCACAAGGATCTACCAGTCCTCTATCAGAAACAGTCAAGTTCCATCAGATTGGAAGGATGCCCTGGTCTCTCCGATATTTAAGAAGGGAGAGCACTGTGACTCTGCTAATTGCCGGCTGGTCTCCCTGACATGCAATGCCTGCAAGATCCTGGAGCATGTCATGGTCAGCTCCATAATGAAGCACCTGGAGTCGAACAAGATCCTGTCCTCCCAACAGCATGGCTTCAGAGCGAAACGCAGCTGCGAGACTCAGCTCATCGAGCTCATCAGATCAGATCAGATCAGAAAGTAGGGACATGGTTGAATAGCCGTTAGGCTTTTAAAGTCCCATCGTTTTGTGCAATTGTATTTGTAATGTACAGTCATTCAAGGTCTATCGATTGCTCAGGTTTTTTGATGATTGAAAATCAATCGTCAGAGTCATATAATAACACTTTATAATTTTCTCACTTATCTAATAGATTTTTGAAAGAGTTAGTATTTAGTGCACTTTTTATATTAGTAGGTAATTTGTTCCATAGGGGTGCCACTCTGTTACTGAATGAAAATTTTCTTGTGTTAGTATAACAATGTTCAATAAATATTTTGTTAGTTCTATTTCTTGTTTTGTCATTGTTTGATAATTTGAAAAAATCAAATGTGTCTATGTCGTCAATGCAGTTAAAATTTGTATAACATTGAATAAGATCACCCCTTATTCTTCTAGCTTTCAATGATGGTAAACCTAGGTATTTTAATAATATCTCTGTAAGAGTTGTTTTTAAGTTCGTGAATTAACTTTGTTGCTCTCCTCTGTACTTTTTCAATCATAGATGATTGCCGTTTTAGGTGTGGGTACCAGATGGTATTTCCATATTCTAGACGGGGTCTTATCAAACCCTTATACAGCATGGAGGAGATCACAGTGAGCCTTGAAGCGGGACAGTAAACAGACATCCTCATCATGGACTTTGAGAAGGCATCTGATAAAGTCATCCACAGCCTTCTGCTACATAAGCTACACACATATGGCGTACGAGGCGAAGTGAACAGATGGGTGGCGGACTTTCTCTGCGGCCGGCGCCAGTCGGTCATCCTTGAGGGCACCCAGTCAGACTATGTGAGTGTCCAGTTGGGAGTACCGCAAGGATCAGTGCTCGGCCCATGCCTATTTCTGGTCTATATTAATGACTTACCAGAAAGGCTTTCATCGAACGCAAGACTGTTCGCTGACGACACCGCAGTTTACAGACTCATTTTCTCGGGAGAGGACCATGCCCATTTACAAGAAGACCTCCAGCGCCTTGAGGAATGGGAGAAGAAATGGGACATGAAATTTCACCCGAGGAAGTGTCAAACGTTGCCTGTCACACGAAGCAGGAAGCCATCGCACTACTCCTACCAGCTTCATGGTCACACCCTGGACACTGTGCAGTCGGTGCAGTACCTGCACTCTACAGGCAAACGGGAGCTGGGACGCCCATCTGAGCGCCATCACAGCAAAGGCCAGCCAGACACTAGGATTTCTCAGGCGAAACCTCAAGATAGCCTCCACTGAGCTGAGAGCAAAAGCCTATACGGCCTTTGTAAGGCCGCTTCTTGACTACGCCTGCTCAGTGTGGGATCCCTCCACTCAGAAAAACATCGACAAAGTGGAGCAGATTCAACGAAGAGCTGCGAGGTTCGTCTCGAATCAATATCGGAGGACAACCAGCGTCACTGATATGGTACAGAGGCTTGGATGGAATCCCCTGCAGTAACGCCGGCAGGTTGCAAGGCTCACCATGATGTATACAATACAGAATGACATGGTGAGCATCAACAAAACCAAGCTTGAACCACAGCCAGAGCAACAAAGAAGAGGACACTCATAACAATTCCTTGTTCCCCAGTGTCGCACACAGTACAGACAAAGTTCCTTTTCCCCACGTACCATCAGGGAGTGGAACGTCCTGCCACCAGCAGCAGTTGAGGCCAGAACCCCAGAGAGCTTTAAAATTTGTGACCAGAATCTGGCAACACCTCAGTGGACAACCTCTTCTTCCGGCGTAAGTGGTATAGAACCTCCCCGGTTCCGTGGCAAAATAATCAAAGTGTTGATTCTGGCCACGCATAGCTAAGAAGAAGCCCTTCAGCAAGACTGACCACAGTGTGGAGGACCTGAAGGTGATGGTCATTGAACAGAGATACTGGTGGCCAATCACTTCAGGAAGACTGACCACAGTGTGGAGGACCTGAAGGTGATGGTCATTGAACAGATATACTGGTGGCCAAGCACTTCAGGAAGACTGACCACAGTGTGGAGGACCTGAGGGTGACGATCTTTGAACAGAGACACTGGTGGCCAATCACTTCAGCAAGACTGACCACAGTGTGGAGGACCTGAGGGTGACGGTCATTGAACAGAGACACTGGTGGCCAATCACTTCAGCAAGACTGACCACAGTGTGGAGGACCTGAGGGTGGTGGTCATTGAACAGAGACACTGGTGGCCAAGCACTTCAGCCAGACTGACCACAGTCTGTAGGACATGAGGGCGACAGTTATCGAACAGATCAAACAAGAGGGGACTGCAGCTGTCACAGTCCGACGCCGACATGAACGCTTCTGGCGACAGTACAAGCTGTTAAAACAAACTATACCAATGAACGTATAGTTGACATGAAAAACTGTTCAAATGATGATGGGGCAGTTGAGTCGTGTGCATCTGTCCTTATTCCTTCTGGTTCATCCTAGTGATAAGGACTTAGTACCCCAGTAGTGACTCAGTACCGCTGTATTAATGACTGATCACTGGTAGTAATGATAGGTGAAGATATCCGTATCCCCTTGACCGTACCACGTACTGACCTGATGACAGGAATAACCCTGATATGCTGGCTTTTGCTCTCACACAGTCAAGAGAGTTATATCCCCAGACCATTTTGCCAAATTGGCTCTATCAGTTGTCTTTTTCTGCATCTGCATATACAGTTAATAGGGCCACATCGTGGCATATTCATCAACGAAACTAGGGGAGAGCACACCCTAATCTTTTTTTCATTTAGTTTTTTTCATGGCATGATTTGCCAAATTATTGTTTTCGTTAATTTTCTCTGGCAGTCAAGGGGTTAAACTTACTCAGTACCCAAGGGTGGACAATCTGGTACCTTTGTTGTAATGATATCTACCCAAGGGTGGACAATCTGGTACCTTTGTTGTAATGATATCTACCCAAGGGTGGACAATCTGGTACCTTTGTTGTAATGATATCTACCCAAGGGTGGACAATCTGGTACTTTTGTTGTAATGATATCTACCCAAGGGTGGACAATCTGGTACCTTGCCTCTGTTTCAATGCTGTCCATTCATCTAGTCCTGCCTACCTCTCTGATCTCGTTCACCTGTACTCACCCTCCAGGTCTCTCCGTTCCTCTTCTGACAAACTTATCCTTTCTATTCCTCGTACTAACACTAAGACAAATGGTGAACGATCATTTTCTTTCAGCGCCCCTTCTGTCTGGAACACCCTACCATATGAACTTCGTTCTGCTAAATTTTTCCAGTCTTTCAAAACCGCTCTTAAAACTCACTTCTTCCGGCAATACCTCTGATTTCTTCCTTGTCCTGTTTCCTGCCTTAAAATGATGTCCCCCACATTGTGGGTGGGTGGGTGCGCGCGCGTGTGTGGGTGTGGGCGTGTGCGTGCGTGCGTGTTGTGGCTGTGTGCATGTTTGTGATAGTTGATATTGTAATAGCTTATTTATGATTTTTGTATTTATTTAAACAATTGTGAAGCGCCGTGAGCTCAAGAGAGAAAGGGCGCTCTATAAATGTTATTTATTATTATTATTATTTATTGTAATGATATCTACCCAAAACCGACCAGCATGACGTGGTGCAGTCACTAAGGGAGCTGCCAAGTTCGAGGCTCACCGAATCGAGACAGCCCAGGCACGCCGAGAAGCGCGAAAAACAATCGCACGGGCAGCAGCAATTCTCCAACTCCAACAGATCCCCTCAACTCTCTTTCCTGTCCCCACTGTCACAAAAAAACCTTCAAGGCCCGCATCGGTCTCATCAGTCATCTTCGTACCCACCCCACATCCGGAACCCTTTGACATTGGAACTGTTGACGGATGGTCTTCATCCCTCGGGACGGACGAACATCATCTACCCAATGCACCCACCGATGCGTTCCCACTGTCTGGAACTCCTTGCCTGTTCACCTCCGTCACAATTCAGCACTTCCCGCTTTCAAAACCCAAATGAAAACTCACTTGTTTCAAAGAGCTTTCTCTCTGTAACTGTTCACATTAATTAGATGATGATCGATTGAATGTGTGCGTTAGCCCAATTGCGTGTGAATCGGTGAATGTGAGCGCCTTGAGTTTAAAACTTTAAAGAAATAGTATGTATTATTATTACTAGCGCAACGCCGAATACCAGTAACGCCTAGTAACGGTAATGCCAAGTACTGGTAACGCAGAGTACAGCAAATTTGAAGCGATTTGGTAAAGAAACGGTGGAGTTATAAGGTCCCGTTTTGCGTTGGCACTGCTGTGAGAGTGATGCGCTCTCCCTAGTAACGGTAACGCCTAGTAACGGTAACGCCAATTACTGGTAACGCTGAGTACAGCAAATTTGAAGCGATTTCGTTAAGAAACGGCAGAGTTAAAAAGCCCCGTTTCCCATTGGCGCTGCTCTGAGGGTGACGCGCTCTCCCGATTTTCTTCAAATTTGCTGCCAGGCTTTGCCCCAGTGACAGCAAGCCTGACAGCAAATTTGACGCAATTCGGTTGAAATCCGGCGGAGTTATAAGGCCCGTTTTGCATCATGCTGCTGTTATGCGCCTAAGTAATCGATTCACTTCCGGTTTGGCATATCGATAGTCGCCGTCCCCAGCCATCTATCTGCCAAATTCGAAGGCAATCGGCCCAGAAACGCTGGAGATACGGGCGCCGAGAGGCCGGCGGATGCGCGTTTCGCGCATTTGCGAAACCGCGCAAATGACACGGCCGCCTCGGTTGCCGTTGCCATCGCCCCGTTAGGGCTCACAGCAAATTTGAAGCGATTCGGTCGAAAAACGGCGGAGTTATAAGGCCCGTTTCGTGTTTCAGACACACTCACACACACACACACACACACACACACACACACACACACACACACACACACGGACAGTTGGCTTTTTACTATATGATTATTAGATACACTTTCATTCACATGTATATCCACACCCCCATCCTCACCAACAAACACAATACACCAATGACTTACATCCACACACACACCCTACGCATTATGCACATACTTCCCGGTACTGCCTACTACATCCAATCCACCCCTTCCCCCACCCGTCAGCTCCCACCCCTTACATTAACATTATCATGACACCCACCCTTTTACCCGTCCCTTCTCTTCAGGCACCCCCACCCTTCCCCCTCTCTTAAAGACCCATCACGTCACGTGTCAAAATCACGGTTTTCACGTGTTTTCCCTCTTATAGCTGGTAGCAAATCTTAAGAAATCTTCCTAGCATAAGAGGGAATGTGACACGTGACGTGGGGGGTCTTTAAAGACCCCCCACGTCACGTGTCAAAATCACGGTTTTCACATGTTTTCCCGCATAGCTGCTAAGACATCTTAAAGGGGCACCCTGACGGATGAGTTTTTGTAAGAAACACGTCGAGATCACCATGAAAACACCCTTTACAGAGACTGCAAAACTCAGTTTGCTCCGGTTTCCTAGAAGTCAAATCGGCGATTTCACCTTGGCGGAAGTCAAATTATTTCACCCAAAGAGAAGGCGTGTGCCGTCTCTTTTCTAATGGACGCCTGCGTTTAGACCAAATCGTCAGCACGAAATTTTC
>CM065683.1:8020975-8030975 GCA_017654935.2 Phymorhynchus buccinoides | reverse complement strand
TTGAGGCTGCTCTTTAAAATGGTGTTTCGTTTTCAATCTGTGGACATTTGTATGGGGAGTCGAACCTGGCCAAAGCAAAATGTCTTACCACCTACAAGAGGGGGAAAACGCGAAACCCTTGATTTTGGCACGTGACCTGGTGGGTCTTTCAGGGAAACAGATTTTGTTAGCTGCTTTTGTTTGCTCTAAAAACCCACATTGTTATTTAGGGAATGGCGGCAGTTGAGTTATGTGGATAGATTCCTGTTGACTTTTCAATTCTATCGAAACACCTTGCGGTGCAGACAGTTTCGGCTTTGGCAGAGTTAGGCTCGGTGTACACCCCGTGTGCTGGCTAACGCAAAGCATCTGTTTTGCTTCATTCTGCTGGGGCAGTGGGTGAATGCCTCGTGCCTCCATACGGGGAGCTGGACGACCCCGCCCCCTCCACGAGTCTCTCCCCGTGGGGTTACCGGGGGTCTTTGGTTAAAAAAAATAGTTCCCCCACCTCCTGGAAGTTATGTGCTTGTAATTCCTCTAAATGATCCGCCACTCTTTTTGACTCTGCCTTTTCCCTTTGCTTTCTATCATCTACTATCTTCCTGACTTAATGGCCCGTTCGCCTGCCTTTTTTCAGCAAAATCTTCCAAATACTTTTTCTCCTTTGAGCTCCTTCGAAAATGGAATGTGTCGGCTGTGCGCAGCGGGGAGACCAGTGAAAACTGAAAACCGGACACATACGTACCTTACCCATTGTGGCCATATAGCCTGGGAACGCAGAAGAAGTTTCATTCTGCGTTTTTCTCACACCTGCTGCCGTGTCATTCACACCGACTGGCTGTGCGTTGTGTACGCATTTTGGTCCGCTGTCACCCATGTTTTTGGGGGTCTTGGGGAAAGGGAGACCACCAAAAGAAGCAGACCTGGGGGCCGTTTCACAAGGGCTAACGTTACGTAGCGTGAGCGCAAATCGGCAAAAATGGTACTAAGAAACACCTCTTTCGCCAACGTTTGCCCAAAACGTTTTGTGGCTGTGATCGAAGTAGCAAGCCAAAAAGTACTTGAAGGATCATGGGAAATATTAATACTTTTGGCTTTTTTTTTATATCTCGCGTGACGAGACTAGAATTTAAAAAATGGAAGACCAAAGCAACAAGCTTGCCACAGCAAATATTCTTTAGTCTATCGTGAAAAAACGCGGGATGATTTTAGCAAATTAAGCAAACGCAAGTGTTTTGGAGTGCTCTTTCTTAATTTTCATCATGTTAGATGGCATAATATAGTGCAAATTAAATTTTCTGCACACAAATAGACGTGGGTGAAATCGAAAACTTTGTACAAACTGACAGAGAGGTATGATTTATCTCCCTTATGACAGCAACCCTTTTCTCTCCCCAAAATGAAGAGTAAGCTTAAAGAGTTATCTGACCTTAGCAAACGTTTAGGGTGTTTCTTAGGCCCCGTTTGGGGTAAGCGTTATTCGCGCGGCGACCGTTATCTAGAGAAACTCGACCCTGCTTGTGTGTCTAACCTGTCGGCGAGTCAAAAGCAGCAAGGCGTGTGCTACCTGTTACACATTTGTCAAACATGCTGGGTCCTCGGTAGAACACAGATGGACACCGAGCATTACATATTGATAGAGGGAGAGAGTGTGGGTAGGGAGGGAGGGAGGGGGTAGACAGAGAGAGAGAGAGAGAGAGAGAGAGAGAGAGAGAGAGAGACAGAGGGAAAGGCAGGCGGAGACAGACAGCCCAAACAGACAATGAAACAGAGGCAGAGACAGACAAACTACAGACCATGAGAGAGAGAGAGAGAGAGAGAGAGAGAGAGAGAGAGAGAGAGAGAGAGAGAGAGAGAGAGAGAGAGAGAGAGAGAGAGAGAGAGAGAGAGAGAGAGAAAGAGAGAGAGAGAGAGAGAGAGAGAGAGAGAGAGAGAGAGAGAGAGAGAGAGAGAGAGAGAGAGAAACGTAAACGAAAGCGAAAGCGAAAACGAAATTATAATTATTTAGCCAGGGAAACATGTGATAAGCATACAATGCTTTTTTTCTATCCAGCCCTGGGGTGAGATAGAGAGTGAGAGAGAGAATAATAGAACAATTGAACAATATTTTAATTCTTCAGGCCTCCAGCCCGTAGAATAAGGTCAAGGAAAAAAAAACCACGACCAAAGAGAAATACGCACACATCATGAATATGTGTTAAAAAAAATGTACACTTGACTACGATCGCAAAAAGACCGAGAGTTATTACATAATGAATAATAGCCATCCGCAATTAATGCTGTATAAATGTCATAAAAATATTCTTTGAGAGACCTGGTGCAAATCTCCGCTAAGGCGGACAACTCGTGCCAGCCGATTATCAAAAATCTACTAAACCTTACGCTATGATGATATACCCAGAAGTGAAAGAAATGGTGAAAAGTGTAACGTACATGATGTGGCAGATGAGCTCCATTATTTGTTTGTCTGTCCCTTCTTTAATACTGAAAGAAATAGGTATCTTCCGCGGTACTTTTTTTATGCGACCAAATGCGTATAAATTTAATGCTTTGTTTTCCTCGAAAAAATGAGGGCGTTAATAAATTTTCATTCAGTCAGTCATTCATTCCTCGAAAAAATGAGAAACGTTTGATTAAGCTTAAGCACTTCGTTACAGCTATAAACAGTTCTTTTCGATGATTTGTATGGACAGAATGTCACACGTTTTGTTTTCTGTAATAACGGTATAGGTATATTTGTCTTAGATATATATCTACTTGTCGTTTTTGATCATATAGACATCACTGTGTTTTGATGTTCGATTGTTTAACTGTCTGTGTGCTTTGTTTTATATTTCTGTGCCCCAAGTGAGTATGGAATGAAACATTTGCTTTGCCTTGCCTCTGTTCAAAATCTTATATCTGAAGTCTGGGCCTGTATTCACGTTGAGATAGCATGAGACTTAGCATCATGCTAACTTAGAAGCTCTTCCAAAAGTCCTATTAAATCCTATAGGACATTGGAAGAGCTTCTAAGTTAGCATCATGCTAAGTCTTATGCTATCTCAACGTGAAGACAGGCACTGGTCTTTTTATTAGTTTAAAAACAAATTTTATTAGGTACTTTATAGTCACAGAGGCGTCTCTGTGAAATTCGGGTTGCTCCCACCTGGAGAGCGCGTCGCAATTGCAATTGTAAAAAACAAAATTGCGAAGTGCCGCAGAAGATTTAAAAAAAAATCTTCCCAAAGATGTGTATCTATTCCAAACAGATTTCAACTGTTCTGTTTCCTAATGAACTTTTTTTATATTTTATTCTTGCAGCACCTGTTTGAAAATCTTCTTCTCCAATTGCTCTCCATTCAAAGCGAGAATAGTTCTGAACTTGATACATACAGAAAAGTATTCTACGACATTAAAGGGGGGTACGTGGGTGCCCCGCGCAGACGTGAGGTGCCCTGTGTTCGAATCCTGAGGATGTACAAACGACGACAGTCGACCTATTCTGGAGGCAGTCACAGGCGATCCTCGGTAAGTAGCATCACCTGTGTGTGTATTGGCTCCTGCAAAGAACACCTTTTGCAAGAGTGAATGCTCTTGGTGGGTGGGGGAAGATGGTTGAGCACTGACCCAACAAGGGAATAACTCTCGCCAATAACCCTATTTGAGGCCACTAAATGGCTTCCTTTCGCAAGAGTGAATGCCCTTGTCAACACTGACCAACAAGGGTTTCACTCTCACTGTCAAGGGCGTTAATAACCCTAGTTGCAGAGGCCAGTAGGGGAAGACGGGGTAAAAAGCCCATGGGCGGGTAAGAATCCCATGCCAATTATCATGAAATAAAGAACATTTCAGTCACTTTTTGCCCATGAGACGAGTGTTATTGTTCAGCATTCGTCTTATGGGGCAAAATGTGACTGAAATTTGCTTTACTTCATGAGATAATTGGCATGGGCTTCTTACCCCGTCTTCCCCTAGTTATGTCAGCGTAAAGGTTAAAATCTGGTAGAGTTTTAAAAACCACCAGATCACGTGTCAAAATCACGCACGGGTTTCACGGGTTTTCCCTCGGTTAGCTGGAAGGAAATCTTGTTTTGACCGGGTCTCACTTCCCCACACAAATGCCCCCCCAATTCAAACCGACACATCATTTTAAAGAGCAGCCTCAATTTGAAGTCGGGGACATTTGTATGTGAGTCACTGCTACCCAGAAAAAACCCGCAAGGGACTTAATCGTGGTGCGTCAGTGTGTCTTTAATGAACTCTACCAGTGGAGAACGCAAGTTGCGATTTCAGCTAGTAGAGATTTCTGCTACTAGCAGAATTGAAAACTCTGTCATGTTGTAATCTCTAAGCTGACGTATATAAATATCACGTAACTCTGTGTATGTGTGTGTGTGTGTGTGTGTGTGTGTGTGTGTGTGTGTGTGTGTGTGTGTGTGTGTGTGTGTGTGTGTGTGTGTGTGTGTGTGTGTGTGTGTGTGTGTATGTGTGTGTGTGTGTGTGTGTGTGTGTGTGTGTGTGTGTGTGTGTGTGTGTGTGTGCGTGCGTCTGTGTGTATGTATGTATGTATGTATGTGTGTGTGTGTGTGTGTGTGCGTGCGTGCGTGCGTGTGTGTATGTGTGTGCGTGTGTGTGTGTGTGTGTGTGTGTGTGTGTGATGAGAGAGAGAGAGAGAGAGAGAGAGAGAGAGAGAGAGAGAGAGAGAGAGAGAGAGAGCGAATGAACGCACGAACGAAATGTTATTTATTCAGGATAATGAGATAAGCTAATTAGACAATTAAATTAGAGAGAGAGACAGAGACAGAGGGAAGGAAGGAGGACAGAGACACACACAAAATGCACAGACACGGAATGACAACTATTTTCTTTCTTCTTTCTTTATCGATAACTCACAGTTTCCTGTCATATGAGCGCCGATGCGTCATGCCGCCGTTATGAATAAGAAACAAGCGGATCGCCGAGGGGCAGATAAGTCCCCTTGCGGGGGAACTTGGGCATCTAACAGCAGCATGACGCATCTGCGCTCATATGACAGGAAACTGTGAGTGATCGCTCGGTAACTAATACGAAATAGTTAGCTGGAGAAAGTCTTTGTAAGAATCTGCGGAACAAAGGCAGAAGAATTCGAAATGGACCAGTAAGGCAAAATGTTAGCAGGCCAAAGATAACAATAAGCAAAGGGGAAAGGCCGAGTCAAAGAGAGTGGCAGATTAGAGGAAGTTACAGGCACAGAACTTCCAGAAGGTGGGGGAACTATTTGTGCTGAAGGATCATCCGGTATCCCTCACGGGGAGAGAGTTTTGGAAGGGGGTGGGGTCGTCCATCTCCCCGTATGGAAGCACGAGGCATCCACCCACTGCCCCTAGGTGAAAACGTTTTTGCCAAAGATGCAGATCAACACACACACACCCTCCTCCATTTCTCGGTTCTTTCCGGGTTTGTTTTTTCAGTCTTGCCTTTCTTTCTGCAGATTGAGCGTTTAAACCTCTATCGTTTTCTACATTTAACGGTAATGTTCATCCACTTACACAATTAAAAACATAGGGTAAGACGGGGTAAAAGCCCATGGGCGGGTAAGAAGCCCATGCCAATTATCTTATCTCATAAAATAAAGCAAATTTCAGTCAAATTTGCTTTATTTTATGAGATAATTGGCATGGGCTTCTTACCCGCCCATGGGCTTTTTACCCCGTCTTCCCCCTATGCATTCAATATTAGTGGATGATAAAAGCAAGACAGAAGGAACGCAATGAACCAAGGCTGTGACAGGGGGTGTTGATCTGCATCTTTATTGGCCATTGCAACTAGGGTTATTAACGCCCTTGACGGCAAGAGTTAATCTCTTGTTGGTCAGTATCCAAAAGGCAGCCATTCCGTGGCCTCAAATAGGGTTATTGGCGAGAGTCATTCCCTTGTCTGGTCAGTACTCAAGCATCTTCCCCCCACTCACCGAGGGCATTCACTCTTGCAAAAGGTGGTCGTTGCAGTGGCCAATAGCAGAGTTTGTAAAAGAAGAGTTTAAAAGCAGACAGACGGACAGACAGACGGACAAGAAGACAAAATGCAGTTCATCTAAAGAATCTCTTCAAGGTTCAATCCACCAAAAGCTTTAAATACCACGCGAGGCGTAACTAATCAATCTTCGCCTCTCAGAAATCAGAGACCCTTCATAATCACTTTCCCCTTTCTATAACACAAAATGCAACGGTAGCATATTATAACCGATGTTTAAGGTGGACCCTGACGGATGAGATTTTGCAAGAAACACGTCGAGATCACCAGAAAGACAGCCTTTTCAAGGATCTGAACACTCACTTTGCTCTGGTTTCCTAGAAATTAAACCGCCAAAACGGCGATTCCTCCTTGGCGGAGATGCCGGAGAGAGTAACCATCTTGGATGGGGTGGGTGGAGGTCACTCATTGTGGTTGAAGCGTTTTCTTTTTTTGTAGTGCAGTACAAAAAAAAATTGGAGCTGTTTCCGTTGTTGTGAGCGAACCTCTTTTACATAAACAGTATAAAATAAAATAAAGAAAATTAAAAAAAAGATTTGTATTGCGAAAATTTCGTGCAAACGATTTGGTCTAAACGCAGGCGGCCATTAAAAAAGAGACAGAAGACGTTTTCTCTTTGGGTGAAAGAATTTGACTTCCAGCACCTCCGCCAAGGAGGAATCGCCGATTTGACGGTTTGATTTCTAGGAAACCAGAGCAAAATGAGTGTTGCAATCTCTGTAAAGGGTGTTTTCCTGGTGATCTGGACGTGTTTCTTACAAACACTCACCCGTCAGGGTGCCCCTTTAATGGAACGAACACATTCCCCGCTTATTGCATCATCTGCCAAAAGAAATCAGTGGTGGTTTTTTTTTAATTGATGATAGATTTCTTGTCTGTAGTAAGCTTAAAGGGGTACCTTGACGGATGAGTTTTTGTAAAATGAAGAAAATTCTTAACTTCTGTAAGCTTCAATAAGCTGGAGTTCTATGGTTTTTACTTCTGTTACTTATACAGTCTTGTCAGTGGTAATTTTTTTTTCTTTAATGAAAAAAGACGATTAGACTTTTTTTAAAGGCCAAATAAAATTTGCATATTGATGCAGCATTGACTCAACTTGCAATCATCTGGATGCAATTCAGTCATCTGTACAAACTCGTATATCCTCATGGAGAACGCTTAAGTGATTTTTAGCATATCTTTCTCGCAGCCTTACCAATTCCCAAACCTTTGGTCTTCAAAAGTAGCAGTGTGCAATTCTACATGAACACTTGTACACAAGCAAAGTGGAGAGAGGGGGAGATAGATAGATAGATAGATAGATAGAGACAGAGACAGAGACAGAGACAGGCAGAGACAGAGACAGACGTACAGACAGAGAGAGAGAGAGAGAGAGAGAGAGAGAGAGAGAGAGAGAGAGAATGGACTGGAATTTGAATTGAATTGAATGAATTTTATTTATAGAGAGTAATGGAATAAACAAATAGTACAAGCTGTTTGCTACATCCAGCCCTCTTAAAAAGTAAGCACAAAGCATAAGGAAAGAGAAATGTAAAGCATGCAAAACACAGTCATGATAATAAAATTTAATCCATTGTTATATGCACATGCATGTTGAAGTAGACGAATATTTAAATAAATGATATAGTTAATAAACATACGATAGGATAAGACATACAAATACGCTTTTCAGAGAGAGACAGGGAGGGAGGGAGAGAGAGAGAGAGAGAGAGAGAGAGAGAGAGAGAGAGAGAGAGAGAGAGAGAGAGAGAGAGAGAGAGAGAGAGAGAGAGAGAGAGAGAGAGAGACAGAGAATGACAGAGAGCCAATCTAGACTAAAGTAAAGAAGTAAAATCCACCACTATCGTCCCACCCCTACTACCAAGCCTATTTAATAGGCTATTGGACATGAAGTGAGAGTGGGGTGGAGGTTGGAGGAAGGGGGGGGGGGCGGCAGATAGTGAAAGACCAGTGACTTTCTTTCAAACAACACATTGCATGAACCTGTTTCATTCGATCTGCTTAATTAAGTTTTACCAAGTTTCAGTTTCTAAGCAGAACCAATGCTAAACAAGTAGCATTACACACCTTCTTCCATTTCACACAGACAAACAGAGCCAAACACCATTCAATCTAATCTCACTGAGGCTGGATGCACGAATGTAGCAAACATGATGGTGTTGTTTTCAGCAGGAAAAAGGGGTTATCCCATCTTCCCGCTTTTTGGTTTACAGCGTAAGGAAGTCAGGACCTAACCCCTTGATTTAGCTAAGGATGGGGAGGGACAGGGATTTCTTCTCTGAAGGCTGGCTTTCTGTTGTCCAGCTCTCTGTATAGTTTCTTTGCATTATTATAATTACTAGCGCAACGCCTAGTACTGGCAATGCACCGTACTGGTAACGCCTAGTAACGGTAACGCCAAGTACTGGTAACGCTGAGTACAGCAAATTTGAAGCGATTCGGTTAAGAAACGACAGAGTTATAAGGCCCCGTTTCACGTTGGCGCTGCTCTGAGAGTGACGCGCTATCCCGATTGTCTTCCAATTTGCTGGTAGGCTTTGCCCGGGCCATAGCAAGCCTGACAGCAAATGTGAGGCGAATCGGTTAAGAAACGGCGGAGTTATTCGAGAAAAGGTAAAGCGGCATATAGCGCGCGCGTTTCTGAACCGATTCGCTTCCAGTTTGGCACACCGATAGTCACCGTCCCCGGTCATCTACCTGCCAAATGAAGGCAATCGGTCCAGAAACGCCGGAGATATGGGCGCCGAGAGGCCGGCAGATGCGTGTTTCGCGCCGCCTCGGTTGCCGTTGCCATCGCCCCGTCAGGGCTCACAGCAAATTTGAAGCGATTCGGTCGAAAAACGGCGGCGTTATAAGGCCCGTTTTGTGTTTCAGACAGACACACACACACACGGACGGACACTTGGCTTTTTACTATATGATGATTGATGACTCACATAGGTAGAGAGTCCAGAAACAGAAAAGCCATTTTTAAGCCCACCACTAGGCTTTTCCTTCCCTATTCTAAGCGAAAAGTGCTGATTGAATTCACAAAACAATAAATGTTTTCTTTATCAGCCCAATTGATACTGAAACGGTTGGAATTTAATAAAAAGCAACTGAAGGTGCCAGATGCTAAGGTGAGATGACAGAACAAACTGAATAAGTAAGGAAATATCACAACTGGATTGTGAAGGCAATGCTGCACATGATTGTACTCATAAGTTTCAATCTGTGTCCTTAAGCCAAGGGTCCTGAGAAATCATTAGGCTAATCTATAAAATAATATGCAATTTTGAGAATAAGATAACCATTTTCTTATAACCATTTTCTTACAGCCAGTTGCTAAGACTTCAGAGAATAAAGAATCAATTTGTGCAGACAATTCAGTATTGTAAAATATGAACTAAATGAACCAAGAATGTAGGCTAGTTCTCTTAAGTATTTAGCTGTAATCACTTGATTTTGTTTCTGTTTATGGGACCCTTAAGAAAAAAGCATACAGCACCCTTCTTTTAAAAACAAAAGAGGTGGATGTGGAGGTAAGAAAAGAAACAGTGGTCAGTAGACTTGTTCTGTTTTCTTGTGATGAAGAACAATGCACCGGTAACAAAAAATACACAACAAATTCAGACACCTACACTTTTGACATAAACCAATCAACATACATTTTCATAAGCCACAAATATGCGTGTGCAATGACGTCTCAGGGGAGGAGAGTTTTGCAGCTACCAGTAGGAAAACATATTAGCGTCAAAAGTAATGAGGTCTGAAATCTGCTGGACTTTAAATGACCACTGCATCTACCCTCCGTCGCGTAGGTGATGTTTCACACGCTGCCCTTGCTCAAAACAATGTAAACAACATGTGTGCAAAGGGAAACCGTGTAACACCCTGTGACAATTTACAGAAGTTTGACCATGCTGCTGTTTACAGATAACAGTTAATATAGCGTTTTAAATGAGTGGCTTATTAGTGCTCTAATTGAAGATAAGATGTGGATCTACTGTGTGTGTGTGTGTGTGTGTGTGTGTGTGTGTGTGTGTGT
>CM065683.1:7985975-8015975 GCA_017654935.2 Phymorhynchus buccinoides | reverse complement strand
TGGGGCCGAAAAGGAAAAGGAGCGCTCACCAAACATTTTTGTTTGGAATTTTGGAATCTGAAGATGACCGCAATTGCCTTCATGGAGTTTAGACAGAAAGCATGTCAGAGATGTAGCTAGGGGCATTTCCAGAGAAACAAGAATGACATAGAGTGGAAATGTTGTAGTGAATATGTGCTTTGATGGGAAGCCAATGGAGGGATATCAGAATGGTTGAACAAGATGATACTTAGAGGCCTTCAGGACAAATCTGGCAGCAGAGTCTTGGACTTTTTGAAGCTTGTCAATGAGGTGTTGAGGGGCAGCCATACAAGAGTGAATTACAATAATCTAATTTAGAGAGAACAAAAGCGCAGACTGGTATCTTAGCAGTATTTATAGACAGGAGATGGCGAATCGTACCATGCGACGCAGCTCACAGTATGCTGACCAACAGATAGTTTGAACTTGTGAGTCAACACTCATATCTTGAGAGATGTGGAAGCCAAGATTTATAGCAGAAGGAGAAAAAGGTATTTGAGTGTCACAGACAGAGATGGAATCAGGCTTTGGGTACGAAAGTTGTCTGAATGGAGAGTGGATGAACAAGGCCTCCATTTTGTCGTCATTCAGCTTAAGTTTGTTTTGTAGCATCCATGATTTGATGTTGCAAATACAGAATTCCAGTGAAGATATCGAAGGAAGAATGGTTGATGGGGGTACAGGCTTGTGGAGTTGTGTATCATCAACAAAAGACTGAGAATCAACTGCATGAGAAGTGATCAACTCGGACAGAGGTTTAGTATACATGATGAAGAGGACTGGTCCACGTACTGAGCCTTGAGGAACCCCACATGTGAGGCCAACCATTGCAGAAGATGAGTCGTTGATGGAGACAGACTGAGTTCGACCAGAGAGGTAAGACGAGAACCATGACAGAGCAGTGCCTGATATTCCATAGGTGATTTGAAGCCTCTTAATGAGTGTATGATGGTCAATAGTATCAAAAGCAGCTGAAAGATCCAACAGAGTGAATATAGATGCGTCACCTGAGTCAAGAGCTAAGAGAATGTCATTAGTTACCTTCAACAGCGCAGTTTCAGTGCTGTGAAACGGCCTGTACGCTGATTGTGAACGACTGATGAGTTGATGTTTATTGAGATAGCCTAGGAGTTGATAAAGAACTAGTTTCTCAATGATTTTCTATATGAAAGAGAGGTTAGATACAGGCCTATGGTTCTTTAGAGTGTCTGGGTCAAGGGATGATTTCTTTAGAAGTGGTTTGACAATGGCAGTTTTGAACACAGATGGAAAGGAGCCAGATATTAGAGAATTGTTGATAATATGGGAGAGAGTAGGGAGTAGTTCATCAAGATATTCTATAAAATTTAAAAAAGTGGCGTCAGTATAGGGTCAAGAGGACAGGAAGTGGGTTTTGCTTTTAGAATGATCTTTGTCAATTCAAAGGCAGTAACTGGCTGAAATTCCAAGAATGTGGATGTTGTTCCTATTTGGTCAAACTGGGTGGTAGGTGTAGAAGAAACCTGATCAAGTTCGTTTCTGATCAGCTGGATTTTCTGAACAAAGTATTCGTTAAAGATATCTGGAAGGTCACTGACAGGGTGGGTGGTAGGGAGAGGGGTGCTTTTTATTACGCCCAAGTAGTTTGCTGCAGATAGAAAACATCCGGCAAGAGGTCACTGCATTGTTTATTTGGTCAGTGTAAAAGGAGGATCTTGCTGTAAACACTATGTTCACTATTTTTCGTTTCGCAGCGTTGAAGATTTGTTTCGTAACGGTATGGGGGGTCTTAAGCCATGCTCTTTCAGCTACACGCTTTTCTGACTTCGCCGAGTTCAGTTCAGTACTGACTAAAGGATACCACGGCTCCAGTCTATCGGCACGCTCTTGGCGGTGACATAACGGCGCGTGTGTGTCGATAACGCGAGTGAGAGCGCTGTTAAGTTCGTTGACCGTGGGGCATGATTCAGCTGATAGTCTCGTGCAACTCTGCTTGCAATGCTGATCTGTCCATGCCGCATACATTACCAGACTGTCTGTATGATGGGGTGTCAGACGGGATAGATAAACATAGTTCACAAATAATACAGAAATGGTCAGAAGCAAGAGATGGAGTGACATGAGTAGAGCGTAACAAATCATCATCAGATCTATAAATTACCCAGTCCAGAATGTGGCCACGTTCATGAGTTGGCTCTGTAACAGAATGACTAAAATGAAACATATCCAAAGCATTAATCGTCTTATGCTGAGCATCAAAATGAACATTAATGTCTCCTAATATAATACACTTTCCAGAAAGGTTATTACAGTACTCGAAAAGGTCAGGGAATTCACTGAGAAACATAGCATCAGTCAGTTTATTTTTGCGGCTTGGTGGAGGTCGGTACACGCAGATGAAGTGAACAGGAGAAGACGACGTTGCAAGGGTAACACGAACTGCTTCGAAGCTTGGGTGTTGGAAGGGAAAGGCAGTAGAGGTGGAAGGATGCTTGGCCAGAGAGTTCTTAGAGATAAGCGCAATCCCACCACCACGTGTAGGGCGAGGGAAGGAAGAGAGTGTGTAGCCAGACGGTGTCAGGTCAGCTCACTTTGCTTCATCGCCTTGTTTTTTTCCAGCCAGGATTCTGTTACTACAAATAAATCACAGTCGTTGTCCGTAATGAAAGAGCGGATCTCTGCTCGTTTCAGTGGGTTGCTGACAGATCTTGCGTTAAAGAGGGCCAGTTGTAGACTGTTGGGAGAGGTAGACTTTGGGAGAGAGGGGGAAGAAAGAACAGGAATCAAGTTTGAAAAATCGGGGGGGGGGGGGGGGGGGGGGGAAGATGTGTGGAATCGTTACGTTGTGTTGTACTGGAGGGCCCATGGGTAGTTGGAATACGTATCAGGTTGTCAGTGGAACGCTTGATTGTACAGATAGTATTAGTACAGTCCAGGGATTGTTCCACAGGATTGCAGTGAGAGGAAGGTGGGGGGTAGACAGGCAAGGCGTGTCGACCGACCCAGTGTTGATTGTTGTCAGGCGTTGGAAGCTTAGTGGTGGCCGAATCAGGTCTGTTGCCACACACTGTGCTGATCTTTCTCTGTTTCCGCCGTCCACCATGGTGCGTGAGGATAGCCAATTCCCACTCCTTTGATGTCCTCCATTACAGAGGGGTCCAGTTGTTCTCGACTGTAGGAGATTCAAGAAAGAGGCGCGGTGGGGGAATGATGAGGGGTGGTTTGACTGGATGGAGTAGATTCAACAAGTGGAGGGAGAGGAGGGGTGAGGAGGATAGGGGATGGAAGAAATGGGTTCCACATGTTGGCAAGTAGGCTGGTAGGGGAATGGCGTTTCTTGGTTAGCAAGAGTGTTGGATAGTTGAAACAAAAAAGCAGTCCAAATAACTAGCAAATCAGGCGGAAGAACTGCACAAAACAAGCACCAATACACGCACCACTCCATCATGCTACATGTATGCACTTTTCACAACAATAGACGATCCAGGCACAACAGTACAGTGAAAAAATATCAGAGCTCGTGACCATGCTACCTGTCAGGCGTGGAACACAGCTTTAGACACAAGCAAAACTAGAACAAACAGTCCATGAAGACTACTTGACACAGTTTTAGGCACAATCAAAACTAGGACAAGCAGTGGTGAAGAGATCTGTTTTGCCGAGTTCGTTTGGAATATTGGGGTACATCTGGATCGTGTCCTCTCAATGGAGGACCGTATAAAGCTACTGTGCAGGACCATCTATCTTGAGCTCTGCAGAATCGGTCATATCCGTCCTTTCCTCACCATCGATGCAGCCAAAGAGCTCATGTCAGTATTTGTTTTGTCCAGACTGGACTATTGCAATTCTTTGTTTTTTGGACTCCCAAGCATGCTTCTCGACAAACTGCAGAGAGCTCAGAATCATGCTGCACACATAGTCCTCAGAAAACGAAACTTCGACCATGCAAAGCCTCTCTTGAGGGAGCTGCACTGGCTTCCTGTCCGAACCCGTATCGAATATCGAATACAAAATTGCCACCCTCTGTTTTCGATGCTTCCACGATCTTGCTCCCTCCTATCTTTCAGACTTAGTTATGCCATACAAACCATCGAGATCTCTCAGTTCCTCAGACGCCGGTCATTTGGCCATCCCACGAGTTCGCATGGAGACTTATGGTAAGCGTTGTTTTCCTTTTACTGGTCCTACTGTTTTTAATTTGCTACCTTTAGCCCTTTAGCCCGTCGTAATGCACAAACGTTTAACGCCTTTAGATCAGGCATGAAGACCAGAGAAGATGGACATCAATGGGTGCAATGTCCAAAAGTGACAGAAATAGTCAAACAGTTGAAAATGTGTTGGGCCACGGTTTCTTGACAGGCATAGCTACGCATTCGATTGCAAATGGTCATGGGACATTGTAGGCCGTGGGAAGGTCTGGGTTTCATGGATGTGAAGGTGATCTTGCACAAAATGTGTCAGTGGAGACGCAAATTGTCATTTTGGAGGTTACAATCTGCCCAACGCTGGCGTTTTTCAATTTCAACTTGCATCATTGTAACGGTCATAAGAGGATCTAGGGACGCCGGGGAAAAAACATTAATTCTCCAGAAAATCTTCAGGAGACTGTTCCAGAGCATGAGAAAGCAAACAGTAGCCCAACAATCTGTCGACTGTGTAAAGGTGTTTTGTGATTTCAAATAACACACCCACTGATGTTTATTACCTCCGGCAGTCACGTGACATTTTAAAATTGATTTTTGTCTTCGATTTTACAGCCAAGAAAGCCTGAACTATCATTTTCACATGAAATTAAAATCATGGTCTGATTATTGAACCCATGGTGATATTGCAAAATCAATACCCTACTTTTTGTGAGCAGTATATGTTGGCAGCAAAGGCCCATCACATTTTCTTAAATCTGTGTAGTCAATATGATAAGTAGCCTTGCCAAGCTCCCATTTAGGAATTGTGCTATAAGTTACCTGGGGGCTACTTATCGGGGTTCAACACCTGCATTTGTAAATAAATGAGACGCGTATGAGCCTATTGTTCTGGCAGGAAACACGAACCCTGAAATATACACGCGTGTACTCAATCATGAAAATGTGAAGTTGTAGCATTTAGAAAGAGTTAGCGCTTTTGGTTTGGATTTTTCTTTTGATTTTAACTGTTTGATGAATAGTTATGATAGTATAATTGATGCTCGAGCCGTACTTAACGTCACAAAATAATTAATGTGGGATCCTTCAAATGGACACTTTGTATTGTTCAATGTATTTCCTTTTTCTGTAATGAAATGAATGTTAAGATTTCTCACTTTCACGTAGAAATATTTACAAACAATAATATGCTTTGAAACAAATCTCTTCAAAGGGGTTGGAATTATTCAGAAAACACAATTTACAGAAATTTGGATACAAAAAGAATAGAACTGAACACTGCCCTATATAGGGGTTTTATAGGCCAGATTCTCCCCCCCCCCCCTCCCCCAAATGGGGTAGAGGGCTGGGGAAATTTGAACCCTATGATTTTTAGGTTTGGGGTACCCTAACGAATACATTAAAACCAAAACATTAATTTTATCAAACATGTTGAGAGCATATCAGACTACATTCAGCATTCGCTAGTTTCTCTTGTGCCTCGTGCGAGTTCATCATAGACAAAAGAGTTTTGCTCGTGATCATTGTTCCATGAATATTTTTGAATAAATTGTTTTACATTTAATTTGCTTTTATCGCATTTCAAGACATTTTTTTGTTCAAAACAAAAATATAATGATTAATGATCTGAAAAAATGCTTTCCATTACAGCCAGTGTTGCTATATGATATACAGAATCAAATAAATTAACACTAGACACTGAGATCTATTTTTATCCTTAATTTGGATATTATCTCAGTAGTTGGCCCTCTCTAGTCATGTCTATTAGGTTTTGAAATTACAATTTCAGAACATTATTATTTTCTTCATTTTACTTAAGATTTTCATAAGGTTTTTTTATTATTTCTGGTTTAACTTTGTGCTGGTTTGCTTTTATTGTGGATTTTCGATTTGGTGCAAAGAAGACACCATTCTCTTGTAGAATGTCTTCTTGTTCAAGTTGACATCCACTGGACAATCAAATTGCAGGGCTATGTCCCATATGTGCCTTCCCGGGTCGAGAGGACGTAAAACACCAAAATTCATTCATCATCATTCAATCAAATTGCAGGCCAATCATGCAAACTGATGAGATCTTCCACAGATCAAAACAGCTGTATTTGCTTAAGGCACTGTCCCTCCCCCATTGGGAGAAAAAGTATATCAGCACAAAAATCCATAAAGTTAACGTTATCTAGTTTTGTTTGTGAGGTTCACAAATACAGACATTGGACACAGAAAAGTTATATAAACTTTTTAGCTGTACCTTTTCATCTCATGTCAGTTTTAAAACTCATTTTCCTGATAAGAGATAATAAAAATCTCGAAAGCTTGAAAGCATTGGTGTTTTGTGGCTTTTTTTAAATAATAAATTGACACTAGCTAAGAAAGTATCGTTAACACTGTTTCCAGCCTCAGAAAAGTATGTTAAACAACCTTGTTGGTCGCCATTACACACTCCATTAAGAATGCACAAACCTAAAACAGTGCACATATTTAATAACTTCTTTCCATACAAATTCAACACTTTATCTTCAAACATGTTTTCAAAGTTATCCATGTGATCTTTATAGTTATGTATTCTGTCAATGTTAGTTAAATCAGGAATTGAAAAATCAGATGTACGTGCATTTATATCTCTACATAATAACAAATGAATGTCACCTAAAATAAAAAACTTTCCACAACACATTCTTCCAGCAATTCAATACCATTATCAAAACCATACACACAATAAAATGGCGCAGACGCAGGAGGAACATAAGTGCAAATAAATAAAATAAACAAGTAGAATATCCTAGTAAACGCCAAAGAAGTCCTTATTGAGTTAAAACCCAATGAATAAACACTGTCACACTCAATATGATGTACATACGACCAACAGGATTTACGAGCAAGACAAATTATTCCCTCTGAATGCCTCCCATGCTGTGACAATTTAATAGCAGGCTTTACAAACAGCATAATCCTTAAACAAATGAGTTTCAGGTTTTTCAACCAAAGTTTCCACAAGACACACAACATCAAAAGAAGACAAACGCTACAAAACCAGGGTCATTATGTTCCAATGAATGAAATAAAATGTATTTAATAATGAATTGAACGAAAAAGAATTCTGACTTATAACGCTATCATCATCCGTCCCATTTACTCCGCCACACTCATTTCCCACTGCTTCTTTATTATTACAATTTCCAATGTTTTCTGTTGACACAGTGATCTTTTCATTCATTAAAAAAAATCCAGTTATCCATAGGGCCAGTAGACAACCCATTCAGTCCATTCACATCACCACTTACACCCTCCACTCCTTCCACACACTCACCCTCTCTTTCGGCCGTCACCATCCCGTCCCTTCCATTCATAACACCACTCATACCTCCCACCCTCCTCTCCTCACTCTCTTCACCTCCACTATCATTTCTTGTTTCTGTATCGACGCTTGTCAACCCTTCTACCCCGTTCACCATACCACACTCACCCCCCACGTGTTCATCCTCCCTGTTGTCATCTTCGCTTTCATTTTCAGGAAATATACAGCGTTCTTTTCCACTCATAGGAAGAGAGACACATTTTTCTTCACTAGGATAGAAAGAAACATTCAAAGAAAAATCAGAACTTTTATTGTTAACATTTTCAACATGCTTCTTGTCATTTAGTCTTTCAACAGATTCCTTTTCTTCAACACATCGGCTGATACATTTCTTTGAGCAAGCTTAGCAGTTGAAACTTCTAACTTTTGTTTGTTTTTCACGGGTCTATCACATGCAAAACATTCACCCTGCACGGGATTTTCACTGTCAATTTGCCCACGTTTTTCACACGTTCATTAAAACTTGACATAAAAAAATCAGTAGCGCAGGCTTGCAGTCTAAACGGTGCAGGGGGAAGCTTTGCTCCCTGTTTTCAGATGGGGGGACAAAAATAAATTATAGGGCCGGTCTGCAAGTTATTTAAAGGAAACAAGCTTGTTCTTGCCATCAGGACCAAATGTCTTCCTGTTAATGACAAGATGGTACAAAATCATTGACACCTTTTCGTCCTGGCTTTTAGCAGACTTGAAATGAGGCAACAACTTCTTTTGGATTTCCCTCATACGGAGGGAGTAATCCTCGTTAATGTAGATTCCAGTACCTTTTAATTTCATGTTTGCATGCAGGGTCTTCTCTTTCTGTTAAAAGAAGGAGCAAGAAGCAACAATCAGCATTTGACATTAATGCAGTGAACTCGTCCAAACTCAAAGTCACTCTGAATCCCCAGCTTGTCAATGATCATATCCCTCACAAGACCTTTGCATTCTTCCCATGTCTCTTACTCATGACATAGAATTCCGTCGATGATGATGGTTTTTTTCTTTTTAACCTACCTTCGAGGTCATCAACCTTTTTCTCCAGACATTCTCAGTAAGGTTCCTGTTTTTTTATGTACTATGAAACACCTATTTTGCCGATGTTTGCCGCAAACGTTTTGTGGCTGGTCCCAAAGTATTTCTCGGCAAACTATAACGTGACTTGCATGGGGTAAATACATTTCTTGTTGTTGATTGGTCCATTAACGTTTGGTTAAAATAATACTTTGACCAATCAGACAAGAGCTTGTAATATTTTTCAACAAACGTTTTCTAAAGTGTTTCTTAGACCCCTTTTGGTGTAACAGGTATGTGCACGGCAACCGTCATCTAGAGAAACTTGACCAAGGCATTGAGAAGTGTCTTTCAGTTGGTCCTCGGATACAGAATTTGGTCTGTCCTTTTCAGAGACAGATTTTGATCGTTTGGCACTGTCTCATGTGCAACACCACCTGCAGTGGCCAGACGAGTTTGTCTCAAGGAATCAGGCTTGGGAGGTCCTGGGTTCATCTCCACATCTCCACACTGGTAGTTCAGGTTCCCAAAATACAACAGGAAGAGCAACAAACACAGGGTAACACCGTCTGCACGACTTCTTGGCCTCAATACAGTACATTTCATTTTGCCCGTTTGGTCATGAACGAAATGAATACCGTCAAGAATCGTCCACACACTGACCTGAAAACCAGTGGAGCATACAGCATGGTGTCTTAGACTAACGTTGAAACAGTCTGTGATCACACCGCTTTCTTGGTCCAGATAAAAACCTAGAGAGACACAGAGAGACAGACAGACAGGCAGACAGACAGACAGTCAGTCAATCAGATAGACAGACAGATAGTCGGTCAGACAGACAGACAAGCAGATGGGCATGTTTTCTGCGTGTAAACGTGTATGTAGACGTGTATGTGTGTGGGAATATATTGTGATATATATTATCAAAATATCATCATAAGCTAAATAATTGTTCCCCAGCACATTACCAACTTTTCAAGTGATATAATGGGTCTAAGCAGAACATGGATCTTTACTAAGAATATGTAGTAAAGGCCCCTGTCCTCTTGGTCCCGCTGTCCCAAAGAGGGGATGCTTCTTTCACCCCTCATAAAATCGTCAATATTTATTTTCTGATGAAAACTAAAACATCATCTCGGCATTATGCTTTAATAAACACTGTCTGCAATTTCTGTTCATAACCATGTATAAAACCGTTTGAAACAAAAACATTGTGAGCCATGTTTCAAGGTACCCCTCAACAGTATTCAACGCACTTATAAATCATCCCTCCACCAAACACAGTAACACCAACTATAAAAACAAACTGGTTATATACCACTTATTGCTTGTAAAAAGAAAAATCTGGCAAAAAATCAGAATTTTACTTAGTTTTCATAAAAAGGGACAGCAGGATAATATGAGTTAATGTCTTATATGTAGATTTAATCAATTCTTGCATTTTATTCATTGGACGGTGTTAAATGTGTTCGTTGTTTTCTCTGTGATCTGTGATTTGTATATAATGTATGTTTTAGTACTGTTTGTTTCTCGAGCCTGTGAATGTGCTTTGCAATTTCCTAAGGGATTATTTAAGTTATTGATTGATTGATTGATTGAATTGAGTGATTGAATTGATTGATTGATTAATTGATTGATTGATGTACGATAATGTATTTAATTAATTGATGAAATATTGTGTGTGCATAATTTTGTGTGCCTGTTGGCAATGGGACGAGTTGACAATGGGACGAGTTGGTAATGGGACGAGTTGGTAATGGGGCGAGTTAGTAATGGGGCGAGTTAGTAATGGGGCGAGTTGGTAATGGGACGAGTTGGCAATGGGACGAGTTGGTAATGGGATGAGTTAGCAATGGGACGAGGTGGTCGTGGTACGAGGAATATACTGGGGTGTGTTGGTAATGGGACAAGTTGGCAATGGGGCGAGATGGTAATGGGGCGAGTTGGCAATGGGGCGAGATGGTAATGGGGCGAGTTAGTAATGGGGCGAGTTAGTAATGGGGCGAGTTGGTAATGGGACGAGTTGGTAATGGGGCGAGTTAGTAATGGGGCGAGATGGTAATGGGGCGAGTTAGTAATGGGGCGAGTTGGTAATGGGATGAGTTGGTCATGGTACGAGTTGGTAATGGTACGAGGGATATACTGGGGCGAGTTGGCAATGGGGCGAGTTGGTAATGGGGCGAGTTGGTCGTGGTACGAGGGATATACTGGGGCGAGTTGGGAATGGGGCGAGTTGGTAATGGGACGAGTTGGCAATGGGGCGAGTTGGTAATGGGACGAGTTGGTAATGGGGCGAGTTGGTAATGGGACGAGTTGGCAATGGGGCGAGTTGGTAATGGGACGAGTTGGTAATGTGACGAGTTGGTACGATAATGTATTTAATTAATTGATGAAATATTGTGTGTGCATAATTTTGTGTGCCGGTTGGCAATGGGGCGAGTTGGTAATGGGACGAGTTGGTAATGGGACGAGTTCGCAATGGGACGAGATGGTCTAGGGTGAGTTGACAATTTGGGCGAGTTGACTGGAAGCCGTATGCGTGTATGTATGAGTGTCAAGTCAAGTCAAGTCAAGTCAAGTTGATCTTAATGACGATAAAGGAATAAGCTAAACAAAACTTTTTTTCATCCTGTCGTCATAAATAAAGTGTGAGTGAGTGAGTGAGTGTGTGTGTGTGTGTGTGTGTGTGTGTGTGTGTGTGCGCGCGCGCGTGCGTGCGTGCGTGCGTGCGTGCGTGCGTGCGTGCGTGCGTGCGTGCGTGCGTGCGTGCGTGCGTGCGTGCGTGCGTGTGTGCGTGTGTGTGTGTGTGTGTGTGTGTGTGTGTGTGTGTGCGTGTGTGTGTGTGGTGTTTGTGCGTGCTTGTGTGCGTCCATTGTAAACTTTAATATTACCTTTGCTCAGCATAGATCTACAAGGCGTTCAATGACCAAACTTTATAAACATGTACATGTTTATGAGAAATTTCAAGAATGATTTGTGTCATTAAATATCTAACTGATCTTGACCTGACCTAGATCATGTCGCTTTTTGTCATGGCCATAATATTATCTTTCACACTTTCACCGTTTAATTCCACTCTTCATTACACAAATTTGGCAAGTACAGTCATATATTAGCTTAATTAAAGCGATACGAGTATGGGCTGCACCTGTCCCGGGGAAGAGCTGCCACGAAGCGAAGCGAGCGGGACGTAGCCGCTAGTGTCTAATAAATGCATTAGTACCCTCTCTTGACCTTGACTTGGTCTTCAATCTTTGATAGTCGTCTTGACCACGTCTATAATAGTCATGAATCAGAATAGTCTGAAGTCCAATCTTCTGAAAACCGCAGTGTAAAAGCCATCAAGCCCCAAACCAAAAAGGGAAAACATTAAAATGAGTTTCCAACATCTCCCATGTTTTTGTTTTGCACTACAATAAAGAGTTCCTCTCATAGATGATTGATGTAGATGCAGAATGTAAAACATGCTGTTTACTTTCAAACGACTTGAAAACAAACATTGTTCTAACATTTCATGCAATAATTTATGTTCATGAACCACCCTGTGAGTGTCCCATTAGCACAGATGATGCATGACAGACTACATCCTCCACTTTGTCACGACACGCTAAGGTCGGACATACAAACCAAAACAAAATCCTACTAAAAATGAATCCACCCCCAGGAAAACTACTCACTCACACTCGCTCAACAACAGAACACAAGTACGTACAAACACAAAACATTTATTTACATATATACATTGGCGCACACAACACATAAATGGCATCAACCATCAATTACATATTCTAATTACATAATAGCAGAACACATACATCCATTTCACACCCCTATTTTCCAAACACACACGCTGCAATTTCACACCTCAGCGCCCTTTCACACACACTCTCACCCACACACCCCAGCCCCGGGAGCAATACGCGGCAACACGACGATCGGCCTCAAACACAGAGGGCTCATCACACAATGATGAAAAGAAAATCCCCCGCCGATCGAAGGCACAAAGCCGACGAAAAGAGAAAATCCCACGCTGGTCAGGACGCACGTCTCACTCAGTGGGACGGCCCCATGGCCGACACCCGGCGCCCCTCACCACATGCGAACACGACTACCCCCAACTCGGGGCAGCCACATCAATGAGGAACAGTCTCCAACGTCGACACCTCCTCGTGAGCACACACCACCCTGAGCTAGGCTCCCACGAAGACTATACCCGATGACTGGGACTTGCAGACACGCCGCTCCACAAACGACAGCACGCACACCAGACAGCAACAAAGCACCAAACCTAGATCCTCACGTCTGCAAACAAGACACAGGCCCACAAGACTCAGGCAACTTTTTTTTCTGTCCCATTTTCTGGGTCGTACAGTGGCGTTGCTCCCACGCCGCTCATTCCGAATCCAAATTCGCAGCTACACTCCGACTTGTTCAAGTCGCAGAATCCGAAACCAGCAGTCCAAGGGGAGCGAGTCTATGTTAGGCCGTCAGGAGGCAGCCAACCGAGGAGACACTGCACTGCTGCTGAGTCACTTCGGTGGAGTTTAGTGGAGCCTGTTCAGGACACCACCTACTAAGCCCCCTACTGACAACACTATTCTCTTAGTCGCAGAGCCAGCGTGAGTGAGGTCCTCCTCTGAGGGCGCCACCACGACCGTCCACCGACAGCTCCCCAGAACACACTGATCCCCATGACTTTGACCCGAACGCACCAAGGCATAGACTGGATTGGAAACCGAAACTGAGGTCACCATGAGAGCAAGGAATGCAAAGCCACAGAATTTGAGATTTTTTTTTCTTTTTAACGATTGATGGAAATGAGGCGGATAACAACGATGATGATGCTATGCAGTTCCGTATCGGTCTGAGACTGCATGACAGGGCTGCATTCTACGCTTCTTTTCATAATGATATCCCGGTGTAAACCAGGCCCGAGAACTACAGACACCTGCAGTGCTGGTCTTGAAATTAGAGCAACACTCTCAGAATCGCATCCGTTAAGCGGATGAAGCTCGACTGTGTGGTTTCAGTCTTCCCATTGAGCCCATAGCCACTCACTCTGGGTAGGATACGGTCCAGGACCGAAAACAACCCTCGCCTCTGATGGGATTCGAACCTGAGACCTCCCAGCCAGTAGTCCGCGACGCTAACCACTACACCATGGCGGCTGGTGACACTCAGGCAACTTGACCAAACCAAGCATACTGCCTGAACGAAGAAACAGCACGATGTCCAGGCACTACGACCTTCAATACACCGGCCAACCGGTTGACACAAAGTCAACCTGCCCCGAAGGACAGACCGGGTCAGAACGACCCACCTGCTGACACCTCTACATCAAGAGGGTCGAACAGGCCATGAAGAAAGACAAAGCTTAAGTGATTTGACATAGCGAAAGTTAAGGGCTCCTAACACAAGGGACTATATTCTCAACTCCGCAACTGAGCAATGCTGCTAGCCAATCACATGAAGCCTTTCATAGCGAACAACACAGGACAAGACTAACACACAGACGAAAGGAAATCAAGGACTGGTGCAAAACTCCTGCATACAGACATTCATACGCTTCCTCTTAAGCATTCTAGAATAAACTGAACACAAAAGCTGCGTGCAACACGAATTGCACAAAACAAACTATCGTCTGCTAGACAAGCAAAAATTCGTCTACTCACAAATGCGCTCAGCAAATCACTTTTTTTTACAGCACACAGACAGGCTAAAATGAAACTAGAAATTATTGGTACAGCGCACATCCCAACAACAACAAAAATACCCTAGGAGTATGCCGTACACTTTGCTACTGTATAGACTGCATCCCCTAACTCTCTTAATCATGGTGGTCAATGTTTTGACAATATGTGTGGTGTTGGTTTTTAATGGCTCTTGAAGGGACGACAAGCAACAGACTTACAAAGGTCACTGAGATTCCACTGAAGGTCCGCAACATGTGTCCGGGTGTAGACTACTTGACTAGACAGAGCTCACCAAACATCACAATGATGCAGGGTAATGCCTCGAGATGCTTCAGAAGGATGCCGCATGGAATGGTCAACCATGGAGTGCTGTATGGCATGTGTGAAACTTACCACTTTTATTGTCTGCTTAAAGTTGTAGTACCTCAGCGTATGTATGCACGTGCTAGGCTTCAAAGACTACAATACTGGTGTGGTCCCACATGGTGGAGAGCTACAGTATTTTGGGGTCAATCATCTTATCTACATGTTGGCTACTATACGGTTAACTGCAATCTTCATTCTTTTCAGGATTTGTACCTGGATTCACCTATCAATTTCATGTTCATACTAAACATAAACAATCCATGCATAAAACTATCCTTTTTTGCGATTCAACACCATAACCTTGAAATTAATGTGACATATAATTCTGGATATATTGTTGTCCCATACGCACAAGTTGAAACATATGACAAGTGGAACTTTACAATGCCATCTGATGCTGCAATTGTTGTAAGCATTCAGATCTTTCCTTCTAATTATTTATGCATTCTATACCAACGTATGGTCAAACTCACTTGCTACAGAAAGCACTCAAAAGTTAGTCAGCGTCTGTGCGTTGAGCGCCCTCTATCAGCAAATATTTTTTACGCATTAGTCCTCGAAATAGAATTTTATTATAATAAGCATGTTCATGGTGGTTTGAAATTTCGCTTTTCTGTACTGTCTACGGTTCAGCAGGATCTGCAATTGGCCAGCGGAAAGATCAACTGCTCCGTAGATCTCTATTCTGAATTTCAACATCACGTGGACTGTAACTTCATGGCAGAATGTGAGGACGGACGGGATGAAACAGAACACTGTCCCTTCAGCAGTGCACAGTGTCAGGGACTGGTGGCCTCAGTAAAGAAGTGTCTCCAGTTGATTTCCTTTGACGAAGATCTCCACCAGTCATTGTTTGTCTACGCCTGTTCAAGGATGAATGGGACATTGGCATCTTTGAAAACAAAACAAGAATACATAGATTTTCTGGTGTTGTTTCAACACTATGGTTCGTTTTCAGTGTTTATAGGTTACCAGACAGGTTGGAGGTTTCTACCATTTCTGTACAGCAAATTCCGTCGGTGGTCTCACGATTCTTTGATATATGATATACAGCACTTAGAGAGACAAGAAAGGTATGTTCCATCCAGGAATTTTCAAACTGTTATGCTTGATTCTGGACGGCTGATAACACATTATAGCTCAAGCTTAGTTGCATGTCAAGCGAATTTGTACTCTCATGATGTTCTTTCTAAAACACCAATAGGTCTATCACACAACAAACAAAAACGTCCAAGTCATTCTCGACAGCGTTTGGTGGTTTTGTCAGACAATTGCATGACACATACATTTTTGCTTTGTCATTATGAGCGTCAAAGCAAAGGAATTTGCCCAAAGAATGGCACACTTTCCTTTACTGGTGATTCTGGGAATCGTCAGAGAAGCGCCCTATTCAACTTTCATGTGTTTAGATGTGCTGATGGCTTGACTACTGTGCATCACACTCTTCTTTGTGACTTCAGAAAGGACTGCCCAGACAGCACTGATGAGTCGTTCTGTGAGCATCCTTCATGTGCTGGTGTCCAGTGCTCCAATGGTCAGTGTGTGTCCCTCAGTCAGTGTTGTAACCAATACGCTGACTGTCTGGATGACTCTGACGAGCTGGACTGTCCCGATGACCACTCCTACATCACTCCGGTCAAGGAGGAAGACAGCAGTCAACGGTTTTACATCAATCTGGATGGGACTGGCTACTTCACCCAACAAGTGATGACCTCTGACGTTTGTCCTCACAGTCATTACCAGTGTACCACAGAGTGGTTCTACTGTTTGCCTGTCTACACTCGCTGCAATGGGTTTTCTGACTGTGTCTATGGGGAAGACGAACAAAACTGTGAGACAAATTCATGTCCTGGTTTTTACCGATGTCGATCGTCCACAGTGTGCGTGCATGGACATAATCTGTGTGATGGTTGGGGTCAGTGTCCACAGCGAGATGATGAACTGCTGTGTGACACCACCTGTCCTGAGAACTGCCAGTGTCAAGGTCATGTGTTCCTGTGTAACAGACCATTTCTTTCTCATTTGTTTCCAAAATTAAGGTATGTGGATGCAACTGGATCTGGCATGACACTGTCAAATGTCAAGAGAAATATGCACCTCGTCCTTTTAATTCTATCCAAGTGTTCATTGTATAATATTTCAAGTTCCAGGTTCACAAACCTGCTGTATCTGGACCTTGCAAACAATTATTTAAATGTTATCAGTATGAAAACGTTCTTATTGTTTCCAAACGTAAAAACTTTAATAGTGAAACACAACCCTCTTAAAGAATTAGCACCTCTAAATAAGCACAGAAAACTCACACTTTATATGCTGGAAGAGGTGGATGCATCCACAACAGGCATGAAATATCTGTTAACAGATTTAGAAATATACTTTCCAAGCGTGAAATATCTTAATGAATCCTTCAGTGCTGTAAACAGCATTGGACGATCAGGTTTTAAAAACATGCCACAACTCAGACAGGTGGATATCACAGGGAATGTCATTACCAACTTTCCAAGAGATCTGTTTCTCAAGTCCCCTGAACTACAACATGTGCTTACTTCAAACTACAGATTGTGTTGCCACAGTTTACTTCCTTCACACTCGGTGAAATGTGTTGCCCCACATACTGTTCTCCCTTCATGTGAAACATTGTTAACAACACAGTTGTATCGAATCGTATTTTTAATAAACATTGTTTGTACAATAGTAGGAAATGTCCTCTGGTTAATAACCTTGATTAAGTTTAATGCCTTCTTTGAAAAACAGTTTTTGCTGGTCGCTGGTCACCTGCAGGTAGCCGATGTTTGTATGGGGTGTCATGTCAGCATTGTTGTGCTGGCAGACAAGGTGCTTGATGGAATCTACATCCATGTGGAAAACACGTGGACCATCAGTGTGCCCTGCAAACTGGCAGCATTCCTCTTCTGTGTGTCCAGCACAGTGTCAGTGTTGGTCATCTGGCTCACCACCTTCTACCACACAGCTGTCCTGTGTTTGCCTCGGGTGTCATTGAGATGGAACACCTCGTTCATCCACACAGCATGTGCAGTCATGTGGACTGTTGGAATGTCTATGGCACTGGTTCCACTTTCTCCTGGACTGGCACACTGGGGTCTAGAAAGTCAGTCTGGGTTATGTCGTCTGACATCTCTGGACGACAATACTTTAAATCTAAGCTTCAGGTGGTTTAACGTCATCGTGACTGTCAACTGTACTCTGTGTTGGATGATCGTGGCTGGTCAAGTTGTCCTCTACAGGCGAATGCCTGAACATGGAATAACATTCAAACCTGGACTGCGACTGGTGTTATCTGCTGTCCGTGTGATGGGAACAGTGGCTCTCATTGATGCTACGTGCTGGATTGTGTTTGGATTTGTCACAGTCATGCGCTCACAATGTGTAGCTGGCTTTACTGAAATTTCTAACACTATAATTGTGTTCTTGTTGCCTCTCACCTCAGCTCTCAGCCCATTCCTCAGCATGTGGACTGTTCAGACACAACGACAACATCAACAACAAGAAGATAAATTACTGAAAATAGTAACTAAAGAACTTCATCAGAAACAATGCAAACACAAGCCATAAACTAATAATATCACTAGCAGTAATATTCCACAGTTTAAGTGAAGCGTTTGAAGTAGTAGGTAAGAGAACAACAACTAGTAAGCGTTGAAGATAAAAGAAAAAACACTATAATAAATAATATTTTGCATATGAGCCTTCTTCTCCACATTATATTTTCATACTTCATTTCATTGAAATTTGCACTGAACATGATATATTTTTTCCTGTTGTTTATTTAGTTAACGTTTCAGTTTACAATGATCTTCAGATTTATAACATGGAGGAGCTTTTATAAACTTTGTGGTGCTGTTATATTATTATAGTCTAAGGTCAAAACTCTTACGCAATGTAAAAATATCCTGCACAACATTACAAATGCGCTGATGAGAGACCATAAAAAAATAAGACGGTACCTTAAATGATCCAATGGGATGCATTTGCACACTGTGCTGATAACATTTAAAGCATAGCAATGTTCACAAAATGACAAATGAATAAAACTGCAACTTATATTTTCTTCTCAGCCTTGTGATTTGCGCACAGACTGATGTCACAGATATTAGAAATGTAATGAAAGTCGCTAAAAAGGTTTCAGGTATATTAGTGGGGCAATTCCTTAGGCAGAAGTAGTTACGTCTTGCATCACTAAAGTGGGGCGAAACCGCCATAGTGGATAGTCACGTGGCTTCTGACTGGCTTCCATGAAGTTATAGATGTGTCTGAAGACCATCAGCATGTAGGCACATTTTTTTCAAGAATTAAATTGTGAACACCATCCATATTGTTTTGTAAAATGACCAGTGACACATTTGTCCAAAAACACTAATTGCTCTTTTCCCATACATTAATTGCTCTTTTCCATAAATCCCCATCCTGAAAATGAGCAATTACTGTTTATGAACAATTGTGTTATTGGTCACGTGACCAGGCCCAATGACTAAATCAATGGGGTAGTTTACAAAAACATGGAGGATGTTGACAGTATGATTCTTGAAAGGGTCGCTGGCAAAACTTTCTTTGTAAACATGATAGGGTCTTCAGATATATCCATGGATTCATGTAAGTCAGTGAGAAATCACGTGACTGTTCAATAAGGCGGTTTATCCCCACTTTAGTGATGCAAGATGCAACTGCTTCTGCCAACGGAACCACCCCACTAATTTACCTAAAACGTTTTGTTAGCGATTTAATATAGTGACAATAATGTCTTTCATTACACTTCTAATCCCTGTGATGTCACCACCGGCCTCTGAGAGGCCAAAGGGCAAATTGCGCGTTTTGGGCTAAGTCTTTGGATTTCGCTTACGCGCAAATGACAAGGGTGAGAAGAAAAAGTAAGTTGCAGTTTTATTCCTTAGTCATGTTTGAACGCAGCTATGCTTTAAATTTAATCAGCACGGTGTGCAAATGCATCCCATTTAATCATGTAAGGTACCATCTTAAACAGTCTCACATCCGTGCATGTGTCATTATTGAGCAGGATATTTGTACATTGCCTAAGAGTTCGGACCTTTTGCTACAATATTACTACATCACAAATTTATAAATGCTAGCTTAAGCACTCAAAACGGTGCCTGCAATTGTAGCAGCAAGTGATCCTCAACTTTGTTTTAACAGCATATGTATTCAATTCAGTTGAATTGAGTAATGGTCAGCCATTTGTGCAAACATCTAACACATTGCTGCTTTTCTGATTACTTTAGAGCAAAATCAACCGAAAATTAAGTAGCGACCAGTGGTCAGTCAAACCGTCCCATTTTAATTATTCATAAATTCAATACAATTTCACTTCTGGGTAGTTTGGAACAATGGGAGCTCTTCTCTACCGAGTTCAAGAGCACTGACCACTGGTCAGTCAGAGCACATCTCTACCGAGTTCAAGAGCACTGACCACTGGTCAGTCAGAGCACTTCTATACCGAGTTCAAGAGCACTGACCACTGGTCAGTCAGAGCACTTCTCTACCGAGTTCAAGAGCACTGACCACTGGTCAGTCAGAGCACATCTCTACCGAGTTCAAGAGCACTGACCACTGGTCAGTCAGAGCACTTCTATACCGAGTTCAAGAGCACTGGTCAGTCAGAGCACTTCTCTACCGAGTTCAAGAGCACTGACCACTGGTCAGTCAGAGCACATCTCTACCGAGTTCAAGAGCACTGACCACTGGTCAGTCAGAGCACTTCTATACCGAGTTCAAGAGCACTGACCACTGGTCAGTCAGAGCACTTCTCTACCGAGTTCAAGAGCACTGACCACTGGTCAGTCAGAGCACTTCTATACCGAGTTCAAGAGCACTGACCACTGGTCAGTCAGAGCACTTCTATACCGAGTTCAAGTAGCAGGCGCCGTGGCCGGTTGGTTAGAGTCGCCGCTCGTAATCCAACAGGTTTGCGGGTGCGGTGGGTTCGAACCCGTCTGGTGACGGCGTTGTATCCTTGGGAAAAATACTTTACTCCTATTTCCTGGTCCTTCGGATGAGACCTAAAACCGAGGTCCTGTGTGCGAACGCACGCACAAGATCTTGCGCGCACGTTAAAGCCCATTCCACTATTCGGTACGAGTAGGCCATGTGGGATGGATGACACGAATTCACATAGCATGCATCCTGTGCGGTATTAATGGTCTGAATGAAGACCGGTGAGTGTGGGGCAGGATAAACATCACCAACTAGAAGAAGAAGAAGAAGCACTGACCACTGGTCAGTGAAACCGATCATTTTGGTCATTTTGAAGATAAAAACATGCTTTTCCGGACTCGTTAGTGATCTCTGAGCAAATCATGACTACTATGCCAGCCTTGTTTGTGTGTGTATTTGTGTCTGTTTGTTCAAGCGATTTTGCCCAAACCATTGACCACAGACCCCTATAACTATGCATATTCCTGATCATCATTACACAACCTATCTAGACCCTGAATTTTGAACATCAAGTGCAAACCTCCGCCAAGGGAAGACTCACGATTCATGTATTTGCCCTATGTCATGAACCATTAGACAGAATGGCTCAAACGTTTGTGTGGTGATATATCACCATGCAAGGATGATCCCATACAAAAACATATGACATGCTGACCTTGACGTTTGACCTTGAAAACCGAAATTTCTTTTTGAAACAATATATTTCACATTGTTGGACTTGCAACGTTCAAACTTGGCATGAGGGTGCACTGGCGAATGATAATTCCGAATATTGGTTACCGTTGAAGATCAAGGTCAAGAACATAGACCTTGGAGGTGTCAAATTTGTATGTTGGTCATATCTTTCACATATTTGTCAGTTACAGGCTTCAAAGTTGACAGGTTGGTAGACTGGCTTAAGGTCATGTGTGGTGCAAAGTTTTGATTATCTTAAAGACCTTGAGCTTGACTTTTTAAGTTGTCTTCATTAGCAGTGGCTATAGTAGCGCTCTCTCTCTCTCTCTCTCTCTCTCTCTCTCTCTCTCTCTCTCTCTCTCTCTCCCCCCCCCCCCCCACAAACGATATCACTAGGATTAGACCCACTCAAGCTTTTCGCCACCTGGCGGTGAAGTCAGCCAGCTAATCCGCTCATTGAAACCATCTGCAATAAAGGACACGGACGGACTTGACGGGATAATTCTTAAACTTGCTGGCCCTGTCATCGCAGAGACTCTAACTTATGTGACCAAATTGTGTACAGACTAGCAGTTATGCCCCACTTGCGTTGCTTCGCCGGAGTTCTTCCCTGTCAGAGGTTTGCTCTGGGAGTTTAAAATGTCCCCCGGTAACTTCCTTGGATCATGCTGATGAAGAAAGAGCGGTTACAATGTGGAAAACAGAGGAGACTATACACATTCGATTACAATCGGTTGTCGTGAACAGGGACCACAGGGCCTTCCACTCAGGGACCTATGACCCGCTTTTCATCAATCTTAGATTGGCGAAAACTTCCAAAATTCACGGCCGAGAGTGAGACGTTGTCATCAAGTCAGTCACTCTGGGGAAAAAAATCCACAGTGGATTAAACAGTTAGTAAAGAAAATATAAACCCTTTTGTATCTTGTGTAAAGAAGAAAAATGGTGCATACAGTTTTATACCAGAAGTGCTGCAAACGTATTTTAAGAAAATACTCGAACAACACCTTTTAGACCTGGGCCAGAGAAAGGGCAATAAAATCCATAAATTATTTTGGTGAATTCACGACCGGTTTGGGCTATTCTGTGAGCTAAACAAAAATAAATAAAGCTGCCCGACCCAAGCAGGGGCAATAAAATCCGGTAGTTACTTTTTGTGACATCGCTTCTGGTCTTCGCTGTTCCGTAAGCCAAATACAAATTGCATGGATCAGATCCAGTGGGTACTTTGGGTTCGCTTTTATACCGGAATAGCTGCAGATCTGATTTGTAGTAAATACAGAAAATGTGAATACAACTGGTCAAGTCATGGTTGAGTTATTCAAGAACTAAATTTCGCTGATTCGGAAAAAAAAGATGGCAGGGGGAAAAAAGAGAAACAAAAGAAGAAGAAAAGAAGAACTTGAACAATGACATGAGGATTCCACCCTATTAATAAAAAGAAACAGAGAATACCCATATAGATAATATTTTACTTAACAATTCTGATATTTGGGCAGAATTATGTCAAGGTAGACACGACCATTGCTATGCATCACCCTATTTCAGTTTTGTGGCTACTAATAATTCATCTGGATTCATAGCTCCAAACAAAAACTTCAGTAACGCCCAAATATGTGATTATGTTATGAACATAACAACACCAGCCAATCATGTGGTCATGATTAGCTTGAAATCATTGAACCTTAAAAGGCTACATATTAATCTATATAGTGACTGCCAATGTTACCGTCACCGTAATTGTTTTGTTATATACGAATCAACGCAGGTATGGGATTCTACCGACAGACAATTTCAATTTGCCATTCTGGTTAATGTCACACAGCTTGGGCTGAAATATAATGAACATAACTGGGCTCCACCAGTTTCTGATCAGCCCATTTTCTTCAGACTTTGGTTGTCATTTTTTCCCGACAATCGACATCCGTACAAGACAGCGGAGGGTTTCTGGAACTGCTCTGTAGCGTACGTTGCTAGTTTTCTGCACCACCTGGCCTGTAACCTGAAGACAGAGTGTGAAGATGGACGGGACGAAACAGGAGACTGCCCCCACAGCAGTGCACAGTGTCAGGGAAAGGCAGCCTTGTGTGACCGCTGTTACAGCATTGTGGACCATCTGACTGCAACGAAGGAAAGTAACATGAAATGGGAAGACATAGTCTCTTTGACCTGCAACTGCTCACACAAAGCTGAGCAGCATTGTAATTCGTTAGGAGGCACTTTACGTTTACCAAGATGCATTTTGGGTAATCTCAGAACAGTTTTATCCAAACTGCAAATTTCTTACCTAAGACTTCAAAATCTCTTTACAGGTCTGCACACTGGTGACTTGTCACTGCCGAGTATGTATATAGAAAGTTCTGTACACAATGATAAAACAGTTCTGCATCACTCCATAAAATATAGCAAATATATAAATGAAAAAAGTTGTCTTTTTATAAACGAATATAGCAACTTGGACAATACACTGGGTGCTAATTATCGCACTTCTATTATGTATGGCGCCTTTTGTGAGATTACAACAAACGAATCAGAAATAAACGATTTAGAGATTGTTTTTTTCAGAACGCAAAACTTTCTCTTGTCCATCAAACAGCAGCAGGTCAAGAAATGTCAAGATGGTCATCTAACGTATACATTCCTCCAGTGTCAGTCTGTACAGTCAAACATTTGTCAGGGACAAATCAACTTTCACTGTAAAACGTCTTACAATGGGTTGTCAGTGCACAAGTATAATTCAACAAATATTCGTTTCACTTTTCTTAGCGCCTTTTTGTGTAATGGTGATTCCACAGTGATATCCTACACACTGATGTGTGACCTAATACACGATTGTCAGGACAAGAGTGATGAGTTGTTCTGTGAACACCCTGCCTGTGTCAGCACGTTCCGCTGTAGAAATGGCCAGTGTGTGGACTTTGACCACGTGTGTGACTACATGTACCACTGCCACGACCAATCAGATGAGCACAACTGTGAGGAAACCAGACGGAATTCTCACGTGGATTATGTCGTTGTTTCTCCAGCCCTTGTGAAATTTGATGGCAGAAGGCAGTTCGTCTCCACCCCGATGAATTCCACAGAGCCTTGTCCCGACAGCCACTACAGATGTCCTGGCAAGTTCAACGACTGCCTGCCTGTCTACACCCGGTGCAATGGTCTGTACGATTGTATCGACCACCACGATGAAGAGAACTGTCAGGAAGCTGCATGTCCAGGTTTGCTTCGTTGCAGATTGTCTCCAGTGTGCTTACACAGTGACCACCTGTGTGACGGCTGGCCTCATTGTCCCCAACATGACGACGAGCTGGCGTGTGGCGTGGCGTGTCCTGTAGCGTGTGTTTGTCAAGGCCTCACGTTTGTGTGTGCTCAGCCTTTCAGTGCAGCCTATGTCAGTCAGCTCCGTTTCCTGGACGCTTCAGGTTCAGGTATGACCCTATCTGATGTCGAAAACAACACTCTCCTCGTTGGTGTGGATTTGTCTCGCTGTTTTATCACTTCGTTGTCGGTAGTGCAACTGAAGAACCTGAGGTTTCTGGACCTCAGTGAAAACAACTTACATCACGTCAACGTGACTTCTTTACTTGGTTTGAGCTTAGTGCAGGTTGTGTTCCTGTCCAACAACCCTCTGGTCTCCTTCCAGGCTCCACACTCCTCTGTCCACCAGCACAAGGAACTGACGGTGCTTGACCTGTCCCATACCACGCTGACTGTGTTTGACAGCAAGCACTTGTCAATGTTTCCTCGCATACAGACACTGAACTTAACTTACACTTTCATTCACACAATCACTCAGTCTGGCTTCATGTACACTCCAATGTTAAGTCACCTTTACATGGATGGCAGTTCTGTGAAACATTTTTCACCTAATATTTTTAAAGGTCTTAGCTATCTACTTTTTGTGTCTACGCAAAATTATAAACTTTGCTGCAAAGATATATTTCCTGATACATCTCATAGGTCAGTATGCAATGCTCCAAACAATGAAATATCATCCTGTAAGGATCTGTTGCAGTCATGGACATATCGCATATTTCTGTGGGTAGTGGCTTGTCTCTCAGTGACTGGCAACGTCTTCTGTTGTGGTGCTCGTCTGTTGTCAAAGAGCATGACGTCTTCCAGTGGCTTCAGTGTGTTCGTCACCAGCCTGGCCATGGCTGACTTTCTGATGGGGGTCTACATCGTGGTGATCGGGGTGGCTGATGAACGGTTCAGAGGACGATATCTTCACCACGATGACACGTGGAAAACTAGTGTGGCCTGTACGGTGGCTGGGGTTCTGTCTCTGATGTCTAGCGAGGTGTCAGCTCTGATCATCTGGTTCATCACTCTGGACCGCTTCATTGTTCTTCAATTTCCTTTCACCACTAAGAAATTTGACTTCAGGTCAGCAGTGGTAGCTTGTCTTCTCGTCTGGTCCATTGGCTGCTTTTTGGCAATGGTGCCTCTACTGCCTCTGGCATCACGTTGGGAATTTTATAGTCAGACGGGTATGTGCATCCCTTTGCCAGTCACAAGGCAACATTTCGAAGGAAAGTTTTATTCTTTCAGTGTTTTAATTGTTCTTAATTTCATTCTGTTTGTACTCACTTCTTTGGGCCAGGCTTTCATCTACATGTCCATACAGAACAATGCTTTAAAAACTACCTCTACAAAATTATCACGCGATATGACCATAGCTCGACGGTTGATCACTGTTGCTGTGACGGACTTCCTGTGCTGGTTTCCCATCGGTCTGTGTGGAATACTGGCAGCATCTGGTACCTCCATACCAGGAGAAGTCAACGTGGCCCTGGCTATATTTGTGTTGCCTTTGAACTCTGCTATCAACCCGTTCATGTACACGTTCAACACGTGGTATGAGAAGAGGAAAAAGAACACCGAGGATAAACTGCTAAAATGGCTGGAATCCCATCCTGAGTATTTGGTCAACTAGAAGCCATTTTCATCTGATTAAATAACCATCTGTAACCTTACTCCGTCTCTTTCTCTCTGTCTCTCTCTGTCTCTGTCTGTCTCTGTCTGTCTGTCTGTCTCTCTCTCTCTCTCCCTGCCAATACTTTTACCGTTGTAAAATAAAGTTTCTCTCTCTCTCTCTCTCTCTCTCTCTCTCTCTCTCTCTCTCTCTCTCTCTCTCTCTCTCTCTCTCTCTCTCTCTCTCTCTCTCTCTCTCTCTCTCTCTCTCTCTCTCTCTCTCTCTCTCTCTCATAGCAAAAATAAAAACAGCAAAATATAATTCAAGTGCATAAGAGTTTAATAGACAAGCAGCTATTCTGCTCCCCCACTTCCTCAAGACAACAAAATTAGTGTCATTTTTTCAAACTTTCAATCACACCAATACTGAGAAAACAATGTTTATACCAACAGACTCTGCATTAATCCTGAAAGTTGATGTCTTTTGCTAACAAGGAAGAGTGAGTGGGGCTGCCCCCTGGGCAATAGTGTTTCACTACACACACATTCTAGTTCAGTCACCAGTCATCGCGTAGCAGTGGTAGTGTGGACAGTGGCTGGGAGGTCTCGGGTCGAATCCCATCAGAGGCCAGTTTTGCTTTGTTTTTTTGTTTTTTTGTCCTGGAACGACTCCTAGCCACAATGAGTGTGCTATGAAAATCGTCCACGCGAACATTGGACTGGGGGTATTTAAACTACAAGTTTGCACAAAACTCAGCCCAGCTTTCCAGAATTGCAGTGCGTTCTGTGCCTTGCCTGGAGGCCACTATAGCCAGACACAAGGGATTGACACACACACTTAGAAACAGAAATACCTCGTGCTGTTGGAAACATTTCTGGCTAGTGCTGTGTGGGTATAATGATATGGGTGGGGAAGATGGACAGAGGAAACATTTCTAGCTAGTGCTGTGTGGGTATAATGATATGGGTGGGTAAGATGGACAGAGGAACATTTCTGGCTAGTGCTGTGTGGGTATAATGATATGGGTGGGGAAGATGGACAGAGGAAACATTTCTGGCTAGTGCTGTGTGGGTATAATGATATGGGTGGGGAAGATGGACAGAGGAAACATTTCTGGCTAGTGATGTGTGGGTATAAACTATAATGATATGGGTGGGGAAGATGGACAGAGGAAACATTTCTGGCTAGTGCTGTGTGGGCATAATGATATGGGTGGGGAAGATGGACAGAGGAAACATTTCTGGCTAGTGCTGTGTGGGTATAATGATATGGGTGGGGAAGATGGACAGAGGAAACATTTCTGGCTAGTGCTGTGTGGGCATAATGATATGGGTGGGGAAGATGGACAGAGGAAACATTTCTGGCTAGTGCTGTGTGGGTATAATGATATGGGTGGGGAAGATGGACAGAGGAAACATTTCTGGCTAGTGCTGTGTGGGTATAATGATATGGGTGGGGAAGATGGACAGAGAAAACATTTCTGGCTAGTGCTGTGTGGGTATAATGATATGGGTGGGGAAGATGGACAGAGGAAACATTTCTGGCTAGTGCTGTGTGGGTATAATGATATGGGTGGGGAAGATGGACAGAGGAAACATTTCTGGCTAGTGCTGTGTGGGTATAATGATATGGGTGGGGAAGATGGACAGAGGAAACATTTCTGGCTAGTGCTGTGTGGGTATAATGATATGGGTGGGGAAGATGGACAGAGGAAACATTTCTGGCTAGTGCTGTGTGGGTATAATGATATGGGTGGGGAAGATGGACAGAGGAAACATTTCTGGCTAGTGATGTGTGGGTATAATGATATGGGTGGGGAAGATGGACAGAGGAAACATTTCTGGCTAGTGCTGTGTGGGTATAATGATATGGGTGGGGAAGATGGACAGAGGAAACATTTCTGGCTAGTGCTGTGTGGGTATAATGATATGGGTGGGGAAGATGGACAGAGGAAACATTTCTGGCTAGTGCTGTGTGGGTATAATGATATGGGTGGGGAAGATGGACAGAGGAAACATTTCTGGCTAGTGCTGTGTGGGTATAATGATATGGGTGGGGAAGATGGACAGAGGAAACATTTCTGGCTAGTGCTGTGTGGGTATAATGATATGGGTGGGGAAGATGGACAGAGGAAACATTTCTGGCTAGTGCTGTGTGGGTATAATGATATGGGTGGGGAAGATGGACAGAGGAAACATTTCTGGCTAGTGATGTGTGGGTATAAACTATAATGATATGGGTGGGGAAGATGGACAGAGGAAACATTTCTGGCTAGTGCTGTGTGGGCATAATGATATGGGTGGGGAAGATGGACAGAGGAAACATTTCTGGCTAGTGCTGTGTGGGTATAATGATATGGGTGGGGAAGATGGACAGAGGAAACATTTCTGGCTAGTGCTGTGTGGGTATAATGATATGGGTGGGGAAGATGGACAGAGGAAACATGTCTGGCTAGTGATGTGTGGGCATAATGATATGGGTGGGGAAGATGGACAGAGGAAACATTTCTGGCTAGTGCTGTGTGGGCATAATGATATGGGTGGGGAAGATGGACAGAGGAAACATCTCTGACTAGTGCTGTGTGGGTATAATGATATGGGTGGGGAAGATGGACAGAGTACCAGAAGTCAATTTTCGGCAACAGTGTACTTTAGTGACCCCATCCTAAGTCATGCTTCGGACCCTCAATCTCAAAGTCGTTTTTTTTTAATTTAGTTTTATGAAAATAAACCTAGGCTGATTCTAACCCTACGCTTTCCCAAAAATGTCAGAATGTTGCTTCTCAGTAAAACATTTCAATGCGAAAATTGAGAGGAATGTGCGTTTGAGGAGGTGAGGTAACTAAAGAACACTATATCGTGTTGTTTTGGTCTGGAACCAGGCAGAATGGAATCAATACAGGGACCAGACGGACGGAACCCAAGTTGTGATTACACACATACACGCACACGCACACGAACGCGACACACACACACACACACACACACACACACACACACACACACACACACACACACACACACACACACACATACACACACATGAATCCGCATACTCTCACGCATACACATACTCGCATGCATGTATGCACCCACGCACGCACGCACGCATTTTAGAGCTGCAAAATTCAAAGATTTAATAAACACCTTGAACTTTATAGTCTGTGTGCATCACCACTGCCGCGGTTCTTATCTTTTAGAATAAAAGAAGTTAATATTCATTTTTTGTGTTGAATGTGGGTTTTAAATGCGTGGACAATTACATGCTTGATTTTTGTAATGGCATAATTCGCATAAATATCACAATCATAAGCAACTATTTGTCCGCAATGTGCCAAAATAAGCTGATGTCGTTGGCCATTTTGAAAAGTGTCATGCTGGCTAAGAAATGGCTGACCCAAATCAACATTCACTACAGCTACCTTCATAGACACGTAGGCAAGCCATTCAGACTAGAGGTTTGCTTCTAACCCAAAACGTTTAGGTGAGCATTATTTTCGCACACTACAAATCTCAGCTTCTAAACTCTACTGACTAGTCCAAGCAATGAATACGTGAATTCACGACATAGCCTTACGTTTACACTCGAAATGCGTTTGAGTGCGCTTATAAGGTTTGTAGCTCACTGTACTCACGAAACAAATGGTGTACACTGCAATGTGCTATGCTAATAAACTGTGTTGAAATCAATAAGATGGCCACCCCTGAAAGACTAGGTAGGCCTACTCTCAGAAGCTGTTCACAAAGGAAAGCTATGGGAGTATGATTATCACATCATCATCATATCACACTTTCGCCCTCATTAGTGGTGATTTTTGCATCAGATATCAATTTTATTTTAATTTGCCCGTAGATTTGTTTTGGCATGAGTGTATGCTAACACTTAGCTTTGTTTAATATA
>CM065683.1:7978475-7980975 GCA_017654935.2 Phymorhynchus buccinoides | reverse complement strand
TATTCCCAATATTTCGGCTTTTGGCCTTGGACGCGGGACATATATATATATATATATATGGCTACTGCCAAGAACACCTTTTGCAAGAGTGAATGCCCTTGGTGGGTGGGGGGAAGATGGTTGAGTACTGACCAAACAAGGGAAATATCTCGCCAATAACCCTATTTGAGGCCACTGAATGGCTGCCTTTTGCAAGAGTGAATGCCCTTTTGGATACTGACCAACAAGGGCTTAACTCTTGCCGTCAAGGGCGTTAATAACCCTAGTTGCAGTGGCCAATAGGCCTACTCATGTAGACCCAATATCCGAATTAAATAAAATGTCTGATAAAAAAAAATACATATACCAAAAAACCATGAAACACAAGACATTCAGGTAGTATTTGGTCCTTTTTTTGAGGCTCAACATACAGACGTTTCGCATGATACATACGTTATCAATGTAAAATGAAAGACTGACAGACAGCAAGCAAATAGTAAGAGTTCAAAATAGAAAGAGAAGACTGAGTTGAAATTAAGATATCAAAGGAAGACTGAGTAGATATCATTTCTAGAAGAAGAAAAAAAAAGTAGGGCAATATGAATGACAAAGTTGAGAGAGAGATACTGAGTAAGTGTTAAGTGTAAGTTTCCTTTTGTATCTTAATTTCAACTCAGTTTTCTCTTACTATTTGCTTGCTGTCTGTCAGTCTTTCATTTTACATTCATAACGTAGGGTAAGACGGGGTAAAAAGCCCATGGACGGGTAAGAAGCCCATGCCAATTATCTCATGAAATAAAAGGAAATTTCAGTCACATTTTTCCCATGAGACGAGTGTTATTGACTGAAATTGTCTTTATTTCATGAGATAATTGGCATGGGCTTCTTACCCGCCCATGGGCTTTTTACCCCGTCTTTCCTATGTATCATACGAAACGTCTGTACGTTGAACCTCCATAAAAGGACCAAATATTACCTGAATGTTTTGTGTTTCGCGTGTCCACGATTGGTTCTAGTGGTCATCTAATTATTTTCAAATATTTACTACCAAACCCCCCCAGATATTTCATCACAGTCATGTACTACGGGGGAACTACAAACATAGTGAACCAAAAAACTAGTAGGGTTTCATTGGATTCAGTCATTCAGACAGTAGAATTTCAGGAGAATCATGCCCCACAAAAATGTCACAACCGGGCCGCACCGTACTGCTGTCCGAAAAGTAGGATTTCATCAGATTCATTTAGACACTCAGGGCTTCTGAAAACGTACGGTTTGTGCGTATGTACGCACTGCTGGAGCTCTCAAATTTCCCCCTTGTATTTACCCTTTAAAATCTCATTTTAGGGGGTGAGATGACGCGTTAAAATGATGACGCGTGCGTGAACACAACCCTTTACTTATCAGTGAGTTAATGACGTTCTACGTATTTCAACGTCCGTTAGGCCGTCAAGCTGTCTTTAGGATAGATCTAAAATTCTACTGGATCGCGCAGAAAGCCCAAATTGTTGAAAGCTCATTGCGCGTGGGGGTGGGGTGGGGGGGTGGGGTGGGGGGGGGGGTGGAGCAGGGGATGGAGCTTCTCTCATGTTTTTGTTTATGGCACAAGCCACAAACCTATAACTCACTTTGTCGGTCTGTCGGTTAGTCGGTCCAAAATTGTCGCACATTATTGTAAAAGAGAATGAAAAGTACAGACAGAAAAAAAAAACTTGGGCATAAAGTAACATTTCAGTTGTCATATCTACAGTCCTTAGGTATGAGAGAGAGAAAATGGAGTTTTACGTCCTCTTGGTCTGAATCAGACACATATGGGACATTTGTAAATACAAATATGGTTGGAACAATACTGGAGGCAATGCCCGGAGGCAGTACGAAACCAGTAAAGTCCAGATTTTTAAAATTAATACAGATAGCTGTAGCGGTGACCACGCCTCGGTTAAACCTCATCGGCTATGGCACCGCCACAAGTAGTCCTTAGGTATGGAAAGAATTGTATACTGAACAGAGCACATGAATCTTCATTTTAAAGCGTACAAAATAATAAACATACGCAATACAGACACTGCAACAGACACGACGAGTATGCGGTGCTTCTTTCGATGAGTATAAGTAGGATAAATAGTTTTAAATGTTTTCCCAAAGATATAAAAAGTTACGAAATGGTGCAGAGATAACATTCTGGTTTACAGATTAAAATTATTGAAAAGCCAGGGGAGGCGACTCAGTGTATGTAATGATTGGAGTGGTACAAATAGACCGCTGGGCTGCAGTCTTGTGGAGTGAAAGTGTTTGATCACAAATTGTGTGTGTGAAGAGCATAATGTAAATGCGCAACATTTCTCTTTCAAATTATATTTAAGAATTCTGCCACCCGGCGATGCCCTTGTTTGTAGTTGAAATAGTCGCGTGCCACAAACGATTGCGAATCCGCGCTTGTTTCGCCTTTACCCCTTACAATTTGCAACTGGGGGTGAAAATACCCGTTAAAATTCTAAACAGAGGGTGTGCGTACCCCTTA
>CM065683.1:7968475-7970975 GCA_017654935.2 Phymorhynchus buccinoides | reverse complement strand
AGCAAATTTCAGTCTCATTTTGCCCATGAGACGAGCGTTAATGTCTAGCATTCGTCTCATGGGCAAAATTGACTGAAATTTTCTTTATTTCATGAGATAATTGGGGTGGGCTTCTTACCCGCCCATGCGCTTTTTACCCCGTCTTCCCCTAGTTTTATTTCCACTCCCGTTTTGGTTGTGTGTGGGTTTTTTGGGGGGTTATAAATCTCGCAATTTGTTGTTTTTTTAAGACCCCAGTCCCGCGTCACGTGTCAAATTTCACGGGTTTCACGGCGTTTACCCTCTTGTAGATGGTAAAAAAAATCTTAAAGACCCAGTGACGCACCACGATTAAGTCCCTTGCTTTTTTTTCTAGGTAGCTGTGACCCACAATCAAATGTCCCCAACTTCAAATTGAGGCTGCTCTTTAAACTGATGTGTCGGTTCGAGTTTGGGGCCATTTATATGGGAGTCAGACTTGGTCAAAACAAGATTTATTTCCAGTTATAAGAGGGAAAACCCGCGAATCCCTTGATTTTGATACGTGTTCTGGTGGGTCTTTAAGATCTTCCCAGCATAAGAAGGAATGTGACATGTGACGTGGGGGGTCTTTAGCGATTGAAATAGGGGAAGACGGGGTAAAAAGCGCATGGGCGGGTAAGAAGCCCACCCCAATTATCTCATGAAATAAAGAAAATTTCAGTCAAATTTGCCCATGAGACGAATGCTAGACATTAACGCTCGTCTCATGGGCACAATGAGACTGAAATTTGCTTCGTTTCATGAGATAATTGGGGTGGGCTTCTTACCCGCCCATGCGCTTTTTACCCCGTCTTCCCCTAGTAGAGGCCAGGAGAGAGGGTATGGCGAAATGAATAAGGGGAAGTAACTCTCTTGGTAGTTAATCAATCAATCAATCAGTCAATAATTTATTGTCTTTAAAACATAAAGAAACGTAATCAATGAACTCCCTCCACCAAGAGGGTGTAGAGTGGCACAGAGGTAACGCGTTCGCCTCGTGCACAGTAGCGCATAAACCCGAGTTCGAACCTGGGTACAGGGGATTTTTCCTCTCACTCTGCACTAGGCCTTACGGTCTGAGCGTGGAGTCTTGATCTTTCGGATGAGACGATAAAGCGAGGTCCCGTGTGCCCATGCACTTAGAACACGTTAAACCCAGTGGCAACGAAAAAGTTGTCATTTGGTCAAAATTTACCCCTCACCGCACACTTTGTACTTGTTTGTGGTCGACCTGCATTACTTAGTTACAGCATTCATTCATTCATTCATTCATTCAGTCAGTCAGTCAGTCATTTCATTTCATTTAATTATAATCTTAATAATATTCAGGCACTTGTTGAGGACATCTTCAAAGTGACCAACATCGGCAGGACAAGTCGCGTTATACTTGTGCCTTTTCGTGGTTGATCTGTATTCATTCATTCATTCATTCACTCATTCATTCATTCATCCACTCATTCATTCAACCATCCATCCATCCATCCATCCATCCATCCATTCATTCATTCATTCATTCATTCATCCATCCATCCATCCATCCATCCATCTTTCCATTCATTAATGTATTTATTCATTCATCAATCCATTCATTCATTCATTCATTCATTTATTTCTTTATTTATCCATCCATTTATTCATTCATTCATCCCTCATCCCTCCCTCCCTAAATCCATCCATCCATCCATCCATTTATTTATTAATTCACTAATCCATTCATTCATTCATTGATTCATTTATTTATTAATTTATTTATTAATTTATCCATCTATCCATTCATTCATTCATCCATCCATCCATCCATCCATCCATCCATCCATCCATCCATCCATCCATCCATCCCTCATTGTAGCTTTTCTCAGCTCCTTTCAGTTCATGCCTTTTGTTAACACTCGTCACAAGCATAAACCAACTTAAAGTGTTTTATCCATTAGGCTTACATTGTTTTATGGTGGTATGCCACTTGTAAGGTCTTTTCCTATCCCTAACCACAATCAATGATAAGAATATTTGCCTCTGTTAAAGGAAATAACTTGAAACAAATAGCTCTCTGTGGAAAACTGAAAGGAGCTAGAATGAGGGGAATCCGTGTACTGTGCCCTCGACCTCCCTCCATCCATCCATCTATCCATAATCTTAGTCCTGCTTCACGCATCCCAGGCACCTTCGAGCTGTCCTCGGAGTCGGAGGAGGACGTGTACGAGGTGATCAACATCGGCAAGATCAAGGCCCACACCCCCAACCTCCGCGTGGTTAACCTGTACGGGGTCACCTTCCTGGACGACTCCCACGTGGAGATGCTGGCCTCCACCTGCATCCACCTCACCTGCCTGGCCCTCAACTTCTGCCTCAGGGTCAAGGGGGCCTCCTTCGCCCTCCTCGTCCACAAGTGCAAGAAGCTGGCCTCGCTGCTTCTGCAACACGCTGGTGAGATTCACTGACAAGTCCCCCCCCCCCCCCCCTCCCCGTGTGGATACCGAGGGGGGGGGGGGGGGTCTTCCGT
>CM065683.1:7953475-7955975 GCA_017654935.2 Phymorhynchus buccinoides | reverse complement strand
CTGTCTTAAAGACCCACCAGATCACGTGTCAAAATCACGGGTTTCATGGGTTTTCCCTCTTATAGCTGGACAGAAATCAATCTTGCTTTGACCAGGTCTCACTCCCATACAAATGCCCCCACATTCCGGCAAAGCGAAACATCATTTTAAAGAGCAGCCCCAATTCGAAACTCGGGGACATTTCTATGTGGGTCACAGCTACCCAGAAAAAGACCAAGGGACTTAATCGTGGTGCGTCAGTGTATCTTTAAATCTGAAGTCTGATATTCTCTCTCTTCCTTTTTTATATTTTGATGATGTACTTTCTGTCACGCCAGGATGCACTGTCCGCTGCTGAAGTCGCTGACCCTGAGCGACGGGGAGTACTACGAACTGGTCAAGTCCAACTTTGAGCGGGCTGACCGTAGGAAGGTGGTGCGAACCGTGACCAACTACACCACGTCCATTGTGTCCCTGCTGACCCACTTCAACGACCTTTTGTTCAACTGACCCCTGTCCACTACAGTGACCAACTACGCCACGTCCATTGTGTCCCTGCTGACCCACTTCAACGACCTTCTGTTCAACTGACCCCTGTCCACTGCAGTGACCAACTACACCACGTCCATTGTGTCTCCCTGCTGACCCACTTCAACGACCTTCTGTTCAACTGACCCCTGTCCACTGCAGTGACCAACTACACCACGTCCATTGTGTCCCTGCTGACCCACTTCAACGACCTTCTGTTCAACTGACCACTGACCACTACAGTGACCAACTACACCATTTAATAATGACCTGTTGTTCAACTGACCACTGACCACTACAGTGACCAACTACACCACTTAATAATGACCTGCTCCGTTCAACTGACCACTGACCACTACAGTGACCAACTACACCACTTAATAATGACCTGCTGTTCAACTGACCACTGACCACTACAGTGACCAACTTCACCACTTAGTAATGACCTGTTGTTCAACTGACCACTGACCACTACATTGACCAACTTCACCACTTAATAATGACCTGTTGTTCAACTGACCACTGACCACTACAGTGACCAACTTCACCACTTAATAATGACCTGTTGTTCAACTGACCACTGACCACTACATTGACCAACTACACCACTTAATAATGACCTGCTGTTCAACTGACCACTGACCACTACAGTGACCAACTTCACCACTTACTAATGACCTGTTGTTCAACTGACCACTGACTACTACAGTGACCAACTTCACCACTTAATAATGACCTGCTGTTCAACTGACCACTGACCACTACATTGACCAACTACACCACTTAATAATGACCTGTTGTTCAACTGACCACTGACCACTACATTGACCAACTACACCACTTAATAACCTGTTATTCAACTGACCACTCTCTCTGTCTCTCTCTCTCTCTTTCTCTCTCTCTCTCTCTCTCTCTTTCTCTCTCTCTCTCTCTCTCTTTCTCTCTCTCTCTCTCTCTCTCTCTCTCTCTCTCTCTCTCTCTCTCTCTCTCTCTCTCTCTCTCTCTCTCTCTCTCTCTCTCTCTCTCTCTCTTCTTTATTTATTCACTTCATATGTCATTATTTTAGAGGACCTAATGAAAAGAAGCAGTTATTTACGCTTACTCAGTTTATCCTCATTAAAAATGTCGAGTTCTCTCTCTCTCTCTCTCTCTCTCTCTCTCTCTCTCTCTCTCTCTCTCTCTCTCTCTCTCTCTCTCTCTCTCTCTCTCTCTCTCTCTCTCTCCCCTCCCCCCCTGCTTGACTTTGCTTACACGGTTGTTTTTGTTCGTGACTTAAATGGACCATGTGCATAGCACACACTAGTGTAGTGGAAGTCAAAGTCAAAATATATTTAGAGATGAACATTGAATGGGCACATTAAGGCACGCGTGTGTGTGTGTGTGCGTGTGCGCGTGCGTGTGCGTGCGTGCGTGTGTGTGTGTGTGTGTATGTTTAAACAATTTTTTATTAGCAGCCTTTAAAGTAAGGGAGCTTACTGCAGCTTGTCAACTAAACAGCTTTATATCCAGAGTTCCCTACCTTAGTAGTGAGAGAGAGAGAGGGAGGGAGGAAGGGACTCATCTCCCTCTCTCTCTCTCACTACGCCCAACTAAGAATATCGCGCGCTATGCCCCAACTGGTTTGACTGCCCCCTGGCGGTACTTACTTTCACAACAACATACAGTATTTATACGGCGTCAAATCTTGATATAAATCAAATCAAAGCGCACACACTCGTTACCATTCATAACGCATTCAAACAAAAACGCAATACAAATGATGACATGTTAAATGGAATACAGCAGAAACAGACCTAATGGCAAGAGAGAGACGAGAAAGAGAGCGGAGCTTTAACCCTTTCACCGCCAATGTCGCATTTTTGCACCACAATGATTTAACAACCATGTCAAAAAAACTTTTGAAATCAGGGTCTGTTATTCAATGATATCGTGTTCCTATAATTTGGTCAGTAAGGATTGAACCCATTCTAAATATGTCACAGAGAAATCCAAC
>CM065683.1:7945975-7948475 GCA_017654935.2 Phymorhynchus buccinoides | reverse complement strand
GATTCTGATGATATAGAACTGAGAAGGGTTCTGCGCATGTTAGGATACAGTCAATTAGGGTTAATCAGTGTCAATTCCAGGGTATGAGTCTCAGTTTGGTAGGGAAGGGAGTGGGGGGAGGGGGACACTGGAGAGATGGAGTGGGGGAGGGGGACTGGGGATTGAAGGGGATGAGGATGGAGAGGGGGGGGGGAATTTAGATTTGGTTCTTGAAGGCTTCCACCGTGGCTGATGAAACTGCCACCGGTGGAAGTGCGTTCCACTCAGCAATGGTGCGAGGGCTGGCGGTACAGAGTCCTGCACGCCGGCAGCTAGTAGTAAGACTCAGCATGCAGGGAGCGTGTTGATCTTCTTGGGGGGTTGGGGGTTGGCTTCCTGGTGGAGTTGATCACCAACTCTCCATGATGGATCTTGAAGAAGTTGGTGAGGCGGGCCTTCCTTCTACGCTGCGAGAGTGGGGACCAGTTTAGCTGCTGATACATAGTCTCCACGCTGGATGTGTTTCGATGGCGGTTGACCACCCATGTGAACAGTTTTCACATTTTTGCTGGTGTAGGGGTCCCATACGCTGCAAGCGTATTCGAGTGATGGTCGTACTAGGGCAAGGGATGCTCTTTCCTTAGTCTTGATGCTCCAGACTTTCAGTGTTCGTCTTATGAAGCCGAGTCGTGTTGGCTTTGTTGATGATGTTAGTGATGTGGGAGTCCCAGCGCAGATCTTTTGACATGGTAACTCCCAGGTTCTTTATCTCGTCTGCATTGGTCAAGGTGTGGCCATGAAGTTGGTATTGGCTCTTGATGGTGCTTATTTTTCTTGTGAAATGGATGGTCTGGCATTTGTCAGGGTGGAAATTCATGAGCCATTTTGACTCCCAGTCTGCAAAGCTTGTCAAGGTCATGCTGGAGATCTGGTTGGTCAGTGGGAGTGGTGACTGTTTTGTGGCACAGGGTGTCATCAGCAAACAGACGTGATGTTGTCACGAGGTCTTTCGGTAGGTCGTTGATGTACAGGAGCAACAATGAGGGTCCAAGGACAGAACCTTGGGGGACCAACTGGTACAAATTCGGACTTAGCTCCTTCAACAACAACAGTCTGTCTGCGGTCTGCCAGGAAGTTCTGAATCCATCTGTTGACCTGCCCTGTGATGCCGTAGTGGCTCAGTTTGTGGGCCAGTAGGGACTGGGACACCTTATCGAAGGCCTTGGAGAAGTCCATGACGAGTGCGTCAGTTTGTTTCCCCTTCTCCAAGTCGTCGGTGAGTTCGTCCACGAGCCCAAGCTGGCTCTCACAGGACCGGCCTTTTCGGAAGCCGTGTTGCTCCTGGCAGATGATGTCGTGTTCTTCTGTGAAACCCATGATAGTGCTCACAAGAATGTGTTCCATGAGCTTACATGGGATGCTGGTGAGGGATATCGGGCGATCATTTTCGGGCCTGTACCTGTCCCCTCTTTTGAATACGGGGGTAATGTGGCCAGTCCTCCAGTCTTGTGGTACTATGGTAGGTTAGCTACGCCAACGGCCTCGCGTGTAGCTACGAACCTACGATTGCTAACTGTTGGGATCAGACCCAGTATTGCACACGGTACCTCCATGATCAGCTCCCGGCATAAATGATGGTCGGTTGATGGTCCGTCTCATTGTGTGCTCTTTGTAGCCAAGCTGACGTTAAACCCAACTTTCGGTGGGGATACCGGGGGGGTGTCTTTTGTATGAATAGTTCCCCACCTTCTGGAAGTTCTGTGCCTGTAACTTCCTCTAATCTGTCACTGTCTTTGACTCTGCCTTTTCCCTTTGCTTACTGTCATCATTCTACTATCTTTCTGCCTTACCTGTCTTTACACGAAACACTTTCAAAAACATTTCCTCCTCCAGCCGAAGTCAGACTTGCTGGGCCTAACTATTTCTTAGCTAAGCGCATAACGGCAGCATGATGCATCTACGCTCATAATTGACAGGAAACTTGTCTGAGCGATCGAAGAAGAAGAAGAAGAAGAATTCAAATTCTACCATTGCGGCATAGTTTCTGTTGGAATCGATCTGTATTTTGAACATTGTTTAATTTTCTTAAAAATTAGATGGATTTTTTTTACGAGTTGAGGAGTGTTTATGATTATTACTACGCCATCCAAATACTATAAAGTTCCACTCTTTATTTCAAACAAGAAACAGTCGAATTCTCAACCGCTTAGCTTGATTCATAAAAATCATTTTGAAAGCTTTCTAAAAACCTAAACATACATGTTTCCGCTACTTCTCGAGGTTATATAGGTTATATAGGTTAAGCTGAACTTTTTTGGTGTTTAGTAAACTGATGCTATGTGTGCGGATGTTAGGTTGTGTGTGACAGTTTGTATGGCATACATGCCGTTGTGTTTCTGTGTTTATTGATTATAAGCGAATTGTGTTATTGTATTGGTTACATTGTGATGTGTAACAATTTTCATGTGCCCCCTGTTTTTTTATAAAATAATAAACTTTTGACTTGACTTGACTTGTCGTT
>CM065683.1:7933475-7938475 GCA_017654935.2 Phymorhynchus buccinoides | reverse complement strand
GTAAATAAGTCTAGCTGCGCAATTTTGAACCCTCTGCAGTTTTTCAATGTGTGTTTTTGGAAGACCTGCAAGGAGAATGTTACAATAATCTAGATGAGAAAGAACAAGAGAAGAAACTAGGGTTTTAGTAGCATGCAAAGTTAGGTAATGACGGATATGGCCGATCTTACGAAGTTCTAAGTACGCACGCTGACAGACTTTTGTAACCTGGTCACTTAGTGTGAGGTTTTCATCAAACATGACACCTAGATTTCGGACAGAGTGGGAAAAAGCAATGTTGTTCTGTCCAACAGAAATTAATGTGGGAAAATCGGATGTTCTCTTACTACTGATAAGAAGCGCTTCAGTTTTTCTGTCGTTTAATTGCAGTTTGTTTTGTGTCATCCAACATTTTACATCCGAGATGCATGCTTCCAAGCCAGTAACAAGAGGAGGGAGACGTTCAGGGTGAGCGGAATCATGTAACTGAGTGTCATCAGCGAACATAGCATGGGGCACCGAGTGGTTCGCGATCAACATCAATTTAACCTGAAAGTAAAACACGGCCTTAACGTAGAAACATACAGAAACTTATGAATGGCTAAAAAGATATGTCTCAACAACAACAACAACAAAATAAATAAATAAATAAATAAAAAAACGTACCCAGTGGTGTTACTGAAAATAGCATATATCACTTTTGCACTGAAATGTATAACAAATATTTCTGTTATTGTTTTGAGTTCTGGTGTACACATAAATGGACGCCATATTTGTGGAGTTTAGCGTCCTATGCAGAGCTTCGGATTGTTGGTGCGCCCGCGTCATTGACCCATATGTTTTAATTATGTTCTCATGTCAACACCTTGTGATGCGCCCTTACAGCGCATCCCATTCCACAGCCACTGTGTGTGGCTGGCGACTGATAGTGAGAGTGATGAATGTGCCTCTGTGACTTGAAGAAGCAGATGCACGCCTGGCACACAATGCCTGCTTATCCGACATTTCATTACCCTCCCACTACTGACCAAGTCCCCCATCTCCACCCCACCCCCCTTTCTCTCTATCTCTGTTTCTCAGAGAAAAGTCGGCCTATAATGATGAAGTGAGATACTTAGGGGTTAGGGGGAGGGAAGGCCCATTGAAAGAGAGAGCAAGATGGCGACTGTGTGAGTGTGCGAAATCGATCATGACATACCATCACATTTTATCTTTTGTGTATTCGATACTAAATTGACCCTAAACCTATCCCTAACCCTATCCCTAACCCTAAGCCTACCCCTAACCCTAAACCTATCCCTAACTCTCCGCATATGCGCAGCTATGTTAAGAACAAATCCATTTTGAGAATGCCACACCAGTCCCCTCAGCAACAATTCCCCCCAACAACCGGTGCTAAAACCAGTCCCAGGGAGACAAAAACCAGTAAAAACCACAGAAAATCACAATATCAAAGCCTCTCTGTTAGTTTGTTAAAACCATTTAATATCATTTATCAATCCTAGCAAAACTTTTTTATCTTCTTTAGTATTTGCTTTTGCCACTATTAGTATTTTACTGATAACGAGGGCCTAATCTCCAGTTAATGCAGTCACTGGTTCATGCCTTTATAGTTTGCCATCAGTTCGAATGAAACCAGGTCATGGACTTAATAGTGCATGACCTGGGATAGGTGTTTACTCCCTCGCCTAGGGGATAATTTTTCACCTGTGTTTTTTGAAAGTCCATTATAATGGAAGAATTAATTGATATGTTACCCTTTGGTGAACGGGTTATCTTGACCGTGAGAATGTTTTTCATAATTAATTTTCCTTCTTTGCGCTTACTATTTTGCATTTTGGGGTAGGGTTAATGAGTCTGTGATTATCATACTTTTTATAAGAAAACGAGGTCAGAAAGTGAAACATGGCGGCGGCAGCGTGTTGTATTCATGCGCGGACAGACGCTGATAATCGTGACACAGCTGGCCTAAGGGAAACCACGGTGTGTGTGTGTGTGTGTGTATATATATATATATCAAAGGGATTGGCAGTTCTTTTTAAGTATTTAGGTATTTGGTGCGTTATAGTCGCAGAGGCGTCTCTGTGAAATTCGGGTTGCTCCCACCTGGAGATTGCGTCGCAGCCAGAGGCGCGCCACCCAATTTTTAATTTTTTGGCATGCAATTTTTTGTGACTACTTCTTCTTCTTCTTCTTCTTCTTGGAAGAGTAGGCTTGGCCTACAATCTCAGTCCTTGTAAAAAATAAAGTTTTTCCAGTCTTCTTGTCTTCTTCTTCGTCGTCGTCGTCGTCGTCTTCTTCTTCTTCTTCTTCTTCTTCTTCTCACAAAGGCCTGTGGGGGGTAAATTTTGACCAAATGACAACTTTTCCGTTACCACTAGGATTAACGTGTGCTAAGTGCATGGGCATACGGGACCTCTATGGTTTATCGTCTCATCCGAAAGACTTTCACGTTCAGACCGTAAGGCCTAGTGCAAAGTGAGAGGGAAAATCCCCAGTACCCAGGTTCGAACTCGGGTTTGTTACTTGACACGAGGCGAACGCGTTACCTCCGCGGTCCCACTCTACACCCGATCTACGTTAATAGACAACCAGTTCCCTTAAAAAAGGAATGGTAAACTATAAAGCTATGGCACATTGCCAAACAAAGAATGAATATAAAGGACAAAAAACCCAAAGCACACCACTCCGTATTAATGGCAAAAGTGTTGGATTTATTCTCAATTCTTCCCAGCCAACAAAAGCAGAAGAGACGGTGTGAAGTAGTACCAAAGACACTGTAATGAGAATAAGACAGACAAGCGGTCATTTCCCCCTATATGAGTAGTGAGGACAGGAACCCTGATTATGCCCCCCTTAAACCATGAACGTGAGCAGTAATCTAACACTGGTTGTTATTGTTTAATAGATTTTCTGGCCGTATTTGCATCTTTCTTACCTTTTTTTGCCTTCAGGAAAACAGAAAAAGGTTTACCCAAGAACTCAAATTAGAATCTGGTTTTTTTTTTGGGGGGGTTAAACGTCGATTGAATCGACGGTTTTTTAAAATGCAAGATTCTAATTTGAGTACCAGATTAAATACCAGATTCTTTGCCATTGTTAATAGGATCACGAACGATAACTCGCGAGCGATTAAAAATAATAGGCCTAGTAAATTAATAAATTTGGGAGACAAAACACAAAGCGAGAACTGATCCATAGCGCAACATGAAATGTGAATCAGCGAGTCAATCGCAATAGAAGCAGGCACAATACATGCACATTTGGAACGTACAGACAATAGTGCCTTCAAACAAAATGGAAACTGGTTAGGTACTGAGGTACCGTTAAGTGCACCAACGACTGAGTACAAAGTGCATTGTCAAAGTTTTTCAAAGTGTTCGTGTTGGTAGTTCCAAATTGTAAACATTTCTTTTTTCTTTTTTTCACAACACAAACAGACGACGTCTTTACTGACGGTTTCGTCCACTCCTGTGGACTTCCTCGGAGTGAATGACTGGGTGAAGCACATCTCACTCGATGCTCAGGTTCTCGGGATTTTCCGCCGATCTCACTATCAGAAAAGTGAAAGGAGAAATACTTGAGAAGAAGAAAGACACAAAGAAACGGGAAAAGACGAAGGCTACAGAGAAAGAACAGACATCCAAGGGTTTTGCAGTAATAGGGCATTTGCCACGTGAGGACGACCTTGAAATTCACCGAGTTGAATTAGAAAGGTCAGTGTAGCTCGGGCAGAACGAGTGCGAGCCAATTAGTAGTCTAGCATAGAGAACGAACACTCGTGGCAAATGCCCTATTCCATACGCCAAACGCCTGTCAGAAAGCATCAGTCGTGTCCTCAAGAAACACCACCACATAGCAACAGCCATGCGCCCCCATCGAGCTCTTCGTAACATCCTAGTACACCCGAAAGACAAACAGAACATCGAAGAAAAAGCAGGAGTGATATACCAAATTCCATGCAAGAACTGCGAAAAGGTTTATGAGGGTGAATCGGGACGCAGATTTGGAACCTGACTGAATGAGCATAAAAAGGATTGTGAGACCAAAGCCAACATCGCCTGTACAAGATCAGCAAGAAAACAATCTGAATCATCATCATATGAAAAAGTGCCATCACAGACCATCAAAATATTGACATTTATGACATAGAATGGGAGGGGGCCCTCACTGCAGCAGCGTCGACTTTCCGCAAGGCTTGTGATGCTCTTCAAGCTGCAAGAGGAAGAGGTGTGCATGGACATTCTGCAACAAAAACTCATACCACCGCCAGCGCGTCAGCGACGCACTCACCCACGTCAGCTCTCTCAGAGTTTCTGTCGTACTCAGTACCGACAAGCTAGCTTCCTCCCACGTACAATCCGGGACTGGAACGAGCTGCCCCAGGAAGCTGTGCAGGCCAAGACCATCGACGACACCTTTGTGTCGATGGTCACCAAATAGTTATCCAGCAACACTCCCCCCCCTCCCCCCTCTCCCCCTCCCCCCCCCCCCCCCATTCCCTCCAACCTCTACCCCTCTCCCTGTATTAAGGCGCTCTTCCGCAGATCCCCACTAAAAAATCAATATTAAATACTTGTAGCGGTGCCATAGCCGATGAGGTTTAACCGAGGCGTGGTCACCGCTACAGCTATCTGTATTAATAAAAAAAATTGGGACTTTACTGGTTTCATACTGCCTCCGGGCATTGCCTCCAGTATTGTTCCCACCATATTTGTATTTACAAATGTCCCATATGTGTCTGATTCAGACCAAGAGGACGTAAAACACCATTTTCGTCGTCCCCAATTTCTACAGTGACAGAATAGTCAAGTTTGACTGTGGTCACTTACTGGAAGGAAGGAAGGAAGGAAGGAAGGAAGGAAGGAAGGAAGGAAGGAAGGAAGGAAGGAAGGAAGGAAGGGGGAAGGAAGGAAGGAAGGAAGGAAAGGGAAGGAAGGAAGGAAGGAAGGAAGGGGGCTAAGATACTAGAAAGGGAAAGGGACTGGAAAAGGCGTAAAACGAAGGAGGCCATTCATATC
>CM065683.1:7925975-7928475 GCA_017654935.2 Phymorhynchus buccinoides | reverse complement strand
CCCACCCCATCCAAAATGGCTTCTCTCTCTTCCGGCATCTCCGCCAAGGAGGAATCGCCGTTTTGATTTCCAGGAAACCAGAGCAAAGTGAGTGTTCCGATCCTTGAAAAGGCTGGTCTTTCTGGTGATCTCGACGTGTTTCCTGCAAAATAAAACTCATCCGTCAGGGTCCACCTTTAAGCTTTGTTGCGCCACCTGCTCGTCGTATCTCTTTGCGCCTGCTGCACGAGAGATTTCGTGTGAAAGAAACAGGGGGCATAGCGATAAAGCCGTACTACCCTTGGCATAGACTTAAAATTAGGTGACCCAGAATTAGGAGACCTGTTGGTACGAGCGCTAGTGCCTTCGTACCCTTTCAACTACTCGGGTATTATATTACGTTGTATGCACCCCAGAGTCAAGGTTTTGGGGCTGTGTGAGTATGTAGTACAGTACACCGCATTTGACTGGCAACCTAGAGGTTGCAAGGTTAGATAGTAGGTCTACTGTCAACATTACGCAGTGCAAAAACAAGGAGCGGCCAGTGTGTGTGTGTGTGTGTGTGTGTTTGTGTGTGTGTGTGTGTGTGTGTGTGTGTGCGTGTGCGCGTGTGCGTGCGTGTGTGTACGTGCGTGTGTCTGTGGGTGCAAGTCAAGTCAAATATCAAGTCAAAAGATCTTTATTGAGGGTTAAAGAGTAAGCTGACAAAAAACCCTCTGTGTGTGTGTGTGTGTGTGTGTGTGTGTGTGTGTGTGTGTGTGTGTGTGTGTGTGTGCTCTGTTGTCTCAGGACCGACCTGGAACAAACTTCCTATTTCCCTCCGCTCTGCTTTCAAAGCTAACCTCAAAACCCACCTGTTCCCCCGTCATTAAAGCTCCGCTCTCTTTCTCTTCTCTCTCTTGCCATTAGGTCTGTTTCTGCTCTATATTCCATTTATGTCATCTGTGTGTGTTCGCTTTGTATTGCGTTTTTGTTTGAATGCGTTTTGAATGCTAACGTGTGTGTGTGTGTGCGTGTGTGCGTTTTGATTTGATTTCTATCAAGGCTCAGCGCCGTATAAATACTGTATGTTGTTATTTGTGTGTGTGTGTGTGTGTGTGTGTGTGTGTGTGTACGCGCGTGTGTGTGTGGGTGTGTCAAGTCAAGTCAAGTCAAGTCAAAAGATCTTTATTGAGGGATAAAGAGTAAGCTGACAAAAAAACTTTGTGTGTGTTTGTTTGTGTGTGCACGTGCGCGCGTGTGTGTGTGTGTATGTGTGTGTGCGTGTGCGTGTGCGCGCGTGTGTGTGTGCGTGCGTGTGTGTGTGCGTATGTGTGTGTGTATGCGTGCATGCGTGTGTGTGCGTGCGTGTGTGTCACTGTGTGCGTGCGTAACCATTCACACAAGATTTGAAAAGAAACGCTACAGTTTCCTTTTCTGATTGAAAATCTGTTTAATATCCTCCGGTCTGGAACAGACACATATGGGACATTAGTAGACACAAAGATGGTGGGAACGATCCCGGAGGCAATGCTCGGAGGCAGTGCAACACCAGGAAATTCCCGAGTTTTTATCAATACAGATGTATGATCGATAATTTGACTTAGTTTCCTTTTCTCCACGCACTCATGCTCTACCTTTTGTTTCCTAAGAAGCAAAAAAGTGAAACATTATGGTACTTGCAGTGATATCCCGAGGCCATGATCATAGGACATAGTCCTATGGCTGGTACCCACGTGTCGTCATATCCGGCCACAAGGAGCGCCATATTATGGGAGACCGCCATCTTAGTCCTTACCTTTTTTTGAAAAATGCCAGATCGATGCTGCGTGTTTGGCTGTTCCAATTCGAAACTTATCTAAACTGTATTTATAACATCTGGGTGTTTTCTTTACACATTTAGATAACATTTTCACTTTGTTTGCACACAAATAAGGACTAAGATGGCGACACTTCCGTTGGAATGGTCGAGATGCGCACGCAGGTGGGTTGGAGCCATTTAAAACTGAAAATGTCCTAGTGCCCCCCCCCCCCCCCCCCCCCCCCCCCTCCCCCCCCCCCCCCCCCCCCCCCTGTCTGACAAAACTAATGTCCTATGGAAAATGTCCCCCTCCCTGTCATGACAAAACAAATGTCCTATGGAAAATGTCCCCCTCCCTGTCTGACAAAACAAATGTCGTATGGAAAATTAACAATGGCAAACTTGTCCAGTTAATATTTTTGGTAAATGTTTGTGTTTCACCGGTCAGGACAAATGTCCTATTGAAAATTAGCACTGGCAAGTTTTTGTCCAGTTATTTTCTTTGGGTAAGAGCTTGTGTTTTCACCGGTCAGGACAAATGTCCTATTGGAAATTAACACTGGCCATTTTTTGGTCCAGTTAATTTGTTTTGGTAAGAGCTTGTGTTTCACGGGTCAGGACAAATGTCCTATTGAAAATTAACACTGGCCATTTTTTGGTCCAGTTAATTTGTTTTGGTAAGAGCTTGTGTTTCACCGGTCAGGACAAATGTCCTATTGAAAATTAACACTGGCCATTTTT
>CM065683.1:7913475-7920975 GCA_017654935.2 Phymorhynchus buccinoides | reverse complement strand
TTTAGGGTTCTCCGTACGGAACTTACGCGTCTAATGTGACCCCGGCCGAAAACAATCAGCCGTACTGAATAAAGTATGAAACAAAAGTTGGCGAATCTTGTTGCGCTAAACGTTTCCATCGATCGCTGGTGTTCATCCAGTTTGTTTCGCTTGCTCTCTCTCTCTCTCTCTCTCTCTCTCTCTCTCTCTCTCTCTCTCTCTCTCTCTCTCTCTCTCTCTCTCTCTCTCTCTCTCTCTCTCTCTCTCTCTCTCTCTCTCTCTCTCTCTCTCTCTCTCTCTCTCTCTCTCTCTCTCTCCTCTCCCCCCCCCCCCTCTCTCTCTCTCTCTCTCATTTTGGCCACTTCTCTCTCTCTCTCTCTCTCTCTCTCTCTCTCTCTCTCTCTCTCTCTCTCTCTCTCTCTCTCTCTCTCCTCTCTCTCTCTCTCTGCATTTTGGCCACATTCTTCCCCTCTCTCTCTCTCTCTCTCTCTCTCTCTCTCTCTCTCTCTCTCTCTCTCTCTCTCTCTCTCCCCCCCCCCCCCTCTCTCTCTCTGTAACATATACTGGGGCTAGCCTGTCACGTCGAGGTTCAAAGGGAGGTCACTGGGCCATATGACTCCGATTACCGCCTCCTACGACTGCTCTCCCTTCCTCCACTTTTACTTTTCTTGTCCTTAGCTCCCTCTTTTCTTTTCTGTCAACCTTATTTCTTTGTCACCCCACCCCTGCCTTACCTTCTGCATTCCATGCCCCTTTTCTTTCCTTTATTGTTTGTGGCTCAAGCCACAAACCTATAACTCACTTTGTCGGTCGGTGGGTCGGTGGGTCGGTCCAAAATTGTCGCACTTCAAATCGAGGCGAGAGAGAGAGAGAGAGAGAGAGAGAGAGAGAGAAAATGGAGCTTTACGTCCTCTTGGTCTGAATCAGACACATATGGAACATTTGTAAATACAAATATGGTGGGAACAATACTGGAGGCAATGCCCGGAGGCAGTACGAAACCAGTAGAGTCCCGATTTAAAAAAATTTAATACAGATAGCTGTAGCGGTGACCACGCCTCGGTTAAACCTCATCGGCTATGGCACCGCCACAAGTAGTACTACCTTATTTTCGATTCAAATCGAGGCGACGACGAAAATGGAGTTTTACGTCCTCTTGGTCTGAATCAGACACATATGGGACATTTGTAAATACAAATATGGTGGGAACAATACTGGAGGCAATGCCCGGAGGCAGTACGAAACCAGTAAAGTCCCGATTTAAAAAATTAATACAGATAGCTGTAGCGGTGACCACGCCTCGGTTAAACCTCATCGGCTATGGCACCGCCACAAGTTAGTATAATCTTTTGATTTAAATCGAGGCTGCACTTCAAATTAACGCTGCTCTTTAAAATGATGTATTTTTAAAGCGTACAAAATAATAAACATACGTAATACAGACACTACAACAGACACGACGAGTATGCGGTGCTTCTTTCGATGAGTATAAGTAGGATACATAGTTTTAAATGTTTAACAAAAGATATAAAAAGTTACGAAATGGTGCAGAGATAACATTCTGGTTTACAGATTAAAATTATTGAAAAGCCAGGGGAAGCGACTCATGATTGGAGTGGTAAAAATAGACCGCGTGCCACAAACTATTGCGATTCCGCGCTTGTTTGTTTGTCCGTCACCGTAAGGAGATGGACTTTGCGGTGAGTGGCGTCTGTTTTTAGTCCCCGAGCCGAAGGTTCGGGGAGCTATTGTTTTTGTCTGGTCCGTCCGGCCGGCTATTCGTCCGTTTTTCTCAAAAACTATTCTGTCTATCATCATCAAAGTTGCTATACTAGTTTGCCAAGATGCAAGCTATCCACTGATGTGTTTAGTTGTACATTAAGGTCAAGGTCGCGTCAGTTACGGGGTCCAAACCCCGAAACACATAATCGCTAATATCTCGCGAAGTTTTGCATGTATTTCAATGCAGGTTTTTTTCCACAACATTTCTTGATGAATGGTCTATAACACAGTTGTCATGAATTTTTCTGTGCGCTCGTGTGCGCATGATCCCGCGCGCTCAAATCACGGTTCCGAACACACATGCGCCATGAAACAGCTTTGTAGCTCTGTGGTTGACGCTCTCTCTCTCTCTCTCTCTCTCTCTCTCTCTCTCTCTCTCTCTCTCTCTCTCTCTCTCTCTCTCTCTCTCTCTCTCTCTCTCTCTCTCGATTTCGGAATAGCTCGGTGATGCTGCGAGGGGACTTTGCAGCCGCTCGGCGTTGCACTTGTTTGGTTTTTTGTTTGTTTTGTACCATACCACACCATACCATACCACACCACACCACACCACACCACATCATACCATACCACACTATTATCATGGAACACCATACCATACCATACCATACCACACCACACCACACCACGTCATACCATACATACTACACCACACCATACCACATCACACCATACCATATCACACCATGCATACTACACCACACCACACCACACCACACCATACCATACCACACCACACCACCATACCATACCATACCACACCACACCATACCATACCATACCACACCACACCACACCACACCATACCATACCATACCATACCATACCATACTACACCACACCACACCACACCACACCACACCATACCACACCACACCATACCATACCATACCACACCACACCATACCATACCATACCATACCACCCATACCATACCATGCCATACCATACCATACCACACCATACCATACCATACCATACCATACCACACCATCACCATACCATACTACACCACACCACACCACACCACACCATACCATACCATACCATGCCACACCACACCATACCATAACACACCATACCATACTATACAATACCACACATCACCATACATACTACACCACACCACACCACACCACACCATACCATACCATACCATGCCACACCACACCATACCATAACACACCATACCATACTATACAATACCACACCTCACCATACATACTACACCACACCACACCACACCACACCATACCATACAATACCACACCACACCATACATACTACACCACACCACACCACACCTCACCATACCATACCATGCCACACCACACCATACCATAACACACCATACCATACTATACAATACCACACCATCTATACATACTACACCACACCACACCACACCATACCATACAATACCACACCACACCATACATACTACACCACACCACACCACACCTCACCATACAATACCACACCACACCATACCATACAATACCACACCTCACCATACATACTACACCACACCACACCACACCATACCATACAATACCACACCACACCATACATACTACACCACACCACACCACACCTCACCATACCATGCCACACCACACCATACCATAACACACCATACCATACTATGCAATACCACACCTCACCATACATACTACACCACACCACACCACACCTCACCATACAATACCACACCACACCATACTATGCAATACCACACCTCACCATACATACTACACCACACCACACCACACCACACCATACAATACCACACCACACCATACCATACCATACCACACCATACCACACCACACCATACCATGCCACACCATACCATACAATGCCACACCACACCATACCATACAATACCACACCACACCACACCACACCATACCATACCATACCACACCACACCATACCACACCACACCACACCATACCATACCATACCACACCACACCATACCATACCATACCATACCATACCATACCATACCATACCACACCATACCATGCCACACCATACCATACCATACCACACCATACCATACAATACCACACCACACCATACCACACCATACCATACCATACCATACCATACCATACCACACCATACCACACCACACCATACCATGCCACACCATACCACACCATACCATACCATACCACACCATACCATACCATACCATACCATACCATACCATACCACACCATACCATGCCACACCATACCATACCATACCACACCACACCATACCATACCACACCACACCACACCATATGACACCACACCAGACACCACAGTATTACCATACCATACCACACCACACCATGCCATACCACATCACATCATACCATACCATACCATACCATACCATACCATACCATACCACACCACACCATATCATACCATACCATGCCATGCCATACCACATTATACCACACCGCACCATACCATAACCATACCATGCCACACCACACCACACAATATCACAACACACCATACAATATCACACCACGCCATACCATGCCATACCACACCATACCATACCACATCACACCACACCATACCATACCACATCACACCACACCATACCATAATACACCATACCATACCACATCACACCACACCACACCATACCACACCATACCATGTTATGTACAGTATGCACACCTGTTTACTCTTTTCGAGTAATATTCTACTCAATTTGGACCTCTACTACTCTTCAAAATTGAAAACAATGCTCAAATTACTCATTTTCAGTGAACATTGTTTGATGGTTTAATGAATGAAACTACACAAGTCATTTTGAGCCCAAACTACTCATTGCAGCTATCCAGACTATAGAAGACTTGTGTAGGGGGTAAACGGGTCTGAACTGTATGCCTGATTGTTTGTCGGTCAATCTTTCATCTGATCTGCGCCCCTCCCCCCTTACAGTTAAAGACCCACCAGATCACGTGTCAAAATCACGGGTTTCACGTGTTTTCCCCTCTAATAGCTGGTAAGAAATCTTGTTTTGACCAGGTTTGACTCCCACCATACAAATGCCCCCCCCCCCCAAAATTCAAACCGAAACATCGTTTTAAAGAGCAAGCCTCAATTTGAAGTTGGAGGCATTTGTATATGGGTCACAGCTACCCAGAAAAAAACAAGGGACTTAATCGTGGTGGGTCAGTGTTTCTTTAAAGACCCGCCAGATCACGTGTCAAAATCACGGGTTTCAAGTGCTTTCCCCTCTTATGTAGCTGGTAAGAAATCTTGTTTTGACCAAGTTTGACTCCCATACAAATGCCACCAAAATTCAAAACGAAACATCATTTTAAAGAGCAAGCCTCAATTTGAAGTTTGGGGTGAGTTTGTATGTGGATCACAGCTAACCAGAAAGAAAACAAGCGCGAAATCGCAATAGTTTGTGGCACGCGGTCTATTTTTACCACCCCAATCATGAGTTACCTCCCCTGCCTTTTCAATAATTTTAATCTGTAAACCAGAATGTTATCTCTGCACCATTTCGTAACTTTTTATATCTTTTGGAAAACATTTAAAACTATGTATCCTACTTATACTCATCGAAAGAAGCACCGCATACTCGTCGTGTCTGTTGTGTCTGTATTACGTATGTTTATTATTTTGTACGCTTTTAAAATACATCATTTTAAAGAGCGGCCAGAAGTGTAGCCTCGATTTGAAGTGCGACAATTTTGTCAAAATGTGCGACAATTTTGGACCGACCGACCGACCGACAGACCGACCGACAGACCGACAGACCGACAAAGTGAGTTATAGGTTTGTGGCTTGAGCCACAAACAAAAAAACAACAGCAAGGGACTTAAGCGTCGTGGGTGGTTTAAACAAATCTTTATTCATTTGAAAACGATCAAACAGAAAGACAATGAGAGACTTAGTGCGATTTTTCTCACGCCAGAGGGCATAACGCTCGTGTGGGGCTAATCCTCTCTATATTATTAGTTGGGGATAAAGAAAGAGAGAGAGACAGTGAGTGGTCCTACCATCACTCTCTCTCTCACTACGCCCAAGTAAGAAAATCGCGTGATAAGCCCCTAGTGCATTGACTGCCCTCTGGCCTGAAAAATATCGCCATAGGTTGACCATTAGAGAAGCTCGAAGCTTATACCGTGCTCCTTAAATTAACATCATAGTTGCACAATTGATTGAACAGATGATGGAGACTGCATTCTAATTAACCCTTTCGCCGCCAGCCACATTTCAGCCAACATTTTCCATTAAATTTACCTGGGTAGAGAACAAAATCCATCTGCAGTATGAGGGATTCTTCTGTGACGTATATAAAATAAGGTCTATCCTTACTTCCCCAAACTAAGACAACAGGGTCTTTGGATAATGATGCCTTTTAGTGACATAGGTGTTAAATCATTGTGGTGCTAAAATGCGACTTTGGCGGTGAAAGGGTTAAACCAAGTAATATAATGATGAACAAAATTAAAGGTATTGTTGATCAGTATCATCTAGAAACTGTTGTGGGTGGGTCAGTGGGTCTTTAAAGTCTACACCCACTCCATTGCGTCACCCCCTTTCGCCTCTACTACTACCACCCTTTCACCCTCTCTGCGTGTACCGCTACCCTGCTTTCTTTGTCTTCCTTTGTCTAATCTTCTACTGCTATGCCCTGCTTCTGTATCTCCGTGACACACTTTCCCCCTCCTCCTCTCCTCCCTCCTACCTCCCTCCCCTCCTTTTCCACGATCCAGACCCTCGAGTTTCTGGGATGGACTGAGAGGAGAAGAAGAAGAAGAAGAAGAGGGGTGAGAATGCACGTCATCCAGGAGCACGCACGCACGCAAACACGCACACATACAGACGCGCGCGCGCGCACGCGCGCACACACACACACACAATGTTTAGTTCTTTATTTTTTCTGTAGATAATTTTTTTGTGGATGGCTTGTTGAAAAAAAGCATGTTTTGCTTATACAATGTTCCCATCTGGAAATACAATTTTGACTTGACTTGACACACACACACACACACACACTCTCTCCCTCTCCCTTTTCCGTCTCGTCTAAAATCACATATATGTGAATAGACGTTAACTTGAAGAATACGCACGCACTCCCACGCACACACACACTCTCTCCCTCTCCCTTTTCCGTCTCGTCTAAAATCACATATATGTGAATAGACGTTAACTTGAAGAATACGCACGCACTCACACGCACACACACACACACACACACACGCACGCGCACGCACGCACACGCACACGCACACACACACACGCACACACACACACACACACACACACACACACACACACACACACACACACACACACACACACACACACACACACACACACACACACACACACACACACACACACACACACACACACACACACACACACACACACACACACACACACACACACACACACACACACACTTTTGGTTCGAAAGTGTGCTGTCTGTGACTCAAAAACCTTCTCTCTTTTTGTTTCCTTTTTTTTTCTTTTTTTCTTTTTTTCGGGGGGGGGGGGGGGGGGGGGGGGGGGGTCAGACATTTTGCTCATCCAAGACGTTTTTCTCCCCCAGTGAAGACCTTCTGATGCCCATCCTTCCCTCCACGGCTTCTTCTGTCTCCTTCGATTACTTAGTACATTGTGATATGAACGTCCGAAGACCTCCTTTCTGTCCGGCACCAAAAAAGGTCTTGCCTTCTTCTCAGCTCTCTCTCGATTTTTTC
>CM065683.1:7900975-7903475 GCA_017654935.2 Phymorhynchus buccinoides | reverse complement strand
ACGTAACGTTCGTGACCTTTTTACCACCCTTTCGGATGTGACGGATTTGCCGGGTCATGCCCTTGTGGCCTTGTCGCTTTCTTAGTGGGTGGTAGACCTAATATAACGATTCGTGCGCGAATAGCCTACGACGCTTTCAACCCTTTCACCGCCAGCCATATTTCAACCAAAAATGTCCATTAAATTTACCTGGATAGAGAACAAAATCCATCTGCAGTATTGGGGATTCTTCTGTGACATATATAAAATAAGGTCTATCCTAACTTCCCAAAACTAAGACAATAGGGTCTTTGGATAATAGACCCCACTTTGATTTGATGCCTTTTGGTGACATAGGTGTTAAATCACTACGGTGCTAAAATGCAGCTTTGGCGGCGAAAGGGTTCAAGGGAAAACAACCGATCCCAGGGATCGGGTCGTTCTCGCCAGAAAAGCTCTGCCTCGCGGTGGCTCGCACAACAGGGAGCAAAGAAGGGAGAACCGTCTCTCTCGCCAGCTGTGATTCAAATGCGGCGCGCGCTGGAGATGATGAGATTAGCGTCCAATTGGTCGGGGATCCTTATGGACGATGTGCTTGAAGACGAAGTCTACTTCCCGTTGAGATGATGATGATGATGAAGAAAAGTCGGTGATGATGCGCGCTTAGCGACTCCCTTATTTTATAATCCGGCCATGCTTTTGAGTCAATACTGTTGTGCCTCCGCGCGCACACACGCACACATACACAAACGCACACAACACACACACACACACACACACACACACACACACACACACACACACACACACACACACACACACAAACACACACACACACACACACACACACACACACACACACACACACACACACACACACACACAACACAACACACACACACACACACACACACACACACACACACACACACACACACACACACACACACACACACACACACACACACACACACACACACACACACACACACACACACACACACACACACTCGAGACTCAAGAATACTTTATTGTCTCAAACGTGATAACCCTTGTGGCACGGCATCAACACATTATACAATAAGAGCATAACAATTAAATATCCAACACATAAAACTTTAATATAGTAGGCCGACATGTAAACAAATAAACCACGATCATGCAATATAATAATGCACCTGTACATAAAATATTACGATTAAAGTAAGTAGAACACATAAAATACAACACAATGGCTCGATTTAACCAAATAACAGTTTAAAAGCTAAAGATAAGTGGATGCGTAAGCGCGCATACACATACTCGCATACACACAGGGAGAGAGAGAGAGTGAGAGAGAGAGAGAGAGAGAGAGAGAGAGAGAGAGAGAGTGTGTGTGTGTGTGTGAGAGAGAGAGAGATGAAAAATATTTTATTCATCTAGGCCATGGCCCCTAAAGAGAGAGAGAGAGAGAGACAGAGAGAGAGAGAGAGACAGACAGAGAGAGAGAGACAGAGAGAGAAACATACTAAGACAAGAAAAACACATACAACTTAGGTATAAGTAAGATGAACATAATTATTATGAATTATAATGCGTTAATTACATATAAAATAATTTCATAATGCATCACATTAGGAAGTACATAGACAAGATAACACAGTAAAATATGTAGATTTATACCAAATACTAATACAAACAGAGCTGTTGCGCGCGCACACGCGCACACACGCACACGCACGCACACGCACACACGCACACGCACACGCACGCACACACACACACACACACACACACACACACACACACACACACACATGTCTATGTGTCCACGTGTCTATGTGTCCAAGTGTCGATGTGTCGTTCTATGCAATATGTTTTTGTACCTTGTACAGTGTAGATGGCCAATGGTCAGCGACAATGACCAGTGGTTACTTTGACTTAAAAATCTATTTTTGATTCTTAACAGCTTATATAGTGTCACCAGATAATTTATGCACTTGTATAATGCAGATGACCAGTGGTAACTTTCAATTCAATTCAAATAACTATTAATCCTTGAGGGAATTAAGTCAAATTACTTTGACGTAATTTCCACATTTTGACTTTTTAGCAGCTTACCAGCGTGTCATGAGTACTACTGCTTCTGAAAACGTACAGATTGTGCGTATTTACGCACTAAAGCTCTCAAATCACCCCCTAGAATCTGAAACTGTGCCTATCTCATTTTAGGGGGTGAGATGACGCATTAAAACGATGGCGCGTGCGTGAACACAACCGTCACTTATCAGTAAGTTAACGACGTTCATCATATTTCGATGGGCCTTTCTGCCTCAAGCTGTCTAGGCTAGATCTAAAACTTGCGCAGAAATCCCAAATCGTTGAAAGCTCATTGCGCATGGGGTGGGGTGGGGGAAGCAGGAGATGTTCTCGCCTTTACCCCTTCAAATTTGCAACTGAGGGTGAAAATACCCGTTAAAATTATAAGCAGGGGGTGCGCGTACCCCTTAAAGAGTGAAAAAGACCAGAAGCCCTGACTACT
>CM065683.1:7815975-7898475 GCA_017654935.2 Phymorhynchus buccinoides | reverse complement strand
AATCACGCATTCTTTCGTTGCTACATTCCTTCCTTCATTCACTTCATGTCCTTGTCCATAATAATGATGATGATGATGATGATGATGACGACGATAATTAATTTTATTCCTTCATTCACTTCGTGTCCTTGTCCATGATAATGATGGTGATGATGATGATGATGATGATGATGACAATAATTCATTCATTCATCCACTTCTTGTCCATGATGATGATGATGACGATAATTCATTCATTCACTTCTCGTCCTTGTCCATGATGATGATGATGATGATGATGATGATGATAATTCGTTCATTCATTCATTCACTTTCTTGTCCTGGCCCATGATGATGATGTTGATAATGATGATGATGATCATGACTGGTTCGTTCATTCACTTTCTAGTCCTTTTCCATGATGATGATGATGATGACGACGATAATTCCTTACTTCCTTCCTTCGTTAATTCATTCATCCATCCGTCCATCCTTTCTTCAAGGGTGCAGCCTTCTTCAGCGCGCGCCTGTCCCGCCACGGGCCCGTGTACAAGACGCACATGCTGGGCTCGCCCGTGGTGCGCCTGGTGGGAGGGGAGCACGTGCGCCACGCGCTGACCGGGGAGCAGCACCTGCGCTCCAGCTGGCCCGCCTGCGTGCAGCGGCTGGTGGGCCCGCAGTCCCTGCTGGGCATGAGCAGCGAGCAGCACCGCAGGGTCAAACCCCTGATCGGGGCCATCTTCACCCCTACCGTTCTGGCCTCCTTCGTCCCTACCATTCAGGTGAGTATAGTTGTTGGGGGGGGAGGGGGACAAAAATGTTACGCCCAACCCAGTGAAATTGCCTGGGTCGTGAAATGGGCAGAAATGGTTTGCTGCGGTTTGCTGGGAAAAACCACCAATAACCCAATTTAAAAGTCAGCGATTTTAGAAAAGCAGTATGATTAAGATATATTTTTGTTGTTCATAAACACGCGGAGATCCAAGAATGGGTTCAAACGAATGAGAAATCACACCTGTAGACGGGATAAAAAAAATTTATAGACTTTATTTCATAAAAACGTTTGATAAAACATGCGGCTCGGACATGCCCCATAGTAGCATTTGGTAGAGTTAGGATGGGAGTGAACATACAATGTAAAAGAATGTGCTTCTGTTGTATCAACCTGTGTGAAAGGGGATTGAAAATGTGACACAGTGGAACCTCCCTTATAAGACTTTCAAAAATCACCCAAAACGAGGTCTTATAATAGAGGGGTCTTATAGGGAGGTGTCTTATAAGAGAGGTACTGTTAATACTTACAAAGAAGGGCAATGTCTCAGAGAAGTAGGTCTTATGTACGGGGGAGGTTTTTTTATAATGGGAGGTCTTATAAGGGAGGTTCCACTGTATTGATGGTCCATTTCATGGACTGGGCAAATCATTTTCCCCATTTTAGTGTGTGCGTGCGCGCGTGTGTGTGTGTGTGTGTCTAACATACTATAAAGTAAAATAATTGCTCCTCCTACTTTTCACAACATTTTTTCTCAAAGGGGGGGGGGGGGGGGGGACACTGGGAGGGGGAAAGCAGGATAGGGGAAACCAAACCCCAAGCGAAGCTAGGAAGGAGAAGTCGGATGCGAGTAGGGCTTTTGTGCTTCATGCTGCCGTGCGGAGCACGGGTTTATCTAGTTTTATGAAATAGGCAATTTCACGGATTGGGCGTAACATATACTTTACCAGAGGGTGGTGAATCGGCACCTGGACAAGTGGTGCCGGGCGGGTTCCACGGGCGGAGGAGGGGGAGGGGTGGTCCTGGGGTTCCCGTCCTGCCAGCGCCTGTCCCTGGACCTGTCGCTTGAGATGGTGCTGGGCCAGAGCTGCGAGCACCGCGCCCAGGACGACTCCCTGCTCCAGGCCATGAGGGACTTCGTGGGCAACCTCTTCTCTCTGCCCGTCTCCATCCCCGGTGGGGGCATGTGGAAGGTGTGTGTGGGGTGAGAGAGAGAGAGAGATAGAGAGAGAGGTGGGGAGAGGGAGGGTGGAGGGGAGGGAGAGAGACTTCAGGCTTCAGGCTCAGGAGAGAGAGAGATGGTGAGAGAGAGAAAGGGGAGAGAGGAGAGAGAGACTTCTGGCTTCAGGCTAAGGAGAGAGAGAGAGAGAGAGAGAGAGAGAGAGAGAGAGAGAGAGAGAGAGAGAGAGAGAGTAAGGGGAGAGAGAGAGAGAGAGAGAGAGAGAGAGAGAGAGAGAGAGTAAGGGGAGAGAGAGGGAGAGAGACTTCATGCTTTAGGTTAAGGAGAGATTGACAGATAGAGAGAGAGAGAGACAGACAGACAGAGAGAAAGAGAGAATTTGATTTTTATTGTCATTACCAAACAAGGTCTGTTGTGCTCAACATGCTCCACTCTACTCCACAGTACTCTACTCTGCTCTGTTGTGCTCTGCTCCACTGCTTTGTTGTGCTCAGCATGCTCCACTCTACTCCACAGTACTCTACTCTGCTCTGTTGTGCTCTGCTCCACTGCTTTGTTGTGCTCTGCATGCTCCACTCTACTCCACCGTACTCTGCTCTGTTGTGCTCAGCATGCTCCGCTCTACTCCACTGTATTCTGCTCTGTTGTGCTCTGCATGCTCCACTCTACTCCACTGTATTCTGCTCTGTTGTGCTCTGCATGCTCCACTCTACTCCACTCTACTCCACCGTATTCTGCTCTGTTGTGCTCTGCATGCTCCACTCTACTCCACCGTATTCTGCTCTGTTGTGCTCTGCATGCTCCACTCTACTCCACTGTATTCTGCTCTGTTGTGCTCTGCATGCTCCACTCTACTCCACCGTACTCTGCTCTGTTGTGCTCAGCATGCTCCGCTCTACTCCACTGTATTCTGCTCTGTTGTGCTCAGCATGCTCCACTCTACTCCACTGTATTCTGCTCTGTTGTGCTCAGCATGCTCCACTCTACTCCACTGTACTCTGCTCTGTTGTGCTCAGCATGCTCCGCTCTACTCCACTGTATTCTGCTCTGTTGTGCTCAGCATGCTCCACTCTACTCCACTGTATTCTGCTCTGTTGTGCTCAGCATGCTCCACTCTACTCCACTGTACTCTGCTCTGTTGTGCTCAGCATGCTCCGCTCTACTCCACTGTATTCTGCTCTGTTGTGCTCAGCATGCTCCACTCTACTCCACTGTATTCTGCTCTGTTGTGCTCAGCATGCTCCACTCTACTCCACTGTATTCTGCTCTGTTGTGCTCAGCATGCTCCGCTCTACTCCACTGTATTCTGCTCTGTTGTGCTCTGCATGCTCCACTCTACTCCACTGTATTCTGCTCTGTTGTGCTCTGCATGCTCCACTCTACTCCACTGTATTCTGCTCTGTTGTGCTCTGCATGCTCCACTCTACTCCACTGTATTCTGCTCTGTTGTGCTCTGCATGCTCCACTCTACTCCACTCCACTACTCTGCTCTGTTGTGCTCAGCATGCTCCACTCTACTCCACTGTATTCTGCTCTGTTGTGCTCAGCATGCTCCACTCTACTCCACTGTACTCTGCTCTGTTGTGCTCTGCATGCTCCACTCTACTCCACTGTACTCTGCTCTGTTGTGCTCAGCATGCTCCACTCTACTCCACTGTATTCTGCTCTGTTGTGCTCAGCATGCTCCACTCTACTCCACTGTATTCTGCTCTGTTGTGCTCAGCATGCTCCACTCTACTCCACTGTACTCTGCTCTGTTGTGCTCAGCATGCTCCACTCTACTCCACTGTACTCTGCTCTGTTGTGCTCTGCATGCTCCACTCTACTCCACTGTACTCTGCTCTGTTGTGCTCAGCATGCTCCACTCTACTCCACTGTACTCTGCTCTGTTGTGCTCAGCATGCTCCACTCTACTCCACTGTACTCTGCTCTGTTGTGCTCTACATGCTCCACTGTACTCTGCTCTGTTGTGCTCAGCATGCTCCACTCTACTCCACTGTATTCTGCTCTGTTGTGCTCTGCATGCTCCACTCTACTCCACTGTACTCTGCTCTGTTGTGCTCAGCATGCTCCACTCTACTCCACTGTACTCTGCTCTGTTGTGCTCTGCATGCTCCACTCTACTCCACTGTACTCTGCTCTGTTGTGCTCAGCATGCTCCACTCTACTCCACTGTACTCTGCTCTGTTGTGCTCAGCATGCTCCACTCTACTCCACTGTACTCTGCTCTGTTGTGCTCTGCATGCTCCACTCTACTCCACTGTACTCTGCTCTGTTGTGCTCAGCATGCTCCGCTCTACTCCACTGTATTCTGCTCTGTTGTGCTCTGCATGCTCCACTCTACTCCACTGTATTCTGCTCTGTTGTGCTCTGCATGCTCCACTCTACTCCACTGTACTCTGCTCTGTTGTGCTCAGCATGCTCCGCTCTACTCCACTGTATTCTGCTCTGTTGTGCTCAGCATGCTCCACTCTACTCCACTGTACTCTGCTCTGTTGTGCTCAGCATGCTCCACTCTACTCCACTGTACTCTGCTCTGTTGTGCTCAGCATGCTCCACTCTACTCCACTGTATTCTGCTCTGTTGTGCTCAGCATGCTCCACTCTACTCCACTGTACTCTGCTCTGTTGTGCTCAGCATGCTCCACTCTACTCCACTGTACTCTGCTCTGTTGTGCTCAGCATGCTCCACTCTACTCCACTGTATTCTGCTCTGTTGTGCTCAGCATGCTCCACTCTACTCCACTGTACTCTGCTCTGTTGTGCTCAGCATGCTCCACTCTACTCCACTGTATTCTGCTCTGTTGTGCTCAGCATGCTCCACTCTACTCCACTGTATTCTGCTCTGTTGTGCTCAGCATGCTCCACTCTACTCCACTGTACTCTGCTCTGTTGTGCTCAGCATGCTCCGCTCTACTCCACTGTATTCTGCTCTGTTGTGCTCAGCATGCTCCACTCTACTCCACTGTATGCTCCACTCTACTCTGCTCTGTTGTGCTCAGCATGCTCCACTCTACTCCACTGTACTCTGCTCTGTTGTGCTCAGCATGCTCCACTCTACTCCACTGTACTCTGCTCTGTTGTGCTCAGCATGCTCCACTCTACTCCACTGTACTCTGCTCTGTTGTGCTCAGCATGCTCCACTCTACTCCACTGTACTCTGCTCTGTTGTGCTCAGCATGCTCCACTCTACTCCACTGTATTCTGCTCTGTTGTGCTCAGCATGCTCCACTCTACTCCACTGTATTCTGCTCTGTTGTGCTCAGCATGCTCCACTCTACTCCACTGTACTCTGCTCTGTTGTGCTCAGCATGCTCCACTCTACTCCACTGTATTCTGCTCTGTTGTGCTCAGCATGCTCCACTCTACTCCACTGTATTCTGCTCTGTTGTGCTCAGCATGCTCCACTCTACTCCACTGTATTCTGCTCTGTTGTGCTCAGCATGCTCCACTCTACTCCACTGTATTCTGCTCTGTTGTGCTCAGCATGCTCCACTCTACTCCACTGTATTCTGCTCTGTTGTGCTCTGCACTCCACTGTACTCTACTCCACTGTACTCTGCTCTGTTGTGCTCTGCATGCTCCACTCTACTCCACTGTATTCTGCTCTGTTGTGCTCAGCATGCTCCACTCTACTCCACTGTACTCTGCTCTGTTGTGCTCTGCATGCTCCACTCTACTCCACTGTACTCTGCTCTGTTGTGCTCAGCATGCTCCACTCTACTCCACTGTACTCTGCTCTGTTGTGCTCTGCATGCTCCACTCTACTCCACTGTACTCTGCTCTGTTGTGCTCAGCATGCTCCACTCTACTCCACTGTACTCTGCTCTGTTGTGCTCAGCATGCTCCACTCTACTCCACTGTACTCTGCTCTGTTGTGCTCTGCATGCTCCACTCTACTCCACTGTATTCTGCTCTGTTGTGCTCTGCATGCTCCACTCTACTCCACTGTACTCTGCTCTGTTGTGCTCAGCATGCTCCGCTCTACTCCACAGTACTCTACTCTGCTCTGTTGTGCTCTGCATGCTCCGCTCTACTCCACAGTACTCTACTCTGCTCTGTTGTGCTCTGCATGCTCCACTCTACTCCATACTACTCTACTCTGCTCTGTCGTGCTCTGCATGCTCCACTCTACTCCACAGTACTCTACTCTGCTCTGTTGAGCTCAGCATGCTCCACTCTACTCCACAGTACTCTACTCTGCTCTGTTGAGCTCAGCATGCTCCACTCTACTCCACAGTACTCTACTCTACTTTGTCGTGCTCTGCATACTCCACTCTACTCCACAGTACTCTACTCTGCTCTGTCGTGCTCTGCATGCTCCACTCTACTCCATAGTACTCTACTCTGCTCTGTTGAGCTCAGCATGATCCACTCTACTCCACAGTACTCTACTCTGCTCTGTTGAGCTCAGCATGCTCCACTCTACTCCACAGTACTCTACTCTACTTTGTCGTGCTCTGCATACTCCACTCTACTCCACAGTACTCTACTCTGCTCTGTCGTGCTCTGCATGCTCCACTCTACTCCACCGTACTCTACTCTGTGTGTTTCCACTCCACACCTCCTCCTCCTCTCTACACTTCGCAGGGCAAGCGCGCGCGGGAGCGCATCCTGCAGGAAGTGCGTCACAAGCTGGACGCGACGACGCATGCGTGGGAGGGGGGCTCCGAGGCCGACTTCCACAGTCTGGTAGAGTTGATGCAGCTTCAGCCGGGGATGTGCGGCCAGCGGCAGCTGATCGAGGACAACTCGCTGGAACTGTTCTTCGCCGGCTACACCACCACCTCATCCGCCATGTGCAGCGTTCTCATGTGCATGGGGAGGTGAGAGAAGGGTGGGGGTGGGAGGTGGGGGAGGGGAGAGAAGGAGAGGGCAGGCTGAGACATAATGAAGGAAGGGGAGGGGGGGGGGGGGTAGACAGACAGGAGGAAGACAGCGACAGAGAGGCAGTGTCCTGTTTCTCTTTTTGTTTTTGTTTTTGCGTTCTTCTTCTTCTTCTTCTTCTCCTTCTTCTTCTCCTTCTCCTTCTTCTTCTTCTTCTTCTCCTCCTTCTTCTTCTTCTTTTTCTTCTTCTTCTTCTCCTTCTTCTTCTCCTTCTTCTTTTCTTCTTTTTCTTCTTCTTCTTCTTCTTCTTCTTCTTCTTCTTCTTCTTCTTCTTCTTCTTCTTCTTCTTCTTCTTCTTCTTCTTTTTCTTCTTCTTCTTCTTCTTCTTCTTCTTCTTCTTCTTCTTCTTCTTCTTCTTCTTCTTCTTCTTCTTCTTCTTCTTCTTCTCCTTCTTCTCCTTCTTCTTTTTTCTTCTTTCTTCTTCTTCTTCTTCTTCTTCTTCTTCTTCTTCTTCTTCTTCTCCTTCTTCTCCTCCTTCTTCTTCTTCTTTTTCTTCTTCTTCTTCTTCTTCTTCTTCTTCTTCTTCTTCTTCTTCTTCTTCTTCTTCTTCTTCTTCTTCTTCTTCTTCTTCTTCTTCTTCTTCTTCTTCTTCTTCTTCTTCTTCTTCTTCTTCTTCTTCTTCTTCTTCTTCTTCTTCTTTTTCTGCGTTCCCAGGCCATATGGCCATAATGGGCAAGGTACGTAATGTGTCCGGTTTTCAGTTTCCACTGGTCTCCCCGCCGCGTACAGCCGATACATTCCGATTTCGGAGGAGCTCAAGGGAGAAGCGTTATTTGGAAGATTGTTTGGAGAGAGAAAAAAAAGCAGGAGAATGGGCCAATAAGTCAGAAAAGATAGTACCGGTAGATGGTAGAAAGCAAAGGGAAAAGGCAGAGTCACAGAGAGTGGCAGATTAGAGGACGTTTGAAGCGCAGAACTTCCAGAAGGTGGGAGAACTAATTTTTTTACAAAAGACTCCCCGGTATCCCCACGGGGAGAGACTCGTGGATGGGGCGGGGCCGCCCAGCTCCCCGTATGGAGGCACGAGGCATCCACCCACTTCCCCATCTTGCGTTGTGCAAGTCGAACAGTTTGAATGTAACAGCTTGATTATATATGTCTAATATCACAGATGTAGGAATCCCGCGGGGTGGGAGGTGGGGGGTGGGGGTTCAAATCTGAGCTACGGCTTTGCTGTTTATATCATAAGCAGGAATCCAGAGGCGCTGCGTTGTATGAACACAGCTTTATTGCTCATGTTTGGCTAAATAACAAGATGTTCAATGCTGCACTTGGTCATCTCCAAATATGGAAAGTGACGCCATTCGCGTGACAATGTCGGTTTTCAGCGAAACTTTAGAATGTGTCTCTTTTAACCATTCAATCTGAAATTAAACTGACTCTAGCCCTAACCCTAACCCTAACCCTATCCCTAACCAAAACCTTAAACCGTCAAATACACACACAAAAATAAAACTTTACTAAAAATTGAGTGTTCCATGTTTGGAGATGACCAAGTGCAGTCTTGAACGCCTAGTGGTTAAATCCTAGATCAAGGGTCTAAATGTCTGACGCTACGCGCTGTCTTCTGCTCCTGTTGTCTTGATTCTGGTTATGAATAGGGATAGACTAGGACTATTGAAACTACAAGGGAACCCAGAAAACCGATCGTTAAATCCTACCCTGACTTCAGGAACCCCAAAACGATCGGTTTGAGATCCTTACCCTGACTTAAGGAACCCCGAAAACCAATCGGTTTTGAGATCCTACCCTGATTTCAGGAACACCGAAAACCGATCGGTTTTAATCCTACCCTGACTTAAGGAACCCCGAAAACCGATCGGTTTTGAGATCCTACCCTGACTTAAGGAACCCCGAAAACCGATCGGTTTTAATCCTACCCTGATTTCAAGAACACCGAAAACCGATCGGTTTTGAGATCCTACCCTGACTTAAGGAACCCCGAAAACCGATCGGTTTTAATCCTACCCTGATTTCAGGAACCCCGAAAACCGATTGGTTTTGATCCTACCCTGATTTCAGGAACCCCGAAAACCGATCGGTTTTTATCCTACCCTGATTTCAGGAACCCCGAAAACCGATCGGTTTTAATCCTACCCTGATTTCAGGAACCCCGAAAACCGATCGGTTTTAACCCCTATCCTGATTTCAGGAACCCCGAAACCCAATCGGTTTGATCCTACCCTGACTTCAGGAACCCCGAATACCGATCGGTCTAAATCCTACCCTGATTTCAGGAACCCCGAAAACCGATCAGTTTTAAATCCTACCCTGATTTCAGGAACCCCGAAAACCGATCGGTTTTGAGATCTTACCCTGATTTCAGGAACCCCGAGGTGCTGCAGAGGGTGGAGGCGGAGCTGGAGGAGGGGGGCCTGTTGCAGGACCCCGGCAAGGAGCTGACCTACGACGTCCTGGAGCGCCTGCCCTACCTGCACGGCTGTCTGAGCGAGGTGCTGCGCTTCTTCCCCCCCGTGGGGGCCTTCTACCGCAGGACACTGCGCACCCTGCACATTGGGGTCAGTCTGCTTGTGTGTGTGTGTCAAGTCAAGTCAAGTCAAAATTTTATTTAAAGAAGGACATTGAATAAGCAAAATATACATGCTTTTTTCCATCAAGCCATCTATAAACAAAAGCATAAACCAAACATACATACACAAAACATAAATTATACTGGTTAAGGACATAGAAATAAGAGAGAGAGAGAGAGAGAGAGAGAGAGAGAGAGAGAGAGAGAGAGAGAGAGAGAGAGAGAGAGAGAGAGAGAGAGAGAAGAAGAAGAAGAAGAAACATATAAATATTTACAGAAAGAAAAGGAGCATATAAATATTTACAGCAACTAACAGAAAGCACATGAAATAGTGTGTGTGTGTGTGTGTGTGTGTTGATTTAAATTGGCCTCCTTATGTGACAGGGTTGTAAAGGATGCAGTGCTTGGGTTAACAGATAAAGAAAAGCTGTCATTCTTTGACTTCTCCACAGGGCTTCCAGGTGCCCAAGGACTGGGTGATCGCCTGCAGCATCAGGGAGACCCAGCAGACCTCACCGCTGTTCCAGAACCCCGACACCTTCCTGCCAGAGCGCTGGATGGAGCTCAGCGAGGAGCGCCGGGAGCGCTGCCGCTACGACTACCTGCCCTACGGCACAGGGGTGCGGAGCTGCGTGGGTCGGCGGCTGGCGGTGTTGTTCCAGGCGGTGCTTCTGGTGGAGGTGGTTCGGCGCTGTCGGTACAGGCTGCAGAACCCCCACCCCGACATGCAGTACATCCCCGTCACCAAGCCTAAAGACGACCTGCCCATGGTCTTCACACGGCGCTTCAGGGAGGAGGAGGAAGAAGACTGTGGGGGCTCGGCCGGGATGGGATGACGATGAGAACAACAGTGATGACGATATGCATTGCTCGTATTTATTAGACACTTCATCTTTTTAAAAAGAAAAACTACCTCAACGATGATCAAATCCAAGTGCAGTATGTATCATTCATTTTGTAAGCTTCTTTAGGTTGGAAACCCAAGCACCACACAAACAAATACACAAGTCAAGCACAAAGTGGCATTATTTTATTGACGAGACAAAACAAAACGTGATATTTTAACAAAAATGTCTTTTTCTCAAACAACGCTAAAAAACAAAACAATACTTCCCCACTTCACAGTCTAGCAGTTTCCAAATATTTTGTTTGTTTTTGGAAACCTAAAAACAAAAACAACATACTTAAATCAAAGTGCAGTCAAACACCGATCAACTACACACAATCAATGCAAGGTGCATGCAATGTTCTAAAGAGCAGATAAAGAAAGCACTTATTTATCACTATGAACAAATATTGTCTTACAAGCAGTTACTATTATAATCCTAAATCAAAATTCATGAAGCAATATGAAGAGAGAGCTGTACAGATGATAGGAAACGCACATTTGAACGTTGTCCAGCTCTTGTTTAGCGCGTGCTGCGTGTGTGTGTGTGTGTGATAAGGGTGGGGTGGAGGTAGGGAGGGATGGGTGTTGGTTGTCCAGCACAGACATGATTGAAGCTTCCAAGGACAGTGCCATTGTGTTGCTGTGTTGTCTTGTCGGGTCAGTGTGTGTGTGTGTGTGATAAGGGTAGGGTGCCGGTAGCGTGGAGGTAGGGAGGAATGGGTGTTGGTTGACCAGCACAGACATGATTGAAGCTTCCAAGGACAGTGCCATTGTGTTGCTGTGAGCATTCACTGTCTGATTGTCCATAGCTCAGCCGACCACAAGGGACCAATTTAGGTTTTTTTAACCTGCCAATACATTAATAGAAGCATCAGACTTTTGGGGGAACACGGTATAGCTTGTGACACACTGAGTTCAACACAGCTACTTTTTTAATTATTTGAAAATGCAGAAACTGTGTGTGTGTGTGTGTGTGTGTGTGTGTGTGTGTGCGTGCGTGCTCGCGTGCGTGCGTGCGTGCGTGTGTGCGTGTGTGTGTGTGTGTGTGTGTGTGTGTTCCTCACAAGACTTACTTCGCGTTAGGTGTAGAATATTTTGTGAGTGATTTTGCAGTCTTCATGTAGTTGTTGTTTTTCTTATAATTATAATTATTATTCTCTGTAATATGTCATTGAAGACGCGCGCGTGCGTGCATGTGCACATCGCATGTTTTGTCGGGTCAGTCTGCCTGTCTGTCTGTCTGTCGGTCAGTCGGTCTGTGTATGCAAGTAGCCTATGTCTCATATGTTTCAGCCTGAGAGTTATTCATTCTCATACATGTGCTTTTTGTGATAGCTTGTTTCTTGGTTAAAAAAAAAAGAAAAAAGAATGTGGGTGTGTTAACTTTGGTCTTGGTTTTTTTTATAATTTTATTTTATATGAAGAACATTTTGCTGTCTTCCCGGTGATACGCATTGCTAACTGGAAGCCATACGAATGAATACCCGGTGAATTTAGCCATCTTTAGTACGAGTTCACAGAGACCAGAGGTAGTAAGGGTCCTGTGTGTTTGTGTGTGTTTCTGGGATATGCATGCCAGTCGGTCGTTTCCAACCATAGTAACTGACAAATCTAGATAGCAGCTACTATTCCGGCGGGCTGGGCTAAAATGGGTTTATTGTGGAGAAGCCTTGCTCATAGAGAATCCCCACTCTCTCTCTCTCTCTCTCTCCCCCGAAGGGATTTGAGTACAGCTGGTGTTGGGGAAGGTCCCCAAAGGTCAACCCATCCCTTTGGTTGCGGCAGCACCACAGCCAGTGCAAATGCCCCCCCCCCCCCCCCCCCCCCCCCCCCCCCCCCCCCCCCCCCCCCCCCCCCCCCCCTAGTTAGAGAGTAGCAGTCTGGCCCGAAAGACTAAGCTGTGCCACGATTTTCTAGAACTGTTGAAAATCATTTTGTTGTGCAGCTCTCGTGTTACTGTTGGCCCCTACTACTGGCTAACGTCGCATGCGGATAGGTACTAAGAATATCTAGGACAAGTGCGAAAATGAAGGTCATAGGTCAAAGGTCAAGGTCACTGAAGCCGAAAACGCTGCCAAACACCTGGCACGATAACGGAGGGACCTAGGACGCTCAAATTTTGCATGCGGATAGGTACTAACGATATCTAGGCCGAGTTCGAAAATGAAGGTCAAAGGTCAAGGCTCCGAAATTGCTACCGCGCGGCTGGTGATATGGCGTCTTAACGCTCTAGTTTGTGTGTGTATCCATTTGTGAGTGCGAGAGTTTGGTCTCGCCGTTGTATTTATTCTCTTTTGTTTCTGGCTGTGGTTGTTGAGTCACTCAGTGTTTGACAGTTATTAGGGGGTTTAATGACAAAATGTCATAGTCTAGCTTGTCGCTTAGGTCGTCATATTTTGTTTATTTTTTGGTGCGTGTTTTGTTTTAGTTTGACGATTTTGACGAGTCAGCTTTAGGTGTTTTGACACGAAATGTCCAACGAAGTCGCCAGCTAGGTATTTTGACATGAAACGTCAAACAAAGCCCTATCTTTTTGGCTATTGTTTCACACACACAGACGACTGACAGGGTGGGGGGGGGGGGGGGGGGGGGGGGGGGGGGGGGGGGGGGGGGGGCGGGGAGGGGGGGGGGGCACAGGATGGAGGGTCAGGGAGGATGGGTTAATAACTTTAGGCAGCGATTTAATGCTCCAAAAAAATAGATGATTTTGACAAAAAAACAGGTGCTTGTGGCAAAAGAAAAGACCATCTAACCCTAACACTAACCACGGAAAGAACCAAGAAATAGAGCAGGAGGGTGTAAATCTACATATTTGCCGATAAATCGATGTATAAAGCCATGTACTTGTACTATTTTTTTGCTGGAACCATTCCTTTTTTTGGTTGATAAATTTTAAGTCATAACTTTTACTTTAACTTTATTTTTCAAGGATAAAGATTTTAGGCGACGCCTAGTCTTCCAATCTGTCCTTGGTACATATACGAACATAGAATACAAACGTGGCAAGGCATGATATTACACATACAGATTTGAACATAAAGGTAGCAAAGCATGTGATATTATGATAGAGACAGGTTGAAATATGGATTAATAAAACTTGCATACGCACATGCATAATTGTTAATATATACTCGTGCGGGCATAGGCCTACATGCGTGTAACCATACACGCACACACCTGCACCTGCACGCACTCGCAAGGCATGCATGCACATACGCACAGACATATGTTGAAGCACGTATAAAAGAACTTTTCATTATAGAACAGGGCAAGCAAATACAGCCTAGGGTATGAAACCCGTAACAATTAGCAATAAAATGCGGACAAATTTAAGCATTGATTTTTTAGCATATATGAGGCACATTGTTGGAGAATAGTAAACGAATAAAATGATGTGAATACATGACATCGTAATTAGCAATATAGCGTATCGGGATATATGACCAAAGGAGAAATAATAATTTAAGATTGAGAGAGAAGTGGAATAAAACGCGGGGACACTTTTTTTTTAATTGGAAAGGCTTAGCAAGCATAGTGTGTGCATGCGTGTGTGTTTGTGCGTATGTGTTCGTGTGTGTGATACGCCAGCTCGCACTTTATGTTCAGTTTCTGACCCTCTCTCTCCCCTCCAGATCCCTAGGTATAAGCTCTCAACTGTTGGTCGGCGCTCTTTTGCTGTCTCAGGAACAAACTTCCTCTTTCCCGCCGTCAGCGACCGACCCTCTCTGCTTTCAAAGCTAACCTACAAAACCTAACTGCCCCCCACCGTCATTAAAGCTCCGTTCTCTTTCTTCTCTCTCTTTACTTGCCATTAGGTCTGTTTCTGCCGTATTCCATTGATGTCATACGTGTGTGTTCGCTTTGTATTGCGTTTTTGTTTAAATGCGTTATGAATGCTAACGTGTGTATGTGTGCGTTTTGATTTGATTTCTATCAAGATTCAGCGCCGCATAAATACTGTATGTTGTTGTTGTGTGCTTTTTGTTGTTTATTACTCTACATTTCCTACATTGCCTTGGCATGAGGCTGTGTCAGACCAGTTGACATAAGCTAGAACACCAAGGCTACATCAAAATGTTGTTATGCTCTGAATGGTTGTGCGGGGATTGTCTTAAGCCATGACAAGCTCCCAGCATAACATCATCAGTCTAAAATCCCCCGAAGACGGAGTGTGGCTGCCCACATGGCGGGGTAATCAAAAACGGTCACACACGTAATGTTCTCATCCCTAGCTGCTGCATTTGTACCTAAGTGTTCAAGTGCTTCTCGCTGTTGGGATGATCCCTGGAGTCTTTTAGCCAGGGTAAGCCAACCAACCAACCAAACTCTACATTTCTACTTTGTTGACTTTCTACACTAGCCTATGGTCAAGTAAAGGGTTGTTCCTCTCGTAGTATACATACTGAAGTGTATGCTTCTTTTTCTTCTTGTCGATCGTTCAGACAGTTTCCTGTCATATGAGCGCAGATGCGTCATGCTGCCGCGCCTGACTAAAAAATAGGCCCAGCATCAGTGTCCGAATTCGGCTGGAGAAGGTTTTGTAAGAGTTTCCTAGAAGAAGAAGAAAAAGGCAAGGAGAATGGATCAGTAAGGCAGAAAGATAGCAGATGACAGGTAAACAAAGGGAAAAGGCAGAGTCAAAGAGAATGACGGATAAGAGTAAGTTACAAGCACATAACTTCCAGAAGGTGAGGGACCTATTTGTTTAACATCCTCCGGTCTGAAACAGACACATATAGTAAGATATAAAGATGGTGGGAACAATCCTGGAGGCAATGCCCGGAGGCAGTGCAACACCAGGAAAGTTCCGAATTTTTAGCAATCCAGATATTATCCCCACGGGAGGATTTTATGCTTATCAGTATATTAATTATCCACTCGTCTTTCTTCTGCTGGTTTTGTTTTAGGTAAACATGTTCGTTGTGGCGGTTTATTTTAGTTTTGTTCTTTTTCTTTTGTTTGTTCTTGTTGTTGTTGTTGTTGTTGTAGCTGGTTCGATCAAACCTGTTCGTTTTTCTTGTGGAATAATAATGACTTTCAAATTTTAGATAATTTTGGTTTTGTTTTTATTTTTATTTTTTGGGCATGAGACATCAAAGGTAAAGATGTGCCACCCCCCCTACATTTCTCGGTTAATTGTATTTTTTCGTGTTTGCTTTTCTTACCATACATAAAGCTGTATTTTAGGAACATTTTTAGCTAATAACCTTTTTTGGAATACTAACCCTAGCCCTAAACCTAACCCTACCCCCCACTATGTACTGCAGTACACCGCGATTTGTCACAGTTGTGGTTCGTTGCGTTTTTCCGTCTTATAGGGTGGGGGGTAGGGTTAGGGTTAGGGATAGGGTTAGTATTCCAAAAAGGTTATTAGCTAAAAATGTTCCTAAAATACAGCTTTATGTATGGTAAGAAAGGCAAAAACGGAAAAATACAATTAACCGGGAAATGTAGGGGGGGGGGGGGGGGGGGGCACATCTTGACCTTTACCCATCTTTTTATAATATTGTTTTTTTATCCCCCGCAGATTCGAGATTTCCTGAAGTACTTTTTTCGTAATGTACTACAATACAAATAACCTTGTTTTTTTTTGTTTTTTTTTTCTTATTATCTTATTAACGGGAGAGTTTGCAATATGCCTATTCGATGCTCTTTGTATTAAAAAAAAAGCTCTCTCTCTCTCTCTCTCTCTCTCTCTCGATCACGAAAACCCCCAAACAAATGTCATTTTTGTAACAAAATAGAAAACGAATTTCTTTTTCTTTTTTTATACCAAAAGTATACTCAAGTTTTCGTGAAAATTATATATGAAGATACTATTCATATTTAGATAAGGAATGTCTGGTTCATAATTATGTTGCAGTCTGAAAACGACTTGATCCTAAGAAATTTGGCCATGTATATTTTTTAATGCACTCAAAGCTAGATAATATGAACTTTTTAAAGCGATAATTAAACGTATGTTTTGTTATTGATTTCACTTACGAAATTAGTCGGTTTTACTCATAGCGTGTTGTTGTCTTTTTGAGGTTACTTGTTCCTGAATTCAAATTATCTCCCTTGCAGGTGGTTGCTTTGTGTCTTTAGAAGCAAATTGCTTCCCTTTTTGTTCTTGGCATTATTTCATTTCATGAACGTGTAGCCATTGTATACAGGCCGGTGGCCTTACAATTAAAATGTTCAGAGTTTGGGAGTCTCTCTCTCTCTCTCTCTCTCTCTCTCTCTCTCTCTCTCTCTCTCTCTCTCTCTCTCTCTCTCTCTCTCTCTCTCTCTCTCTCTCTCTCTCTCTCTCTCTCTCTCCAGCATATGTGTGTGTGTGTAGCACCCTCAAAAGGAACTCACAGTGCCATGTTAAAAACAAAATGTAGACTACAGTGGAGAATTGCCATTCTAATTGTAGCTTAGTACTATAATAGTAATGAAGTATGTTTTTTTACGTCTGAAGTGTGCGTATTTGCGTGCTCGCTCGCGCGTGTGGCATGCATATGTTGCAGTTCGTGAGTGTGTGAGAGTATTTAGCACAATCCGGTGCCATACTATGATAATTATGTACTAGTTGAAACGTTATACATTTGTCATGGTGTTCGAATTATGTTTTTACGTCTGAACTGTGCGTATTTGCGTGCTCGCGTGTGGCATGCATATGTTGCAGTTCGTGAGTGTGTGAGAGTACTTAGCACAATCCAGTGCCATACGAATGAATGAATGAATTTTGGTGTTTTACGTCCTCTCGACCCGGGTAGGCACATATGGGACATAGCCAGTGCCATACTAAGATAATTATGTACTAGTTGAAACAAAGTTGATACATTTGTCATGGTGTTCGTATTAATTTGTCATTATGCCACATTGTTTTCATGATTTTGTTTTAAAATTAACTGTGCATACACGTGTGGATCTGTGTATTATGTGTACGCTTTTGCACAACCCGTGAAATCGCGATGCCATAATTATTATTAATTATTAGGTACTTTATTGTCACAGAGGCGTCTCTGTGAAATTCGGGCTGCTCCCACCTGGAGAGTGCGTCGCAGCCAGAGGCGCGCAACCCTTTTTTTTTGCATGCGATTTTTGTGTGACTGATGAGGAAGGAAAGTGGGGGGGGGGGGGGGGTAAATTTTGACCAAATGACAACTTTTCTGTTGCCACTGGGATTAACGTGTGCTAAGTGCATGGGCACACGGGACCTCGGTTTATCGTCTCATCCGAATTAAGACTGTGTACAGTTAGAAAGTTACCATTATAGTTCTACCTTTGACATTTCTTTTTTTTTACGCGCGCGCGTGTCTGTCTGTCTGTCTGTCAGTATGTATGTATGTATGTATATATGTATGTATGTGTGGGTGGGTGGGTGTGTTTTGTGCGTGTGTGTATCTGTGTGTGTGTGTGTCTGTGTGCGCGCGTCTGTTTGAGACGGGTGTAGGCCTACGTGTGTGTGCGCGCGCATGCGGGCGCGCGTTTGTCTCTGTGTGTGTTTGTGCGCTTTAGCACACAACCCGTGAACTCGCGGTGCCATAATGATTATAATGTGTGCAGTTGGAAAGTTACCATTATCGTTCTACCTTTGACATTTATTTATTTCACGCACGCGCGTGTGCGTGTGCGCGCGCGTGTGTGTGTATGTTTGTGTGTGTGTTAAGTCAAGTCAAAATGATCTTTATTGAGGACTGATAAATGAGTAAGCTTGACAGCTTTTGTGTGCGTGTGTATGTGTGTGTGTGTGTGTGTGTGTGTGTTCAATTCAGTAGTTTAAGTTAACGTCTTTTCACGTAAAATGGTGATATTAGACCACCCCCCAAATAAAAAATAAAAATAAACGTGTTGATAATTAACAAAATTAATTCATAGAATGCAACAATTTCGTGTGTGTGTATGTGTGGGGGTTTTCTCTGTGTGTGTGTGTGTGTGTGTGTGTGTGTGTGTGTGCGTGCGTGTGCGTGCGTGTGCCGTGTGTTTGAGACGGGTGTACGTGTGTGTGCGCGCATGCGGGCTCGCGTTTGTCTCTGTGTGTGTTTGTGCGCATTTTAGCACTGTGACACAACCCGTGAACTCGCGGTGCCATATTATAATGTGTGCAGTTGGAAAGTTACCATTATCGTTGTACATTTGACTTGTTTTAACGCGCGCGCGCGCGCGTGTGTGTGTGTGTGCGTGTGTGTGTGTGTGTGTTGTGTGTGTGTGCGGGTGTACGCGTGTGTGCGTGCATGCGTGCACATGTATATGTCTCTGTGTGTGTGTGTGTGTTTGTGTGTGTGCATGCGCGCGCATGTGTGAGTGTGTCTGTGTGTGTGCGCTTTTGCACAGCCCCATGAATTCACGATGCCATATTATCGTGTAGGTCTATATAGTTATTCAATTGAGAGATTACACTGAATTGTCATTGTCTCTTTTGTCATTATTTTTACAGTGTGTGTGTGTGTGTGTGTGTGTGTGTGTGTGTGTGTGTGTGTGTGTGTGTGTGCCTGCGCGCATGTGTGTGCTTGCGTGCGTGTGTGTGTGTATGTGTGTGTGTTCGCGCATGCATCTGTGTCTATGTGCGCTTTTCAGTCGCGCAACCCTTGAATTGATGTTGCCCTAATTATTATGTAGAATAATGGAAAGTTAAAAGGTTACTTTGTCATTGTATGCTTCATCCTTTCTTTACACAGTGCGCGTGTGTTTGAGTGTGCATGTGTGTGTGTGTGTGTGAGAGAGAGAGAGAGAGAGAGAGAGAGAGAGAGAGAGAACTTGAAAACTTTAACTTTATTTTTCAAGGATAAAGATTTTAGGCAACGCCTATTCTTCCAATCTGAGAGAGAGAGAGAGAGAGAGAGAGAGAGAGAGAGAGAGAGAGAGAGAGAGAGAGAGAGCGTTTGTGTGTGTGTGTGTTCAGTTCAGTTCAGTGGTTTAATTTAACATCTTTTCACGCAATGGTGATATTAGACCAAAAACTGAAATAAAATATAAATAAATAAATAAACTTGTTGATAATTAACAAAGTTAATGCATAGAATACAACAATTTCGTGTAACAAAGCGTCAACAGATCATAACAATTTTGTTTTGCTATCTCATAATTGTGTGTGCGTGTGCGTGCGTGCGTGTGCGTGCGTGTGTGTGCGTATGTGTGTGTATGTGCGTGCGCGCGCGAGCGTGTGTGTGTGTGTGTGTGTGTGTGTGTGTGTGTGTTCTACACACTCCGTAGATTCACGGTGCCATATTTGTACAGTACAAAACTGTATTCTCGATGTGACTGACTGTGTCCTTTTTTTTTAATTCTCCGTGAGTGATTTTCTATAAGGCATGATATTGTAGCCTACATCAAAAAAACTGATGAACATGAAATCCATATTCAAGTGTATGTGTGTGTATGTATTATTTTATTAGGTATTAGGTACTTTATAGTCACAGAGGCGTCTCTGTGAAATTCGGGTTGCTCCCACCTGGAGAGCGCGTCGCAGCCAGAGGCGCGCCACCCAATTGTTTTTGGGGTGGTTTTTTTGCATGCGATTTTTGTCACTGATGAGGGGGGGGGGGGGGGGGGGGGGGTGTAAATTTTGACCAAATGACAACTTTTTTGTTGCCACTGGGTTTAACGTATGCTAAATGCATGGGCACACGGGACCTCGGTTTATCGTCTCGTCCGAAAGACGTAGGTGTATGTGTGTGTGTGCGTGCGTACGTGCGACTTTGTGGATACAATCTATTATCAGTTATACAAATAGTGTAGCATGTATGCATATGTGTGTGTGTCCATGTCTCTTTCTCAAAGAGGACTTTGTGTGTTGAATGATTAGCCTGTTGTTACAATTTATTCCAAATAAAATCCCCGTGGGGATACAAGTGGGGGCGGGGGGAGGGTCAAATAGTTCCCCCACCTTCTGGAAGTTCTATGCTAGTACCTTCCTCTAATATGTCACTCTCTTTGACTCTTGTCTTTTCCTTTTACTTTCTGTCATCTACTATCTTTCTGACTTATTGGCCCCATTCTCCTGCCTTTTTTTTTTCGAAAAAAAAATCTTCCAAATAATGTTTTTCCTTTGGGGTTGATTTCTTTGATTAATTTATGCAACACGTTTCAGTCGCGCTTCAGCTGCTGTTGCTATACGCACACGCGCGCGCGCGCGAGCGTGTATGTTCATGAGATTACCAAAATCATCATTCCAGCACTTCTTGATTCTAGAATCTTGTGCCATTTCAATTCCACAGTCAGCCCGAGAGTGTCCCGATGTACTTTTCATATCGGTTCTTTGTATGTGTGTGTGTGTGTGTGTGTGTGTGTGTGTGTGTGTGTGTGTGTGTGTGTGTGTGTGTGTGTGTGCGTGCGCGCGTGCGTGTGTGTGCGTGCGCGCGCGCGCGTGTGTGTGTGTGTGTGGAAACGCGATACCATGTAAGAATACACAATAAGAAACACACACACACAGCATAAGACTGCAGAAATATAAAACTCATAATCCCCATTTTATATGACTGGCGGTCTTATTTTAATACAAGTTCATAGTTTTTGCAACAACATCAATAATAAGTCAATGGACTATCTAAAGATAGTCCGTTTTGACTCTAAGCCATATTTTAGTCTATTTCGTCAGTATGTTGTTTTTACATTACGGAGCTGTTTTATCCTATGTTCGATGTGTATATATATTATATATACATCAAATTCCGCGTGGACCCTGTTGGTCGGCTGAGCTATGAACAATAAAGACAGATGAAAAACAAAGATATTTCAAGATTGCATATTGTCAGTATTGGTTTTGTGGCATGTTTGACTGCTCTCGTTTCTTTCCCTTGCGTTTTGAGACTTACCAGCCTACCGCGGATGACTAGAGCACAGGCAATGCATCTAGTAGAATGGGTTGTCTATTTGATCATTAGCGCCTTCTTCTTCTTCTTCTTCTTGTGTTGTTGTTCTTCTTGTTGTTGTTGTTCTTCTTCTTCTTGTTCTTGTTGTTGTTGTTCTTCTTGTGTTGTTGTTGTTATTTTTCTTGTTGTTGTTGTTGTTGTTGTTGTTGTTCTTCTTGTTGTTGTTGTTTTGTTCTTCTTGTGTTGTTGTTGTTGTTCTTGTTCTTCTTCTTCTTCTTCTTGTGTTGTTGTTGTTGTTCTTCTTCTTGTGTTCTTCTTGTTGTTGTTCTTCTTCTTGTTGTTGTTCTTGTTGTTGTTCTTCTTCTTGTTCTTCTTCTTGTTGTGTTGTTGTTGTTGTTCTTCTTCTTGTTCTTCTTCTTGTGTTGTTGTTGTTCTTCTTCTTGTGTTGTTGTTGTTGTTCTTCTTGTGTTGTTGTTCTTCTTGTTCTTGTTGTTCTTCTTCTTGTGTTGTTGTTGTTGTTCTTCTTCTTGTGTTGTTGTTGTTGTTCTTCTTCTTGTGTTGTTGTTGTTGTTCTTCTTGTGTTGTTGTTGTTATTTTGTTCTTGTTGTTGTTGTTGTTTCTTCTTGTTTCTTCTTCTTGTTTTTGTTGTTGTTGTTCTTCTTGTTGTTGTTGTTTGTTGTTCTTCTTGTGTTGTTGTTCTTTTTCTTCTTGTGTTGTTGTTGTTCTTCTTCTTGTGTTGTTGTTGTTCTTCTTCTTGTTGTTCTTCTTCTTGTTGTTGTTCTTGTTCTTCTTCTTCTTCTTCTTGTTGTTGTTGTTGTTCTTGTTTTCTTCTTGTGTTGTTGTTGTTCTTCTTTCTTCTTGTGTTGTTGTTGTTCTGTTTCTTCTTGTTTGTTGTTCTTTTTCTTGTTGTGTTGTTGTTGTTCTTCTTGTTGTTGTTGTTGTTCTTCTTCTTGTTGTTGTTGTTGTTCTGTTTCTTCTTGTTGTTGTTGTTGTTCTTCTTCTTGTTTCTTCTTGTGTTGTTGTTCTTCTTCTTCTTGTGTTGTTGTTGTTCTTCTTCTTCTTGTGTTGTTGTTCTTTTTCTTCTTGTTGTTGTTGTTGTTCTTCTTGTTGTTGTTGTTCTTCTTCTTGTGTTGTTGTTGTTCTTCTTCTTCTTGTGTTGTTGTTGTTCTTCTTGTTGTTGTTGTTGTTGTTGTTCTTCTTGTTGTTGTTGTTCTTCTTTGTTGTTGTTGTTCTTCTTCTTCTTGTGTTGTTGTTGTTCTTCTTCTTGTGTTTGTTGTTGTTCTTCTTCTTGTTGTTTTTCTTGTGTTGTTGTTGTTCTTCTTCTTCTTGTTGTGTTGTTGTTCTTCTTCTTCTTGTTGTTGTTGTTCTTCTTGTTCTTCTTGTTGTTGTTCTTCTTCTTGTTCTGTTGTTCTTCTTGTTCTTGTTCTTGTTGTTGTTGTTGTTGTTCTTCTTCTTCTTGTTGTTGTTGTTCTTCTTCTTGTTCTGTTTCTTCTTGTGTTGTTCTTGTTGTTGTTGTTCTTCTTCTTCTTGTGTTGTTGTTGTTCTTCTTCTTGTGTTGTTGTTGTTCTTCTTGTTGTTGTTCTTCTTCTTCTTGTGTTGTTGTTCTTTTTCTTCTTGTGTTGTTGTTGTTCTTCTTCTTCTTCTTGTGTTGTTGTTCTTTTTCTTCTTGTGTTGTTGTTGTTGTTCTTCTTCTTGTTGTTCTTCTTCTTGCGTTGTTGTTGTTCTTCTTCTCCTCCTCCTCCTCCTCCCCCTCCCCCTCCTCCTTTACACACGCGCGCGCATGTGCACCCACACATATCCATGCATACACATACAACACCAAGCAAACAAACTTGATGAGACAGACATATAGCAGTACTATTTGTCTGTCTTTTCAGAGCTTCACATTGTTCTCAAACTTCATGGGTCGTGTGACCCCCGATTACAGAATTAAAAACGAGGGGTCAATTAATTTCCCAAAAGTAAGGAGGCCGGAAAATGATGTGTGAGCTTCAAATCAGTTGTTCTCAGACTTTATGGGTCATTATGACCCAAGCCGGCTGCATGAAATGAGGGACCAATGCTGGTCACGAATTAACCCAGGCCCCCAGACAATGAAGCTCAGTGGTTGAAATGTTTTATTTTCAAAAGAAACAACAACAACAACAACAACAACAACGACATAACTGAAGCAGCAACAAGCAAAACTTAGGAAGACAATGTAGACAACTTAAGCTCTACGTACTTATGTTATCTCATTGGCTACCCAACCATATAATACTCTTGATCGGCATCACCCTGGGAAGGCCACGAGAGATCGAAGTGCATTTTGTCTGTTGTTCTGAATCGATGCGTGTGGTAAGACATAAACTGTAGCATTTTCATTACTAGTGAATGCAAGAAGATTTACAAATACTGAATTTTAAAGTTTCTTTTTTCGCGTGTGTGTGTGTGTGTGTGCGTGCGTGTGTGTGTGTGTGTGTGTGTGTGTGTGTGTGTGTGTGTGTGTGTGTGTGTGTGTACTGTGTCTGTGCGTGTGTGTGTGTGTGTGCGCGGTTTTTGAAGGCTTCCGTCGTGGCTGATGACATTGCCACGGGGAGGGGGAGGGGGGGGGGGGCTTAATTGTTCCACTCGGCAATGGTCCGAGTGAAGAAGGACTGCTTGGCGGTACTGAGTCCTGCAGTGAGGCTGCCATGGCAGCTGGTATGACTCAGGAACCGAGTTGATCTTGTCCGGGAGGGCTGGGGTCTGGCTTCCTGGTCACAGAGTTTATCAGTCAGTCACCGTGTACCAATTCTCCACGATGAAACTTGAAGAAGAAGTTGGTGAGCCGAGCCTTTTGTCTTCTTTGTGAAAGTGGGGACCAGTTCAATTGTTCATAGGCCTACATCGAGATCCGCGCTAGACGTCTGACGGTGTCGGGTGACGACCCAGCGCGCCGCTTTTCTCTGCACAGCTTCGAGCTCAAGTTGTTTGGTGTTCTTGCTGGTGTACGGTTTCCAGACACTACTCGCATATATTCAAGAGTTGGTCTTACGAGGGCAAGAAAGGATCTGTCTTCGATCTTAAAGACCCCCCACGTCACGTGTCACATTCCCTCTTATGCTAGGAAGATTTCTTACGATTTCTTACCAGCTATAAGAGGGGAAAACGCCGGTGAAAACCGTGATTTTGACACATGACGTGGTGGGTCTTCAAGTGATGCTCCAGACTTTGATGGTACGTCCAGTTTGTGATATTGGTGATGTGGGAGTCCCAGACACGGCAGACATACTTCTACACAAACATAAAGACAGACAGACAGGAGATTGAGAGATAGACACACACACACACACACACACACACACACACACACACACACACACACACACACACACACACACACACGCACGCACGCACGCACGCACGCACGCATATGAAACTTAATTAAAAGGCTGCTAACTCAATCCAATAACTAAAGTAACAGCAATGTACGTCCTATATGGCCTCAACAGAATCGGGAGAGCGCACTGAGGGGGTTGTTGTTTTCAGTTTGGTAACTGTCAGGATCTTATTGACAGTTCTTAATAAGTGAACCCTTTATTTCGCAGTATCCAGGCAGGACCAATCCGGCTACCGTAGCGGTCACCGGGGACCGTGACGAACCCCGACCGGCACAGCTCCTGTGGGTTTTACTAATTTTACCACTAGAGGGTAAATAACCACTGCCTATAAAAAAAATAATTGGCTTTTTCTTTAAATTATCATGCACATCTTGTGTTTTGTGTTATTATGTTTCTGTCATAGTTTAACAAAAATATAAGCGAGGAGTAGAAATTAACTGATTGTACTGATTTCAAAAGTCAATAGAAAATAATAACAACACATTCTGTACGTATAGTCTGTTCCATTTCCGTCGTAGTAAGCCACGTGTTATGGCCTGTGACTAACGTGTTTGTTTTTAGAAATCTTTTCCAATTTTGAAAGTCTCTTTGAATGGTTTCAAATTGAGTTATATAGACTGTCAAATTTCAATACATTGACGACACAGAAACGCAAATTTTGCCCGCGACCACAAAGCTAAAAATAGATTCTCTACGTCGGTGCGCGCGACACAGTAAACGTTTGACCAATCAAAACCTGTGTTGTTGAACCCTTACGGCATCCGCTAAATCCGTGACGTCACGTCTTTCACATGGTTCCCCTACATGGCGACATGCGAACAGTTTGGATTGACGTGAAAGTGAAAACTTTGTTTTCTGTATAGTCAGGCAAATAGACTGTAGAAAAGATATCAAGATCGCCATCGGACTTCTTATTGACTTTGAATAGTTTGTTACATACATAGATTCTGTCAAAAACTTCGAAAAACAACAGTTAGACCGTTTGATCCCAAGTGCGTAGTCTCACTGGCCAGTCAGGCAACATACGGACAGATTGCCATTTTGAACAGTCCACCTTTACATTTGGTGTCGACCTGTAAGAATGGCGAGCAACGGCATCGATGGCGAGTCCAGTGCGGACAGAAACGTAGAAATATGGAAGATCAAAAAGCTGATCAAGAGTCTTGAAGCAGCCAGAGGGTGAGTTCAATAAATCATGAACATGATGATGATTCAGTGATGTGTCAACTGAACATTCAAGTCGGGGATTCTTCTTCTTTCTCTCAACATCCTACGTCATCAGCATGGTCATGGGTGTTGTCACTCACGATTCACTGATTCTCTACTTTGCGTTTTAACCCTTTCGCCGTCACCCGTTTTCAGCCAAAATTTTCCATTAAACGTACATGGATAGACTCTATCATAGAGAGAAAAAAAAATTATGAAATATTGGGGATTCTTCTGTGATATATATTTGAAATAAGGCCTATCCTTACCTCTCAAAATTAAGAACCCAAGATAATTAGATAACAGACCATCATTTCAAGAATTTTAATGACATGGGTGTTCAGTCACTGTGGTGCAAAAATGCAACATGTATGGCTCCAACCCACCTGCGTGCGCATCTCGACCATTCCAACGGAAGTGTCGCCATCTTAGTCCTTATTTGTGTGTAAACAAAGTGAAAATGTTATCTAAATGTGTAAATAAAACATCCAGATGTTATAAATACAGTTTAGATTAAGTTTCGAATGGGAACAGCCAAATACGCATCATCGATCTGGCATTTTTCAAAAAAAGGTAAGGACTAAGATGGCGGTCTCCCATAATATGGCGCTCCTTGTGGCCGGATATGACGACACGTGGGTACCAGCAATTGGCGGTGAAAGGGTTAAAATGGACTTACTGAAAAAAGTGTCTTTGCTAATTAAAAAAAACTTGCGTTCTGGTACTGGAGAGCGCATTGAGAATTAGAAATAAAATATATAATCCTTTTATTCTTTTCTTTTTTTTTAAATAAAGAAAAGTGTCTTTGTTTTACTGTCTGGTGGTGTTGACAGATTTTTAAGAGTTGACCATAGGCCTTTTCACAGTATCCGGGCTGGACCAATCTGGCTAGCGTAGCGCTCACCGGGGACGAACCCCGGCCGGCACAGCTCCTGCCCTTCATTTACCACTACTTTGACCTATGGCCCCTAACTCTGAAATATTTGTTTCTTCTTCTTCTCTTCAGGGCCCACGGTCAGTATGTTGACCATTCTGGCACCTTTTGAGAAAAAAAAAGACTGAAAAATGGAGGTCCGGTCGGTCTGTTCTTTACTGCGGACATGCCTGCTTAACTAATATTGAAGGGACAGATGGTGGAGGGGAAGCTGAAGGGGGGGGCGAGGAGGTGGGAGGGGCACTTGATTGATTAACTGACACACAGGGGGCGTCAGCAGTGAAGGTGTCGAGGGTGTCCTGCCGCAGGTCGTTCCACTCCCTGATGGTCCTTGGGAGAAAGGAGTTTGACCGATATTTGGTGCGGCACTGGATGCGTTGGAACTGGAGATGGTGTCCTCGCCGTTGCCGATGTGGAAGTGGTACCAGCTTTGCATATGTAGGCTGGGGCAGTGGACAGTGCCGGAGCTGATTTTGTACAGCATGGAGAGCTTGGTCCTCTGCCGTCTGCTTTCCAACGTTTCCCAGCCCAGCTTGTCCAGCATGCTGGTCACACTAGACGTCGGCCTATACTGGTTCAGCACAAAGCGAGCTGCCCTGCGCTGGACCTCTTCCAATTTGCCAATGCTCTCCTCTGTGTACGGATCCCAGACAGCACACGCATATTCTTGCAAGGGACGTACGAAGGCTTTGTAAGCCTGTTCCTTGATACTGCTGCTGCTGATCTTCAGATTGCGTCTTAGGAATCCTAGGGTCTTGTTGGCCTTGGCACTGATGTTGTTGACGTGTGAGTCCCAGGTGATCTCGCTGTTGATACTGACTCTGAGATACTTGACCTCCCTCGCATCCTCTAGGGTATGTCCATGCAGAACGAATGAGAAATGAAGGGGGCTCCTGCTCCTGGTGACTTGGATGGCCTGGCACTTGGCAGGATGAAACTCCATGCTCCAGCTCTTCTCCCAAACCGCAAGGCAGTGGAGGTCTTCTTGTAGCTGGTCCTGGTCTTGGATGGAGGAGATCATCCTGTAGGCTGCGGTGTCATCAGCAAACAGTCTAGCAGTTGATGTCAGTCGGTCTGGCAGGTTATTAATGTAGGCCAGGAACAAACATGGTCCTAGCACTGACCCCTGGGGAAATCCTGACGTGACATCAACAAATGGAGACGTTGATCCGTCAACCAGAACTGCTTGGCAGCGATCCCTGAGGAAGCTGGAGATCCATGCGTGGATGGAGCCCCTGACACCGTAGCATTGGAGTTTGTGTAGCAGCAAGCTGTGGTTCACTTTGTCGAACACTTTTGAAAAGTCCATAATGAGGACATCCATCTGCTTGCTGCTCTCCAAATTGGCTGTCAGTTCTTCTGTGAATTCCAGGAGTTGGGTTTCACAGGATCTCCCTTTCCTGAATCCATGTTGGTTCTCATTCAGGATGTGGTGCTTCTCAAGGTGCCCCATCACTGCTCCAACGATGATGTGTTCAAGCAGTTTACACACAATGCTGGTAAGGGAGATTGGCCGATAGTTGGCTGGGTCGTATTGTTCCCCCTTTTTGAAGATAGGTGTTATGTATGCCGATCTCCAGTCAGCTGGTATGGAGACTGTAGCAAGTGACGACCGGAAGATTGCAGAGAGTGCAGGTGCCAATTCTACGGCCAGTTCTTTAAGGACTCGTGGTGTTATACCATCAGGACCGCATGTTTTGTGGGGGTTAAGATTTAGGAGAAGCGCGATCACCCCATTTTCTGTTATGCTTATGTCGTCCATTGATGGGAGGTTCAGGTCTGGCATACCTGTTTTCTGCAAAAAATTGTCATCTGAGAAAGTTTCTCCCTTGCCAAAGACAGACTTGAACTGCTGATTTAGAACTTCTGTTTGTTCCTCCGGCTTGGATGTTAATCGGCCGTCCTTTCTGAGGGGAGCCACACCGACGTTTGACGCCTTCTGGTATTTGATGTAGGCCCAGAACCTCTTGTCTTTAGCAGCCGGCTTGCTGGGGTCCAAGTCAATGAAGACGTTATTCGAAAAGTTCCAGTATGAACTTCGAAGCTTCTTTTGTACATCACGTCGAAGAGACTTTAATTCTGCCTTCAACTCCTCAGAACCTGTTTTCTTCATGTTCTTGTACACCCTATCCCTCCTGTGAATGAGGTGCCTGATTTCATCCGTCACCCACGGTAGACTTGGTTTGACGCTGATAGTCCTGTGCGGGATGCGTGAAAAGATAGCTTCTTGTAGAGTGGACTTGAACGTGGACCACAGCTGGTCTGTTTCAGGAGATGATCGCATTCTATCAGGGGTCGCGCTAGTGTTTTAGAAAACGCGTTTTGCTTGCGCGACGTTGGCCAAAAAAATGCGTAAGGGAAGCAAAAAAATCACGTCAAAGAACAAAATGATAAATATATAAGCTAAAAACAATGAAAACAAGACCAGCAACAAAAACATGCATTTTTATTCACTAACCAGTCATTTTCGGCGATCATGGCGATCCTCAAAGTCGACACGACAATGCGCTTACAGTGATTTTCCCACCACACTGCACTGCGCCTACGTCACAGCAGTACTGGACGGAATCTGGATAACTAATGAAAGAAAACATGGGATACTTACCTCCTCTGAAAGCAGTGGCACTTTTCTATAGTCTGTTCCAATGTTTGGTGTAGCAGAACCACTATACGTGTAGGGACCGTAGGACTTCTAAAGTCTGATTCACCATCTAGACTCAGATGCGATTTTGAGCGGACGTCTTTTTGCGGACGGGTTACGCGTAAACGCCGTAAAAATGCGTCAGCGATTTTTAAGCCGCGTCAAATACGCAAGAAACATGCATTTAATAGCGCGACCCCTGTCTCAGTCCTACTCAAACCTTGATCAAGTTCCTGTCCAGGAAGCAACACACACTCACACACTCGGCCCCCCATTTTTCAGTCTTTTTTTTTTTTCAAAAGGAGCCAGAATGGTCAACATAGTTACATACTGACTGTGGGCCCTGAAGAGAAGTGTCATATAAAACCTGTTATGGTTTTCAAAGACAATAAATATCTGAATCTGAATCACACACCACACACACACACACCACACACACCACACACGCAACACACCACACACGCAACACACAAACACACATACCACACACGCAACACACACACACACACATACCACACACGCAACACACACACACACACCACACACACACACACACATACCACACACGCACACACCAGGGCTCCCAGGGACCCCCATTTGGGGGTCTATGAAGTACTAGAATTCTAAGGGCCCCTCTAAAAGAATGTGCAGGGATGCACTATAACAAATTCTATTTAGCATTCACAATGTCTAAGTGTAAGTGAAGAAGTCCCTGGGACCCCTTGTTTTGCGGGACGATTGGGAGCCCTGATGACGCACACACACGTACGAAACACAGTGACACACGCAGACCTGTACACAACAACATCATACGTAACATTATTGAGTATTTTATTTTTATACAGCGCTAAATCTTTATAGAAATCAAATTGAAGGGCACACACGTTAAACATTCATAATGCATTCAAACAAAGACGCTATTCAAAGACGAACAAGAAGATAACATATACATACTCACATTTAAGAAATAGCCCTAAAGGCAAGAATGTGGAGGGAAAGAGAGAATGAGCTTCAATGACAGGGAAACAGACCTGTGGGTTTTGAGGTTTGATTTGAAAGCAGAGAGGGTCGGTCGCTGAAGGAGGGAGAGAGGAACTTTGTTCCAGGAGGTTGGTCCTGAAACATCAAAAGAGCACCGACCAAAGATTGAAAGCTTAAATACCTAGGGATCTGGAGAGATAGAGGGTCAGAAACTGAATGTAATGTGCCTCTCCCCCCGCCCCTGTTCCTCACAAGAAGAAGCACACCAAGTAAACACCTGAACGCCCGCTTTGAAACCATAAATCAGGGCTCCCAGGGACCCCCATTTGGGGGTCTATGATTGTATGAAGCACTAAAATTCTAAAGGACCCTCTAAAGAATGTGCAGGGTGGCATACTAGAAAAGTTCGTTTTAGCATTCGGAATTCCACTGGGACCCTCTATCCCGCCTCTAGGACCCTCTATGAGCTGTAAGTGAAGGAGTCCATGGGACCCCTTGTTTTGCGGGATGATTGGGAGCCCTTGTAAATATTTTGAATTTTATTCATGAATTCTTTATCTCATAGTACTCAGTCATACACCCAAAGAAGAAGAAGATGACAGTCACACACACACAATGACGCATACAATTTTATATTCACTGATTCAGTGACAATACCACAGCGAGAGACTTTTATTCTGTAAATAAATTGCACTCTACTTTTCTGACAGTCGTGTGCATTTTTATATAGGTCGAGTGGTTGCAAAGTGTTGAACTTCCAAGTTCTTAGAAACTGTTCAAATAAAGGGCTGCATGTGTGTATGTAAACACTGTTGTCATTGTGTGTGTGACTGTCTGTGTTTGTGTGTGTATACACATGCAATGTACACATGTGTGTGTGTGCCTCTGTGTGTGACTGTGTACACGTGTGTGTGTGATACTGTGTACGTGTGAGACTGCGTGTGTGTTTGACTCTGTGTGTACACTACATATCTGTGTGTGTAATACTGTATGTGTGATACTGTGTGTTTTGCACTTTAGTCTTTACTCCTATTTTCCTCACTCCACCCCGGTGTAAATGGGTACCTGGCGCCAGTTTGGGAAAATATCCTTCGGATGAGACTTTAAAAAAACGAGGTCCCATGTGCGAACGCAAATCTTGCGCACATGTTAAACTTAAAGCCTATCCCACTATTCAGTGTGAGTAGGCCGTGTGTGCCGGTGGGGTAATGATAGTAATTGGTACAGTTATATAGCACACATATCTAGAACATTCTATTCATGGCGCTTTACAAAGAAATGAAACTACAAACATTCCCATTCACACACACACGCTGACACACAATGTGTGACACATACACACACACACACACACGCTGACACACATACACACACACACACACACACACACACACACACACACACACACACACACACACACACACAAAACAAGCAAAAACAAAAAGAGAAGACACGAAGAAGAAGAAGGGGGTGGGTGGGGGGGGGGGGGGGGGGGGGGGGGGGGGTCACACACACACACACATACACTCTGCATGCACATACACACACCACTCAATTTCCATACGGCACAATCAACACACACACTGCATACACACACTTACACACACATATTCCACACACACACACACACACACACACACACACACACACACCACTCAATGTCCACACTGCACAATCAACCTATGCATGTCAGCTACAACTTAGAAAAGAGATGAGTTTTTAGACCGGCTTTGAACGCGTCCAGAGAATCAGAGTGTCTGAGAGACAGGGGTAAGTTGTTCCACATAGATGGAGCCTGGAACGAAGAGGACCTTTCACCATAGGCTTTGGTTTTGACAGTGGCTGGTTGCAGGAGGCGAGTGTCAGAGGAAGAGCGGAGCACACGAGAGGTGTGTAGAGATGAAGTAGGTCAGACAGGTAATGAGGGGCAGAACCAGAGATGACAGTGAAGGAAAGAGTGGAGAGTTTATAATTATAGTCGATCCTATCAGATTTTTAACCAGTGCAGAAGTGGCGTGACATGTTCATACTTAGAAGACTGAAGGACTAATCGGGCAGCATTGTTTTGAATTCTTTGGAGGCGACTGAGAAGATACTTTGGAAGGCCAGCAAGGAGAGAGTTGCGGTAATCGATTTTAGACAAAACAATGGATGGATGGCATGAATTCACATATCACGGATCCTGTTCGCTATTAATTATTAACCCCTTGATTGCCACCAAAGTATCACGTACTGACTTGATGACGTCATCAGATGAACTTGAAGAGGAATGACTCGTTAATATGCTGGGTTTTGCTCTAACACTCAGTCAAGAAAGTTATAACTTATAATATCCCCACACCATTTTGCCAGATTGGCTCTATTAGTTGTCTGTTTCATGGCATGATTTGTACAATGATTTTTTCTTTAATTTTCTCTGGCTGTCAAGGGGTTTATATTCTCTGGCAGTCAAGGGGTGAGTGCAGGGCAGGATTTATAAACATCCCCAATTGGAAGAAGAAGAAGTGTGACTGTGGGTGTCAGTGTGTGAGTGTGTGTGTGGCATGTGGTGCTGTGTGTGCGTCCAAGCCCAACTCTAGCATTTTAACCCTTTCACCGCCAAAGTCGCATTTTAGCACAACAGTGATTTAACACCCATGTTACTAAAACTAAAACTTAGTAAAAGGCATCAAATTGGGGTCTATTGTCCAAAGACCCTATTGTCTTAGGTTTGGGAAGTAAGGATAGACCTTATTTTATATCACAGAAGAATCCCCAATACTGCAGAAAGATTTTGTTCTCTACCCAGGTAAATGTAATGGAAATTTGTGGCTGAAAATATGGCTGGCGGTGAAAGGGTTTATACTACATGGCAACTTGGTAAATATTGAAGTAGCATAATTAATAATAAAAAGTAAACTTGTAACTTTTTTTCTCTTTATTTTTAGAAATGGCACAAGCATGATCTCACTCATCATTCCACCCAAGGACCAGATTGCGCGAGTCAACAAAATGTTGGCCGATGAGTTTGGAACAGCCTCCAACATCAAAAGTCGGGTCAACAGACTGTCCGTGCTCGGAGCCATCACATCGGTACAACAGAGGCTCAAACTGTACAACAAAGGTTGGTGCATATGTCATGTGACCCAGCACCACGAAATGGACATCAAGTCGCTGGGCTAGTTTCTCACAACAGGCTTGCATTTGCAAAGTCAGAAATCTCATTTTTTATGAGTTTTGAGTGATGTGCATTTTCTTGCTCTCTAATGATATCCCATCTTTCATATTTATAAAGCCATTAAAGGACAATCTTTGTTATGGTCTCCAAAAAGCGCAAATGGCTGACACTAGTGACAGTCACCCTACTAACTTTTAATGCTCATACATGTAACTCTGAAACACAAAACGTTATAAGAATGGTTCTTACTATCATTTGAAAGAGAATTGTCTGAAGTTTCTAACTACTATTTTCTCAGAATGGTCATTTTGACACTTAATGTCCCTTTCGTGGTGCTAGGTCTCATATAATGTATAGTATGCACAGTGTGTGTGTAAACAGGGTTCGCACAGTCTTTGAAGGTCTTTGAGAAATGGAGTGCCATTTTCAAGTCTTTGAAAATTGGCTTTGGTGTGTGAAAATCATCAAATGGTTTGTGAAAAAGTCATTGATGGCTAAAAGAGTCGTTGGCTCCATAAGTTTTGTTTTTTTGCTTCCAGAATTGATGAAGAAGTACTTTGACTTATTTTCCATAACATGTAGCAGACATCCTCGATTTGTCGAGTGTTATTTCCCTTCACTACAACTGTGTCCTGGTCTTTTGGATACACCTGTGCAACTTGAATGATCATGATCGAAGCAATCATCATCATTCATTGATTGTCGTGAGAAGGTATTTGAAAATAGGATAAAGGGTCTTTGAAAAGGTCTTTGAAACAATGAAAGTGTGTGAATTTTGATTTTAAAAAATCTGTACGAACCCTGGTAAACTGTAAATTATAATGTAAACTTGTGTGAGTGACCGAGCGTTCAGTCGCCCGTCTTTTAAAAAAAAATTTACTGGGACATGATCATGGATGCTTGTTATGCATAATAAGTATCAGAGGATTGGACCTTAGACAATAGACGATTTTCAGAAAATACTAGGGGAGAGCACTTCGTGAAAATTAGAGTATTTTGCCTCCATTACTCGGTCCAATACCATAGCGACAATGCAACAATGGCGTCGAAGCTTGAAACTGCAGGATGCGAGTCAGCGACTTGCAAACATTTTGTAGAAAAATAAGGGGTGACCAGTTGCTACAAAGTGATAGAACTTGCAAACTGTGACGTCAAAATATAAATTACATCAAATTTAGAACGACGCACTGCGTTCCACACGCTGTGCGTCTCCTCAAACACAAGAAGCGAGGGCTGGGGATTTACCCGATGGTAGAGTAACTTCCCCTGTTTGACCGATTGAATTAGGCAGGGATTATCATATTGTCTGATTATCATATCTTTTGCTGTGTATGAACTTTTGCCATCAACTGATCAAGACGCAGGTATCGGACTCTCACACTAAAATCACGGGCACAAAAAATATTCATACCACGTTCTATCCATCTCTTAAATTCATGATTCATTTTACTCTCTCTCTCTCAGTCCTTATTCTATCTTGTTCTGATTGAATACTAACAGCTATCTGACTGCAGTAATTGTAATGTGTGGAGATACTATTATCATGTGTATTGATTGTTGATGACGAGATGTATTCCAAATTTTGATATTTGATTGACTGCTGTAAGTTAATAATGTCTCTCTCTCTCTCTCTCTCTCTCTCTCTCTCTCTCATCTCTCTCTCTCTCTCTCTCTCTCTCTCTCTCTCTCTCTCTCTCTCTCTCTCTCTCTCTCTCTCTCTCTCTCTCTCTCTCTCTCTCTCTCTCTCTCTCTCTCTCTCTCTCTCTCTCTCTCTCTCTCTCTCTCTCTCTCTCTCTCTCTCTCTCTCTCTCTCTCTCTCTCTCTTCTCTCTCTCTCTCTCTCTCTCTCTCTCTCTCTCTCTCTCTCTCTCTCTCTCTCTCTCTCTCTCTCTCTCTCTCTCTCTCTCTCTCTCTCTCTCTCTCTCTCTCTCTCTCTCTCTCTCTCTCTCTCTCTCTCTCTCTCTCTTTTTTTTTAAAATGTGCACATTTCTAAGTTGATGTAATCAATTTTAATGATAATTATTTGGTTGGTATAATTTTGTTTCACACGTTTGCTCTTTGAGTTATGTTGTATGTATCTCTGTCATGTTGTTGCACCTCACCTGAATTTCTCTTTTGGAGATATTAACCCAATGACTCCCAACCATTCGAACCGGGAATCGATCCCAGTTCCCGAGAGATGGGAATTAACTCCGAACGTCACACCAAATATTTTCATTACAAAATTCACCCAGAATAAAGTCTAACTCACATTTCATTTCTGAAAGATGCATATTGAATAGCAATGATGATATTATTATTATTCCAAAGCTAACACACTGTCACACAACAAACCATGAATTGGAATTTAAAAAAATCCATAATGGTACTCCGAGCATCATGCTGAGTCAATACTGCGTCTCGTCACGTGGAAAGAATTAAAAAAATTGGGGTCACTTCGAAAAATCCGTTCAAAAAGACTAGTGGGTGCTTTCCCTCGCTGTAAGAACCAAAAACGGACCAGCGAGAGTCAGGAACAGGAAGAACTAACTTAGTATATTGCATTGTGGGTAGGGTGAAAGTGAACGTACTAGACCTGGCGTTCAGCGGGCGCAATCGGCGCATACGGGCTGCATGAGTTGACGAAATTCGGTCGAATTTGGCGTCTGTGTCCTAGAGAGGGTTAAAGTATACTTGAACTTGTGTGTTTGTTTTTGTAGTTCCGCCCAACGGCCTTGTGATATACTGCGGCACCATCATAACGGACGAGGGGAAGGAGAAGAAGGTCAACATCGACTTTGAGCCCTTCCGGCCTATCAACACCTCCCTCTACCTGTGTGACAACAAATTTCACACCGAGGTCAGCGATAAGATTTCTTGTGTGTAGCGAGTGTGTTCATGTGTGTGTGTGTGCAGGGCTCCCAATCGCCCCGCAAAACAAGGGGTCCCAGAGAATCCTTCACTTACAGAATAGAGGGTCCTAGAGGAGGGATAGAGGGTCCCAGCGGCATTACGAATGCTAAAAAGAATTTTACTAGTGCATCCCTGGAACTCCCTGCACATTCTTTTACTTAGAGGGTCCTTTAGAATGTTAGTGCTTCATAGACCCCCGAATGGGGGTCCCTGGGAGCCCTGGTGTGTGTGTGTCATGTATATATGTGTGTGCGTGCACGCGAGAGCATGGGCATGCTTGTGTATATATGCAGTGTTGTTGTTGGTGTTGTCATACTTTGGCTAAAAGACTCCAGGGATCATCCCAACAGCTGAAGCACTTGAACACTGGTACAAATGCACCAACTAGGGATGAGAACATTATGTGTGTGACCGTTTTTGATTACTCCGCCACATTGGCAGTGTTCTAGTTTCTACTACAATACTACTAGTGAACTCTGCAATCACCAAAAAATTGTCATATGTCGGAAGAATATAATGTTCTCTCAATATTGTCTGGCTTACAATATAATTCCTACTAGTAGTAGTACTAGACTATAAATGAGGCAGAAACACCAGGAAAACACCTTAGGAAAGTGCATTTGGAGGTATATTTTCATAGCTGTATCATAAGAAAATGAAGGGACAATGTTGAAATCAACGCAAGGTGATATACACTGACAGCTATACAATGCGTTCACAGGTAGGAAGCAGCAAAGCAGAACTTGTACAGGTCTGTAGACCAAGTTTTTCAGAGATAAATTCACCTCCAAAGCATCCCCATAGACAGTTGACTTGCCAGCATCATATCATAATCAAGTCACAGGTTGATGTTTTTTAGTCATTTTTAACTGATTAGTGATTATCTCTTCCACTTCTAGCACCATGTATTTTTTGACGTTCTTGGTTGCCAGTTGCATCTCAACCGACAAGGGTGGGTGGCTATTTTTTCAAGTGGGCATGTGTTGCTGTAAAGCTTAATGGGAAGAAATCAATGACATAAGTTCTGAAAGTAGACAAGCACACAGCGTTCCATTTGATAGTGAATGTCTTTGCTTTTGGTTGGAGTGAAGTGTGATGACTACTGGCCTAATTACATTCGCCCATGGTGCTAGAACTTAGTAGAAGAGCTAAGGACACACATGGCAGGACTCCCAATCGTCCCGCAAAACAAGGGGTCCCAGGGACTCCTTCACTTACAGCATAGAGGGTCCTAGAGGCAGGATAGAGGGTCCCAGTGGCATTGTGAATGCTACAAAGAATTTTTCTAGTGCATCCATGGGACCCCCTGCACACTCTTTTAGAGGGTCCTTTAGAATTTTAGTGCTTCATAGACCCACAAATGGGGGTCCCTGGGAGCCCAACATGGCATGATAATCAATGTGGTTTATGTTTTTCTTGTTGTTGTTGTAGGCTCTGACGGCCTTGCTAGCAGACGACAACAAGTTTGGCTTCATTGTGATGGATGGAAACGGCACCTTATTCGGAACCTTGTCGGGGAACACTCGCGAAGTTTTGCACAAGTTCACCGTCGATCTACCAAAGAAACACGGTAGGGAACCATCAAATGTGGCTTCCTTGTCTGACCTTGATTCACCCTTCTTTTTTCAGTGATGTTCTGAGGCCCGGTCATTGACCTAATAAAATTTAAAATGCCCTATTGCATGGGTGCAACTTTTCCTGGTATACAAGGATTTCCTGTTTTTTAATTTTACCAGAATAGGAAGTTTCTTTTTTTTTTAATTTGTCAGACAAGATCTTCGTGTGTCTACTGTATTTTTCAAACACTTTCAACTAAGCATTTGTATAAATTGTGGAAAAAGCAAACTAAAATACTTTCATAAATCAATTTTTTCTTCAGCTGCAGGGGGACATTGCCCCTGGACCCCGGCCTTTCATGGTTTTTTCATTTTGTGTAGTTGCACCTATGCTATTGTGTTCTCCCCTGTCAGGACAAATGTCTCAACATTTTTTAACACTGGCACGCTTTGTCTTATTGATTTCTGCAAGAGCCAGGACATTGTCCTATTGATTTATTTCATCTTAGGACATTTTGTCCAATCACTTTTCGATCCTCGGTGTAACACTGCATTTTATATTTTTTTGTTTATTGACAAAAGAATCAATAGCATGGATGCTCTTTCTTGCAGGATGTTCTGAATTTCAGGATTTTTCAATTGCCTAGAGCCAGCATCGCCGGATTTTGAGGATTTGAGAAGCAACAATTTTCTTACACACACTTTAGTTGTTCAATAAAAAATAAAAAAGGGCCTATATAAGCATTTGCTATATATATTCAAAGGAATGTAGCACTTGTACTAGTCTAGAGGGGTGAAAAAAGAGCAGTAAATGTGTGTGTGCGCTACCCCTGCACTCATGGAGCACCCATGGACACATATAACCCTAAAGGACCCTCTGAAAGAATGTGCAGGGGGTCCTGGGGATGCACTAAAAAAAATGGACAAAATAGCAAACCATAGTCTTTGCATTCCAAGTTCTGACCTATCAAGGAACTTTCAAGTTAGTCACCATCCATTGTTTTCACTACTGTATTTTTCGGACTATAAGGCAATATTTTTTCATCCAGTTTCGACCTATGCGCCTAATAAACGAGGGCGCCCTATAAGTGAACAAAATCGTGAGAAGAGAGGCAACGATTGCCGTACTCGGTACAGTCTACTGTGAGTCACAACATCGAAAGTGGTAACGAGTCGCCGATACAACGAATACTCGCGTTAAAATGCTTAAAAATCCCTGTTATCGTCCGAGATACCGTCCAACAGATGCCACAACCCTTCATTGGATGTAAAATGCATCGTTGTAGAGCTTAAAATTCTACCAGTTTTCGCGAAGAATTGGCCAAACACAACAACCGGAAGTCGCAAAAACGGAAGTTTCTATTATTTGAGAAGGGAGCCAACTCTCGTTTACGACAACAAAAATGGCGGTCAGTAATCGTTTACAGGACGTTTACGGGCTTCAAACTTCGACTTTCTGTTGCGAGGTGTGTATCGCCTTATAAACGAGGGCGCCTTTTACTTGGATTTTGTCAGATTTTTCTTGAAAATGGCCCTATTCGCCTTACACACAGCAGCGCCTAATGAACCGAAATGTACGGTAGTTGGCCTAATTCATTGAACTAATTTCCCAAGTTTATCAGTCTCTTCTCTCTCCCTGACTGTCATAGACCTATTCTTTACTTACCTAGCTATGAGTGTGTGCACGCGCATACATTTACAGGGGTGCCAGATGTCCGATTCAGATCGGAAATCCGATTTGAAATTTAGAGCAAAAGTAGGTTTCCGATCTGAGAGAAAAACAGTAGCGAAATTCCGTTCCGATCCGATTTGAGAGAACTAGAAAGTCCTTTCCGATTCGGCCAAGCCAATCCGATTCTGAGCCTCGACTCGACCTGTTTACTCTACGATTTAGGCGTAGCTTTCTACGAAATCAGGGCATTGACTACGCTACTACGACTTGAAATCGCAAACTCCGCATTTTCACTCTTGCCAGCTACGAATTTTCAATGAACGCTGCTCGGTTACTCAATCGCACTTTTCATGTCTTACTCGCGGTTTGCAAGCGCCCGCCCAGTTGTTGCCTTTCTCTACATCACTGCAGCTATCGCGGGCGGTCTGTTTCGCGACTTCACCATTTGTGTCGTGTTAGCGTGAGACGCGTGTCTGTGGTCATTGCCGCCCAACAGCTTTACTGCTTTGTAACCCAGCTCAACTTTGTGCGGGCGGCCTGCTTCGCGAACTCGCCGCTGCGTGCCTTTATGCAAATTAGCGTCCAGAGCTGCCCGACCAAAAATAAATCGCGCACGTTTTGCCTACAGCGCTTGCAGCACATTTTCTTTGTGGTGGAAAAGCAAAATGGAAGGTGAAGAGTCAAGAAAGCGTAAAATGCACCAAACCGACGATGAGTCAGAATGTGAGGTGGTGGAAGTGAGAGAACAACAAAAACAAGCAACGAGGAGAAAAACGGCAAATCAAAAATACCTCCCCAACTACCATGATGTAACCATGGCGACTACCCGAGCATCATTGCCTCAAAGAAGAAAGGCGTTCATTATGCTGTCTGTACCGTCTGCAAATCAGACTTCTCAGTGAGTCACGGTGGCTTGTCCGACTGCAAAAAACATTGCGAGGGCACAAAGATCTAGCAAAATCCATCAAAGGCTCTAGCCAGCTGCTACTTATTTCTCATGACACCAGCGATCCAGGCAATGTCATTCAATGTGCCCGGACTCTAAAATCGCTGCAAGTGAGTGTTTCTTCCGTAACTGTTACTGACGAATTATGCACACTAGCATGCACGCACGCACAAAGGCACACGCACAAACACACAGTGATACACACATTCACACTCTCAGACACACAGACAACACACACACTCACACACACACACACACACACACACACACACACACACACACACACACACAGAGTAAGACATACACACAATCACATACAACATACATACACACACACTCACACACAGATACATAATCACACACACAGAGATACATAATCGCACACACTCACATACACTCACACACAATACACAATCACACACACAGAGAGTAAGACATACACACAATCACATACAACATACATACAACACACACACACACACAATCACACACACACACACACACACACACACACAGATACATAATCACACACGCCGCTTCAGAAACACATCAAGCGTGTCATCTATGCTCGAGCAACTGAAGTGGCCCTCACTGCAACAAAAAAAAGAAGAGAAACAGCAAGAGTTGTCATGATGTATAAACTCCATCACGAACTCGTTTCCATGAAGACCATGAAAGACAAACTGACCCCGGCACCACAACGCCAGCGTCGAGCCCACACCAAGCAGCTGGCCCAGATCTACTGCCGCACACAATACAGACAGGCCAGTTTCCTGCCACGCACCATCAAGGCATGGAACAACCTCCCGGAGCAGGCTGTTGAGGCGGGGACCTTGGGCACCTTCGTGTCCTGGGTCTCCAAATCACAATAACTTTACCCCACCCCACCTCTCTCCTCCTTTTTTTATATATTTTTTTATAACACTTGAAAGCGCGCTCTCTCTATCTCTGTCTCTCTCTCTCTCTCTCTCTCTCTCTCTCTCTCTCTCTCTCTCTCTCTCTCTCTCTCTCTCTCTCTCTCTCTCTCTCTCTCTCTCTCTCTCTCTCTCTCTCTCTCTCTCTCTCTCTCTCTCTCTCTCTCTCTCTCTCTCTCTCTCTCTCTCTCTCTCTCTCTCTCTCTCTCTCTCTCTCTCTCTCTCTCTCTCTCTCTCTCTCTCTCTCTCTCTCTCTCTCTCTCTCTCTCTCTCTCTCTCTCTCTCTCTCTCTCTCTCTCTCTCTCTCCTCTCTCTCTCTCTCTCTCTCTCTCTCTCTCTCTCTCTCTCTCGCTCTCTCTCTCTCTCTCTCTCTCTCTCTCTCTCTCTCTCTCTCTCTCTCTCTCTCTCTCTCTCTCTCTCTCTCTCTCTCTCTCTCTCTCTCTCTCTCTCTCTCTCTCTCTCTCTCTCTCTCTCTCTCTCTCTCTCTCTCTCTCTCTCTCTCTCTCTCTCTCTCTCTCTCTCTCTCTCTCTCTCTCTCTCTCTTCGTATAGAGGAATCTCTTGTTTCTTTGTTTTAACAACATTCTTGAAAACTAATTTCAGTGGATTGATGACAATTTGTGTTTATATTGTATGTTTTGATCTGATTTTGTTTATGTACTGACACTCTCCTCTCTTCCTTTTTCTTCTTCATATCTTCGTCATCAAAAACACTTTATGTCTGTCTGATTTCGCGCGCGCGCGAGAGAGAAAGAGAGAGAGAGATGAGATGAGATGAGACATGCTGCCATAAAACAACACACTGTTTTAGCCCCCCCCCCCCCCTTCACACACACGCACACGCTCCTGGTTCAGTTTAGATTTTCAGATTTAGCTCAAACTCAAGATTTGATTTCAGATTTGTAGGCGGTAGGTTGCTAGCACCCCTGCATTTATTGACATTCTGAAAACTTCTATCATGTTGCCCATCAGGTGCACTTGATTTCCTTTTAGCATTCACAATGTCATTGGGACCTATCCCTCCACTAGGACGCTTTATACCGTAAAAGGAGTCCATTGGACCCCTTGTTTTGCGGGACGATTGGGAGCCCTGCATAGTTACTGATGCTTTGCTCTTTCACTGTAGTGTTGGAAGATTAGAGTGTAGATATTTACTGAGGTCTTAGTGGTGGTGGTGTTGCTCACGCTTGCTACAGTATTGTGTTCTGAATATATAAGACATTGTTGAACTTGAAGTCTGAATAATAGGTGATGGGTTCTTTGCTCTGTAAATGTTAGAAGATTGGCGTGTAGACTATTCTGAGGTTGTGACGTAGTACTGAGGATCGAAAAGTGACAGGACAAACTGTCCTGAGACAAGATAAATCAACAGGACAATGTCCTGGCTCTTTGCAGAAATCAATAGGACAAAGCGTGCCAGTGTTGAAATTTTAACCAGACACTTGTCCCAACAGTGAGAACATAATTGGACATTTCAAATTTTAATAGGTCAGTGGCCTATGACCGGGGCCTCAGGACATCACTGACGTCAGGGCTCCCAGGGACACCCATTTTGGGCGTCTATGAAGTACTAAAATACTAAAGGACCCTCTAAAAGAATGTGCAGGGAGTCCCAGGGATGCACTAGAAAAATTATTTTTAGCTTCTGCAATGCCACTGGCACCCTCGATCTATCCCACCTCCAGGACCCTCTATGCTGTATGTGAAGGAGTCCCTGGGACCCCTTGTTTTGTGGGATGATTGGGAGCCCTGAGGACCCTCTATGGTGTAAGTGAAGGAGTCCCTGGGACCCCTAGCGGGAAAAGCCTACCTAAAAAATAAAAAAAATTAATAAAAGGGGGGGGGGGGGGTAGGAAAAAAAAGGGGGGGGGGGGGGAAAGGGGGGGGGGGGGGGGAAGGAACAAAGAAAAAAGGAGGAAAGGAAGGAAAAAAGAAAAGAAAGGGTTAAAAATGAAGGTGGAAGTGGTGGTGGGTTGCATAATGAGTGAGCAGGAGAGCGGATGAATGATTGGGTGTGGTGTGAGAGTTACATATTTGTTAATGTAAATTTATGTTTCATACTTTATTTTAATATTTTTATTTTACACGATGAAAGACAAGTTTCCATGTGCATTGTACAATGCCAATGGACAATAAAGAAACTTACGACTTATGACCCTAGACGCAGTCAGCGACTCACTCACGTTTTATCACGATGCTTTGCCCCTCCCTCCTTCCTCCAGGCAGGGGAGGTCAGTCGGCGCTGCGCTTCGCTCGCCTACGCATGGAAAAGCGGCACAACTATGTGCGCAAGGTGGCGGAGGTGGCCGTGCAGCTGTTCATCACTAACGACAAGCCCAACATCTCGGGCCTCGTGCTGGCTGGGTCGGCAGACTTCAAAACGGAGCTGAGTCAGTCGGACATGTTCGACCCTGTGAGTAATTGCCTAACATATATTTTTTTCTGTAAGCCCCCCCCCCCCCCCCCCCCCCCCCCCCCCCCCCCCCCCCCCCCCCAACCCACCAAGCCCCGCGAACCCCCCCCCCCCCCCCCCCCTTCAAATTTTACCCAAATTTCAAATTTTGTTACTACAGTGGAACCTCCCTTATAAGACCTCCTATTATGACTCCCTCCCATTGTAAGACTCCCTCCCATATAAGACCTACTTCTCTGAGACATTGCCCTTCTTTGTAAGTATTAAAATTACCTCCCTTATAAGACCCCTCCCTTATAAGACCTCTCCCTTATAAGACCTCATTTTGGATGAGTTTTGAAGGTCTTATAAGGGAGGTTCTACTGTATAATCGCTTACTGTTTTATTACCGTGTTTAACGGACTACAAGGTGATGCTTTTTTCCTAGACTGAGACCCCTGCGTCTTGTAACGTGACTGATAATAATTATAGTTAGAAACTATATAATAACAAAATCTGAATTTAGTGTAAAAATTTAGGGGGGTGCTCCTTGTAGTCCGAAAAATACGGTAGTCATATGATAAGGCGCAGGGGTCTGAGTCTGGGAGAAAAAGTATCGCCTTATAGTCCGAAAAATACGGTAGTCATATGTTAAGGCGCAGGGGTCTGAGTCTGGGGGAAAAAGTATCGCCTTGTAGTCCGAAAAATACGGTAGTCATATGTTAAGGCGCAGGGGTCTGAGTCTGGGGGAAAAAGTATCGCCTTGTAGTCCGAAAAATACGGTAGTCATATGTTAAGGCGCAGGGGTCTGAGTCTGGGGGAAAAAGTATTGCCTTGTAGTCCGAAAAATACGGTAGTCATATGTTAAGGCGCAGGGGTCTGAGTCTGGGGGAAAAAAAGTATTGCCTTGTAGTCCGAAAAATACGGTAGTCATATGTTAAGGCGCAGGGGTCTGAGTCTGGGGGAAAAAGTATTGCCTTGTAGTCCGAAAAATACGGTAGTTTATGTGGATGCAAATACAAACAAACCCCTAATAATAATATAAGATCCTCTGTTAAACGACCTTCTTCTCGTTTATCGAGATTATTTTTGCCACAGATGTATTTTGCTATCAAATTAATCATGGCCTCTGTTTTAATGACTCCCTCTGAAACGCAACTTACGGGATGGGGACTTAAAGCTAGTCTGACCCGCGCTTTACACACGTAAAAATCCCACGGCAGTTGAAAGTCGGTAAGAGCAGGGAGAAATCCTGCTGCCTGGTATGGCCAAATTGATAGCTAGGTTTTCCAAGTGTGCCCACACACCCTCCTCACCCTGTGCCCCCCCCCCCCCCCAAAAAAAATTTTTTAAAAAAATAAATTGGGTAGGCGCTGCACTTGCGGCGACGCGCTCTCCAGGGGAGAGCAGCCCGAATTTCACAGAGATAAGTCTGTGACTAGAATATACCAAATATCAAAATACTACCTGTATTTTTGTTGAATTTTTACAATTTATGAACGTAGGATAAATTTCGGGTGCCAGCTTCGTTTGATCACATCAACTCTCCTCCAAATTCAAGTGAGTTTTTTCGCTTCTGAGAACTACACAACAATGACAGCTTTGCTACGATTTCTACTACCTTTTTGTTTTGGCAAGGGAAGCAACTGGGATTTCTAGCCCATGGTGGGTTCTGTAGTTCTTTCCCTTTCCACCAAAAGCTTTCCCTTTCCTCCAAAGGTGCTGGTTTCTTTTCAGTGATGCTAACTACGGAAATTCAACATGTGAAAGTCTCAGTATAGTTAGCTACTGTAATTGTTAAATGTTAATGTGTGGAGATACTATTATCATGTGTGTGTATTGATTGTTGATGACAAGATGTATTCCAAATGTTGTTGTTTGATTGACTGCTGTAAGTTAATAATGGTTGTTGACACTCTCTCTCTCTCTCTCTCTCTCTCTCTCTCTCTCTCTCTCTCTCTCTCTCTCTCTCTCTCATTGTCTGTCAGTCTCTCTCTCTCACTCACTCCCTCTCTGTTTTAAATGTGCACATTTCTAAGTTCATGTAATGAATTTTAATCGTGATTTGGCTGGTATAATTTTGTTTCACACGTTTCATTAATGTTCTTTCAGTTATGTTGTATCTCTGTCATGTTGTTGCACCTAACCTGAATTTCTCTTTGGGAGATATACTTGAACTTGAACTTGAACTGCAGTTGAAATTTAGCTTACTCCCCTTTAAAGTCTCTTTGTGTGCTCTTCTACACATAGTTGAGTCACACACAGCCTGGAAATTAAACTATTGTAAGTCCAAGTATGTCAACTTCGATGTGTTGGATTTACCAGTTGATCGAGGCAAGACGTATCATCTAACAAAGCTGTTAGAAAAGCAAATAGCAAAGATAGATCACTGACGGTGATGCTTAATGAACAAAAATGATGTAATTTAACCTGAAGTAACAGTTTTCATTCCTCATGTGAAGTGACGTATTTCGACTTACGTCTCCTATGTTTTGCGCACAGCAAAATATTGTTCTCTGTTTGTCTCACTTTTACTTTCTATTTTTTGATATTCAGCGATTTTTATTCCTTCTTTCATTCATTCCACAATTCCTGCTTTCGCTCACTCTTTCATCACATCTTTTTTCTTTTTTAAATCAGGTGCTCTAAGACTGGAAGTGAGTTCCTATGGTTTACTATTTAGCTGGAATTCCATATGCGCTATATTCGATGGCTTAAATCGCCCACGACTTTCGACAGCGACGAAAAAAGTCGCTTCCAATTCCGTTGACGCTAAAATCGCCGGCGATTTTCGATGGCGCTATTCAAACACCGCGCTAAAATCCCAGTGGCTCCTACAGAACTGCAAGCAATGTTTTTCACCAGTACCGCAAGTTTCTTCACGCTTTTGGAAGCCGTGTTGGCGGGAAAAAAATGCCGTGACGTTTTAGTTCCGCCCACTTTCAGACTATTTTCGACGGCGACAAAAACATGTTTTCGCTTCACCAAAATAAAATAAAACCGCGAGCGATTTTCGACTGACTGCTCGCGATTATCGCGCCTATGGGTGCACAGAATGACTTATCGTTGGTGGCAGTAAAATTTAACCGCGGGCGATTATCGCTGTCGCGCATTATTGCGCATACATGGATGCTCCTTCTTGCAGGATGTCCGGAATCGCAGGATTTTTAAATTGCTTAGAGCCGGTGTTGCCGGATTATGAGAAATTCAGCAACAATTTTCATACACACACACACACATACACACACACACACACACACACACACACACACACACACACACACACGTCCTGATGACGACAGGATGTAAAAAAGCTTTATCAAGCTTACTCTTTTATCGTCAATAAAGATCATTTTGACTTGACTTGACTTGACTTGACACACACACACACACACACACACACAGAGAGACTTGTACACTAAAAAGGGCCTATATAAGCATTTGCTATATTCAAAGGAATGTAGTACTTATACTAGTCTAGAGGGGTGAAAAAAGACCAGTAAATGTTTGTGTGCGCTGCCCTGCACTCCGCCGGGTTTCGCCCCCTTGCAGTAATTTTGAAATTTCCCAGGAACACCCATGCGCATATGGAATTCCGGCTTTATGGGTGTGTAAATGTTTTTGTGTGTGCATAGCGGTTGCAAGGCAAGGTGATCAAGATCGTAGACGTGTCCTACGGGGGTGAGAACGGCTTCAACCAGGCCATTGAGCTGGCCTCAGATGCCCTGGCCAACGTCAAGTTCATCCAGGAGAAGAAGCTTATAGGTCAGTACACTGGTTCAATGGTAACAGTGACGACACATGTGTGTGTTTGTGTGCATTGATGTGAGTGTTTTGTGTGTGGGGAGGGAAGAATGTGTTTGTGTATATTTATATATATGCGTGTGCATGTTTGTATATCTATGAGTATATATGTGTTTGCGTGGGGGTGATGGTGGGAATGCGAGCGTGTCTTGAGTATGTTCGATATGTATGATGTAATCTTGCATGTGGAGTGAATTTTAGTTTTGCTAAGCGCCACGAGTAGTTCGTCTAGAATGTGCGCTCTATAAATGTCTTTATTATTATTATTACTTTTTTATATAGCGCTTCATCACTAAGCACACAACACAAATACATAAAGAATGACACACACACACACACACACACAGACACACACACACACACACACACACACACACACACACACACACACACACGTAATAATGAAAGTGTTAAAAATATAAAAATAATTAATTAATGAAAGATAAAGAAACAGGATTTCACTGAGTATGACAACGTAGCCTCAGTCTCCTTTTCCACCCAGTCTTTCACTCAGTTCTGTGTTTTCTCTCTTTCCTCCCTCCCTCCCTCCCCCCCCACCCCCCCCCCCTCCTTATACAGTTATGGTTACAGTTGCTCCGCATGATGCATCAGTTTTTGGTAATATACCAGCTTTCAAAATTTTAAGTTATTCTGTGCAGTAGTTCAAAAGATAGTTGGTTGAGGTAAACTGTAAAGTGATGGGTGATGATATGTTGTTGGACCCTTCGATACTAAAAGGATTTTTTTAACATCAGAATAATTATTCTCTGTAATTATTTCCACCCTAATTGCGTGTTTGGATAATGCAACTAAGCATTTAAACTACAGTCGAACCTCCCTTATAAGACTTCCCATTATAACTTATAAGACTCCCTCCCACATAAGACCTACTTCTCTGAAACATTGCCCTTCTTGTATTAAAATTACCTCCCTTATAACAACCCTCCCTTATAAGACCTCATCTTGGATGATTTTTGGAGGTCTTATAAGCAGACCTGTTCACTCTACTCTTTTTGAGTAGTATTCTACTCAATTTGGACCTCTACTACTCTTCAAAATTGAAAATAATGCTCTAATTACTCATTTTCACTCAATTTTCAGTGAACATTATTTGATGGTTTAATGAATAAAACTACACATTTTGAGCCCAAACTACTCATTTCAGCTATCCGGACTACTCGAGACTTGTGTAGGGGGGTAGACATGTCTGTATAAGGGAGGTTCTACTGTACAAGGATCATTTCTTACGTATGAATATTCTCCGTAATTATTATTCACTCGTAATTTCGTTTGTGGGCGATGCAACTAACCGTTTTGCTGATGGTCTACGCAGGACGGTACTTTGACGAGATTAGTCAAGACACGGGGAAGTACTGCTTTGGGGTCGACGACACGCTGAGGGCGCTCGAGATGGGAGCCGTCGACATCCTGATAGTCTGGGAGAATATAGAAATCCAGCGCTTTGTCCTCAAAAACCACGCCACAGACGGTGAGTGGGAGAATATAGAAATCCTTGTCCTCAAAAACCATGCCACAGATGGTGAGTGGGAGAACATAGAAATCCTTGTCCTCAAAGACCATCTCACATATGGTAAATGGGAGAATATAGAAATCCAACACTTTGTCATGTCTTTAAAATCCACGCCACAGATGGTGAGTGGGAGAATAAAGAAATCCTTGTCCTCAAAAACCACGCTACAGATAGAAAACATTGTCCTCAAAAACCATCCCACAGATGGTAAATGGGAGAAGATAGAAATCCTTGTCCTCAAAAACCACGCCACAGATAGAAAACATTGTCCTCAAAAACCATCCCACAGATGGTAAATGGGAGAAGATAGAAATCCAGCCCTTTGTGCTGAAAAGCTGCTCCACGGATGGAAAGTGCTTTGGAATGGCAGACTTTATCACAGTGTGTCTTAGTTACCGTATTTTTCCACTGTACCACAGATGGTTTTTCCCAGACTAAGACCCCTGCGCCTTATGATATGACTAAAACCACGCTACTCTATTCAAACATTTTTGTCCTTTAAAACCATCGACAGACTATGTGACTGCCTCATGTGACTCGATCAGGTCGTGATGTTTCACCTCATTTGCAATGCCATGCTGCTCGATCAGTCTGACTCAGTCGGGTCCAGTCAGGTGACAGGGCCGAATAGGGCGGGTAGAAATTTCACTGATCGAGTCAGATGGCTTGTGACCTCTTCTGTGCGGGAAACAAAAATTTGTCCTCAAAAACCACGCCTGATCGAGTCATATGAGGCAGTCGCATAGTCCACGCTCCAGCTTTAAAACTCTGTCTCTCTCCCCACTAAGTCCCAGTCTGATGAAAGCTCTACGAGGGGAAAGCTTGCTTCTTCCCCTTTTCTACCACAGATCACCCAACCCAAACCCTGGTGAGTTTCCCCAGATACCAAACATTGTCCTCAAAAAGTAAAGTACAGATAGAAAACAGGGTTCATAGGGGCCTTACCAGTCCTTATAAGTCTTGACCAATTGAAATCTCCAAGTAAGGCCTTACAACCACGCTTAGATTCAAAACAAGGTCCTTACAAACCACGCCACAGCTGCCAAAAATTGCCCTGAGCAACAAAATAGATGGTAAATGGGAGAAGCAGCACTTTGTCACTTGAAAAACATCGCTCAGCACCTACTCCACCTTATCCCCCTCCCCCACCTCACCGTTTCAACTGACCTCTTAGCAGACGAACGATGCACCGCGAGTTGTCAAGAGAAATTGGACTGAAATCTCAGAAGATATCCTGGTGTCGTTTTGCGAGAAAACGCTGCTATCTGTGTCAGCCATAGTTTTTGTATCTGCTTAGACATTGTTCACAATGCTGGGAAAGTGTTCCTTTCAAGATTTTGGCTAAAAGATGGAGATTATCCTTAGGCCTAGACAGGTCCTTACAAGGTCCTTACTTGGGGATAGCTGAAAGCCCTGGGAACCCTGTATCTGCTTAGACATTGTTCACAATGCTGGGAAAGTGTCCCTTTCAAGATCGTTGGCTAAAAGATGCACCTCATTATCCTTAGGCCTACAGGTCCTTACAAGGTCCTTACTTGGGGATAGCTGAAAGCCCTGGGAACCCTGTATCTGCTTAGACATTGTTCACAATGCTGGGAAAGTGTTCCTTTCAAGATCGTTGGTCTAAAAGATGACAGATTATCCTTAGGCATACAGGTCCTTACAAGGTCCTTACTTGGGGATAGCTGAAAGCCCTGGGAACCCTGTATCTGCTTAGACATTGTTCACAATGCTGGGAAAGTGTTCCTTTCAAGATCGTTGACTAAAAGATGCAGATTATCCTTAGGCCTACAGGTCCTTACAAGGTCATTACTTGGGGATAGCTGAAAGCCCTGGGAACCCTGTAGAATAACAAAATCTTAATTTTGTGTCAAATTTGGGTGGTGCGCCTTATAGTCCGAAAAATGCAGTAACTTTCAACAGTATACCATCTCATTTCATATACTGCATCAAAACAAACGTGTTGACAATTTGGACTAATAATACTGAGTTACTCATTCATGTGGATTAATATAACAATATTTTGTACTTGAATATTATGATCTTGAATTGTACTGCAGGCTTTCATGGAATGACTAAATCAGGGTCTAGTTTCTCTAGATAACGGTTGCCGCGCGAATAACGCTTAACCAAATGGGGCCTAAGAAACACTTTTAGAAAACATGCGGAAGAATATTACAAGCTCTTGTCTGTTTGGTCAAAAGAAAATGTATTTTAAGCAAACTTTAATGGACCAATCAACAGCAAGAAACGTATTCACCCCCAACTAGTTCTGGATAGTTCGCCACTTGCTTGGTGTTTGGCCGGAACAAAACGCCACATGAACTATCAGCAAATGAAGGGTGTTTCTTACACCGTTTTCGCCGATTTGAGCGAGCTCAACCTAACGTTAGCCCTTGTGAAACGTTCAGCCCCCTGAATCCCAATGATGAATATTCTTGTTGTTTTTTGCTTTGACAGAGGAACGCATCTTGTTTCTGAAGCCAGAGCAGGAAAAAGACAAGACGCATTTCACAGACAAAGATGTAAGTGCGATGTTATCTTAGTACTACAAACCTTAACCCTTTCACCGCCGGCCATTTTTGGGTCCAAATTTCCGATTAAACTAACATGGATCAGAGGAAAGATTTCGTCAGCAATATTGGGGATTCCTCTGTGACATGTTTAAACTAAGGCCTATCCTTACCTCTTAATATCAAGAACACAAGATTGTTGGATAACAGACCCAGATTTCAAGGCTTTTTATGACGTGGGTATAAATCATTATGGTGTAAAAATGCGACATTGGCGGTGAAAGGGTTAATGCTTTTTTTTGTGCTTGTTTGTTTGTTAAGGGTAGGGATTAGGGGAGAGTTTGGTGGAAGAGTTACATTTTTTTTAATGTGTAGAATTCTGTGTGTGTTTGTATGTTTCTGAGTACAATAGTGTGTGTGTGCGTGCGCGCGCGTTTGTGTGTGTGTGTTAATGCATGCAATATTACAGTTGTTGTCTCCTTGCATGTTTGGTGAAATATATTCCTTAGTCATTACCTAGCAGTTTTCCCATAAAAACAAACGGCAAGCTACGCCACCTGAACTGGACCAACAACCCAGACCCTGGAGGAGAGCCAGCGTCAGCTGAGCTCAGCCTCAACCCAGCACTGAAACCTGCAACAAGCGCCCCTACCCCAGTCCCCTCACCCTCATCCCCAATTATTTTTACCCCAGTAGTTAGGGATCTGTTTGTCTTTTTGGTTGGGGCTTGGGCATTGCCTTATGGAGTGCCGAGGGTCGGCTAGTTTCCAGCTTGCTGGGGGCGAACGTGAAAATTACTAACTGCCGGGAGCTCCCTGTAGTCTGTCCTCCCCTCCCCAGCCCGGAACTAGGTCTTTATTTTGTTTGCTACTCCTGATTTTACCCTAGATATTGAAGCTGAACCCAAGTAAATCTAATAGGGTGACGTGTGTGGCCCTTTCTTGGAAAACTGATAATGTAATGTGTGTCCCCTTTTCTCTCTTTCCCTCTTCCGCTTCTCTTTCTATGGTCACCCCCTAAAGTGTGTACAATTACTTCTGTATAAAGAAGTTGGTCACCACCACAGAAAAATAAAAAGAAGAATACTTGAAATGAATGTCAACAGAATGAAATTAATAAGCGTAAGTTAGTAAGCTGTATTATTACTACAGTGGAACCTCCCTTATAAGACCTCCCATATAAGACCTATTTTTTCTGAGACATTGCCCTTCTTTGTAAGTATTAAAAACCTCCCATATAAGACCCCTCCTATATAAGACCTCATTTTGGATGATTTTTGAAGGTCTTATAAGGGAGGGTCCACTGTGTTTCTTCTTTGATCGCTTAGACAGTTTCCTGTCATATGAGCGCAGATGCGTCATGCTGTCGTTATGCACCTAACTAAGAAATGGTTAGGCCCAGTATTTGGCTGGGGAAAATTGTTGTGTTTTTAGAACAAAGGCAGGAGAGACTGGACCAGTAATGCAGAAAGATAGTAGACGACAGTGAGCACATGGAAAAGGCAGAGTCAAAGAGAGTGACAGATAACAGGAAGTTACAAGCACAGACGCCAGATGGTGAGGGAACTACTTGTACGAAAGACTCCACGGCATCCCCACAGGGAGTTAGGTTAGGTTAGCTTAGGTACATTATAGTCACAGAGGAGTCTGTGAAATTCGGCCTGGAGAGCGCATCGCAGCCAGAGGCGCGCCACCCAATTTTTAAAAAAATGTTTGCATGCAATATTTTTGTGACTGATGAGGAAGGAAGGGAGGGGGGTAAATTTTGACAAAATGACAACTTTTTCGTTGCCACTGGGTTTAACATGTGCAAGGCCTAGTGCAAAGTGAGAGGAAAAAATCCCCTGTACCCAGGTTCGAACTCGGGTTTACTCGACACGATTCGAACACGCTATAACTGTGCCACTCTACGCTGTTGCTATGCTATGTGGTCAGTGGTGCCTTTACCCACATGTGGTTCTGTGTGTGTTTTCAGACGGGGGTTGAGTTGGAGCTGATGGAACAGATGCCTCTACTGGAGTGGTTTGCCAACAACTATAAAAACTTTGGTGCGTTTAACTCTCTCAACACTAATGGATGGAAGTTCAGTTTAACGTTGCATATCGGCTTTCGCCATGTAAGACGGGCTGAACAAACCAACCATGGTATAAACAAAAATTTATGTTCCTGAATCACTGTCTTAGCCAAAAGGCTGAGAAGCGATCAGGATTTTGTCAACACTAATGTACGCTATAGCGTACATGTTTCGCGCAAACGTTCAACACTAGGCAGGTTTGCATCATTACATACAAATTATTTTAAAAATAATGCTTAACTGCAGTTTTGAAAATCTGCGGTATTGTTTATAATAATAAAAGCTAGCATAATGTTATAATTCCAAAGTAAAAATTTTTATTATTAGCAGATTTAAAAAAAAGCATGACAAAGAAGATGAAGAGAGGGGTAGTGACACATTTGCATTCATTGCCGTCCTAAAAATAGACTAGAAGTGATTTCATTGGTAGAAAGCTAAGGGACCGTAGAGAAACACTTTTATACCAGTTTGGGTTGCATGACTTTGCTGAGTTGTGAAGTGTGAATGTGTTGAACGGTTGTAAAGGGAAGCAATCAGCCAGTGTTGAATGAGTTAACTTATTTGGGACGAATGAGCCGGATGCTCATGAGAGGTTTTTTCAAGAGGTTTTGATTTCTGGCGTGTAACCAGTTTTTTTGCAAGAATCATGTCATAATCTATTTTTAGTTTGATTTGACCTTTCTTCTCTTGAAATCAACCAGTCATTGCAGACTTTCAGTTTGGGCTGTAGGTGGGGTCAGAGATCAGAATGTGAAATTATCCTCCTTTCTATGTGTAAACTTTTCGTCAGTAGGAGACAAGCGATGAAAATTCGCCTACCAAAAGTTGGGGGTTTTTTTTTGGGGGGGGGGGGGGCACAGGGTGAGGAGGGAGTGTGGGCATACTTGGAAAACCTAGCTATCAATTTGGCCCCTGCTCTTGCCGACTTTCAACTGCCGTGGGATTTGTACGTGCGTAAAGCGCACGGGTCAGACTAGCTTTAAGTCCCCATCCGAAGGACTGGACGTTCAGTTCGATTTTCCTGTCCAACTAGAAAGAAAGGATGAGGGCCGGGATTCGAACCCGGGTCACTCACGTTGCAGTCACTGCATTACATTTGGCAGTCGAACGTCTTGACCACTCTGCCACCTTTCTCATTGCCTTGACCAGTCGCACAGGGTAATAAGTGATCTCTGAGCATGGCACAGTATAGATTGTGTGTGTGTGCAGGCGCCACGCTGGAGATCATCACAGACAGGTCGCAGGAAGGGGCGCAGTTTGTCAAAGGCTTTGGCGGAATTGGAGGTGAGCTGGTGTGCTGTGCTCTGGGTCTCTGTGTGCTCAGAGCTGATTCTAGTGCGCGGGATTGGTACAATCCCCCCAAAATCTGTTCCTTCCCGCAACAATCGGGTCTAAACGCGGGCCGACGCCCGCATATTTGCAGAACTGCCCGCACATTTTACCGGGTATTCCTTCGTCGTCTGCTAAATCCATCATCTGCACAAACCGAAAGCATCGAGCAGGAATGAATGATTTCTCTACATTTTATTGGTTCCTTTACAATGTTAGTGTAAAACAACCAATCGCATTCATCTCGTTTTACGGACAAGAAGTTGCGAGAGTCCTACCCGCCATGTTGAGTTTTCTTCAAAATGAAGCGGACAACGACGCTCTTCGACTTTGATTTTTGTGGCGGCAAAGTAAAAAAAAAAGAAATCCTGCCAAACGAGTGTGCAGAAGATGTTGCAGAAACAGCTACTGCATCAACAGTCTCGGAGAAGCAGCCCGAAGATAACGGCACTAGTGCGAGGGAACACCGGTTCCAAGACGAGTGGCTGAAGAAGTGGCCATGGCTAGCGAGCTGTGCGTGCATGAATTAGGCAGTGACACCTTTGATATTGACCGTAGGACCGTAGGGAACGTGATTGTGTTTTGAATGTAGGGTGGAACCTCCCTATTAGCTCATTCAAGTCGTTCCACCCATTTATGGCCGGAATTAATATAAAGCTGTCAATTTGACAAATTTGTTTCAAGGGAAGTAAGTCTGTGCATGCGCCACACTTTGGTCGCTTCTAAACTCGCTTCACTCCCTTGGACCACATTTTTGCCTCTTTCTTTGCGTTTGTAGTTTGAAGTGGGGAAACTTAATTGCTGTAGGGAGTTTTTCTACATAAAGTCTACATATACAAAAGTCTGATCTACCACTTCCCTATGTCTAAACCTGAAGGAAAAGCCCGTCATCTTTCATTTCTCTTTTTGTTTATGTCTTGTTTTGTTTGTGTGTATGGCTGGAGTGAGTTGTGAGTTTTTTTAAATTATTCAAAATCATTGCGATGTGAACGAGTTAAAACCTTCCCTATTAAGACACCCTCCAAGAAGTGACCCCCCTACAAATCCACTGATTTTTACCCCCTTCATATCCGGACTATTAAGTGTCCAGCTCCCTAATAAAATCTGTCGCGATGTTCTGGAAATATGATTTTCACCCTCCTGTTCCGGTCATCGTTAATCGCCGATTAGAGAATTTTAAAACTGCCGAAATTGTGGATTGGAACCATTTTGAGCACCCAGCATCACTTCCTGTGTGAATATAAGTTAAAATGGCGGCCGATAGTAAATGGAGTGGCAATTCTAACCATTTGGCGCCATTTTTATTTTGCCCCCCATGAAGAAAGTAGCTGTCAACCATGCAAAAGGGCATTTTACAGGGATACTCCTTCTTGCAGGATGTCCTGAATTGCAGGATTTTTAAATTGCCTAGAGCCGAATTTTGAGAAGCAACGATTTTCTTACACACACACACTTGTACAATAAAAAGGGCCTATATAAGCATTTGCTATATTCAAAGGAATGTAGCACTTCTACTACTACTACTAGAGTGATGGAAAAAAAGATCAGTAAATGTGTGTGTGTGCGGCCCCTGCACTTCGCCAGGGGCCGCCCCCTTGCAGGATTTTTTAATTTCCCAGGAGCACGCATGATTTTATCCAAAAAAGGCAAAAGATTGACTTTCTTACATGTTGTGAACTTTGCTCCTGTGAATTGGCCTAGCAAGATGAACCATGATCGCCAATAGTAAATACAGTGGAACCTCCCTTATAAGACCTTCAAAAATCATCCAAAATGAGGTCCTCTAAGGGAGGGGTCTTATAACGGAGGTAATTTTAATACTTACAAAAAAAGGCAATGTCTCAAAGAAGTAGGTCTTATGTGGGAGGGAGTGTTATAATGGGAGGTCTTATAAGGGAGGTTCCACTGTAGTAAGCTAGTTGTCATGTTCTGAAAAATCTTGGTAAATTCTGTTGTGGGTTTTTTTCCAAGCTTTTGTTCCTGAAAACCGAAAATTGGGGTAGGCACAGACCTGTTTACTCTACTCTTTTCGAGTTACTCGATTTGGACCTCTACTACTCTTCAAAATTGAAAACAATGCTCTAATTACTCACTTTCAGTGAACATTGTTTAATGACTAAAACTATACATTTTGGGCCAGAACTACTCATTTTAGCTATCCAGACTACTCGAGACTTGTGTAGGGGGTAAACAGGTCTGTAGGCGTCTCTGTTACACCTTGGTGCTTTGGCTGCGCTGTGCAGGCATTCTACGCTACCAGGTGGACTTCCAGCTGATGGAGCCCATGATCAACGACTTTGACGACTTCGACCTGGACGACTACTAGGCTGCAGGCCAGCGCCCCCATGATCCACCACAGGGCAGGGAACAGGGGGATCAGCTCAGGAACAACAACGGGCCTGCCCCGTCACACCAACACGCAATATCACGGGGACCTCGCAACATCTGTCGACTCAGGCCATGTCCTTTTCCCCCTTAAAAACATCCGCACACACCCAACACCGATTTCTGTTTGTTTCGCTGCAAGTTCTTGGTTGAAAGTTGTTTTCGTTCCCCAGTTTAAGCGCTGTGGTGGCAGGCACACCCAGTGTCTTGCGAACATTTCGCGTGGCCTTGGGTGGGAAGATTACGTGTATGGCTGCGTTTAAATGGCCCCGCCACATGGGCGGCCATGCTTCGACTTCAGGGGAGGTTGTCGAAGTTTAAATGCGCTATGAATGTTCAACGTGTGTGTGCGCTTCGATTTGATTTCTATCACGATTTAGCGCCGTATGAATACTGTATGTTGTTGAAAGTGATCGGAATGAAATTTTCGGCTCAAAAAGAGTGTTTCTTGTTGTTATTGGTGAATGATCAAAGAATTTAGGTCCGCTTCCATTCTCTCCCCCGTGGGGGTACCGGGGGGGTCTTTGGTATAAATAGTTCCCCCACCTTCCGGAAGTTCTGTGCTTGTAACTTCCTCTAATCTGTCACTGTCTTTGACTCTGCCTTTCCCTTTGCTTGCTGTCATCTGCTATCTTTCTGCCTTACCCGGTCCATTCTCCTGCCATTTTTCATGAAACACTTTCAAAAACATTTCCTCCAGCCGAAGTCGGACTTGCTGAGCCTAACTATTTCTTGGATGCATAATGGCAGCATGACGCATCTGCGCTCATAATTGACAGGAAACTGTCTGAGCGATCGAAGAAGAAGAAGGTCCGCTTCCTATCGCGAGAGTGCCGTATGAATGTGTAGAAAGAAAGAAGTGACTCTGATCTCTCTCGTGTGTGAAGTGCCCTAGAGCAAGAACGGTTTTATGGAAGGTGTGTGTGGTGTGCTGTTGGGTGATTGGGTTTCTAGCGATTGAGGTGAAAGTGTACCACTAGTCTATCCTTAACAGTTCTTAAGATTCTACTTACATTCCTTGCTCCTTCCCGCCTTACTGTTATTAGCAATGATAATAGCTGTGTGTTTTTTCTGTTCATTTGTTTCGAACACGTACAGGAAGCCGGATAAAAAATACATGGGCATTATTGTAAAAAATGGCATGGGTGCAACTTTTCCTGGTATACAAGGATTGCCTGTTTTTGAATTTTACCAAAAAAGGAATTTCCTTTTTTTTCATTTGTCAAACAAGATCTTTGTGTGTCTACTGTATTTTTCAAACACTTTAAAATAAGCATTTGTCACATTTTGTGTAAATTGTGGGAAAAGGCAACTAAAATACTTTCATAAATCAATTTTTTCTTCAGCTTTTTTCATTTTGTGTAGTGGCACGCATGAAGTTGTCGAGTCAGTGAAGATGTATGATTTTGATCAGTTTACTAACAAACATCTAGATTTGTATTCATCGACAAGGGTGAAGGGTTTGAACTTACGTCATTCCTAGTATTGGCCACTGCAAGAGTGAATGCCCTTAGTGGGTGGGGTGGGGTAAGATGGTTGAGTACTGACCAAACAAGGGAATAACTCTCGCCAATAACCCTATTTGAGGCCACTTTAATGGCTGCCTTTTGCAAGAGTCAATGCCCTTTTGGATACTGATCAACAAGGGCGTAACTCTTGCCGTCAGGGGCGTTAATAACCCTAGTTGCAGTGGCTGAATAGAGGACGCATGTCAATAAAAAAAAATCTTATTATATATATATGTTTTTAATCAATTCAGGTGTCTTTTTTTTTTCTTCTTTTTTTTCCCCAGTTATTATACCATAATTCTCCCATTTCTTATGGTTGTGTTCTCCCGAAATAGTGCTTTCTTTTCTTTTCTTTTTTCTTGGCTAGTCGTAGGGATTCATCTCGGTAAAATTAGGGCTGCTCCCACCCGGAGAGCGTGTTCACTCTTGTGCTGCACCACCCATGTTTGTGTGCGTGTGGTGGGTTTGGGAGGGGGGGGGGGGGGGCAGGGCTCCCAGGGACCCCCATTTGAGGGTCTATCAGACCTGTTCACTCTACTCTTTTCGAGTAGTATTCTACTCAATTTGGACCTCTACTACTCTTCAAAATTGAAAACAAATGCTCTAATTACTAATTTTCAGTGAACATTGTTTAATGGTGTAATGACTAAAACTACACATTTTGCATAAAAACTACTCATTTCAGCTATCCAGACTACTCAAGACAGGTCTGGTCTATGAAGCACTAAAATTCTAAAGGACTCTAAAAGAATGTGCAGGGGGTCCCAGGGATGCACTAGAAAAGTTCTTTTTAGCATTCACAATGCCACTGGGACCCACTATCCCGCCTGTAGGACCCTCTATGCTGTAAGTGAAGGTGTCCCTGGGACCCCTTGTTTTGCGGGACGATTGGGAGCCCTGAGGGTGGACTTTACAAACCTAGCTATCATCATTTTTGTTCATACCAGGCAGCAGGCTTTCTTCCTGCTCTTATTGACTTTTAACTGCTGGGTTGGGTTTTGTTTTTTTAAATTAACAAATATGTAAAATGCACTAGTCAGACTTGCTTCAAGTCCCCTATCCAAAGGACTCTGCATTTAAGTTTGATTTTCCTGTCGAACTGGAAAGAAAGGGCGAGGCCGGGGTTCGAACCCAGGTCACTCGCAGCACTGAATTGGCAGATGAACGTCTTCACCTCTCTATTGGCACCGGTTTTTTTTATAACGTCTTTTCAACAACAACAAATCAAACTTCATTTTGGACACAATTTTATTTGGGTGGAACCATTTTCTTTATAAATGTTCCCCCCCCGGTGTGCGTTTCATTGTAAATGTCATGTTTTGAGTTAGTTTATTTAATTGTAACCCCCCCCCCCCCCCTTCGTTTTATCCTTTGTACAATTTAGGGTAACGACTAACATACTTCTTTTTTGTATGTATGTAATTTTCTCGTTTTGCCAAGCGTTTCAAAATGTATTTTGTTTTCTTAGGGGAAGGGGGAAGGTGGGGACTGTTTTGATCATTTTGATGTTTCATTGATTTCACGAAACATTTGTCACTTCTTCTTTTTTTCAATTCTTTCTCTCTCTTTTTCTATAACGTTTCAAAAAAAGTTTTTACCCTTTTCTCTCCTAATGTTTTGTCTTATGTTTACGTTTGATTGTAGTTACAGGCAAACCTCTTATAAGACGACCCTCCGTTAAAAGACCTCCTCTCTTTAAAGACCGATTTTTGGGGGGCACGGATGCAATGTATCTTACTATAATTTATGTAAAATCTACCTCCGTATATTAAATTAATAATTGATCCACATTTTTGTCGAATCTTGATTTGTTCTTTTCTCTGCTGAATTTTGTTTTTCTCGGCTGAAATTTGGGGGTTTTCCAGGCCTAGTGCAGTGAGAGAAAAAGTCCCCTGTACCCAGGTTCGAACTCAGGTTTATTGTGTACGAGGCGAACGCGTTACCTGTGTGCCACTCTACACCATTTTGTGGATGTCGTTGAAATGAAAAAACTATGAAACAAGAAACTGTTTGCTCCTTTTTTTGAACAAGGTGTTGGGTGTGTGTGGATGTCATGTTGAATTAAATCGTCTTTTTGATCCGACGAAGACCTTTATTTCCGAATGGTGTGGAATGGGACACACACACACACACACAAGGCACCAACAAAAATGTCACCTATGCAGATTTCTCTTTTCTTTTCTTTCTATGTTCCGAGGCAGAATTTGTTAAACTTCTTTGCCGTCTGCCTTTTTTTTCTGAAGAGAATGTGTGCGTTTCTTGGGGGAATCGGTTTCAATCGTTTGATTCGTTTTCTCCAGAATATCAGTTTTACGTGTCGAAAATGAGGAAGAGTGTGTTATTATTCCATTCCATTGGAAACGGTCAGTCTGTTAATGATCCTGCTTTATGAGAACTGTGCGAATCCAGATTATGTTTGAAATGGGTTTTATGAAACTAAATGGGACATTAAACATTTTTAGGACAAAACTGGTGTGTTGCAATGTGTATGTGTGTGTGTGTGTGTAGCTTGACTGTGTAAGCATTAGTGCGGAAGATGCATAAACTTAATGCGAATGTGTGTGAAGGGCTTGAGAATCTTTGATCACAGACCCCAAATGTATATATGTGACCCAGCACCACGAAAGGGACATTAAGTCGCTGGGCTAGTTTCTCACTTGGAAAGTCAAAAATCTTATTTTTTGTCAATTTTGAGATATCTGCATTTTCGTGTTCTCTAACATCTTATTTTTCATATTTATAAAGGACAGTCTTTGATGTGGTCTCTAAATGGTCTTATAAGTGTTTTAAAACGAGTAGGTCAATGCATTTTCTTCAGCTAGGCTAGACTTTAGACTGCGTTTTCTCAAAATGGTTGATATTCACCCTACTAACTGTAAATGCTTGTAACTCTGGAACGGGAAAAAAGATAACGAGAATGGTTCTTTTTTTTTCTTTTCTTTTTTGTTGCTGTCCCATCTTCTGGGCTGTACAGTGGCGTTGCTCCCACGCCGCTCGTTCCAAATCCCAACTCGCAGCTACACCCGGGTTGGTTCAAGTCGCTGAAACCGAGACCAGCAGTCCAAGGGGAGCGAATCTATGTTAGGCCGTCAGGAGGCGAGAATGGTTCTTGTATCATTAGAAAGAGGAGGGTCTGGTTTTCAAATCATATAGTAAAAAGCCAACTGTCCGTGTGTGTGTCTGTCTGCAACATGAAACGGGCCTTATAACTCCGCCGTTTTTCCACCAATTCGCTTCAAATTTGCTGTGAGCCCTCACGGGGCGATGGCAACGGCAACCGAGGCGGCCGTGTCATTTGCGCGGTTTCGCAAATGCGCGAAACGCGCATCCGTCGGCCTCTCGGCGCCCGTATCTCCGGCGTTTCTGGGCCGATTGCCTTCGAATTTGGCAGGAAGATGACCGGGACCGGGGTCTATCCGTGTGCCAAACCGAAAGCGAATCGGTTCAGAAACGCGCGCGCTATACGCCGCTTCACCTTTTCACGCATAACTCCGCCGTTGCTTAACCGAATTGATTCAAATTTGCTGTCAGGCTTGCTATGGCCTGGGCAACGCCTAGCAGCAAATTTGAAGAGAATCGGGAGAACGCGTCACTCTCAGAGCAGCGCCAATGGGAAACGGGGCCTTGTAACTCTGCCGTTTCTTAACCGAATCGCTTCAAATTTCCTGTACTCAGCGTTACCAGTACTTGCCGTTACCGTTACTAGGTGTTACCAGTATGGTGCATTGCCAGTACTAGGCGTTGCGCTAGTGTATATTATTTATCTCAGAATGATCAGTTTGACACTTAATGTCCCTTTTGTGGTGCTGGGTCACGTGTGTCAGCATTAGCCTGGAAGTGTAGAGCACATATGGGACACACACACATCTTCTTCTTGACTGTACGTGGCCACAATCAACACTTTGATTATTATGCCACGGAACCGGGGAGGTTCGAGATCACTTTTGCCGGAAGAAAGGCTCAAGGCCTGTGAAGAAATAAAGCAACAGAGAGAGCACAGATCATACGAAAACTAGGAAACTGTTCATCCGTTGGGTTGTTGGAAGAGGGGAGGAGGGGGTGGGGGAAGATGGGGGACCAAAGGGGGGGAAGGGAGAGGGGGGGGGGCTGTTGGTGCTTGTTAGTCTGACGTCCCCAGAGTGGGGCCATCAGACGTGGCGTACTAATAATATAATAATACTGAACATTTATATAGCACTTTACTCCCTTTGTAGCACTTTACATAGACAATAAAACACAAATAAGTTAACATTATACACATAAGACTCTACAATCAAATCAAATGTACATAAAATAACATTTAAACTACACGCATTCCTTTCTATTGAAAGGAGAGGACCCGCCTTGCTGTGTAGCAGTGATTCTCCAATTTCCATTCATCGTGTCCTTTTGGCCTGCTGGATTTATACATTAGAAGGAAACACTACACTGCGGAGTCAATGAAAATTTTGTTCCGTGACGTTCCGCCTGACACGATCTTTAATTACTTGAAAGACATTAATATTTTTCACTTGATGTGAGCTGCTGTGATGTTTTTACTTGCTAAGTTTGTGATTGATTAATGTTTTTTTAACAAAAGTATTTTACCCCAAAAAACCTTGTTTTTATCCCTTTTTAATAATAATAATGATGGGAATTTATATTATATAGCGCTCTATCTCACATGAGCTCAGTGTGCTTTACATTGATAACAAGAACATTAAAGGCAAACAAATAATGAATCATTAGAAAGTAAAATAAACACGATGATTGCACGCAACGTTCTCTTCCTCACACACGCGTACGCGCGTATACACACGCACGCCTGCATGCATGCAGGCACACACACACACACATGCACAAACACACTCATACATGAGCGCACGCACGCACACATACACGCACGCACACACTCACACACAATTAATTATACAAGAGTCAAATAGTTACAATATGAACATTCTAAGAAGAAACAGTACATTCACATTCTCAATCAAGTTTGTATACAATACTGCAACTTAAAATAAAATCATACTGCCATCGACATACCAATTACATAATAGACAAATTTTGCAAGGACAAAAATACCCTTCTACCTCATTTACAAGCATTTAAAATTTACAAGACGTAGACATTCTACATACGAATTATGAAATAATTGTAAATACTTTTTTTTTACAAGATTTCTGCAATAAAACAGACCGCCCCCACCCCCCCACCTCACACACAAACACTAATCAATCATAATATGTCCGAAACAAGTGAGTTTTAAGGGCAGAGCGAAAGGCGGAGATAAGAGTCAGATGAGCGGACATGTGAGAGGGAATTCCATAAGTGAGGTGCTAAATAGTAGAAGGATCGTTCACCAAAAGATTTTGTGTGAACCCGAGGAACCTTGAGTGTGCAGCAGTCAGAGGAAGAACGTAGGGAGCGAGCAGGTGTGTAGACAGTTACTAGTTCGGAGAGATAGATGAAAAGGAAACTTTTGATGTATATTTAGATTTTCGCAAGGCTTTTGACTCCGTCCCACACGAACGATTGCTATTAAAGCTTCAGTCTTATGGTATAGATGGGAACATATTAAGATGGATAGGACATTTTCTTACGGGCAGAACACAAAAGGTACGAATAAATGGTAAATATTCTTCTGAAGCAGTAGTGTTGAGTGGCATTCCACAAGGTAGCATCCTAGGCCCCATTCTGTTTACAATTTTCATTAACGATCTACCGGATCAAGTAGAAAGCATATGTACATTTTTGGCGGACGATACCAAAATATACAATACTTCAAAAAATTATAAAACAATTCAACATGACATTGACAGACTAATAAACTGGACAGAGAAATGGAATTTGTATTTTAATGATAGTAAATGTAAGGTGATGCATTTAGGAAAGAATAATCCAAGTTGCAATTATGAAATCTCACATGGTACCGACAAACATATTAAAAACTTGCAAAGAGGAAAGGATCTTGGAGTCATCTTTGACTCTGGATTAACATTTGATAACCACATTAATACGGCTATTGGTAAAGGCAACAAAATGCTGGGCCTAATTAGAAGTTTTATTGGGTTAGATAATAATTTATAGTATTTTTAAAACTATATAAAAGTTTGGTCAGACCTCATCTAGAGTATGGAAATCAGGTTTGGAGTCCGTTTTTAAAAAGGCAATCGGCAGCATTAGAAAGGGTCCAAAGACGAGCAACAAAATTGATTAAAGGCGTTAGTCACCTTGATTACGAACATAGACTAAGAAAGTTGAAATTACCATCTCTGAAATACAGAAGAATTCGTGGGGATCTGATAAATACATACAAAATAATTCACAGTGATAACAATACTAATAAATCTTTGTTCCAGCTAACAACTGACTCAAGAACCCGTAACAGTGATTTAAAAATACTAACCCAGTATAGCCGAACTAATATTAGAAGAAGAAAAAAATTCTAACAGAGTAACAAAGTTTTGGAATACTCTTCCTGCACATATTAAACGAGCACAGAATCTAACACAATTCAAAAACCTCCTTGGTGGATACACCAACATATCAAAACTACAATACGAGCATGACTAAAAGGCAGATTTGCCGAAAACAAAATACAAAAACCTCTCAGCTGTGCAAAAGTACAAACAAAAATGACAGGACAGTGAAGAGACCGCGAGGCCTGATGTCCTAACTACCTGACCTGACCTGAGGACCAGAAGAGTGAACAGCACCGAAACAAAGGCAAGCTATTTTATACTTGATTCTAGCCTCTACTGGAAGCCAGTGCAAGTTACGAAGATGAGGTGTCATACGATCAGAACGTGGAATCTTGAGAGTGAGGCATGCTGCACTGTTTTGCAGTTTTTGAACACGTTGCAGGAGATACTGAGGACAGCCACAGAGAAGAGAGTTGCAATAGTCAATGCGGGAAAGAATAAAGGCAGAAATAAGAGTTTTCGTGGCTGCAACAGACAGAAAGTGTCGAACAGCACTGATTCGTCTGAGCTCATAATTGATGGAACGTATGAGATTAATAACCTGTGTATGGATTGTAAGATTTGAATCGAGGGTAACTCCGAGATTCTTTGCTGACTTAGAAAACTGAACACAAGCATTGCCATCTGTAAGAGTTTCTGGAAGAGATAGTTGCAGACATACGCTGAGAGGAAACAATCAGAGCTTCCGTCTTGTCATCATTAAGTTTTAATTTGTTGCATGTCATCCAGGATTTGACATCATGAATGCAGGATTCCATAGACTGAATAGCGCTGTCAAGTTGGGTAGATTCTGCCGATTTGTGAAGCTGGGTATCATCAGCAAAGGAATGGCCAATAACAGAGTGACTAGCAAAAACATCAGAGAGAGGAGCAGTGTACAGGACAAAGAGAACTGGCCCTAATACAGATCCCTGAGGTACACCACAAGAAATCAACTTCGGATCTGAACTGCAGTTGTTGATCAAGACAGTCTGAAAGCGATTTGTTAGATATGAGGAGAACCACTGTAGAACTGTAGAATGGATTCCAAAAACACGTTCCAGTCGAGAGAGAAGAATGCGTTGTATCACATACTGCCGACAGATCTAGGAGAGTCAAGACTGACACTTTTCTATTGTCAAGAGCTAAGAGGAGATCGTTAAGAACTTTAGTCAGAGCCGTTTCAGTGCTGTGAGCAGGTCGATAGGCAGACTGGAAGGGTTGAACAAATTGTTTGCTGACAGATGGTTAGACAATTGTGCAAGGACAATTTTCTCGATTATTTTGGAGACAAACGCTAAGTTGGACACATGCCGATAACTTTTCAAGTCATTATGATCCATGGTGGGCTTCTTATAGCAGTTTTGTACAGGTCAGGGAAAACACCACTCAGTAAAGAGTCGTTTATGATCTGAGTCATGACAGGCACAACAACATCAAGACATCCATACAACAAAGGGGTTGGTAAAGGGTTAAGGTCACACGTCTTGGGGCAGATCTTTTCAAAACATCAAAGACATCTTAGACACAGGAGAAAAAGCAACAAGAGTGGACCCTACAAAATCTTTGCCTAGGGGGTGGGAGACAGTGGGCTACAGGTCAAGCTCTTTCCTAATGTTCTCAATTTTGGAATAAAAGAAATCAGAAGACACATGGCAATGATGGTGGGGGGTAAACAGTCGGAAGTTTGGTAGGTTTAACCCTTGCACACAGTTTGTTTGTAATAGAATACAGTTCTTTACTAGATCTTGCCGCTGCAATTTTGGTACTGTAGTCACACGTCTTGGGGGCAGATCTTTTCAAAACATCAAAGACATCTGTCTCACTCTCAGACACAGGAGAAAAAGCAACAAGAGCGGACCCTACAAAATCTTTGCCTAGGGGGTGGGAGACAGTGGGCTGCAGGTCAAGTTCTTTCCTAATGTTCTCAATTTTGGAATGAAAGATGGTGGGGGGTAAACAGTCGGAGGTTTGGTAGGTGTAACCCTTGCACAGTTTGTTTGCAATAGAATACAGTTCTTTACTAGATCTTGCCGCTGCAATTTTGGTACTGTAGTACATCGTTTTTGCCTGATCTGTCAAGAAAGTCACACCATTTTTAGCTTTATTATATATTTGTTTATGTACAGTGAGCCCTGAAGAATCTGACTGTGCTTGTGCCTGTCTTCGTTTTTTCTTTGCTTCTTTTATTTCGTTAGGTATCACACTAAACCAAGGACTTGAATCTCTGCTAGAAGAAACTTTGTGTGTAGAACCAGGAGCATGTTTGTCCAATACTGACCGAAGGGCACTATCATACTGGGCGGCAGTACATGAGCTAGATGTGTACTTAGATAATTCTACTTCAATATATTTTCCGAAAACAGTTCTGTCGATTGCGCGGATATGTCTGACGCTGCGGTACACGTCTTTGTGGACAGGGAGCTCTATGTCAAACAAACTCACAACACAAACATGGTCAGACTCGAGGTCATGATTGACCTCTGAGGATCGGTGAACTCCATCACTGGGCCTTTCAATCACCAAGTCCAGAGTGTGGCCATGTTTGTGAGTGGGTCCGGACACAGATTGATGAAGATTGTACACGATCAGTGGGAGAGTCAACATGAAAGTTAAAATCCCCTAACAGACACAGGTTTCCATGAAGCATATTGCAATGATCAAGCAGACAAGGGAATTGGTAAAAAAACAAAGTTTCAGTCAGTTTATTCAGACGTGGGCCTAGGACGATACACACACATAAAATGCAACACATTATGCTGTGAGGTCAGTGAGACTTGGAACAGTTCGAAGGAAGAATGGTCGAACGTGAAGGTGAGGTGGGGGTGAGGGTGTCTCTGTAGATAACCGCGATACCGCCACCACGACGAGAGGGGCGTGGCAGAGACTCAGTTGATGGCATAACCCTCAGGGGTCAAATCTGCACAAACGGCTTCATCCCCCTGCAGGTTTGAGCCATGTCTCTACCACAAACAGTGGTAAGATTTAACGTGGTGACAGCTCTGACATGGTCAAAAGCATCCATCCCAATAGCCTGAAAGGCACGGTCATCGTAGGCTGCGTAAGCCAACGGCAGCAAGCAAAGCTCCGAGGTACGACAAAAATTGGGGACATCCCGGTACGATGCTACATACCGGTCCCCACTGTTGAGGGTGTTATTGGCAACATCCCTCTACACGTGACCCCGAATCAAGTCAAAGAGGCCCATGAGCGCTCACACGACAGCGAAAATCGAATCGTGGCCTGCAAAATTAAGGAAGCCACACGCCTCAAACTGGCCAACGGAGAGCCCTCTAGGAAATTTAGAGTAGTTCTCCAAGCGCCAAAGCTCCCCGCTACCGTCACTCTGCGTCGACAGGAGTACCCAGTCATGCCCTTCAAAAGGGCTGTCACACAATGCTATTTGTGTCACAGACTGGGGCACATCCACAGAGAATGCCTGTACAAACCAAATTGCACCTCGTGTGGACAAACTGGCCACAAAGGGAAAGACTGTCCCTCACCCAAGCTGCGATGCGTGAACTGTAAGGGAGAACATTCCGCAATGTCTCCAAGATGTCCACTGAAGCAACAGTGGACAATCGCTAATGAACTCAGGGCCGCATCGTACATGCCAAGAGCCCAGGCGCATCAAGAAGCCATCAAAATCATGGCGACCAAAGCGTCCGGGGGAAACCCTGACACACCCCGGACCCACAGCAGAAGACCCAGAGAAGCCCCAAAAGTTGCCTCCACAGCCCTAACCAAGTCAGGGTTGAGCTATGCTCAAGTAACAAAGAGTGGTGATGCACTGAACGCAAAACCCACCCCCACGCAAGAAGTCACCCGATGAGACCGTTGGCAATGACAGTGAACTGACAGGCACAGTGATCGAAGAATCCAAGCCCCGAGCAGACCCGATCCCTGCCAAAACGGAAAACAAAAAACTCCGTAAGGAAAAAAAGATCTTCAGGAGCGCCTCAGACGCCTAGAGGAAAATCGAACCTCTGCAACGCCTGCAGACGAGGGCACAAAGGACATCTGTGCCCTGCTCACCCAACTGGTTACACTCATCGGTGGCAACAAGCTGCAGGGCTTCCTGAGCTTGCTCACCACCCTGGCCGCTGGAAAAGGACTACAAAATGGAGACACAACACAATAAGAAGACTCAGAAAAGGAAGCAAAAGCTGTCTGTGCTTCAATGGAACTGCAGGACCATCAATGGAAGGGCGCCCTTTCTACTGAAATACCTGCAAGACCTGCCTAGCGTGTAGACATACTGATGCTTCAGTCACTGAATGAGAAAAAGAACGCACTCCACAAGCTAAAGGGATACCACAATCCGCCAACTGTTGGAATCGAAAACGATCGAGTCATGGTCGCAACATATGTCAGTACGCTACTGACATACTACGACATGGACATCCCTACTGGGGAAGTAGAATGCAGACTCTCCACCTGCGGGATCTGCATTCCTACCACCAGTAGAAATCAAACCAATCTGGTCAATGTCTACTATCCTGAAGGCAGCCAAAACGAAAAGGAAATAGACTGGCTAAAGACAATCGCCACCGACGAGAACAGCTGGGTGGTGGCTGGCGATTTCAACGTCAGCCACAGACAGTGGGACACTGGTCAGACCCAAAATCCTGGGAACCACCTAGCCAACACTGTCTTGGACTCCAACCTAACTGTCCTCAACGACAGCCGATTCACGCGACTTGCACAAAACAAGCAGCGCTGTTCTGCTATAGACCTCACAATGGTCTCCCCAGACCTACAACTCGATGCCGAATGGGACATAGGTTTTGACAACCTACAATCTGACCACCTGCCACTACACTTTGTAGTCGGTGGTTCAGATCCTTATGTCCAAACAGACTGTGACAAAACACTGAGATACCAACACGAAAAAGCAAATTGGGATTGCTTCAAATCCTGTCTTGATGCGGAATGTCTCATACATGACCCTCAAGACCCAGATATCGAGACTTACTACGGGAACATCAGACAGATGATTCTCAGAGCAGCCGATGCGGCAATTCCAAAACACGCCCCAAAAGCTAACGGAAAAGATCAATTCACCTCGGAATGGTGGAACGAAGAGTGTGACAAAGCCACATCCGACAAAAGATACGCTCTGCGAAGATTCCAACTAGACGTATCAAAACCAAACGAAGATGCGCTAGTAGAGGCCACAGAGGCATGCCAAAATACGGTGGACGATGTACGGCAAAGACACTTACGGGAACAGTTCTGCCAAGAGGAAATCCGAGACCCACGTGACTCCACCAAAATGTGGAGGAAAATCAAAATACTCAAGTGGCGCACGCGCCCAGCCGAGAGACCACTTAGCAAACTCACTCGAAACACACAAGAAAAGGCAGACGCACTAGCAGATGTCTTTGCCCGAGCAAGTCAAACAGAGCACCTCTCTGAAGAAATGATCCCAAAAAGACTGGAAGCGGAAGCTAACTTTGAAGAACCTGTGTTAAGCGACAACACTGCCCCCTTCAACAGTGACCTCACGCTTGAAGAAGTGATATCAGCAATCGATGGACTAGGATCGGGCAGCAAAGCCGCAGATGCAGACCCGATCTCCTATCACATGATCCGCCGATTCACAAAATCGATGCGAAAAGTGCTTCACGCGTTCTATCAGAAATGCTGGTCATCAAGTACGATCCCTACAGCATGGAAAGAAGCTCAAGTGTGTGCCCTCCCAAAAGAAAGCAAACCACCCAAGCTCCCAACCAGCTACAGACCCATTGCTCTGTGTACGAGAAAGTTGTCAAAGAAAGGCTTGAGTACCATCTGGCAAAACATGACATACTCCCAATATGTCAAGCTGGCTTCCGCAAAGGCAGAAACTGCATTGAGCACGTTGTGGGCCTTGTCGAACACATCAAAAATGGTTTCAGAAAAACAAAACAAAACCTTGCTGCCTTCTTTGACATCAAAAAGGCATTTGACTCTGTTTGGCATGCCAAACTACTAGACAAGATGCAAAAGCTCAGCATCAATGTTCGACTCTACCACTTTGTCAAGACCTTCATGGCAAACAGGCAAATGGCGGTCAAAGTTGGTTCAGCCACATCAGAGACACACCCCCTAGACATGGGAGTACCTCAGGGCAGTGTCATCGCCCCACTACTATTCAGCATCATGCTACATGATCTGGATAAAGTGATCCAAAAGAACATTGATCAAAACGCTACCTACAACAAAAAGGGAATCCTAAAAGACTACAAGCTCAACATCGCGCTATATGCCGATGACCTGGCCATATGGACCGACGTGGCCTATTTCGAGAGAGACAAACTGGAATTCCTCCAAAGGAGTGTCAACACCACCATCGCATACATGGAAGCAAACGGATTCCAACTGTCCGCTGAAAAGACGGTTTTCATGGTTTTCCAACCCAAAATGGGAAGCCAGAAAACCCATGAATCGATAACCCTTGATGGACATACCATCAAACCCAGCGATCAAGTCAAATTCCTGGGAGTTACCATCACTAAAGACCTAACTTGGACAACTCATGTCAGAAACCTAACAGCCAAAGCCGGCAGAGCTGTCGGCTACATCAAGTTTCTCAGCAAAGAATCTTGGGTCACGCCCGCAAACCTAGTGCAGCTGACAATTGCACTCGTCCGCTCCAAACTAACATACGGACACGAGGCCTTTTTTTAACGCCACAGACACAAACTGGATACAGCTTGAAAGAACAGAAATAACTGCCCACAAACACGCCCTGGGACTACCTAAGCATGCAAACAATGCTCTGGTCTACCAGGAAGCAGGGAAGCTCCCACTCCGTGAGGAATGTCGCCGAAGATGTGCCAACTTCGAAGTCTGCACCTCGACAGTACCAAATACTGTCAAGGGAGTCCTAAATGCGGACAACAGGAAAAGGCAAGTTGGCTTCCTACAACACAAAAAAGACACCAAACCGATGAAGTACAATCGGATGAAACCCTTCCGATCCCATACAGAAGACATATGGGAAAACTGCCAAATAGACCCAGAGATAGCGGTACCAATCCCTATCTGTCCCTACCCTCCATGGGAACTGGAAAAAACATGGATAATCACATCCATAGGTACAGGATCCACCAAAAAGTCAGACCCACTGCGACTGGCTGCCACCGCCAAGGCCATGGTACACGACCAGTACCAACACCATCTCCAAATCTACACGGACGGCTCGGTCCTGCAAGATGGAGAAGTTGGAAGTGCCTTTGTGATCCCGGACCTGGGAATCACCAAAAAGTTCCACTTGAACAAAGGAGTCAGTATCTTCACAGCCGAACTGCTTGCCATCCTCATGGCATGCAACACTGTGAACGATATGCCGCTACCCCCCAGAGCAGTCATCATACTGTCACTCAAAATCCTCACTCCAAGCCCTACAAAAGGCGGTACAAAATTCAGACTGGAACTGCAGATAGAAATCAAATTTCTGGCACACCAAATCATCTGTAAAGGGACAGACCTGACACTCATGTGGCTCCCCTCCCATTCGGGAATAAAGGGTAACGACTTAGCAGACAGAGCTGCAAAATCGGCCACCAAGATCGGACGGCCCTTCGATCTGAAACTATCCCAAACCGAAGTCGTGAACAAGGTACGCACCTATGTCCACAAAGCCCGAATTGACTACATGAAGGATTATTGCCAGTCCCGCGGCTACCTCCACCGCCCAGACATAGGCAAACCAAGAATACCGAATCTGCCCCGAAAGAACCTATGGTTACTGATGCGCCTCAGAACCAACTGCCAGACGGCTGCCCTCCTCGGCAAGACATGTGAGTGTGGAGCTGATACCTCACTGGACAACCTCCTGACTGAGTGCCCAGCATTGGCTGACACTATGTCACCCCTCTGGGTGTACAGGCACACCCACGGCCTCAATGCTTACGACTTTCCTACGCCTCACCCCTCCCTAGGGATTGAGCCAATGAAGGTCCTGACCGATAGCCTCATTTCGAGTGGTCTCGGCAACTGGTTCTAGCCGCCACCCACCTCCATAAATCGATCAGGGTTAAGCCCTACGCCGAAAAAGACTAAGGGTATCCCAGGCTACTCTCGTAGGCCAAGGTAACCCAAGGACTTAACACCTGTCCTCTGGCCTGTGTGGCCGGGGGATGTCCCAGCAAGGGTGTTCTACCCGAACTGGGTCCCCCATTGGATCACGTGGATCCATATTAATACCAGGGGGGCGGTTCTGAAAAGTGAAACCTTGAGGATTTGAGATGTGCCAGTAAAGCAATGCCAAGCCAGCTGGAAAGCCATCAAGTTGGAAAACTAAGACAAAAACGAGATACAGTCTCTTAGCTCACGAGCCCAATGCTACACTGATCCGCCTTCCAAAACCAGACATCCATTGCGAGAAGACCGCCCGGTCTTCACGAAGAACGTCCATAAGGGTCGACGACCAATTGGACGATAATCTCACTTTCTTCGTTTTCATGACCATGTACATTGTTCAAGATACACATAGAATCAATCAAACGCTTTATTATCATTAGTTAAAAAACACACACAAAATGGAATGACCTTTTTTTGTCAGGAAAGATATATATATATATCTCTCAAGACCATTTTCTCCGATTGAGTTTAAAACAGGCCTCTTTTAAATCTTGTAATAAGAGGATCGATAGTTTTTTGTTTTTTCTCTGGCAGCATTGTTCGTCCGTCCAGAGGGATGATGACCATGCTTCAACAGTTGTGGAAATCCAGGATGCTAAATCACCCCCTTCTGGCAATGAAGAGGTTAAAACTACTTATATGCATGGGTGCAACTTTTCCTGGTAGTATACAAGGATTTCCTGCTTTTGAATTTTACCAGAACAGCAATTTCCTTTTTTTTTTATTTGTCTAATTAAGATCTTTGTGTGTCTATTGTATTTTTCAAACTCTTTAAAATAAACATCGGTATACATTGTGGAAAAAGCCAACTAAAATACCTTCATTAATCATTTTTTTTCTTCAGCTGCAGGGGGACGTTGTCCCTAGACCCCGGCCTTTCAGATTTGTTTCATTTTGTGTAGTTGCACCCCATGTATATGTTATATAAGCTAAAGCAAGTAAGTATATATATTTTTTAAAATGCGTGCACACGCACACACACATGGATGCTCCTCCTTTCAAGGTGTCCCGAATGGCAAGATTTTTACATTGCCTAGAGCAGGCGTCGCCGGATCTAGATGAGAATTTGAGAAAACGATTTTCTTACACACACACACACACACACACACACACACAAACTTGTACAATAAAAAAGGGCCTTTATTAGCATTTGCTATATTCGAAGGAACGTAACATTTGTACTAGTCTAGAGGGGTGAAAAAAGAGCAGTAAATGTGTGTGTGTGTGTGTGTGTGTGTGCGTGTGCGTGTGTGCGCGTGCGCGCTGCTCCTGCACTCCGCCTGGGCCGGCCCCTTACAGGATTTTTGAAATTTCCCAGAAATAACCCATGCACGCACAAGCACGTCCTTGGGGGGGGGGGGGGGGGGGGGGGGGGATTTATGATTTGTTACTTTCAATCCGCCCATAAATCACACAGTTCCTAGTCTCTGGGTTTTTAAAGAAATATCATTCCCCCTTCTACTGATAAGAAGTATTAAGAACGCGTGAACAAAAACACCCACAAAAGAACTGATACGAGAATCTCTCTCTCTCTCTCTCTCTCTCTCTCTCTCTCTCTCTCTCTCTCTCTCTCTCTCCCTCCCTCTCTCTCTCCCTCCCCCCTCTCTCTCTCTCTCTCTCTCTCTCTCTCTCTCTCTCTCTCTCTCTCTCTCTCTCTCTCTCTCTCTCTCTCTCTCTCTCTTTATTCTACATGTTTGTCCGTAATAGTTGGCAAGCAGACCATGGTCACCATGCACCCCCCCCCCCCCCCCCCCCAAGGACTTAACCTAAGTGGATCCACAATGTACCTTAGGGACCACTGAACACGTTTCTGGTTGTTCCCAAGAAAATAACTCATTTGGACTATGAGTTATGGCCCTTGATTTAAGGGTACCCCCTTGTATGCTGACCACAATCATCAATTTTCAAGTCAAATGTAGCTCATGTGAATGATCAGGAAACCATGTTTCTGTTACTTTTGTAACTAAGCCAATGACTTGCCGTTTTAAAAAAGCCTTTTGTGTAGTCCAATATAGTATATCTTGGCTTCAGGGATGCGCTATCTACTGGAACCGTCATTTTCACAATACAGACTGTATGTCATCTGTGATGCATTGAAAAATAATAGAAAGCAGGACTTTTTTGGGTTTGTTTTCATACCCAACAATGCCTTTGGGAAATTCAGGACCAATTAGGGCCTCCTAGGCCCATTTTCATAGGCACAACATTAAATATATCTCCTATACCCCCTAAACGTGCGATTTCGACGAAAACGTCACAACACGCTTTAAACAGAACAAAATTGTTGCTATTTGCAACAAGCATTGCTGTAAAATAGAATGAATATATTGTAGTGAAATACAAGAGTAATATGATACAATTTGCTGTTCTAGATGTTGTGATTATTTGTTTTAATAAATAACGAATTTCCTACATTTCATATGTACATGTATAATGATAACACTATTACTTGGAAATCACATGCATTTGCATCTTAACAACAAAATGGTTTGATTTGTATTACTAATGTTGTTCTTTGTTGTGTTTGGTTTTCTTTGTGTGCAGGTGAATGAATCCTCTCGTGTAACTGAACATGACTTCAAGAAAGCGAAAACGTGAAGACAGCCCTGTTGGTGAAGTGTGTGTCATTCATTTCAGCGATTCTAACAAGAGAACATTTGTTCACCTCTCTAACTGCAAAGGACCTCAGAATAGACTGATAAAACTTCAAGACATTTGTAAGAAAAGACTATTGCAGCCACTGGATTCTCCATATCAGATGGAAGAGGCTAAAACAATCACAGAATGCTTGGACAACTGAACCTACATCCAAGTTTGAACGTGAAGGATGGAGCACAGTTCTTGAAGTTGCTGGGCTCCTGAAAAAAGACGAGGAACTATTGTGCAGAATCAGAGGGTTTGACCTGTTTGCCTGTGAAGCACAGTTTCACCCTTCCTGTCGTAGGAAGTATGTCAGAGATCCTGCAGCATGGCAGAGCAAAGCCAAAAAATGTAACGAATCGTGCATAATTCTTGCCTCCAATGCTGAAAAACAGGTCAGGCATAACCAATAGCGTTTGTGCATATAGCTCATAGTCATTGACTTTGAAGGCATGCAACAGAGACAGAACACACCAGATGTGGTCGATGTAAGAGATCCATAGCTGGGCTGTCTTCCCATGCTGGCCTAGTCGCATCTCTTCTCTGTGCTGGGCATACGCTGACAGGAACTCTTTCATGTCATGGTCTTCCAGTAGCTGCTGCACAGAAAATTGGGTTAAAGAACCTCTGACAGACACGAGCAGGTCATCTGTCTCCTCTGGCAAGGTGGGGAAGGCATTTGCGTCACCTTTAAGTTCCAGGAAGTTCTTCATCATCATCGTCGAAATCGCACGTTTAGGGGGCATAGGAGATATATTTAATGTTGTGCCTATGAAAATGGGCCTAGCAGGCCCTAATTGGTCCTGAATTTCCCAAAGGCATTGTTGTGTATGAAAACAAACCCAAAAAAGTCCTGCTTTCTATTTTTTTTTCAATGTATCACAGATGACATACAGTCTGCATTGTGAAAATGACGGTTCCAGTAGATAGCGCATCCCTGAAGCCAAGATATACTATATTGGACTACACAAAAGGCTTTTTTAAAACGGCAAGTCATTGGCTTAGTTACAAAAGTAACAGAAACATGGTTTCCTGATCATTCACATGAGCTACATTTGACTTGAAAATTGATGATTGTGGTCAGCATACAAGGGGGTACCCTTAAATCAAGGGCCATAACTCATAGTCCAAATGAGTTATTTTCTTGGGAACAACCAGAAACGTGTTCAGTGGTCCCTAAGGTACATTGTGGATCCACTTAGGTTAAGTCCTTGGGGTGTGTGCATGGTGACCATGGTCTGCTTGCCAACTATAATTGAGAAGCACGCACCTCTTAGAAGCAAACGAGTGATAAGTTCTACTCTTCCTGGTTGGCTAACTCCCCAAATAGCTGAAGCAATGAAAACACGGGGTCAACTGGAATACAAATACAAATTGCTGAAGAAAGAAAACATTGATTCACTACCTGATGACGTCAAAGCAGAAAAGCGACTGGAGCGTGAAAACGCTGAATCGGAATTTAAAAAACTAAGAAACAAAGTCAATGACCTTATTCGTGACTCCAGGAAGCAACGCTTCAACAAAATGGTATCTATAAACAATGACACATCTACTTTATGGCGAGCCATAAACACTATCACACACAAGTCCAATCGCCAGCAGACGCATAACTATAACTGGTCACCAGACTCATTCAATAAATACTTTATAAACTTAGCAGAGTCTCTAAGTCCAACAGATACATCACAACCTGCTAAAGGATATAACCCTCCACCTCATCTTCAAACCTTTTGTAATACTAATGTTAAACCTGGCAATTCATTTAAAGTACCTTCTTTGGCTATTCACGAAGTTGGCTCCCTTATCTCAAGTCTAAAGAATACAAAATCAATGGGACCTGATAAAATAAATAGCTCTCTCTTAAAACTCTCACTTCCCTACATAGTAGAACCGCTTACTTTCATATACAACGCGTGTGTAGACCAGAACGGATAGTTCCACCTCGTCTCAAATCAGCAAAAGTTATACCATTGCCTAAAAGTAAAGATATTTCTGATTTGAACAATTTTAGGCCAATTTCTCTTCTTTCAGTTCTGTCTAAGTCGCTAGAAAAACACATTCATAAACATTTAATGCACTATCTTGAAGTTAATAATCTCTTTCACCCCTTACAATCTGGCTTTCGACATCACCACTCTTGTCAAACTGCCCTAGTCCATCTCTGTGACACATGGCTTTCAGCTATAAATCAAGGCAAAATGACGGGTTCTGTGTTCCTAGACTTTAAGAAAGCATTTGATCTTGTGAATCATGAAATACTACTTAAGAAACTGACACTATATCTACGAGACGAAAATACAGTCTCTTTCTTTGCATCCTATCTTACTAATAGAACACAGTTTGTCCTTAGTAATGGCATAAATTCGTGCACTGAGGTCATAAAGACAGGTGTGCCCCATGGATCTGTCTTAGGGCCTCTTCTATTCTGTCTATTCAGTAATGATCTACCTCTATCAATATCAACTGACTCTGTCTCATGTGATCTCTTTGCTGATGACACTTCTCTCCATTCTAGTGCAACTAACCTACCTTCGATTCAAATATCTCTGCAGTCAGCTTTACATGATGTCTCTGATTGGTGTAGCCAAAACCGTATGGTCCTCCATTCAACCAAAAGCAAAAGCATGGTAATTACTTCAAGACAAAAGCATCAGAAAGAACCTCTAGTTTTAAATGTTTATATTAATGACAATACCATAGACCAAGTACGCGAGCACCGAGTCCTATGAGTGATAATAGACGACGAAATGGCAATCCCATATTGAAAAAATGACACATAAACTTGCACGCAGCCTATTCCTACTAAAGAAACTTACACCCTTCATAGATATAGATGCACGCAAGATGTTTTTTCATGCCCACTGTCTCTCGCACATTAATTACGCATCTGTAGTTTGGGACTCTGCAGCTAATTGTCACCTATTGAAACTCAATTCTATGTACAAAAGGGCAGCCAAAATAATTCTCCCTGATCCTGAACTCAGTACATTTGAAAAACAAGCTCAGTTAAACATACTTCCACTGCAATCACAGCTTAGCTACAATAAAGCCATTCTCATGTACAAATACACTACTTCTTAGCTCCACAATATCTGAAAAATCTAGTTACACAAGCCTCACAACGTTATGGTTCAAGTAATTATATTTTACCACAAACAAGAATTGATAAATTTAAGTCGAGCTTTACCTTCTCGGGTTCTTTCATATGGAACTCCCTTCCGTGTGACACTAAATTATGCTCCTCTATCTCAGCCTTCAAAACGAGTCTTCGAAAGACACTAACATTCGACCCTCCTTAAGCTCATTTCCCCCCAGGGTCATATCTCATAATATGCTAGATGCTTACGCCGATGTTAGTATGTATTCCTTTCATTTTATGAATTTTATTCTATTTGTTAACTGTTCGCCTACAGTGTGCCTAATTATGTTAGAAATATTGTCCTCAATTTAATGCAAATTGTTACCTGTTACATACCATATGATGAATGTATATATATTGCCCTGTTCTATAATGTATGTTTCGTTTATATACATGCGCGCAAGTGTGTAAGTATGGTTGCATGCTTGTATGCACACGCGAGTATTAAAAATATGCAACTTTGATAATACCATATTTCAGCCTATGTTTCATAATATCAACTGCTTTGCTACCTTTGTATTCAGCTCTGTATGTATAATAGTATGCCTTGCCATGTTTGTCTTTTGTGTTAAGCATATATGTATCAAGGACAGATTGGAAGAATAGGCTTTGCCTAAAATCTATATCCTTGGAAAATAAAGTTTAAGTTTTCAAGTTTTCTCTCTCTCTCTCTCTCTCTCTCTCTCTCTCTCTCTCTCTCTCTCTCTCTCTCTCTCTCTCTCTGTCCCTCGATCGTTACATTTTTATTGTATTTTATTGTTACATTTTGTTTGTTTTTGAGGCCATGGTGAAACAAGAGGCAAAGCCTTCAAGGCTCACTCGAACAGGCACATGTGGGACAATAACAAACACAGATTGAGGGGGGGGGGGGTCTAAAGTACAAGATTGCCAATACAATTTTAAAGTACAAATGCAACTATCGTTAATGGATACAACTTTAAAAATGAAAGTGCTCGTGCCGAGAATCGGACCCGGAACCTTTGGCATGACAGACAGACAGTCTACCAATGAGCTATCGAGGCTTTCAGTGTTGATGAGTTTCTTAACTCATGTTGCCTGTTGAATACTCTCTAGCCCACTAATATAAAATGCTATCTGTTTACAGTGTTGTTTTATGTATTCAAATCATTATTGTTTGAAAGCTTGCATAGACATCTATATGTGTGCAAAGTTTGAACAATGTATGCCTTCTATTTCCCGAGAAAATGCCAACGTTAAAGTTTGGAGATTAGGCCATGGACGCAACACACACACACACAACCCCAAACAACTATCATACTATACTCACTTCGTGTTAACACGAGTGAGCCCAAAAGGCTATCCTGTTTATCCATTTACCCTCATTAAAGGGCCCGCCCCCCCCCCCCCCAAAAAAAAAAAAAAGGCCGCCCCACTTGCAGGTTTTTTGAAATTTCCCAGGAACACCCTTGCACACACGCACACAAAGAAAATTGCACTCCCTTTCAACGCTAGCCATTCCTCAGCCAAAATTTACCATTAAACTTACCCGGGTAGAGAAAAGATTTTGTCTACAATACTGGGGATTCCTCTGTGACATGCATAAAATAGGGCCTATCCTTACCTCCCAAAATTAAAAAACATAAAATCACTGGATATCAGACCCTCATTTGATGCTTCGGTAAAGGTAAAGATGTGCCCCCCCCCCCCCCCCCCTGCATTTCTCGGTGAATTCTATTTGTCCGTTTTTGCCTTTCTTACCATACATAAAGCTGTATTTTAGGAACATTTTTAGCTAATAACCTTTTTGGAATACTAACCCTAACCCTAGCCCTAAACCTAACCCTACCCCCCACCCTATAAGACGGAAAAACGCAACGAACCACAACTGTGGCAAATCGCGGCGAAGAGAGGAAGATTGAGGGGAGGGATAGAAAGGGAGAAAAATAACAAAGAAATACACTGGAAGAAATGAAAGGAAGATAGAAATACCCCCCCCCCCCCCCCTGCATTTCTCGGTTAATTCTATTTGTCCGTTTTTGCCTTTCTTACCATACATAAAGCTGTATTTTAGGAACATTTTTAGCTAATAACCTTTTTGGAATACTAACCCTATCCCTAACCCTAGCCCTAAACCTAACCCTAGCCCTAAACCTAACCCTACCCCCCACTATGTACTGCAGTACACCGCGATTTGTCACAGTTGTGGTTCGTTGCGTTTTCCCGTCTTATAGGGTGGGGGGTAGGGTTAGGTTTAGGGCTAGGGTTAGGGATAGGGTTAGTATTCCAAAAAGGTTATTAGCTAAAAATGTACCTAAAATACAGCTTTATGTATGGTAAGAAAGGCAATAACGGGAAAATAGAATTAACCGAGATAGGTAGGAATGGTTTTAATTAATTAATTAAACAGAGGGGAGGGGAGAGGGTGTCTAAGCTACATTTTGTGCCCAGAATTGTCCCTGACGCCCCGAGGAGGATGCCCATTGCTGCAGTTGACCCAAACGTCAAACCATTTACGCATACTGTCACATAGGTCTACACAATTTCTGAGTAGGCCATGTACACGTGTCTGGCTTGGCCACACCGTGGGAGTACAAATAGTTCCCCCACCTCCTGGAAGTTCTGTGCGTGTAACCTTCCTCGAATCTGTCGCTCTCTTTGACTCTGCCTTTTCCCTTTGCTGTCTGTCACCTACTAATCTTTCCGACTTATCGGCCCATTCTCCCGTTGGGGTTTTCCCCCCAAGAAAAACAACATCTTCCCATGGTTCCTTTGAGCTCCCCTCCTAAATCGAAATGTGTCGTGACCTCAGTTTCGTTTTCCGATCCAGTCTATGCCTTGGTGCGTTCGGGTCAAAGTCATGGGGATCAGTGTGTTCTGGGGAGCTGTAGGTGGACGGTCGTGGTGGCGCCCTCGGAGGAGGACCTCACTCACGCTGGCTCCGCGACTAAGAGAATAGTGTCGTCAGTAGGGGGCTTAGTAGGTGGTGTCCTGAACAGGCTCTACTGAAATCCACCGAAGTGACTCAGCAGCAGTGCAGTGTCTCCTCGGTTGGTTGCCTCCTGATGGACTAACATAGATTCGCTCCCCTTGAACTGCTGGTCTCGAATTCTGCGACCTGAACGTGAGGAGGTGTGGCTGCGATTTGGGAATCGGAATGAGCGGCGTGGGAGCAACGCCACTGTACGGCCCAGAAGATGGGACAGCCAAAAAGATCAATGAAAAGAGGAGTGTAGGGCCTATGTACGTAGCCTGGCATATGTGTTTGAGTGTGTGCGCGTGTGTGTCTGTATGTCTAATCTATACACCTGTGTCTATGCATATGTGTAATTGTTCACGTGCTCTCATACGCGCGCGTGCATATGTGTGTCACTCA
>CM065683.1:7805975-7808475 GCA_017654935.2 Phymorhynchus buccinoides | reverse complement strand
GATGCCGGAGAGGGAAGCCATTTTGGATGGGGTGGGTGGAGGTCACTCATTGTTGTTTTTTTTTTTTTGTGCAGTAAAAAAAAAAGGAGCTATTTTCTTTGTTGTGAGCGAAACTCCTTTAGGTAAACTGTATAAAATATTTTAAAAAAATATAAAATAAAACGGCTTGTATTGTGAACATTTCGTGCACACGATTTCGTCTAAACTCAGGCGGCCATTAAAAAATAGAAGGCATGTGACTTCTCTTTCAGTGAAATAATTTGACTTCCAGCACCTCCGCCAAGGAGGAATCGCCGATTTGACAGTTTGATTTCTGGGAAACCAGAGCAAAGTGAGCGTTGCAAGATCCGGGAGTTGCGGGAAAGGGTCTTTTCCTGGTGATCACGACGTGTTTCTTGCAAAAACTCATCCGTCACAGTGCTTTGACTCTTCTTTTTTTTTTAAACAACCCTCGTCTTCTCAACTCTAACTTTCTCCCGCTGGCTGTCAATTGACACTGACCCGCTTGGTTTTTAGCATAGTGACAGCTCCGTCATCGGCTCCACCAGACGTCGCACAGAAAGGACGCCTCGATCCTTCGCTTCACCCACACCCACACATCAAGCTGAGTTAACTGACAAAGCAGACGTGAAGGAGCTCGAATAACTGGAAGACTTTTAGTGCTCTCTAACACAAAAAAGAGCTTGTAAAAGAAAGATAACTTCGTCGAATCTTGTCCACACAAAACCAACATCATGGGTGAGTGGCAGAACGGGCTTTTTGGTTGTTTCAACAACTGCGGGCTATGCGTCATCACGTATTTCGTGCCTTGTTTCACGGCTGGGAAGAACGCTGAAGCTGTGGGGGAAGGCTGTTTCCTGTACGGCTGTCTGGCCATCCTGGGGCCCATCGGCTGGTGGTCCCGCTCCAAGATCCGGGGCAAGATCCGGGAGTCCAAGGGAATCGAGGTGAGGGTTCTATTTTCTTTCTCATGTGTGTGTGTGTGTGGGTGGGGGGGGGGGGGGTTAGGTTAGACTAGAGTACCTTTAGTTAGGATAGGTTAGGTGTGGGGGGGGGGTTAGGTTAGGTACTAGAGTACCTTTAGTTAGGATAGGTTAGGTACATTATAGTCACAGAGGCGTCTCTGTGAAATTCGGGTTGCTCCTGTCGTATGAAAAAAAAGTAGCATCGTGTAAATTCTTCTATGAGACTTAGCATTTGCGACATTGAGCGAAGTTTTTTAAATTTCACTTTTTTCCGTAATGTCATGAAATATGAACGATTGGAGTACGGAAAAGTGTTTCAAATACGGAAAAAGTGAAATTTGTCGTTCATCCTTAATGTCGCAAATGCTAACTCATAGTAGCTAACTCATGTGTGTGCCCCCATCTCTATGTGACCTTGTCTATGTGTCCCTGTCCTTGTATGTTCCCATCTCTATGTGTCCCCCGTCTCCATGTGTCCCCTTTATTGTGTCCCTGTCTCAATGCATCTCGAACGTGTCTATGGTTGGTTTGGTTGGTTGGCTTACCCTGGCTAAAAGACTCCAGGGATCATCCCAACAGCGAGAAGCACTTGAACACTAAGGTACAAATGCATCAGCTAGGGATGAGAACATTACGTGTGTGACCGTTTTTGATTACCCCGCCATGTGGGCAGCCACACTCCGTCTTCGGGGGATTTTAGACTGATGATGTTATGCCGGGAGCTTGTCATGGCTTAAGACAATCCCCCCGCACAACCATGCAGAGCATAACAACATTTTGATGTAGCCTTGGCGTTCTAGCTTATGTCAACTGGTCTGACACAGCCTCATGCCAAGGCATGAACGTGTCTATGTATTCTTGTCTCTATGATTGCGTTGTTGTTGTTGTTCTTTAATTTATCCCTTTCACCGCCAATGTCGCATTTATGCACCACATTGGTTTAACACCCATGTCACTAAAAGGCATCAAGTCAGGGCCTGTTATCCGAAGACCCTATTTTCTTAATTTTGGGAGGTAAGGATAGGCCTAATGTTTGTCATGTGCAGATGAATTCATATTAATATTGCAGACAATTTTTTTTTCTATATCCAAGTCGGTTTAATGGTATTTTTTGGCTGAAAATGGCTGGCGGCGAAAGGGTTAACGTCTTTTCACTTAAAAGTGATATTAGACAAAAATATCATTGTGTCCCCCATCACTAAGTGACCTATCTCTCTATTCCCTTCTCTATGTGTCTCCATCTCTATGTGACCCATCTCTCTATGCCCCTATCTACTAAGAGATGGGGACACGTAGAGACGGGTATACATATAATTATATTAAGGTACTCTTTGCTTTGGCTCTTCTTAAGTGTGTGTATTATCTTTTTATGAATCAGCAAATAGGATTTTGTTCATTGACCTTTGCTTGGTGTTAAATCCTTCGGGCTAAAATGCATCTACCTTTAGACTCCATCTTCTCGTCTGTCTATTATCTTTTATGTCTTTTTGTCTCTCTCTCTCTCTCTTCCCTGCTCTCTCTCCATCTCTCTCTCT
>CM065683.1:7795975-7800975 GCA_017654935.2 Phymorhynchus buccinoides | reverse complement strand
TACGTCACAGAAGAATCCCCAATACTGCAGATGGATTTTGTTCTCTACCCAGGTAAATTTAATGGAAATTTTGGCTGAAATATGGCTGGCGGTGAAAGGGTTAACAGTTAGCCTTTTTTGTTGATGGAGCTTTGCCTCTCCCCACTCAGTCTTTTACCTTGATCCGCCTTTTTCGTGGGTTGATTTGGGGTTTTGGGGTCAATCAGTCTGCCTGTGTCTCTGTCGGTTTTTTCCTTTATTGAACCGTTGCTCCCCCCCCGTGGGGATACCGGGGGGCCGTCTTTTGTATAAATAGTTCCCCCGCCTTCTGGAAGTTCTGGGCTTGCAACTTCCTCTAACCTGTCATTCTCTTTGACTCTGCCTTTTCCCTTTGCTTACTGTCATCTACTGTCTTTCTGCCTTACCGGGTCCATTCTCCTGCCTTTTTATTTTCTCTCGCGAAGAACCACTTTAAAAAAAAAAAACAAAAACATTTCCTCCCAGCCGAAGTCGGATTTGCTGGGCCTAACTATTTCTTACTTAGGCGCATGACGGCAGCATGACACATCTGCGCTCATAATTGGCAGGAAACTGTCCGATTGCCCTAGCATAACATCATCATTCTCCCAAATACTCCGAAGTCAGAGTGTGGCTGCTCCACACCCACGTGGCGGGGGTAATACATTTATTAAAAAACCGGTCACACACGTAATGTTCTCATCCCTAGCTGGTGCATTTGTATGTGTGCCTGCGCGCGCGCGGTGCGTGTGTGTACATGCACGTATGTGCGTGCACACGCGCGCGCGTGTACGTGTGAGTGTGTGTGTATGTTGTGTACACGTGCATGCATGTGTCAGTGTGTCCGTAAAGAGTATGTGTGTTTATGTGTACATAGAAGGAAAAAAAGCTTCAAGTGCGTCGGCTGTTGGGGTGATCCCTGGAGTCTTTTAGCCAGGGTAGGAAAACAAACGAATCATGCAGAGAAAACTGTGGGCAGATACTATAAGCAATAATAAATCTAAGTGAATAGACCTAAAAAGAAGAAAGACAAAAACTATGTAATAACAAAATGAACTAGCGAAAGACGGGGTAAAAAGCGCATGGGCGGGTAAGAAGCCCACCCCAATTATCTCATGAAATAAAGAAAATTTCAGTCAAATTTGCCCATGAGACGAATGCTAGACATTAACGCTCGTCTCATGGGCAAAATGAGACTGAAATTTGCTTCATTTCATGAGATAATTGGGGTGGGCTTCTTACCCGCCGATGCGCTTTTTACCCCGTCTTCCCCTATAGATCAACAGTAGATCAACAGTGTCACAGGAAGCGATTTCGGCTCGATTGAGAAAGGCGATCAGGAATAAAAAAGCCATTGTGCGTGTCCACCACGCTTAGCTAATGGCGAGTCCTATTCAGATGACACATCCGGGTCACCTGCCATTCAACAACGTGGATGAGCATAAAGAAGTGCTTTATGTAACAGATACAGTTGGACATGACAATGAGTAGGGTAAGACGGGGTAAAAAGCCCATGGGCGGGCAAGAAGCCCATGCCAATTATCTCACGAAATGAAGCAAATGTCAGTCACATTTTGCCCATGAGACGAGTGTTAATGTTTAGCATTCGTCTCATGGGCAAATTTGACTGAAATTGTCTTACCCGACCATGGGCTGATGTTGGTCCATGTATAGCTACTATTTTTTGATTTACCCCGTCTTATGTATAGCTACTACAGTTTGATCATAGAGTACTGATTTTGATCCATGTTATTAATTATACAAATTTGATGTCAAAAGGCCGTGGGGTGTTTCTGTAACAAACATAGTTGGACATGACTATGAGGACTGATTTTGGTCCATGTAGCTACTATTTCAGTTTGAACATAGTTGGACATGACTATGAGGACTGATGTTGGTCCATGCATAGCTACTATTTCAGTTTGATCATAGTTGGACATGACTATGAGGACTGATGTTGGTCCATGTATAGCTACTATTTCAGTTTGATCATAGTTGGACATGACTATGAGGACTGATGTTGGTCCATGTATAGCTACTATTTCAGTTTGATCATAGTTGGACATGACTAAGAGGACTGATGTTGGTCCATGTATAGCTACTATTTCAGTTTGATCATAGTTGGACATGACTATGAGGACTGATGTTGGTCCATGTATAGCTACTATTTCAGTTTGATCATAGTTGGACATGACTATGAGGACTGATGTTGGTCCATGTATAGCTACTATTTCAGTTTGATCATAGTTGGACATGACTATGAGGACTGATGTTGTTCCATGTATAGCTACTATTTCAGTTTGATCATAGTTGGACATGACTATGAGGACTGATGTTGTTCCATGTATAGCTACTATTTCAGTTTGATCATAGTTGGACATGACTATGAGGACTGATGTTGGTCCATGTATAGCTACTATTTCAGTTTGATCAAAGTTCTAAGCATGCAATACATAGCTAATGTTGAAACACTGAACCGAAAAGAGAGAGAGAGAGAGAGAGAGAGAGAGAGAGAGAGAGAGAGAGAGAGAGAGAGAGAGAAAGAGGAGAGAGAGACAGAGAAAGACAGAGAAAGAGAGACAGAGAGAGAGAACCCATTCTTTTACGCGGTGGGTGGAGGACACTCAGAGTGGTTGAAGCTTTTTTTTCTTCTATGTACACATAAACACACATACTCTTTACGGACACACTGACACATGCATGCACGTGTACACAACATACACACACACTCACACGTACACGCGCGCGCGTGTGCACGCACATACGTGCATGTACAAACACGCACCGCGCGCACGCAGGCACACATACACATAGGTGGCTATGCTTAATTAAGAGGTCTAATCTTGAAACAGTGCTTCACATTCAGAAAGCAATATAATTCGCCATGGCCTACTATAAAAAAAGCTTATATATGATATACCTTGTTGAATAGCAAGTGTATGAAACAAGTTGAGTGGATTCTAAGGAAAGTGACGAATGCGTTAACCCTTTCACCGCCAGCCATATTTCAGCCAAAAATGTCCATTTAAATTTACCTGTATAGAGAACAAAATGCATCTGCAGTATTGGGGATTCTTCTGTGACATATATAAAATAAGGTCTATCCTTACTTCCCAAAACTAAGACAATAGGGTCTTTGGATAATAGACCCCAATTTGATGCCATTTAGTGACATATGTGTTAAATCACTGTGGTGCTAAAAACGCAACTTTGGCGGTGAAGGGGTTAAATAACGCAAGAATCACTATTTAAACGCGCGCGTCATCTCACCCCCAACTTGAGATTTGAAAGGGTAAATCTCACGCATGGTTTGATATTCATATAGGGAGTGATCAAATACGCACAATCTCTTACGCTTTCAGGAGCCCTGCATCAGCCTCCTTTTCTTTCTTTTTGGGGAAGTATATTTTCTGGCTTTCTACCTGAGAAGAATGATAGTAGGCCTACTTTTTGGAACAGAACCCCCCGAAATGGAGGAGCTGGGCAGGAATTGTGAGATGGAGACTACACACTGACAGGAAAGAGTAAAACCTAATATTTGAAGTGATTCCTTACAGTGGTTCACGAGGTGTAAGAGTGTAATGAAAAACTGAAAACAATGTTTGCCGCTCGGCGGCACCCCCCCCCCCCCCCCCCCCCCCCACCCCCACCCCCGGAGAATTATTTAGCCACCAATGACTTGTATTGTTTGTGTTACTGGTAATGAAAGGAGAGAGTGTCGGGTTATGTGGGTTGATTATGAGAACGGTGAGATTTTATCTGACTTGGTCCCAAAAAAAATGTGTGCGTGTGTGTGTGTGTGCGTGTGTGTGTGTGCGTGTGTGTGTGTGTGTGCGTGCGTGTGCGTGTGTGTGCGCGTGCGTGCGTGCGTGCGTGTGGCAGTTAGCAAAAATAATAGCTCCCTTACATCCGACCCCCCCCCCCCCCCCCCCCCCCTCTCTCTCGTTCCCTTCTCCTCCCCTTGTCTCTTCTCTCTCAAAACGAAAACTCGTTTATAGTTTGCTTCCTTTTTGTTCATGATGATGATGATATTAGCGTCCAATCGGTCAGAGACGGAATTGTTCATGATAATCTTGTCACTATTAATACTGTATTATATGGTATGCCAGTCAGTCGTTTCCGACCATGACTGCCAGATAGCGGAGGACCGAGGCAGATGCTATTCTGGCGGGAGGGCTGGGCGAGAATATTGTTTACAGCGGAGATGCCTTGCCCCCAGGGTACATCCCCACTATCTCGGCCAAAGGGATTTTAGGACGAGAGTTGGCGGTTGGGGAAGGTCCTCCAAAAGGCCAACCAATCCCTTTGGCTGCAGCACCAGAGCCGGTGCAAGGCCCCCCCCCCACCCCCACCCCCCACCCCACCCCCACCCACCCTCGTTCGAGAGTCATAGTCTTCCCACGAAAGACTAAACTGTACCGTGATTTTCCATTACTGTAGAAAATCATCTATTGTACAGCTCTCATGTTACTGTTGGCCCCTACTACAGGCTAATGTCAACCAATCATAAAAGCCATTTGGAGTAAAGGTTTGATATAGGCCTACTCATCCAACAACGAACGGAGGAAGTGTTCGGAAATAATTCAGGGGAACGGGTGTAATTTCATGGAGTGTGGGAGTGATCTTGCCTAATTCAATCGGTCAAACAGGGGAAGTCACTCTACCATCAGCTCTCGTAGCATATCGCCTCGTGTGTTTGAGCAGACATAGGCCTACAGCACTTAGAACACCGTGCGTCATTCTAAAAAATGTATGTCATTTGTATTTGTACGTCACATTTTGCACGTTTTATCAGTTTGTGGTCACTAGCCACCCCTAATATTTTCTATAAAAAATAAATGTTTGCAAGTCGCTGACTCGCATCCTGCGGTTTCAAGCTTCGACGCCATTGTTGCTATGGTAGTTGACCGAGTAATGGAGGTAATCAACTCTAATTTTCACGAAGTGCTCTCCCCTAGGTTTTTTTCTCTCCGAAAATCGTCTATTGAGTTCAGAAAGAGCTT
>CM065683.1:7788475-7793475 GCA_017654935.2 Phymorhynchus buccinoides | reverse complement strand
CAGTGCTTGGGGCAGATCCTGGAGGTACTGCAATAACAGGTCTGTCTGATCACTACTTTTAATCTGCTAGTGTTCTTGCAAATATTGGGAGCTGTCACTTCAGATCGGCAACCGTCAATTTCAGCGAACATACCAAAAGCGCGAATACTTTCTGTGTACAAAATGCGCGAATGTCTGATAGTCAAAAAGCGCGAACCCCTTCCGTGAATGTCTGAAAGTCAAAACGTTCACAACAATGGTGATATTAGATTTTAAAGAAAAAGAAATCAATGAACTGAAATGAGTGTGTCTGTGTGTGTGTGTGTGTGTGTGTGTGTGTGTGTGTGTGTGTGTGTGTGTGTGTGTGTGTGTGTGTGTGTGTGTGTGTGTGTGTGTCCGTTTGTTTGTGCGTCCTATCTCTGTCTATCTATGTGGGGGGGGGGGGGGGGGGGGGGGGGGGGGGGTAGTCGCGCAAATTGTACGCTTCATGTTCGCGCAAATTGTACCTTCATGTATAGCTGAAAAGTAGCGCAAATTGACCTATTCGCGCTTGTTTGACAAATCCCACTCAGACGATAGTCAGGGCGTGGGCCCAATACATTATTATTATATAAACCTGTTTGTTCTCTGAGGACACTGCGTTACGTGCTTGAACGCTTGTACCGGTGTGGAATTCTCAAAATGGATTTGTTCTCAACATGTCTGCGCATGTGCGAAATCGATCATGACGTACCATCAAATTTTATCTTTTGTGTATTCCACACTGAACTGACCCTAAACATATACCCTAATCCTATTCCTAACCCTAACCCTAAGCCTATCCTTAGCCTTAGCCCTAACCCTAACTCTATCCCTAACCCTATTCCTAACCCTAAACCTATCCTTATCTATCCTCCCTAACCCTAACCCTAAGCCTAAACCTATCCATAACCCTAACTCTGTCCCTAACCCTAAGCCTATCCCTAAATCTTCGCACATGCGCAGACATGTTGAGAACAAATCCATGTTGAGAATGCCACACCGGATACACGCAGAGCACTTGAGCAAACAAGGGGCATCAGTTGAGATCGCGACATGTGATATATTCTACCAGATAGAAATTACCTACAGATCGGTTGTTGATTGGGCTACTTATGTAGAACTAATTAGAAGGGCCTTCCCGGATGTAAACACACAAACGAAAGCGAGTGTGTCAAGTCAAGTCAAGTCATGTCAAAATTATCTTTATTGACGATGTAGGCAATACAGATGTGTGTGTGTGTGTGTGTGTGTGTGTGTGTGTGTGTGTGTGTGTGTGTGTGTGTGAGTGTGAGTGTGTGTGTGAAAGGTGTGTCGGTGCATGTGTGTGTGTGTGTGTGTGTGTGTGTGTGTGTGTGTGTGTGTGTAAAAGGTGTGTGTGTGTGCGTGCGTGTGTGCGTGCGTGCGCGCGCGCTACACACTTGATTGAGTAAATCAGAATCTGTCTTTCGGGTTTTTTCTTCTCTTTGTGTGTAAGCACGTGCACGTACGAATATGAATATCTGGGAATTATTATTTTATGTAGGCATCAGCAAAGAAAATTTAAATGAACAAAACAACATGTTGTCATCGTCTAAAATGTCATTATTGCAATATTTCATTCACGGCATAAACTATGACAAAATAATTATCCATAATAGGCAGATATTCATTTACCCACTCATTACATGCACAAATGCACCTTCCTCAAACGCAAACCTCCTCAAAAGCATACACAGTGAGAGAGAGAGAGAGAGAGAGAGAAGAGAGAGAGAGAGAGAGAGAGAGAGAGAGAGAGAGAGAGAGAGAGAGAGAGAGAGAGAGAGAGAGAGAGAGGGAGGGGGAGAGAGAGAGAGAGAGAGAGAGAGAGAGAACAATAACGATGACGATGGTTTATTCAAGTAAAGGCCATAGCCCCATTTGAAGGGGCTCATACACAGAACAAAGAAAAAAATAAACATAATAGATGGTAATGTGCGTTTGTGCAACGAATCAGTCTTGACAAATATTGTACAGCAAATCACGAGAGAGGGAGGGAGAGAGAGACAGAGACAGAGACAGAGAGAGCAGCTTTTAGTTTTTCCACCTAAGGTCAGAGGCGAGCTGAATATGCCTACTGTGCATTTTTAAGTAATTTCAGCATTCTCTGAACTGCCCATTTGCATATGACTGGAAGACTGAATCTGTCACTTACCCACCGAAGGCCTACCCACGCTTTTTGGCTCACTCGTGTTAACGAAGTATGATAGTTGTTCTCTGTGTGTGTGTGTGTGTGTGTGTGTGTGTGTGTGTGTGTGTGTGTGTGTGTGTGAGTGTGTGTGTGTTGCGTCCGTGGTCTAATCTCCAAACTTTAACGTTGGCATTTTCTCGTAAAAATAGAAGGCGTACATTGTTCAAACTTTCAATACACATAGATGCTTATGCAAGCTTTCAAACAATAACAAGGGCGTCGCCGAGCGGCAGACATGTCCGTCACCAGCAATGCCACGCACTTGCGACACCCCGTCGAGTGTCACATCCTGACACAAAATTGCAAGGGATTCTGTCTTCTAGTTCACGAGATACAGCTTGAAGAAGAAATACATAGCGCAAAGAAGGAAATTTCGGTTTTCAAGGTCAATCTTCAAGGCCAAGGTCAGCATGGCGATAATTTATGCTGGGATTTTTTCTGCTCTAGGGTATACAGTACCACATACAATCTGAAGCGCTTCTGTCAAGCACAAATGTGGAAAATAAAGCTTAAAACACAGTTTGTAGACCCCTACCACATTCAAGGCCTACCAATCTCCCGGACCGTGACGTTGACCTTGATCGGTATGCCACCATCAGAACAGGCATAAGCCAAAGTACCTACATGCCACATTCGAAGACTCTAACACGAACGGTGTGGGAGTTATGGCCCCTTAAAGATTTTCGGTTTTCAAGGTCGTAAGCCAAGGTCAAGGTCACGACGGCGAAACATTTTGCGCGGATGCCTTCCTCTCATGGTGACACACCAGCCGACAAAATTTGACGCGATTCGGTCAAGTGGTTCGGGAGATATCCTTGGGACAGACAGAAAAACAAAAAAACAAAAAAAATACAAAAAAATACAAACCAGCCCATGCAAAGTCCGATCACCTATTTTGACGGACTAATACAAACCAGACGACCACAAAGTCCGATCACCTATGGTGACGGACAAAAACAAAAATACAAACCAGACGACTGCAAAGTCCAATCACCTACGGTGACGGACAATTATGCTACGGCGTGTCGCAAGTGCGTGGCATTGCTGGTGACGGACATGTCTGCCGCTCAGCGACGCCCTTGTTCGGGAGAGCGGTATAGTTGAGGAGGGGGGGGGGGGGGTAAAACCGAGGGGTCTTATGGTTGCTTTGATCTTCTGTCGCCGCGTTCCTCTGGGTGGGCTCTCTGTGTATGTTTGTCTGTCTGTGTCTCTCTCTCTCGCTTTCTGTCTCTGTCCCCCCCCCCCCTCTCTCTCTCTGCCCTTGTCTGTAGGGCCTATGTCTCGCTGTCTGTCTGTCTCTGTCTCTCTCTCTCTCTCTCTCTCTCTCTCTCTCTCTCTCTCTCTCTCTCTCTCTCTCTCTCTCTCTGTCTGTCTATCTCTATCTGTGTCTTTGTCTATCTCTCTCTATGTGTCTCATGTATCTGTATGCCTATGTGTCTCTCTCTCTGTCTGTCTCTCTCTCTCTCTCTCTGTCTCTCTGTCTGTCTATCTGTCTCTCTCTCTCTCTCTCTCTCTCTCTCTCTCTCTCTCTCTCTCTCTCTCTCTCTCTCTCTCTCTCTCTCTCTCTCTCTCTCTCTCTGTGCCTGCTCCGGGGCGGAGGACGTTAAACAAATTTTCATTCATCCAACTGGAACAGCAGTTGTCCTCTTTGCTCTCTGTCTATGTCTCTCTGTCTGTCTTTCTTTCTTTGTGTGTGTCTTTGTCTGTCTGTCTGTCTGTTTGTCTGTCTGTCTGTCTGTCTCTCTCTCCCCCTCTCTCTCTCTCTCTCTCTCTCTCTCTCTCTGGAGGACGTTAAACACATTTTCATTCATCCACATCCTGACACAACATTTGAAGAACTTATGTCTTGTAGTTCACGAGATACAGCTTGAACAATAATATATAGCGCAAAGAAGGAAATTTCGTTTTTCAAGGTCACACGTCAAGGTCAAGGTCAGCATGGCGATAATGTATGCTCAGGTGTTTTCTACTCTAGGGTATACAGTGCCAGACACAATATGAAGCGCTTCTGTTAAGTACAAATGTGGAAAATATGGCTGAAAACCCAATTTGTAGACCCCTACCACTTTCAAGGCCTATGATCTCCCGGACCATGACCTTGACCTTAATCAGAACGGGCATACGCCAAAGTACCTGCATGCCAAATTTGAAGACTCTAACACCAACGGTATGGGAGTAATGGCCCCTTAAAGATTTTCGGTTTTCAAGGTCGTACGCCAAGGTCAAGGTCACGACGGCAAAATGGTTTGCGCGGATGCCTTCCTCTCATGGTGACACACCAGCACACAACATTTGACGTGATTCTGTCAACCCGTTCGAAAGATATCCTTGGGACAGACAGAAGGAGAAAAAAATGACCCGATCTTTTTGACCTTGACCTTGACCTTGATCGGTATGCCATCAACAGAACGGGCATAAGCCAAACCACCTTCATACCGAGTTTCAACATCCTATGTTGATCGGTGCCCGAGATATGGCTAAAAATAGATTTTCAGTTTTCAAGGTCGTACGTCAAGGTCAAGGTCATGACGGCAAAATGGTTTGTGCCGATCTCTTCCTATTAAGGAGGCACGCCTTCACACAAAATTTGACGCGATTCGGTCAAGCGGTTCGGGAGATATCCTTGGGACAGACAGAAAAAAAATAAAAATAAAAAAATAACAAACCAGCCCATCGCAATAGTCCGTCTTGGTGACGGACTAATGATTTGAATAATCAAATACTTAAGACAACACTGTAAACAGATAACAAACAGATAACATGTTAGATTAGTGGGTTAGAGAGTATTCAACAG
>CM065683.1:7778475-7783475 GCA_017654935.2 Phymorhynchus buccinoides | reverse complement strand
GAGAAACTTGAAAACTTGAACTTTACTTTTCAAGGATAAGGATTTTAGGCAACGCCTAGTCTTCCAATCTGTCCTTGATACATACATATACGAACATAGAATACAAACGTGGCAAGGCATACGAGAGAGAGAGAGAGAGAGAGAGAGAGAGAGAGAGAGAGAGAGAGAGAGAGAGAGAGAGGCTGAGACGATGGAGAGAGAGAGAGAGAGAGAGAGAGGGGGGAGAGAGAGAGAGAGAGAGAGGGGGGGGGGGGAGATAACATGCAGAAGAGAGATTGGGAGTTGAGAGAGATCGAGGCAGACAAACCGACAGATGGAGAAACTTTGCATAGAAGAGATCGAGAGAAAGAGACAGACAGACAGACAGACAGACAGACAGACAGGGACTATACATAGATGAGATAAGGGGGGTCATTTATTATGTCTTGTCTGAGAGAGGAGGAAGGCAGGAGAGAGAGAGAGAGAGAGAGAGAGAGAGGGGGGGGGGAGTGTGACGTATATTATGTTCGATTCCATTGTGTCGAGTAGCTAGCGGGTTGACATTGATTTTTGCTCATAAAGGATTTATTTGGGGGGGGGGGGGGGGGGGAGAAAAAGTTGACGATCAATTTAACACGAGCGTGATCTTTGGGTAATATTTAGAGAGACAGGCAGACAAATAAAGTCAAAAACGGTATCTATAGACAGATGGGGACAGGCAGGCAGACAAACAAGTCACTGAGACAGACAGACAGAGTGGGAAAATGAGACAGACATAAAAATAAAGATTTTTTAAAAAATGCAGCAAGAACCAAAACCAACTAAGTCATACCAGGTGTACCCGCTACATCGAAGACTACAGCCACCAGAACTACTTGTCCCTAAGAGCTACGGCTATGAGGACGTAAAACCTGCCACTAACAACAACAACAACAACATGAAGTTCTAAAGAAAGACAGGCTGAAAGAAAGATCCGCAGACCAAAAGACGACATTGAGCAGACAAATATACATAGGACCAGTTTGAACAGTTTTTGAACAGTTTTTATTCTTCAAGCTTTGACCCCAATGGAGGAGGGGGGAGGGGAGGTGGGGGGGGGGGGGGGGCGTTTAACGCTAAGATATATGAATAACAATAATGGCACTAAAGGCAGACGCCGGTGAAATGCGATGCTTAAATAATTTATCCCTTTCAACGCTAACCATTCCTCAGCCAAAATGTACCATTAAACTTACCCGGGTAGAGAAAAGATTCTGTCTGGAATACTGGGGATTCCTCTGTGATATGCCTAAAACAGGGCCTGTCCTTACCTCCCGAAATGAAGAACATAAGGTCACTGGATAGCAGACCCTCATTTGATGCCTTTTAGTGACATGGGTGTTGAATCATTGTGGTGCCAAGAGGCGACTGTAGCGATGAAAGGGTTAGAAGCAGTAAGGGGAAAAAAAGAGAAACATGTGTTCCCTCCCGGACCATAAAATAGACCTGTTCTTAAACGCACGCACGCACGCACGCACGCACGCACGCACGCACGCACATACATACACACACGCGCGCGCAGGATGAAACAAATCCTTGTTAGCTTATTCTTTAACCCTCAGTAAAGATCATCTTGACTTGACTTGACTTGACTTGAAGCACGCACGCACACATACACGCACGCACACACACACACACGCACGCACACTCGCACACGCGCACGCACGCACACACACACACACACACACACACAGAGAGAGAGAGAGAGAGAGAGAGAGAGAGAGAGAGAGAGAGAGAGAGAGAGAGAGCTTGAACTTGAGAACTTGAAATGTTTAATGAGGATGAACTGAATAAGCATAGCAACACTTCTTTTCATCAGGTCCTCAAACAAATAAAAAATAATTAAGAAGCAACATAGAACAATGAACAGACAATCTAACAGCAATATCATAACATCATCATTACACACGACAGCAAAAGAACGACGAAATAGTAACACCAAAAATAATAATAATAATATAATGAAAATAATAAAAACAGTAATATGCGAAGGATTGACAATACCACCAATACTATAACAGTCACATATAACAATTAAATCAAAGGAACGAGAACAACATGTAACATGAATCGTAAACTTACGTCTAACCATACGCACGTATGCACGCACGCACAGAGAGAGAGAGAGAGAGAGAGAGAGAGAGAGAGAGAGAGAGAGAGAGATTTCAAACATTTGTTTATTGAGGGAAAAGAATAAGCACACCATGGGCTTGTTTACATCTTGCCCTCGAAACAATCCTTCCTTCCCAAAACTAAGACAATAGGGTCTTTGGATAATAGACCCCAATTTGATGCCTTTTAGTGACATAGGTGTTAAAATCACTGTGGTGCTACTTTGGCTGTGAAAGAGTCAACCAGTGACCTTATGTTCTTAATTTTGGGAGGTAAGGATAGGCCCTATTTTATGCATGTCACAGAGTAATCCCCAATATTGCAGACAGAATCTTAATCAGGTAAAACTGACTGGCGGTGAAAGGGTTTCGAGTGGCGTGCAAGCTCCCAGTTTAACCCTTTCACCGCCAATGTCGCATGTTAGCACCACAATGGTCAATAACACCCCATGTCACAAAAAAGCATCAAATGAGGGTATGTTAACCAGTGACCTTATGTTCTTAATTTTGGGAGGTAAGGACAGGCCCCTATTTTATGGATGTCACAGAGGAATCCCCAGTATTGCAGACAGAATCTTTTCTCTACCCAGGTAAGCTTAATTAATGGAAATGACTGGCGTTGGAAGGGTTTTAAGTGGCGTGCAAGCTCCAAGTTTAACTTTAACTCGTCACACTCTTGGTAGGAGTTACTTTCTGGAGCACGCTGTACTTTTCTTGTTTCTTTGGGCATGACTAAACACTGGGACTTTTACTAGGTCTAACTTATCTCATTCCCCCTAAAGCCATCGACTACGGTCGGATGGAAGTTCAGTTTAACGTCGCGTATCGGCTTTCGCCATGTACGACGGGCTGAACAAACCAACCAGGGTATAAACAAAAAGTTATGTTCCTGAATCACTGTCTTAGCCAAAAGGCCGAGAAGCGATCAGAATTCATAAGACTACGGTCACTCCTCCTCCTAATTACATAGGGACTCGGCTCTGAACCTTCTCTTCGTATGTCTTGACCAAAAGAACGAGAATAGGGCATTTGCCACGAGTGTTCGTTCTCTATACCAGACCACTAACTTGCCCGCGCTCGTTCTGCCCGAGTTACGCTGACCTTTCTAATTCAACTCTCTAAATTCAAGGTCGCCGGCTCGCGGCAAATGCCGAAAGGAATCTCTCTCCCAAAGTGCTTGGGATGGGAAGCCCAGGATAGGGCCTCTACTGCAGAGAGCCCTTGGTGCCACCCCCACGGCAAGTAAAACAACCACCTTACAAGCTAACACGCACACGTGCGCGCACTTAAAACAATAAAACATTTTATTTACAACACAACCCTTATCTTAAGTATCTTATATACAAATGTAAATATACGTATTATACTGATCGTGTTTGTTCAATGTATCGAATATAATGTTGCTCTTTGATAGTTGTTATGCTTTTAACTATGTGGTACCGATAAGGTTTTATACTAGGATTGTAACAGTTTTAAACATACACAATATAATAATTATATACTATTTTTAACCGACCTAAAGCCCCCACCCTCCCCCTTTTATGTAAACTCTCATATATAAAATCTTTAAACATTTTTTTGCTAGTCCCCAAATTCGCGAAGGCGTGGTAGGGACTACCAGAAGAAGAAAGGGAATTTCTCGGGTGTTTTTTGTTTTGTGTGTGTGTGTGTGTGTGTGTGTGTGTGTGTGTCTCCATGTTATATTAGTAGGAGACCATGCGTGTGACCTGGTTCCTTTCGAGCGCACTAAAGTGAAAATGACTGCTTGTGAACCGCTTCTTTGTCTCTGTCTCTCGCTCTCTGTCTCTCTCTGAAAAAAGAAACACCCCGAAGGTGCTGATGTGATGGGACCACAGACACGCACTGGTCCACACATGCCCTACCAGCACAAGAGCGGGCCTTCTTTGCAATGTAACTCACCGTATAAGTCTTTATTAGAGAAAGTTGTGTGAAAACTTCCTCGCTGTAAGTCTTGCTTGAATGTGTGGGGTTTTGTTTATGGAAAGCACACTGTCTGTGTGTGTTTCTCTCTCTCAGCCGGAGTTCTTTCTCATCCTTGTAAAACTGATATAAAGTTTTTGAAGTCGTCTTCTTCTTCTGCGTTCCCGGGCCATAAAAATGGCCATAATGGGTAAGGTACATATGTGTCCGGTTTTCAGTTTTCACTGGTCTCCCTGCTGCGTACAGCTCGGACACATTCTGATTTCGGAGGAGCTCAAAGAACAAAAATTATTTGGAAGATTTTCTTGGGGTAAAAAGGCAGGAGAATGGGCCAATCAGTCGGAAAGATAGATGATAGAAAGCGAAGGGAAAAGGCAGAGTCAAAGAGAGTGGCAGATTAGAGGAAGTTACAAGCACAGAACTTCCAGAAGGTGGGGAACTATTTTTATGAAAGACCCCCGGTATCCCCATGGGGAGAGACTCGTGGATGGGGCGGGGTCGTCCAGCTCCCCGTATGGAGGCACTGCCCCATTTCTGGTCTTCTTCTTCTTCTTCGTTCGCTCAGTTTCCTGTCATATGAGCGTAGATGCGCTATGCTGCCGTTATGCGCCTAACTAAGACACAGTTAGGCCCAGCATGTCCGACTTCGGCTCAAGAAATCTTCGTAAGAATTTATAAAATAAAATAAAAATTAAAAAAAGGCAGGAGAACGGACCAGTGAGATAGAAAAATAGCAGATGACAGTAAGCAAAGGGAAAAGGCAGAGTCAAAGAGGGTGGCAGATTAGAGGAAGTTACAAGCACATAACTTCCAGAAGGTGGGGGAACTATTTGTACGAAAGACCCCCCGGTACCCCCACGGGGGATATGAAGTCTGAAATTTGTCTCTTCGACTCTGATCTGACTCTCTCCATAATTTCTGCATCATTCT
>CM065683.1:7723475-7773475 GCA_017654935.2 Phymorhynchus buccinoides | reverse complement strand
CACACACACACACACACACACACACACACACACACACACACACACACACACACACGCACCACAAAACACAGCACAAACCTCTTATTCAATCTTCCCTCACGTGCACACAACGATAGACAACTGATCAAATATTTAGGGCGCAGCAGGAAAAAGATGTTTTAAGAGAGGTTTTGAATGAGGAGACTGAGTTGGAGTGTCGGAGAGGAGAAGACAGAGAATTCCACAGAGATGGTGCTTGACAAGAAAAAGAACGTTGGCCAGCAGATTTGAGACAGATGGAGGGAATGGAACGGAGACGAGAATCAGAAGACGAACGTAGTTGGCGAGCTTGGACATAGAGATGAAGAAGATCAGAGAGATACACGGGAGCTTGATCATTCAGTGACTTGAAGGCAAGGAGGAGAAGTTTGTAGTCAATACGTGATTGAACTGGGAGCCAATGTAGGGAACGAAGAACCGGAGTGATGTGATCGTACCTAGGGGAGCGAGAAATGAGACGAGCAGCATTATTCTGGACCCGTTGGAGCTTAGAGATGAGAATTGATGGACAGCCAGCAAGAAGTGAGTTACAGTAGTCAAGGCGAGACAGAACAAAAGCACATACTAGAGTCTTCAGGGCATCTTGAGAGAGGAAACGGCGGATGGAACTAATTCTTCGAAGTTCTAGATAGCAAGCCTTGCAAACATTGGAAACATGCTGTTTGAAAGAAAGGGTTTGGTCCAAAGTAACACCTAGATTGCGGACGGATGCCGATAGCTTGATCTCAGTGCCATCAATGTCGACAGAACCTGGGAGAACCCGAGTTTTAATTGTGTGGTTAGAGGCTACAAGAATCATCTCTGTCTTATCAGCATTCAGTTGCAGTTTGTTGTAAAACATCCATGTTTTAACAGCAGAGATGCACCACTTAGAAGAAGAAATCATTTGATCTAACTGACTCAGGTGGGCAGAAATGTACAGTTGATTGTCATCAGAAAAGCTATGATGTAGAATAGAATGCTGGTTGATGATGGCGGAGAGAGGTTGGGTATAAAGAACAAAAAGGATAGGGCCTAATGTGGTGAGAGAGAGAGAGAGAGAGAGAGAGAGAGAGAGAGAGAGAGAGAGAGAGAGAGAGAGAGAGAGAGAGAGAGAGAGAGAGAGAGAGAGAGAGAGAGAGAGAGAGATGGCACGCACACGTAAGCCATTTTTACTTGTTGACAAAGTTTGGGACTCACCTTTACCTTTGTTGTCCTCATGCTAATATTTTGTGTGTTCCTAATTGTTTTTTCCACATTGGACTACCCATAATGCTTTATCTAAATCGTTATTGTCTGCTCTTGCAGGAAGTAGAGGGCGCACCGGTACAGGAAGCCGCCATGGCCAGAGAGTAAACCGGAAGCGGTTGGAGTATTGTTTTGTAAGCGTTTTCAGTAACAAAGCCTTGTGAACCGTGCGAACTGTGATCTAAGCTGTTTGAATCTACTTAAACTTTGTGTGCATCTGCGACTCTCATCACTTGAATGTTTTCTGCTGATCGTCAATCATCTGTACCGTTCACACCACCATTGCTACCAGTATGAGTATCTCATTACTGGAAAATAGTGTCATTTCTAAAGGTCTGTGTACACGTTAAACCGACAACCGTTTAACCGACAACCGCAGAATAAAAGGAGGGAAGGCGCTCACTGATCGCTTCTCGGCCTTTTGGCTAAGACAGTGATTCAGGAACAAAATTTTTTATTTATACCCTGGTTTGTTTGTTCAGCCCGTCGTACATGGCGAAAGCCGATACGCGACGTTAAACTGAACTTCCATCCCCACGCGCGCTCAGTACTCGAATCGCTGCAGCCGCAGAAGCGGGTTTTCCCCACTTTTTCCTATATTGTGTGAGACAGCAGGCTTCGCTCGCCGAGTCAGATGTGTCAGACTATCCGTTACCCGATCCTATGGATCGGTAGTTGTCCCTATTCACACGATATCAATCAAATAATTTATTATGTCCTCAATTACAGGATCATTTTCGTGCAGCACGTCACATACATATAAAAGAAACAACACAAATTGATAGCCACAAAATAAACGCGCGCATTAGGGGAAGACGGGGTAAAAAGCGCATGGGCGGGTAAGAAGCCCACCCCAATTATCTCATGAAATGAAGCAAATTTCAGTCTCATTTTGCCCATGAGACGAGTGTTAATGTCTAGCATTCGTCTCATGGGCAAATTTGACTGAAATTTTCTTTATTTCATGAAATAATTGGGGTGGGCTTCTTACCCGCCCATGCGCTTTTTACCCCGTCTTCCCCTATAATAATTTTGCAAACGCTCCCAAAACACACGTATTTATATTTCCCCATGGCAACACAGTGAGTTACAAGTCATATTATGAGTGGCCTAACACTGTGTTGCCGTGGGGAAATAGAAATATCCTGTGAATAAAGTCAACGTGTACCGAGACCTTTAAGAGTGGACTATCACTGTGTTGCCATGGGGAAATAGAAATATCTCGTGAATAATGTTAACCTGGGACGGTATTCATGTCGAGATAGCATGAGACTTAGCATGATGCTAACTTAGAAGCTCTTCCAATATCCTATAGGATTTAATAGGACTTTTGGAAGAGCTTCTAAGTTAGCATCATGCTAAGTCTCATGCTATCTCGACATGAATACCGTCCCTGTACACAGACCTTAACAACACCAGGGGGGAGTTTCACCAGAGAGCGCTCTGTTCGCGCATAACGTTTGTGGAGAGAGAGAGAGAGAGAGAAATTAGAGAGTTTACGCCTTCTGGACCATTTGAGGCATTTGAAATTCTATAACGTTTGTTGCCAAAAGGGTTTTACTTATGAAACGACTTTACAAAACGTTTGCAGAAAAGTATTACAAGCTCTTAATTGTGTGATTCGTAAAACATTTTTTAATTTTAACCCCAATCTTAATGGGCCAACCAACAAGAAGAAATGCATTACCCCCATGCTGCCATTATCAATCTCGTTCTCACGAGACTTTTTTAAAAAAACTTGAAGAAAAAGCAAGTCACGCAATAGTTTTCGGCTTGCCACCTTTGGAAGAGGAGTCAGAGCGCTCGCGAAACAAAACAATCGGCAAACGATAGTGTTTCTTAGAAATTGTTTTGCAAACTGTTTCGAGCGTCCGGTCTTGTGAAACTCCCCCCCTGTTTAGACGCTTTCATTGCTGCCTTCCGTTAAGTGAGCATATTTACAGCTGCATCGCTGCAACTCCCCAAAATGAAATAAAAAATGAAAGGCAGGGGTCCAGGGACCCATGGCCCCCGGCAGGGTACAGGGGCAGAGCTCCTTCGGACCATTCAGGGGGGGCAACTTAAGAGAGAGAGATAACGAGACAGACAGACAGTTAAAATGATAGACAGAGACAGTTTGAGTCTGATAAGTCTTGTAAAATTATGACGTTGTCTTTGTAAACTTCCAAGATAGAACAACCAAGTTCAAAACGCCCCAAATCGCTTGAGGTCGATTTTTGTTTTGTTTTGATGAATTAAGAAAAACTGAAGTTCAGTTTCTGGTAAAATTAAAAATACTGAAATCAGTGTAAAACTAAAAGAGTAACATTCATGCAGCTGATTTTGATGACTAAACGCTTGAGGATCTTTCTAAGAAAATCAACCTACCTAAGGGAAAGAAATGGGGGGGGGGGGGGGGGGTTGGTATAGGGGGGTTTGGAGAGGTTTAGATATCATTTTGAAATTTGCTGAATAGAGATAGGCTCCATTGGGAATAACTTTTGATCCAGCTTTGAAATTTGATACACATATACAGAAGGTAACCAGTAAAGCTAACCAAGTAATGGGATTAATCAAAAGATCATTTGACTATCTTCATAAGGATATATTTGTTAAATTATAGTTTATACAAGGCTATGGTTCGACCTCGCATAGAATATGGCAACTGTATATGGCATCCTAACCTAAAAAGACAATCAATAATAATTGAAAAAGTTCAGAGAAGAGCCACAAAATTAGTTAAAGCATGTAAAAATATGTCTTACGAGGAACGTTTAAATTTTCTAAAATTACCATCTTTGAAGGGAAGAAGACTTAGAGGGGACCTTATTCAAACCTATAAAATTGTACATAATCTTGATGATATAAATTACAATGACTTTTTCATAAAATGTACAGTAGACAAAACAAGAAATAGTGATAGTAAATTGTTTCTTAACAGATCAAATACTAACACCCGCAAAAACTTTTATATTAACCATGTGGAATGATCTACCAATTAACATAAAGAATGCACCTAGCATTAATGAATTCAAAAATCTTTTGGACGAAAACCCAAATTTGATAACAAAATTTAAATGTTTTGATGAATAAAAAAAAAAATATATATATATATATATATATATAGCATGAAAGAAAAATCTCAGTGAATAGCCAGCTCCGTACCCCTACTCTGAAGGACTGAAAAGTTAGTGCATTTGAAATGCAGAATAGTTTGCTTTGATAAATATATATATATAAAAGCCATTCTCTTAAAGATTTCTCTTTTTATTAGTTTTTGATTTAAGAGACGCAAACCACTAAATAAATTTTGTCAAGTCAAATTCATTGAGAAGGGGCGTAATAAGGATGGAGAGGCCTATGCATAGCCCTACATCACCTACCTACCCTACCTACCATTGATGGTGACATCTTTACTATTGGCTGTAGTGATGATATCCTTCCTGTGATACATGTCTTTAACTCTCACAGCTGATTCGGGAGGAATATTTAGTTTATCTACATTTTCAGAAGTTATTTCAAGCCAACTTTAGTTTACCATTAGGGGAAGACGGGGTAAAAAGCGCATGGGCGGGTAAGAAGCCCACCCCAATTCTCTCATGAAATGAAGCAAATTTTAGTCTCATTTTACCCATGAGACGAGCGTTAATGTCTAGCATTCGTCTCATGGGCAAATTTGACTGAAATGTTCTTTATTTCATGAGATAATTGGGGTGGGCTTCTTACCCGCCCATGCGTTTTTTACCCCGTCTTCCCCTACTAACTTTTCATAAATAACAGTCAAAAATATGTTCTAGTATGTGACTGAATTAGTAGCAGTGGATATTGCTAGATTTTCATTCATGTTTGCGATACTAAGTGTATTATTGAAGAACATGTTTTTTTTACAAAAAATACTAGATAATATGTTGCATGATACTGCTCAACAAAAATTAGTTTTTGTCATAAATCTGATAGAAGAAATATATTAAAAATACACTGAAGAACATACAGGCAAAATATTATAACAAACAAAAGCTTGGTGCAGTTTTTATCTAAGATTTTTAGATTCAGTCTTTTAACTAAATAGCTTGATTTTGTGTGGGACGGAACAGCTGTGCTGTATGCTTTCGCGATTTTTGGAATACACATTATATCTTCTAAAATTTCTTCTTCACTAGGGGAAGACGGGGTAAAAAGCGCATGGGCGGGTAAGAAGCCCACCCCAATTATCTCATGAAATGAAGCCAATTTCAGTCTCATTTTGCCCATGAGACGAGCGTTAATGTCTAGCATTCGTCTCATGGGCAAATTTGACTGACATTTTCTTTATTTCATGAGATAATTGGGGTGGGCTTCTTACCCGCCCATGTGCTTTTTACCCCGTCTTCCCCTACGAACAAAAATTATTATAGATATTTCGTTTTCGTGTGACTAATTGTTAATCGAATGCTGTTTTCTTCGAAAATTGATTCTTGTGTGCTTTAGTGTTTACCGATTTAGTACTTACTGGTTACAACGCATTTTGAATAGTATTTTGTAACATTGATCAACACAGCTCATTGTTACAACTGATGTATTGTTTCTTAATAAAAGCTCAGTCTCATGAATGTGTCACTGTTTTGTCCCAAACTCTATCGTCTGTGTATGTCTGTCTCTTCTCTCTGTCTGTCTGTTCCACAATGTTAAACGCTGGCTATGTAGTATATACGTGGGCGTCTCATTATATTTTGCAATGTGGAGAACTGGTTGTCTGAACCCTCCTTCTGGCTAAATGTTTATAAAATTGTTAACAATACTGACTTTACTAACAAAAGATTGTTTCAGCTCTCAAACTATTCGAAAACTACAAACTGTGAATTAAAAATACTAATACAATACAGCAGAACTAACATTAGAAAACATTTTTTTGCTAACAGAGTTGCCAAGTATTGGAATAACCTCTCTGCACAAATCAAGCTTGCACCAAACATTAACCAGTTTAAAAACCTGGACAAAGACCCTAAATTGACAGAATTGAGATACCAACATGACTGATTGTGTCATCAAAAACCGTCACAGCTGTGCTCAATACTAAAAAAAAACTATATTGAAAGGGCACTTCAGAGGCCGCGAGGCCTAGTTGCCCTCATTACCTGACCTGACCTGACCTGACCTAGTCAGGATTTTAGAGGTTTCCCTAACCAGAACACACACACTTTGATAAATATTCTTTCAAACCAAACGGTTATGGCACCAGCCCAGGTCGACTGGGGTATGTCAAAAATAGCGTGCAAAAAGTCATATGTAAGTTAATGTACAGTGGAACCTCCCTTATAAGACCTTCAAAAATCATTGGTGGAAGTTCAGTTTAACGTCGCGTATCGGCTTTCGCCATGTACGACGGGTCTGAACAAACAAACCAGGATATAAACAAAAAATTATGTTCCTGAATCACTGTCTTAGCCAAAAGGCCGAGAAGCGATCAGAATGTTGGGCAAACAATAATCATCCAAAATGAGGTCTTATAATGGAGGGGTCTTGTAAGAGAGGTAATTTTAAAACTTACAAAGAAGGGCAATGTCTCAGAGAAAGTAGGTCTTATGTGGGAGGGAGGACTTGAATAAATAAAAACAACTACTAGGGGAAGACGGGGTAAAAAAGCGCATGGGCGGGTAAGAAGCCCACCCCAATTATCTCATGAAATGAAGCAAATTTTAGTCTCATTTTGCCCATGAGACGAGCGTTAATGTCTAGCATTCGTCTCATGGGCAAATTTGACTGACATTTTCTTTATTTCATGAGATAATTGGGGTGGGCTTCTTACCCGCCCATGCGCTTTTTACCCCGTCTTCCCCTACACTGTACCGTAGTGTTCTAATCTATATTGTATTAGAAATGGCAGTCCAAAAGGAAACAGTCTCTAAGTCTAAATGGCCTACAAAATGAGATTTTTCAATTTGTTTTTTCCCCGGCCAAACATTTCTCAAGTGGTATTGGTAGTATGATGTTTAAGAACTATTATGGTAAGAGATCGCCTTTGTTATCCTAATCAATATGAGGATATAACCGTTTAAAGATAAAAACGCGAGAGACTGTTTCCTTCTGGATTAGGGGAAGACGGGGTAAAAAGCGCATGGGCGGGTAAGAAGCCCACCCCAATTATCTCATGAAATAAAGAAAATTTTCAGTCAAATTTGCCCATGAGACGAATGCTAGACATTAACGCTCGTCTCATGGGCAAAATGAGACTGAAATTTGCTTCATTTCATGAGATAATTGGGGTGGGCTTCTTACCCGCCCATGCGCTTTTTACCCCGTCTTCCCATATACTTTTATAGGAACATGGTCGTAAAGTGTCTCACACTTTGTGGATAACTCTTCACAAGCCAGCTAAGCCTCCAGGCTGGAGCACAGACAGTGGGTGGAAAGAGTCATGGAGAGTCATAATCCTTCACATTAACCCTTTCACCGCCAGCCATATTTCAGCCAAAACTTCCATCAACTTTACCTGGGTAGAGAACACAATCTATCTGCAGTATTGGGGATTCTCCTGTGACATATATACAATAAGGTCTACCCTTACTTCCCAAAACTGAGACAATAGGGTCTTTGGATAATAGAGCCCAATTTGATGCCTTTTAGAGACATATGTGTTAACTCACTGTGGTGCTAAAATGCAACTTTGGCGGTGAAAGGGTTAAACCCAGCTCTTAAAGGATTGATTTCCCAAAGCTGTCCAAAGCCTTCACTTATCATTGGACCCAGCTTTAGTTTTAGTTTATTATTTGATGGTGGTTGTGGGGTTGGTTATTTTTCAAGAACCAAGACAAAGCTAAGTATTTCCACAAGTCGCCATAAGATAACAAACAGTAGTTCTTCTTCTTGGGGGGGGGGGGGGGGGGGGGGGGGGGGGGGGGGGGGGGGGGGGGGGGGGGGGGGGGGTGGGGGGGGGTGTGGGGGGGGGGGGGGGGGTGGGGGGGGGGGGGGTGGGGGGGGGGGGGGGGGGGGGTGGGGGGGGGGTGGGGGGGGGGGGGGGGGTGGGGGGGTGGTGTGTGGGGGGGGGGGGGGGGGGGGGGGGTGGGGGGGGGGGGGGGGGGGGGGGGGGGGGGGGGTGGGGGGGGGGGTGGGGTGGGGGGGGGTGGGGGGGGGGGGGGGGGTGCTTCTGCGTTTGGGGGGGGGGGGGGGGGGGGGGGGTGGGGGGGGGGGGGGGGTGGGGGGGGGGGGGGGGGGGGGGGGGGGGGGGGGGGGGTGGGGGGGGTGGGGGGTGGGGGGGGGGGGGGGGGGGGGGGGGGGGGGGGGGGGGGGGGGGTGGGGGTGGGGGGTGGGGGGGGGGGGGGGGGGGGGGGGGGGGGGGGGGGGGGGGGGGGGGGGGGGGGGGGGGGGTGGGGGGGGGGGGGGGGGGTGGGGGGGGGGGGGGGGGGGGGGGGGGGGGGGGGGGGGGGGGGGGGGTGGGGGGGGGGGGGGGGGGGGGGGGGGGGGGGGGGGGGGGGGTGGGGGGGGGTGGGGGGGGGGGGGGTGGGGGGGGGGGGGGGGGGGGGGGGGGGGGGGGGGGGTGGGGGGGGGGGGGTGGGGGTGGGGGGGGGGGGGGGGGGGGGGTGGGGGGGGGGGGGGGGGGGGGGGGGGGGGGGGGGGGGGGGGGGGGGGGGGGGGGGGGGGGGGGGGGGGGGGGTGGGGGGGTGGGGGGGGGGGGGGGGGGGGGGGGGGGGGGGGGGGGGGTGGGGGGGGGGGGGGGGGGGGGGGGGGGTGTGTGGGGGTGGGGGGGGGGGGGTGGGGGGGGGGGGGGGGGGTGGGGGGGGGGGGGGGGGTGGGGGGGGGGTGGGGGGGGGGGGGGGGGGGGGGGGGGGGGGGGGGGGGGGGGGGGGGGGGGGGGGGGGGGGGGGGGGGCCAGACCATATGGCCATAATGGGTAAGGTACATGTGTGTCCGGCTTTCAGTTTTCACTGGTCTCCCCGCTGCGTACAGCCGACACATTCCGATTTCGGAGGAGCTCAAAAGAGAAAAATTATTTGGAAGATGTTTTTGAAAATTACAAGCACAGAACTTCCAGAAGGTGGGGGAACTGTTTTACTAAAGACCCCCCGGTATCCCCATGGGGAAAACAGTAGTTCAAATTTTGTGGCTTTGCATGCCCTGCTCTCATTGTGACCTCAGTTTCGGTTTCCAATCCTATGCCTTGGTGCGTTCGGGTCAAAGTCATGGGGATCAGTGTGTTCTGGGGGGCTGTCGTTGGACGGTCGTGGTGGCGCCCTCAGAGGAGGACCTCACTCACGCTGGCTCCGCGACTAAGAGAACAGTGTCGTCAGTAGGGGGCTTAGTCGGTGGTGTCATGAACAGGCTCCGCTGAACTCCACCGAAGTGACTCGGCAGCAGTGTATTGTCTTCCTCGGTTGGTTGCCTCCTGGCGGCCTAACACAGATTCGCTCCCCTTGGACTGCTGATCTCAGATTCTGCGATCTGAACAAGCGGAGGTGTGGCTGCGAGTTGGGACTCGGAATGAGCGGTACGCCCAGAAGATTGAACAGCCAAGAAAGAAGAAAAGAGTTCAAAATAATGAGGATTTGGTTGGTTGTTTTTTTTCCAACGTGGGGATACCAGGGGGTCTTTTGCATAAATAGTTCCCCCACCTTCTGGAAGTTCTGTGCTTGTAACTTCATCTAATCTGTCACTCTTTTTAACTCTGCCTTTTCCCTTTGGCTTTACTGTCATCTACTATCCTTCTGCTTTACCCGGTCCATTCTCCTGCCTTTTTTCACGAAACACTTTCAAAAACATTTCCTCCAGCCGAAGTTGGACTTGCTGGGCCTAACTATTTGTTAGTTAGGCGCATAACGGCAGCACGACGCATCTGCGCTCATAATTGACAGGAAACTGTCTGAGCGATCGAAGAGGAAGAAGTTCCTCCCCCCACTACACACACACGTACACACACACTCGCGAAGGCCTACGCATTAAATGATATAGGGTTAAATCTTGCTAGAGCTGTACTTCCAAACTCCTCACCTTAGTTAGTTAGTTAGTTAGTCTGTTATAGTCCCGTCAACAGTTATGGTTATCTCAGGACTGTCCCCGTGTAAAGTTCGACCACGTATAGCAAAACACAAATCCATGAAGAGTAACGCAGATGATATCCTTTTTATTTTAACTTTTTAAAATGTACCTGATAAACATTGCACAAAATCAGAATCAACACATCAATGATTGTCAGTACAGTCAGTGGAACCTCCCTTATAAGACCTCCCATTATAAGACTCCCTCCCACATAAGACCTACTTCTCTGAGACATTGCCCTTCTTTGTAAGTATTAAAATTACCTCCCTTATAAGATCCCTCCCTTATAGAGACCTCATTTTGGATGATTTTTGAAGGTCTTATAAGGGAGGTTCCACTGTACGCATATAATGTAAATGTAGCACAATCAATAATAATGCTGATATTTAGATTTGGAGGAGAAACAGTTTCTGAACGATTAAGGTATATCACATCTGATTAAACATAAATAAAAATGGGTCCCAAGGGTCGAAAACAAATAAAATGGACAAGGGGAGGGAACTCTCCATAAATTAGCCCCCTCCCCTATACCACAGTTGCTTACGACACCCCTGCCTAGCACTGCATGTTTAAGATCCAAAGGGGAGCAAACCCAACATCAACCTCAAAAAAGGATGCGTCAAATCTGCCCACATCACACACACACGCACAGAACACAGCAACATTGGTAGAGAGAATTGTGCACAAACAAATCAACATTTATTCAAGAATGGCAGAGACTTGTAATCTTGAATATGTAACTCTAACCCCTTCAGGACTTCACTTCCTGAGGCAGACATTACTGGCTTGGGGCTGCCTACCGAAAAAATAAAAAGACAAAAGAGTAACACAATTAACTCACTTCTGTCTGTAATTCATTTTCAGCAATATTACTGGCTGATCCAAGTTTATTTTTGCACTTTGAAATCATGATCAATTGCCTTAACCCTTTCACCGCCAATGTCGCATTTATGCACCACAGTGGTTTAACACCCATGTCACTAAAAGGCATCAAATCAGGGCCTGTTATATGAAGACCTTATTTTCTTAATTTTGGGAGGCAAGGATAGGCCTAATGTTATACATTTCACATGGAAATTCCCAATACTGCAGATATATTTTTTGTTTGTGGCTCAAGCCACAAACCTATAACTCACTTTGTCGGTCTGTCGGTCGGTCGGTCGGTCGGTCTGTCGTTCCAAAATTGTCGCACATTTTGACAAAATTGTCGCACTTCAAATCGAGGCTACACTTCAAAATTAATTGAGGCCGCTCTTTAAAATGATGTATTTTAAAAGCGTACAAAATAATAAACATACGTAATACAGACACTACAACAGACACGACGAGTATGCGGTGCTTCTTTTGATGAGTATAAGTAGGATACATAGTTTTAAATGTTTTCCAAAAGATATAAAAAGTTACGAAATGGTGCAGAGATAACATTCTGGTTTACAGATTAAAATTATTGAAAATCCAGGGGAGGTAACTCATGATTGGAGTGGTAAAAATAGACCGCGTGCCACAAACTATTGCGATTTCGCGCTTGTTTTTCTACTCTGGTCAGTTTAATGGGGGGGGGGGGGGGGGGGGGTTGCGCTAAAAAAAACATGGCTGGCGGGGAAAGGGTTAAAATTAGAATTATTACTAATAGTCTCCCTTTCGTGGTGCTGGGTCACATTTTTTATCATACTGTAAAAAAATCACTTTACATCGATGCCCAGTAAAACTGTAACATTCACTACTGTATATCAGCTCACATAGATATTATAATCATAGATCCTCATACCAACATTGGTCGTGATGATGATGGTGATAATGAAAACACTGAATATGACATTGCAGCAGATTTTCAAATACATTGTACCTCATTATCATTTGAGTGAAAAAACAACAACAAATAATAAGCTAAAGCAACCTGCAAAAGACCAGGGATGGTATTCATGTCGAGATAGCATGAGACTTAGCATGATGCTAACTTAGAAGCTCTTCCAAAAGTCCTATTAAATCCTATAGGAAATTGGAAGAGCTTCTAACTTAGCATCATGCTAAGTCTCATGCTATCTCAACGTGAATACCGTCCCAGGGCCTGTATTCACGTTGAGATAGCATGAGACTTAGCATGATGCTAACTTAGAAGCTCTTCCAAAAGTCCTATTAAATCCTATAGGACATTGGAAGAGCTTCTAAGTATTGGAAGAGCTTCTAAGTTAGCATCATGCTAAGTCTCATGCTATCTCAACGTGAATACAGGCCCAGGTTATAAATGGTTGGCATGATTAAGTTCTACAGTAGATAATGATTGAAAACTTTTTCTTCTTCTTCTGCGTTCCCAGGCCATATGGCCATAATGAGTAAGGTACATATGTGTCCAGTTTTCACTGGTCTCCCCGCTGCGTACAGCCGACACATTCCGATTTCGGAGGAGCTCAAATAAGGAGAAAAATTATTTGGAAGATTTTTTTTTTTTTAAAGGCAGGAGAATGGGCCAATAAGTCAGAAAGATAGGTGATGATAGAAAGCAAAGTGAAAAGGCAGAGTCAAAGAGAGTGACAGATTAGGGGAAGTTTCAAGCTCAGAACTTCCAGAAGGTGGGGGGACTATTTTTTTTATGAAAGACCCCCACGGGGAGATGATTGAAAACAACTAGAAAATAAAAATCCAAACAATTTGTATCACGATGTCTGATTTTATTTCATTTAGCGTGAACACGTCAAGTTTATACCAAAACGTGAACGAGGACTAGGGCATATGACACGGAGAAAAATCAAACTTCAGAATTCATCTGAACATCTTTCCTGTACAGGATTTTTGTTTTCCTTACAGGATTGCCAATTAACCCAATGACGCCCAACCATTCGAACCGGGAATCGATCCCAGTTCCCGAGAGATGGGAATTAACTCCGAACGTCACACCAAATATTTTCATTAAAAAAATCACCCAGAATAAAGTCTAACTCACATTTCATTTCTGAAAGATGCATATTGAATAGCAATGATGATATTATTATTCCAAAGCTAACACACTGTCACACAACAAACCATGAATTGGAATAAAAAAAATCCGTAATGGCACTCCGAGCATCGCGCCGAGTCAATACTGCGTCACGTCACGTGGAAAGAAGGAAAAAATTTTGGGGTCACTTCGAAAAATCCGTTCAAAAAGACTAGTGGGTGCTTTCCCTTGCTGTAAGAACCAAAAACGGACCAGCGAGAGTCAGGAACAGGAAGAACTAACTTAGTATATTGCATTGTGGGTAGGGTGAAAGTGAACGTGTACTAGACCTGGCGTTCAGCGGGCGCAATCGGCGCTTACGGGCTGCATGAGTTGACAAAATTTGGTCGAATTTGGCGTCTGTGTCCTAGAGAGGGTTAAAACAAAATATATGTATGGTATAAAAAACAGAACCTGTATCTGAATGAAAATCCAGTTTAACCCTTTCACCGCCAGCCATATTTCAGCCCAAAATTTCCATTAATTTTACCTGGGTAGAGAACAAAATCCATCTGCAGTATTGGGGATTGTTCTGTGACATATATAAAATAAGGTCTATCCTTACTTCCCCAAACTAAGACAATAGGGTCTTTGGATAATATACCCCAATTTGATGCCTTTTAGTGACATAGAAGTTAAATCACTGTGGTGCTAAAATGCGACTTTGGCGGTGAAAATCAACAAGGCAGCCTTTATCGTACGACTGTACGATACGATTCGATCACATGGTCTCCAAGAACAAATCGAGGGGTAATTGCCTAAAAGTGTTATCACCAGTGTTATCACCAGTGTTATCACCATGCTGTCTGGAGGTCATTGTTCGACAGGGGTGACTAGCCTGTGGCGCAGCACTAGCAGCGATGCGCTCTCCAGGTGGGAGCAGCCCGAATTTCACGGAGACTCGTAATACCAATAACAATACCACATACTCATTGGTATTTGGTACTTTATAGTCTGCTAAATTCGGGTTGCTCCCACCTGGAAAGAGTGTCGCAGCCAGAGGCGCGCCACCCAATTTTTTTTTAAATGTGCATGCGATTTTGGTGTGACTGATGAGGAAGGAAAGGGGGGTGGGGGTAAATTTTTACCAAATGACAACTTTTTTGTTGCCACTGGGTTTAACGTGTGCTAAGTGCATGGGCACACGGGACCTCGGTTTATCGTCTCATCCGAAAGACTCCACATTCAGACCCGTAAGGGCTAGTGCAAAGTGAGAGGAAAAATCCCCTGTACCCAGGTTCGAACTCGGGGTTTATTGTATACGAGGCGAACGCGCTACCACTGTGCCACTCTACACTGTTTACACACACACACACACATAACAAACGCACACACACCTTTTTTTCAAGCATTAGGCTGCAGCATAGATTCAGTCATTGGAGGCGATATATTATACATGTCAGCCTTAAGGGATGGCTACACTACATAAGATTGTCTGTCAATGCGATGCGAATGTGAGTCATGATTCACGTGAAATTCATGCATTGGGTATACTTGGGTAGTAGAAGATATAGCGAAAGCGGTAGAATCATTTTTAGACGGGAAGTATATTTCACGCGAATCGTGACCCGCATCGTCGCAGTCGCATCGCATTGACAGCCAATCGTATGTGGTGTAGCAGACCGTTCAATAGGGCATTTACCACGTGACGGCGACCTTGAATTTCACCGAGTTGAAATAAGAGAGGTGACGGGAACTCGGGCAAAAAAAAGCGCGGGCAATTTAGCAGTCTTGAATAGAGTACGAACACTCTTGGCAAGTGCCTATTCAGCCCGAACCATACGTTCGATCTTTCTTAGGCTGCAGTTTACTTTGTGGATTGATTTTCTCCCTTTCTCTCCTTTTGAAAACGAGCTAGAGGGCTTTTTCTCGGGTCAAAGCGTCAATGGTTTGTGGGTCCATTCCCAGCAGCCCTTGCAGCACTTCCTGCGTGTGTTGGCCCAGTGTGGGCGGAGCGGAGGGAGCCACCGTCGACGTTTCACTGAACTTCACTGCCGGAGCTGTGAGATCACACACGCGCATGCACACACACACACACACAAACCGTTACTGCTGTATGAGTGAAACGGAACTCCAACTGTAGGACTCAACTCAACTCAACAATACTTTATTATCTCAAAAGAGAAATTAATTGTGGTTACGCCTGTAAATCGACACTAAAATCCACACATTATAACATAATATTCAGAACATGTTAAATACACTCGGTACAATAAAATACGTATCAAACATAATAATCAAAAACATGCTAAATACAGAATACATATCAACATAAAGTTATAAAGTAGGCAAAAGAAATGTACATGTCAAGTATTCAACACAGCAAAATAAATAACTCCCATATATAAACACAGACACACACGCATAGGGCATACATGCATGTATGCATACGTGTGCATGCTCCCATCACACCCCTCCTACACTGGCACACACACACACTCTCTCTCTCTCACACACACAAATGCGCGTGCACCCAAATACACACACGTGCGCACGTGCGAGGGGGCGCACACGCACCACAGCTCACATTCTCAGCATCAGAAAGTTAGACCCAGATTTCACTGCCTAGGCCCTAAGCTTTCCCATTTTCCAGCAGCAGTGAGCCTGCCAAAAATAGACCTCTCCCTTTTTTTTTCTCCTGCTGCCTTCAAGGCCTTTCTGACCTTTTAGTTACCTCTCCCTTACTGGCTGGATATATATAAGTCTCTCTCTCTCTCTCTCTCTCTCTCTCTCTCTCTGGTGGCATAGGTAGCGAGTTTAAAATTAGAACAGCAGTGGTGCTGGCTCAGATGAGAAGCAGGCAGGAAAAAGGAAGGGTAAGTGGCTAGAATGGGCCAAACTTTATGAAGCCAGAATGCGGCAGAAAAGCATGCTGTGGCACACATACACTCACACATGCATGCAAGCACACACATGCACATACATGCGCGCACACACACACACACGCAGAGAAAATCGCACAGCACTGCAGGAATGCCCCACTTCAGCACGAAGTTAACGGAAGAAGTTGCCAACTCTATACAACGAGTTCAGAGCCCAGCCAGGCAGTAGAAAACCAGCAAAAACATTGACCAAACCCGCTGCCAGCAAAGGAGAAAAACCGCAGAGACGCACAAGAAGAAAACCCCAAAGACTGTACAGGGGAAGATAAACATCCGGTCTCTTTTCCCTATATGAGTAGTGAGGACAGAAACACTGGTTATGTCCCTTTGAAACGTGACACATTTTACACATCGATAGGCCAGTTGAATTCTCCGTTCAAGTTCCAGTCCGAGTTTTTGGATAGCCTCCACTGTGAATAGTGTACAGGTCCCCACTAACGATAACTCTATCAGCCCGGTTCGCCGAGCTTTTAAGTAATCAATCTTACCATTTTAGAATATCTTTGAAGACCCAAGACACACAGGAGAGAGAGAGAGAGAGAGAGAGAGAGAGAGAGAGAGAGAGAGAGAGAGAGAGAGAGAGATCTTTGAACAGCATGACAAAAAAGAATGTTCATTGCAAGTTAGGTGCTCATTCCCTTTGCATTCCTATGGGCCACTATGAGGATGGAAGGACTACGCTTTGCGTTTTCGTTCCTCACCCTGTCGCCAACATACTGGATGAAATATAACTCTGATCTTTTTTTTTTTTTAAGATGAAAACAAAACAAACACACACACACACACACACACACAAACAGACTTTTAATCCATACATCATTTTATTTCCACAAGACCTTAGCTTACAAGGAGAGCATACGCCATTCAAACAAACACACAACAAGCGCACAGTGATGTTATTTCATTAACACATGGGACACTCACAAACAAAACAAAAACAACCAGAAAATGTTGGCAAATTTGCCTGTATCCACGTACAACATACACAACTGCAAAACAATACTTCCCCTATTCAGTCCAGTCAGAGGTTAGTATAAGGCCGGGTTCACATTAGACGCGTAAGTTCCGTACGGAAAACCCTAAATAAGTGGAAGAAAGAAGGATAAAAGTTTACGCATATAGGGGAAATTCGAACACGTGCGCAAATCTTTTCCCTTCTTTGTTTCACTTATTTATGGATTGGGCACGGGTTTCCGCATGGAATATCCGCTTATGTGTGTACACAGCCTAATGGTTTTAACAATGTAATACTGCAGAGGAGGTAATCAGGTATAATTTTTTAAAAAGGGCACAGTTGTTTATTTCTGTGTGCCTGTGAGGGGGAGATTGAGATTGAATAGAAAGTATGTGTGTGAGTGTGAGTGTAAGCGCATGTGTGTCGTGCATGCATGTGTGTGTCCATATGTGTGTGTGTGTCTGTATGTGTGGTGTGTGTGTGTGTGTGTATGTGAGAGAGTGTGTGTGTCTGTACATTGTGTGTGTGTGTATGTATATGTTCTGGAGTGTAAGTGTCTGTGTGTGTGTGTGTCTCTCTCTCTCTCTCTCTCTCTCTCTCTCTCTCTCTCTCTCTCTCTCTCTCTCTCTCTCTCTCTCTCTCCCTCTCTCTCTCTCCTCTCTCTCTCTCTCTCTCTCTCTCTCTCTCTCTCTCTCTCTCCCTCTCTCTCTCTCTCTCTCTCTCTCTCTCTCTCTCTCTCTCTCTCTCTCTCACTCTCTCTCTCTCTCTGTACAGTTGTCTGTGTGTGTGTGTGTCCGTGCAACCTAGTGTCTATGATTTACTGAATGTGAGATAAAGATCGAGTCTGTGTCAGCATGGGTGCAACTTTTCCTGGTACACAAGGATTTCCCGTTTTTTAAATGTTACCAGAAAAGGAACTTCCTTTTCTTAAAATAGGTTATCCTTCCCAGTACTGGGTGAGTCAAAATATCCCCAGAGGCATGGGTTTTGCCCAATAACTCATGTAATTTTAACGCTACGTCACCAAAATTTCATGACATCGTCAAAAAACTAAAAAACTATCATTCTGTATTCTTACCCAAAAATTTTCTTTATGCCTATAACCTTGTGATCTTTGTGTGTCTACTGTATTTTTCAAAGAATTAAAAATAAGCATTTGTATCAAATGTGGAAAAAGCAAACTAAACCACCTTCATAAATAAAAACTTTTCTTCAGCTGCAGGGGGACATTACTCCAGGACCCCGGCCTTTCAGCTTTTATCATTTTGTGTAGTTGCACCCACGTGCCTATGTGTCTGTTGTGTGTATGCATGCTTGTGTGTGTGTGTCTGTGTGCGCTGCTATGTGCATGTGTTGTTGCTGGCTGTGTCATTCTTGAATACTATTTTTGTTGTCTGCTTATTGTTGAGCACTTGGTTATATTTAGGTATTTGTTACATTCCATTCACAGACTTATCTCTGTGAAATTCAGGCTGCTCTCCCCTGGAGAGTGCGTCACCGCAAGTGCAGCGCCTACCCAATTTATTTTTTTTTGGGGGTGGGGGCACAGGGTGAGTAGGGGTATGGGCACACTTGGAAAACCTAGCTATTAATTTGGCCATACCAGGCGCTTTGGGCTCATTTGAGGTAAAGCACTATATAAATGTAATGTTATTATTATCATTACAGACAAACCCCTATTTTACGACCCTCTGTTAAGCGACCACCTCTCATTTGAGACCGGATTTGTTGGCACGGATGCATTTTACTATGTAAACAACCTCTCTTAAACGACTTCCTCCAAAACGCGACTTACGACTGCCATTTTGTTGGTTTTTATGACCGTTGTTGTCGTCTGCATAGACTTCGAGCAAAGGGAAACAACCACGGTCAAGGGCCTGAAAGTGGAGTCGCTTCCCTTGTTGTAGAAAAGATGGCGGAAAGCGTAGGAAAAACACGAAAACCACCAACTTTGAAAAAGAAAACCACTGACTTTGGACGAGAGTGGAGGTGATTAACCAGTTTGAGAATCAAAAGTCGGCGAAGTGAAACTGTAATACATCGATTGCACAATCCTATGGAGTTGGAAAGACCCAAATCCAGTTTTAATATGTCATTGTATGTGTGCATGAAGAAGAGAGTATGAACTGTGCTGAACTTTTTCTTTCTACGGCTGCCAGTGAAAACCTCCGTCATACAACCCCTCCAATTTACGACCGATTTTTCCGGACATTTTGGAAGTCTTAAAATAGAGGTTTGTCTGTATGATTGCTTACCTGGTAGATAGACTGTGCCCACAGTGGGGTGAGGAATCTCTTGAATCATCTTCTGACTAGTCACCTGAAAGCAAAACACAACACTTTCATCATTTTGTTCGACAAATATGTTGTGTGAAGAAGGTGAGGTGACTGGAGCGGATTAGTGGGTGGGGGTGGAGATTTGATTTTGATTTGACCGTGGGTTGGATTTTTCTGTGTGCATGGGCGAAAGCGAGTGTGTGTTCGTATGTGTCGTTTCTCTTCATTATATTCATTCTCAAATTTAAATTATTTTTTTTAATTATGTCAAATTTATAAAAAAAAAAATTTTAAATTATCTTGTACAGGAGGCTTTAACTTTTAAGTTTAAGCTGGCGAGTGCGTGTGTTTTCATTTTTTCTTCCGTTTGCATCTGTTATTATCTCTTCTTGTGCATGTGTATATTTATATGTATCTTGTATGATCTGTGGCTTATATGTCCTGGTATTCTATTGTTTATTTATAGAATAGTGAATTCGTATTACGTGCCTGCATTATCATGTTCATGTGTGTTTTGTATATGCGATGTATCTGTAAGGCGCTTTGAGCTGTTGTCAGGATACTGCGCCATATAAATGTTATTAATTATTATTATTATTTATTATCCTTTGACCCGTTGCTATAAAAAACAAGAGGCAAAGCCTTCAAGGCTCACTCGCTGCGTTATTGGATATACATCTAAATGCCGGAGATAGACCTGAATGCCAAGTTGCTTAGAAAGGGCAAAGTTTCTGTACTGGACTCATCAGCTTGATGTGATATTAGGTACTGTTATTAGGTGTTAGGTACTTTATAGTCACTGAGGCGTTTCTGTAAAATTCGGGTTGCTCCCACCTGGAGAGTGCGTCGCAGCCAGATGTCCGCCACCCTACTACCACCCTACAAAATTTTAAGCGAATCTGTGCAGCGCCTCATGTGATATTTGACAGACAAAAATTCAAGGTCAAAGGTCAAGGTTATCATGGTATCCGAGGTCAACAATACTTAGCACTCCTTGTGTTCTTAAGCTAGTCTACCTGCTTGCCAAACTTGGGGACTGTATATGCTAGGATATAAAAGATACGGCTATAACAAATAATTGACGATGTTCAAGGTCAAGGTTAAGGTCAAGAGAGTAAAAGTCACCCTGGATACCATATCACCTTAGTCTGATACACCAGCATACCAAATTTGGGGACCATAAGTGCAAAATGTGAAAGATATGGCCAGTACAAATATTGCATGTTAAAGGTCAAGGTCACTGGTTAATTTTGCTATGCAAATGATGTTTCTTGAAAGCTTGCAGCAGAAACATCTATATGTATGCAAAGTTTGAACACTGAGCGCCTCATAGATCCCGAGAAAAAGCTGTGTGGCCTTATGAGCCGTAAATTATGGTACACAAAATGAAAAAAACCTGAAAGGCCAGGGCCAGGGGTAATGGCCCCCTGCAGCTGAAGCAAAAATTGAGTTATGAAGGTATTTTAGTTTGCTTTTTCCACAATTTATAGAAATGCTTATTTTAAAGTGTTTGAAAAATACATTTAGACAGACAAATATCTTGTTTGACAAATTAAAAAACCGGAAATTCCTTGTCTGGTAAAATCCAAAAACAGGAAATCCTTGTATACCAGGAAACGTTGCACCCATGCACTCAGATAAAGCTCAAAGCGCTTTACAATCTATGATTCAACAGCAGGCTGTGGTGGTTGTGTGTGTCTCACCTGAGGGTCCCTAAACACAGCCTGCATGTTGCTGATGTCGATAAAGCTCGAAGCGCTTTACAATCTATGATTCAACAGTAGGCTGTCTGTCTCACCTGAGTGTCACTAAACACAGCCCACATGTTGCTGATGTCGATAGAGCTTGAAGCGCTTTACAATCTATGATTCATTTCAACAGTAGGCTGTGGTGGTTGTGTCTGTCTCACCTGAGAGTCACTAAACACATGTTGCTGATGTGGATGAAGTTCGAAGCGCTTTACAATCTATGATTCAACAGTAGGCTGTTGTGGTGGTGTGTGTCTCACCTGAGGGTCACTAAACACAGCCTGCATGTTGTTGATGTCGATAAAGCTCAAAGTGCTTTACAATCTATGATTCAACAGTAGGCTGTAGCGGTGTGTGTGTCTCACCTGAGCATCACTAAACACAGCCTGCATGCCGTTGATGTCGATAAAGCTCGAAGCGCTTTACAATCTATGATTCAACAGCAGGCTGTTGTAGTGGTGTGTCTGTCTCACCTGAGGGTCACTGAACACAGCCTGCATACTGTTGATGTCGATAAAGCTCAAAGCGCTTTACAATCTATGATTCAACAGCAGGCTGTTGTAGTGGTGTGTCTGTCTCACCTGAGGGTCACTGAACACAGCCTGCATACTGTTGATGTCGATAAAGCTCAAAGCGCTTTACAATCTATGATTCAACAGTAGGCTGTCTGTCTCACCTGAGGGTCACTGAACACAGCCTGCATGTTGTTGATGTCGATAAAGCTCAAAGCGCTTTACAATCTATGATTCAACAGTAGGCTGTTGTGGTGGTGTGTGTCTCGCCTGAGCATCACTAAACATAGCCAGCATGTTGTTGATGTCGATAAAGCTCAAAGTGCTTTACAATCTATGATTCAACAGTAGGCTGTTGTGGTGGTGTGTGTCTCACCTGAGGGTCACTAAACACAGCCTGCATGTTGTTGATGTCGATAGAGCTCAAAGTGCTTTACAATCTATGATTCAACAGTAGGCTGTTGTGGAGGTGTCTGTCTCGCCTGAGCATCACTAAACACAGCCTGCATGCCGTTGATGTCGATAAAGCTTGAAGCGCTTTACAATCTATAATTCATTTCAACAGCAGGCTGTTGTAGTGGTATGTCTGTCTCACCTGAGGGTCACTGAACAGAGCCTGCATACTGTTGATGGGCCCGTAGGGAATGCCGCTGCCTTCCAGCACCTCCAGCCACTGAGACGTGCTTCTCTCTGCAAAACTGATACGCATCCACAGTTGTTTCTGATCGTCATCATCATCATTGTTATCGGCCACTGCAACTAGGGTTATTAACACCCTTTACGGCAAGAGTTAAGCCCTTGTTGATCAGTATCCAAAAGGGCATTCATTCCTGCAAAAGGCAGCCATTCAGTGGGCTCAAATAGGGTTATTGGCAAGAGTTATTCCCTTGTTTGGTCAGTACTCAACCATCTTCCCCCACCCACCAAGGGCATTCACTCTTGCAAAAGGTGTTCTTTGCAGTAGCCAATAGCAACAATCATACAACCCTCCAACTCCTCAAGCCACTAGGGGGAGCTTTTCTCCACTAAACTGACAACCACCGCCATGATCAACATCATAGTCACTGTCGCCATTGTCATTGTCATAATGGCACTCCCCCAGGGAGAGAGGTGGCAGAGTGGTTAAGAAGTTCGCCTGCCAAATGTAATGTGGTGACTGCAACGTGAGTGACCCGGGTTCGAATCCCGGCCTCCTCGCCCTTTCTTTCTAGTTCGACAGGAAAATCGAACTGAACGTCGAGTCCTTCGGATGGGGACTTAATAAAGCTAGTCTGACCCGTAGCGCTTTACGCACGTAAAAATCCCACCGGCAGTTGAAAGTCGGTAAGAGCCGGGAGAAATCCCGCTGCATGGTATGGCCAAATTGATAGCTAGGTTTTCCAAGTTGGCCCCCCCCCCCCTCCTCACCCTGCCCCCCCCCCCCCCCCCCCCCCAAAAAGGGTAGGCGCTGCGCTTGTGGCGACGCGCTCTCCAGGGGGAGAGCAGCCCGAATTTCACAGAGATAAGTCTGTGACTTGAATATATTCAAGTCACAGACTTAATACCAAATACCATCATTATTGTCATCTTTTCAGTTTCATCTTCATCACATGCTAAACTCTTGCACTCAAACACATTTTCTCTCTCTCACTTATTCACTCACTCACTGAGTCACTCACTCCCCCCCCCCCCCCCCTCTCTCTCTCTCTCATTGTTCATATTATAATGATCTGTTTGCCTTATGATAGTTATCGTTTTGTATTAGTCTTGTTTCCATCTCAAGGACAGATTGTAAGAATAGGCCTGGCCTAAAATCTCAATCCTTGCGTAATAAGGTTCTCAAGTGTCAAGTGTCAAGTGTCTCTCTCTCTCTCTAACACGCTAAAAAGGGACTGACTTTTTGGACAAGGTGTCAAGCAGGGTGGTTCTGTTCTTCACTCGCAGTTCGTTGGTTTGATACCGTTCGTCAGACATCATTTCTTCCATCTGCAAACACTGAAGGCACAACCAATGTTGTTTAACCCTTTCACCGCAATGGTTTAACCCTTTCACCGCCAATGACGCATTTAGGCACAACCAATGTTGTTTAACCCTTTCACCGCCAACGTCGCATCTACGCACCACAATGGTTTAACCCTTTCACCGCCAACGTCGCATCTACGCACCACAATGGTTTAACCCTTTCACCGCCAACGTTGCATTTAAGCACCACAATGGTTTAATCCTTTCACCGCTAACGTCGCATTTATGCACCACAATGGTTTAACCCCTTTCACCGCCAATGTCGCATGTATGCACCACAATGGTTTAACCCCTTTCACCGCCAACGTTGCATCTAAGCACCACAATGGTTTAACCCTTTCACCGCCAATGTCGCATGTATGCACCACAATGGTTTAACCCTTTCACCGCCGATGTCACATCTATGCACCACAATGGTTTAACCCTTTCACCGCCCACGTCGCATGTATGCACCACAATGGTTTAACCCTTTCACTGCCAATGTCGCATGTACGCACCACAATGGTTTAACCCTTTCACCGCCAACGTCGCATCTACGCACCACAATGGTTTAACCCTTTCACCGCCAACGTTGCATCTACGCACCACAATGGTTTAACCCTTTCACCGCCAACGTCGCATCTACGCACCACAATGGTTTAACCCTTTCACCGCCAACGTCGCATCTACGCACCACAATGGTTCAACCCCCGTGTCACTAAAAAGCCATCAAATCAGGGCCTGTTATCCAAAGACTATAGTTTCTTAATTTAGGGAGGTAATGGTAGGCCTAATGTCTTCTTCTTTGATCACTCAGACAGTTTCCTGTCAATTATGAGCGTAGATGCGTCATGCTGCCGTTATGCGCCTAACTAAGAAATAGTTGGGCCCAGCAAGTCCGACGTTCGGCTGGAAGAAATTTTGTTGAAAGTGTTTCTTGAAAAAAACCCAGGAAAATGGACCAGGTAAGGCAGAAAGATAGTAGATGACAGTAAGCAAAGGGAAAAAGGCAAAGTCAAAGAGAGTGGCAGATTAGAGGAAGTTACAAGCACAGAACTTCCAGAAGGTGGGGGAACTATTTATACAAGACTCTCCGGTATCCCCAAGGGGGGGGGGGGGGGGGGGGGGGGGGGGCTAATGTTATACATGTCACAGAGGAACTCCCAATATTGCAGATAATTTTTTTTCTCTACCCTGTTAAGTTTAATGGGTGTTTGTTTGTTTTTGTGCTGAAAAACGGCTGGTGGTGAATAGAGGTGGGGAAAAAACCCGGTTTGAACCGAAAAACCGGTGCTAAACTTTCGCGGTTCAAAAAACCGGTTCGAGTTGCTGTGAACCGGTTTTTTTAACTGCAAACTGAAAGTAAGTTTTTCTTAGAATAACGCATTCTTTTCGAAGAACAACACTGATTCTCAGTGCAGATTGGGTGTTTGTAAACCAAGAGTAGCTGTTTCTAGTTTGTGGTGGTGTATGGCTTTGACTTTGACCGAGTGTTGAGCTGAGTGTGTGTGTGTGTGTCATAAGTCATAAGTTTCTTTATTGTGTGTGTGTGTGTGTGTGTGTATGTGTGCGCGTGCGTGCGTGTGTGTTAATATTCTGACAAATAAATATGTGTGAAGCTAGTGATGCGAATACTGGCTAAAAACCGGTTCGGTAAAACCGATTCGAAGAGGGAAAACCGGTTTAAAAACCAGTTCGGATTTTTGAACCGGTTCTCAACTCTAGTGGTGAAAGGGTTAAAGAGCACAAATTCCTACCCAGTAACATATTTCAAAACAAAACTCATCGCTTCTTGCAAACACCTGCTGTATTTAACAAGCTATTATTTTAAAATTAATAGCACAAATTTTTTAAAATAAATACGCTTACATTGAAAATGAATAACCACATTTATCTTAAAGACCCCCCTCACGTCACATGTCAAAATCATCGTGGCACAGTGGTAGCGCGTTCGCTTCGTGTCAAGTAAACCCGAGTTCGAACCTGGGTACAGGGGATTTTTCCTCTCACTTTGCACTAGGCCTTACGGTCTGAACGTGGAGTCTTTCGGATGAGGCGATAAACCGAGGTCCTGTGTGCCCAAGCACTTAGCATACGTTAAACCCAGTGGCAGCGAAAAAGTCATTTGGTCAAAATTTAACACACACCCCCATCATCAGTCACAAAAAATCGCATGCAAAAAAAAATTAAAAAAAATCGGTGGCGCGCCTCTGGCTGCGACGCGCTCTCCAGGTGGGAGCAACCTGAATTTCACAGAAACGCCGCTGTGACCATAAAGTACCTAATATCTAAGAAATCTAAAGATATACTCCACGTGCCCCTGATTTGGAAGATTGGATGAACACTGCTAGGTGACAGGGATACCTTTTTTATTTAAGAAAAATCCTCCGAAGTCGGAGTGTGGCTGCCCAAGTGGCGAGGTAAAAATGGTCACACACGCCATGTTCTCATTCCTTAGCTTGTGCATTTGTACCATAGTGTTCAAGTGCTTCGGGATGATCCCTGGAGTCTTTTAGCCAGGGTACAACAACAACATTTAAGAAAATTTATATAGCGCTTCATCACCTTTAAGCTCTAAGCGCTTTAGAATTGCCACTAAAACGATTTGTATTAAAAACAACCCCTTACATACATCCACGTACATACCCCCCCCTCCCCTATTCTTCACATTCTTACACACACACACACACAACACACACACACACACACACACACACACACACACACGCACACGCACACACACACATGCACACACACACACACACACACACACACACACACACACACACACACACACACACACACACACACACACACACACACACACACACGTACACACTCACACACACACACACGTACACACTACACACACAAACAATAAATATGTACATATTTAGCTAAATATAGCTAAAATACATATACATCATAAAATAACCATTTACAATCAGATTACATTCAATAATCAATTTTGAATGAACAAGTTTCACATTGACAATGACCGCAAAAGTAAAGTATACATATAGGGACACACAAGGTTCACAAACATTCAAAAATAGACAAACACCAGACCTGTTTACCGTGAAATCGGGCTTTGTGTATCCAAAATCCTAAATAAGTGTATTTTTCACAAAATAGGAGTACTCCAACAGGAAAGTTACAAACCTGAGTGCAAACATGCATACATTTTTATAACAACTTGCAGAAATACTGTGTCAAAAGTGTCATCCATTATTTACAACAACACACACACACACACACACACACACACACACACACACACACACACACACACACACACACACACACACACAGATCGCACCAGTTTCCTGAATCAGGCAATATGCAGAAATGATAAGATCTTTTTCACCATTTCACCATATTTTTGTCCCATGCACCATATTTATCATATTTTGGTCAGAAGTGTGTACACAATATGGTGAAATCTTATGGGTAAACAGGTCTGAAAACACGCTCATAAAAGCAAAAAAAAACACAAAATAAAACCTTGCAGAGAACTTGAAACTGCCTGTCGTTTCCTGCCCCAACCAGAATGTAGCCGTCTTTGGTCTGGAAAGCCTGTAGGATAGACAGAGGGTGAACGTACGGGCAAACGCACACAACTTAGCATGCGTGCATATGCGCACATACATACTACATAGTTCCTTGCATGATCAAAAAAGGCATACCATCTTTTTCAGACTACAGACAAACCCCTATTTTACGACCCTCTGTTAAGCGACCACCTCTCATTTGAGACCGGATTTGTTGGCACGGATGCATTTTACTATGTAAACGACCTCTCTTAAACGCCTTCCTCTAAAACGCGACTTACGACCGCCATTTTGTTGGTTTTTACGACCGTTGTTGTCGTCTGCATAGACTTCGAGCAAAGGGAAACAACCACGGTCAAGGGCCTGAAAGCGGAGTCGCTTCCCTTGTTGTAGAAAAGATGGCGGAAAGCGTAGGAAAAGCACGAAAACCACTGACTTTGAAAAAGAAAACCACTGACTTTGGACGAGAGTGGAGGTGATTAACAGAAGTCGGCGAAGTGAAACTGTAATACATCGATTGCACAATCCTATGGAGTTGGAAAGACCCAAATCCAGTTTTTATATGTCATTGTATGTGTGCATGAAGAAGAGAGTATGAACTTGGCTGAACTTTTTCTTTCTACGGCTGCCAGTGAAAACCTCCGTCATACGACCCCTCCAATTTACGACCGATTTTTCCGGACATTTTGGAAGTCTTAAAATAGAGGTTTGTCTGTATAAGGCGATACTTTTTCCCCAGACTGAGACCCCTGCGCCTTATAATATGACTACTAAAATAGTAAGAAAATATAATAACAGAATCTGAATTTTGTGTAAAATCAGGTGCGCCTTATAGTCCGAAAAATACGGTACTTTTTCTTCTTCTTCAATCGCTCAGACAGCTTCCTGTTGTATGACCGTAGATGCATCATGCTGCCGTTACGCGCCTAACAAAGAAATAGTTAGGGCCCAGCATGTCTGACTTTCGGCTGAAGAAATCTTTGTAAGAATTTATAGAAAAAAAGGCAGGAGGAGAATGATGGACCAGTGAGTTAGAAAGATAGCTAGATGGCAGCAAGCAAAGGGAAAAGGAAGTGTTCAAAGAGAGTGATGGATTAGAGGAAGTTACAAGCACAGAACTTCCAGAAGGTGGGGGAACTATTTGTACAAAAGACCCCCCGGTATCCCCACGGGGGGAGCACCTACATACACAAAGTGACGTTATACTCACATACATTTGCCATTTTACTCACATGGCTGTTATCACTGGTTGACATTCGCCTCTACAAAGGGCCAACAGTAAATGAGAGCTGTGCTATACATGATGTTCTACAGTGTTGGAATATCATGCTACAGCTTAGTCTTTCGTGGAAGACTATGACTCTCGAAAGAGGGGGGGCCTTGCACCGGCTCTGGTGCTGCAGCCAAGGGGATTGGTTGGCCTTTTGGAGAACCTTCCCCAACCGCCAACTCTCGTCCTCAAATCCCCTTTTGGCCGAGAGAGTGGGGATGTACCCTGAGCAAGGCATCTCCGCTACAAACTAATTCTCGCCCAGCCCGCCAGAATAGTATCTGCCCTCTTCCGCTATCTGGCAGTCATTGTCGGAAACGAAAAGACAGGCAACAAACAACAAAATATGCACACATGCAAACATACACACACACACATGCAACACAGCACGACACACTCATCAACGACGAAAATGGTGTTTTACGTCCTCTTGGTCTGAATCAGACACATATGGGACATTTGTAAATACAAATATGGTGGGAACAATACTGGAGGCAATGCCCGGAGGCAGTACGAAACCAGTAAAGTCCCGATTTTTTTATTAATACAGATAGGTGTAGCGGTGACCACGCCTCGGTTAAACCTCATCGGCTATGGCACCGCCACAAAATGGGCTGACACACTCATCACATATCCATGGGTGCTCCTGGGAAATGTCAAAAATCCTGCAAGGCCGCCCATTTAACAACTTGACTTAAACAGGGTTCGTACAGATTTTTCATACCAAAGTTCACAAACTTTCAAAGACCCTTTATCCCATTTTCAAAGACCTCTCATGACATACAATCTCAATAAAGTTTATAAAGTTTGTAGCCAAAAGACCAGATACTTGCAAAGAAGGGCAATGTCTCAGAGAAGTAGGTCTTATGTTGGGAGGGAGTGTTATAATGGAAGGTCTTATAAGGGAGGTTTGACTGTATTGGCAGGGTTAGAAGTATCTATTACGCTGCCAGTGCTTTTAAAATTGTCAATTTGGGTGTGGATCTTTACCAGACTCTCTCTCTCTCTCAGTCCCCTTGTCTTTCTTGATTTTGTTGGTTTATTATTATTTTGTTTGCCTCAGGGTTATAATAATAATAATAATTAATAACGCTTATAATAGCGCATAATCTTGCTAAGCAACTCAATGCGCTTTTCACTCATCATTCGTACAAACATTTCTAACAGACTGGTTCACGTATCCTCACCATACATCTCTATGAAAATGAATACATTAGAGAATGCATTGCATAGGGTTCCCTTCTTCTTCTTCCGATTGGGGATGTTTATCCTGCCCCACGCTCAAAAGTCTTCATTTAGACTGCTATTAGCACACAGGATGCACGCTTTGTGAGTTCGTGTCATCCATTCCACCGGCACACACGGCCTACTCATACCAAATAGTGGAAAGGGCTTTAACGTATGTGAGTGCGCGTGTGTGTGTATGTGTGTGCGTGCGTGCGCCCGTGTTTGTACAAGTGTATGCTTGAGTAAGTTTGTGTGCGTTTCAGTGATAATGTGTTTTCCGTGTGTTTGATGAAATGTGTGTGGGTATGTGTGGGTATGTTTGTGTGCAAGAACGCGTTCACGCTCGTGCGTGCACGTACGTGCGTGTGTGTCTGTTTTGCGTGTGTGTCTGTTGTGCGTGTGTGTGCGTGTGTGAGTGTTTCAATACTGATTGTAAAGCGCTTTGTGCTCGATAAAAAGCGCTATATAAATATCCGTTTATTATTATTATTAACGTGCACGCAAGATCTTGTGCGTGCGTTCACACACGGGACCTCGGTTTTAGGTCTCATCCGAAGGACCAGGAAATAGGAGTAAAGTATCTTCCCCGAGGATACAACACCGTGACCTGCCGGGTTCGAACCCACCGCACCCGCAAACCTGTTGGATTACGAGCGGCGACTCTAACCAACCGGCCACTGCGCCTCCTAGTTGCCCCCCCCCCCCCTTTCTCTCTCTTCCCCCTACCTGATAAGGCACTATGCTGGGGTGTGCTGTGCCGTGTCTGGAGGCCTCCTGGCCAGCGTTCAGGTAGTTGGAGGCTATGTTCACCAAGGAGGCCACCTAGCATGCAACACAACCACACACGACCTAAAATGTCTATGTCCATATACATTTTATGCATTTTTTTGGTTTATACTCATGTGACTTTTGCTTAACCCTTACACTGCCCCGTCACGGATATTTCCGTCAACTTCCGGTAACCTATAAACTGCCCCGTCACGGAAATATCCGTCATAGGGTTATTCTAAGAGTTTCCCTTTTTCTATCCATACGCTTTTCGCAGTATGTTTCAATGCATGTGAGAGTGTTCTCAAAGGATAGTATATTCAATCCCCGTTCAGAAAAGCATAGGTTATATGCACTTTTATTCAGAAAGTTTTGCGATAGACTCGGCAACCTAAAACGGCTTGGCAAATAGTTGCCCCAGAACCGGTACCAGACTCGGCAGTGAAGGGGTTAAGTCAAAACGTGCTTATATCCATGCTGAATGTCAATGTCTCTGTTATTCTGGCACCTGAACGAAATTTCTCCTTGGGAGATAAAAAAGTGAGTTTGATTTGATTTGAACGTTGACAAAACATTGGGGGAAAGCAAGTCCAAAATTGTTGGTTTGTTATTTGCACGAATGTTTTGTGTTTTATTTTTTGCATGATGTACTATACACTATAGATTTTTGTAATTTGGTATTGTATTATTGTCATAGTAGATATAGCTCCCTGTAGACACGCAAATACAGCACACAAGTGCATGCACACACACACACACACATACATACACACGCACACACACACACACATGCATGCACACACACACACAAACACGCATACACCATTCCCTCCCTCTACCTCAAAAGAATCTACCTCACTCTCTCACACACACACACACGCTCACACACACACACATACACACACACAGAATCTACCTCACTCCAAATCCAAATCATCTTTATTATTTCATAACAGAGAAATTGCAGCCAGGTGCACATAAGAAAAACAACAATAAACACATTTATCAACAACAAAGAATATGAACTAATAACTAATAACACTGCAATGTTCTTGTAATTAACAAACCGGACAAATATTAACTCCAGAAAAGCAACGCAATTTTAAAATCCCCCCTGACCCCCCCAACACACACACACACAGGCATCTACCTGAGTGGCAAACAGGTTGCAGTCTATGTGCTGCCCCAGGCCCGACGTCTGGCGGTGCAACAAGGCGGCCATGATGGCTCCCTGGGCGTACAGACCTGTCGACAGGTCCGTCATAGCCACGCCCACTTTGCACGGCTCCCCGTCCTGAAAAAAAACCCCACCCAAAACCAAACACAACACACACAAAGTAATGTGTGTGTTGCAAATATCTATGAAACGTGGATTTTGTTGTTGTTATTATACCCTGGTTTCAAGACTCCATACCAAAAAAAAACACCTCACAAAGTACTGACATATTGCAAATATCTGCTAAACGTGGATTTTGTTGTTGTTGTTGTACGAACCCTGGCTTCAAGACTACATACAACAAAAACAAAAAGAAACTCCAAAAGTACTGACATATTGCAAATATCTGCTAAACATGGATTTGTTGTTGTTGTTGATATATTAACCTGGCTTCAAGACTCCAAACAAAAAAACAAAAAAAACCCACAAAGTACTGACATATTGCAAATATCTGCTAAACATGGATTTTGTTGTCGTTATTGTTATCCTACCCTGGCTTAAAGACTCCAGGGATCGTCCCAACAGCCAGAAGCACTTGAACACTGTGGTACAAATGCACCAACTAGGGATGAGAACATTACGTGCGTGACGGATTTCGATTACCCCGCCACGGCATGGGCAGCCACACTCCGACTTCGGGGGATTTTGGACCGATGATGTTATGCTAGGAGCTTGCCATGGCTAAAGACAATCCCCTTCATAACTATGCCAGAACATAAGAACATTTTGATGTAGCCTTGGTGTTCTAGCTTATGTCAATTGGTCTGACACAGCCTTACGCCAAGGCGGATAAACATGGATCCTCTGATGCCTGAACTTCCAGAAGGCGGGGGAACTGTTCATGCAAAAGACTCCCCGGTATCCCCACAGGGGATAGATTACACATCTGCATTGTTAAAAATTCGGGACTTTCCTGCTGTTGCACTGCCTCCCGGGCATTGCCTCCAGGATCGTTCCCACCATCTTTACATCTACTAATGTCCCATATGTGTCTGTTCCAGACCGGAGGATGTTAAACAGATTTCCCCAGGGGACAACAGAGTATAAATACTTTAAACGAAACACAAAAGCGGCAAATGAACAGAGAAATCCACAAAACGCAGTTAACCCTTTCATCGCCAATGTCGCATTTTTGCACCACAATGATTTAACAACCATGTCATAAAAAAACCTCTTCAAATCAGGGTCTGTCATTCAATGATATTGAGTTCTTAAATTTGGGCAGTAAGGATTCACCCCATTCTAAATGTGCCACAGAGAAATCCAACAATATTGCAGACAAAATCTTTTCTGTAGCCAAGTAGCTATAATAGAACTTTTGGGCTCAAAGATGGCTGGCGGTGACAGGGTTAAGTTGTTACCTTGGGTCCGGTGATGTGCATGAGGCCCGCCACTCCGGACACGATCACATCGTAGCCAGGGCGTTGGGCGTAGGGTCCTGACTGACCATAGCCTGGCAAGTAGTCAATACGGTCATCCACACAAGCTATTAACATGGGTGCCACAACACAACATGAAAAAACCCTGAAAGGCCGGGGTTCTAGGGGTAATGTCCCGCTGCAGCTGAAGCAAAAATTGATTTATGGAGATACAGTGGAATCTCCCTTAAAAGACCTCCAAAAACCATCCAAAATGAGGTCTTGAATGGGGGGGTCTTATAAGGGAGGTGATTTTAATACTTACAAAGAAGGGCAATGGGCTATATTCACATTTATGCCCGTCTGCTGGCGTCAAGAACGATCATTTGTAACAGAAAAGAACATAGCGATTGCTTTTTCAGTCAACAGATTATCGTTCTTGACCAGGTTGACGGGCATAAATGTGAATATAGCCGGGCAGTGTCTCAGAGAAGTAGGCCTTATATGGGAGGGAGTCTTATAATGGGAGGTCTTAAAAGGGAGGTTCTACTGTATTATCATGGGTGCAACTACACAAAATGAAAAAACCCTGAAAGGCCGGGGTCTAGGGGTAATATCCCCCTGCAGCTGAAGAAAAAATAGGATTTATGAAGGTATTTTAGTTTGCTTTTCCCACAATTTATACAAATGCTTATTTTAAAGTGTTTGAAAAATACAGTAGACGCACAAAGATCTTGTTTGACAAATTTTATTTTAAAAAAAGGAACTTCCTTTTCTGGTAAAATTCAAAAACAGGAAATCCTTGTATACCAGGAAAAGTTGCACCCATGTATTATTGGCCACTGCAACAACCACCTTTAGCAAGAGTGAATGCCCTTGGTTGATGCTTGAGTACTGACCAAACAAGGGCATGACTCTCGCCAATAACCCTATTTGAGGCCACTAAATGGCTGCCATTTTGCAAGAGTGAATGCCTTTTTGGATACTGACCAACAAGGGCTTAACTCTCACTGTCAAGGGCGTCAAAAACCCTAGTTGCAGTGCCCAATAACAAGCAAACATAAAAGGGGGAAAAAAAACAACCAAAAAAACAACTTGTTAGGGATTGTATATTATTAGCAGTAGTCAAATCCTACGTAGCAGGCATCCTGACATCACAGACACCACTTGAATCGGAACAGCTTTATTTAGTTTCATCTCTACTTGCGTATTTTAAAACATTTTAAAAAACCACTACTGCGTAAAGGCTACCTCAAAAAATTCAGGACAAGGGTGAGTCTATTCGGCGGTTGCAATACCAAGGTTAAATTGTACACCATATTTTTGGGACAATAAGGCGCATCTTAGTATTGGCCACTGCAACAGTCAGGAAGAAGTGATGGGATAAAATATTGGGGAATCAACATAATTTGACCATTTTAGAGTCCACGACAGCGAGGAAGAACAGTGTGGTACAACGCCAGACAATTAATACTGGTGCAATCAATCCAGTGGAATAAAAAAATTGTGTTGATGACGATAATAATGATGATGATGTTAATGGTGATAATCATGACAATGATGATGATGACGACGATGATGATGATGATGATAATAATGATGATGATGATGATGATGATGTTAATGATGATAATCATGACAATGATGATGATGATGACAACGATGATGACGATGATGATGATGATGATAATGATGATGATGATGATAATAATGATGATGATGATGATGTTAATGGTGATAATCATGACAATGACGATGATGATGATGATGATAATAATGATGATGATGATGATGATGATGACGACGATGATGATGATGATGTTAATGGTGATAATCATGACAATGACGATGACGATGACGATGATGATGATAATAATGATGATGATGATGATGATGATGACGACGATGATGATGATGATGTTAATGGTGATAATCATGACAATGACGATGATGATGACGACGACGATGATGATGACGATAATAATGATGATGATGTTAATGGTGATAATCATGACAATGATGATGATGATGACGACAACCATGATGATTATGATGATGACGACAACAACAACGAAGATGATGATGATGATGATGACAATGATGACGATGATGATGACGATGACCACAAAGATAATGATGATGATGATGACAACGCCAATGATGATGATGATGATGACGACGACAACAATAATAATGATGATGATGACGACGACAACGATGATGATGATGATGACGACGACAACAATAATAATGATGATGATGATGACGCCAATGATGATGATGATGATGACGACGACGACAACAATAATAATGATGATGATGATGACGACGACAACAACAACGAAGATGATGATGATAATGATAATGATGATGAAGAAAAAGATGACGATGATGACGATGACGATGATGATGATGACAACAATGATAATGATGATGATGATGACGACGACAATGATTATGATGACGATGACAGCAACAACGAAGATGATGACAACGACGACAACAACGATGATGATGACAATGATAATGATGATGAAGAAAAAGATGACCATAATGATGATGACGATGACGATGATGATGATGAAAATTATGAAGAAGATGATGAAAGCCTCTGTACCAGAGATGGAGCAGTAGACCAGGCGGGGGTTGATGGAGGACAACTGCTCGTAGCCCAAACCCATCTGCCCCAGTTTGCCTGGCAGATAGTTCTCCACCATGACGTCACTGATGGCTGCCAACTGTCAGCATCATCATCATCATCAGTGTCATCATCATCATCATCATTATCAGTGTCACTGTCATCATCAGTGTTATCGTCATCATCCTTGTCATCATCAGTGTCACTGTCATCATAGTAATTGCCATCATCATCATCGTCATCAATGATCATCATCATTATTATCATCATCTTCATCATCATCAATGATCATCGCCATCATCATTATCATCATCATTGCCATCATCATTAACATTCTGATTTTGGAGGAGCTCAAAGAAGAAAATTATTTGGAAGATTCTTTTTTTTTTGGGGGGGGGGGGGCAGACGAATGGGCCAATAAGTCAGAAATATAGAAGATGATAGAAAGCAAAGGAAAAAGGCAGAGTCAAAGAGAGTAACAGATTAGAAGAAGTTACAAGCACAGAACTTCCAGAAGGTGGGGGGAACTATCTATATGAAAGACCTCCCAGTATCCCCACGGGGAGAGACTCGTGGAGGGGGCAGGGGTCGTCCAGCTCCCCGTATGGAGGCACGCGGCATCCACCCACTGGCCCGGTTCACATTAACAACCATCTAAAGTATGTGAGCCCTACCTGCTTTATAACTGCAGCCCCTTTCGGATGCTTCAGATTGACTGTAATACTCTGAAACAGACCAGAATCATAGATTAAACAGTTAGGATGATGTTTGGTCTGCTCCCCTTTGGCTGTTAATTCAGGAAGAAAACGTTTGATCATGTTAGCCCTCTTCTACGTTCTTTGCACTGGCTACCTGTCGCAGACAGAATCGAGTATAAACTAAACACCCTTTGCTATAAATCTATCCATCAAGCTGCTCCTTCTTACCTCTGCGACAATATTTCCATTTATACGCCAGCTCGCACATTACGATCAGTTTCTGACCCTCTATCTCTCCAGATCCCTAGGTATAAGCTTTCAGCTGTTGGTCGGCGCTCTTTTTGCGGTTTCAGGACCAACCTCCTGGAACAAGCTTCCTCTCTCCCTCCGTCAACGACTGACCCTCTCTGCTTTCAAATCAGATCTCAAAACCCACCTGTTTCCCCGTCATTGAAGCTCATTCTCTCTTTCCCTCCTCTCTCTAGCCTTCAGGTCTATTTCTCAAACGTTGTGTGTGTGTTATCTTCTTGTTCGTCTTTGTTTGAATGTGTGACGAATGTTTAAAGTGTGTGTGCGCTTCAGTTTGATTTCTATGAAGATTTAGCGCCGTATGAATACTGTATGTTGTTGTTGTTGCCATTGTTGTTGTTTGCCGTTGCCATTGTTGGTGTTGCCGTTGTTGTTGTTAATTCATGCATGGCTGGGCGGGGTTGTCATAAGCAACTTTGGTGGAGGGGAGCTAATTAACAGAGAGTTTCCTCCCTTTGTTTGTTTCTTTCTTCTAGACCAGAATCAAATTGATTTTGCATTGAAATCTGATGTAGTTTTTTTCCTTTTAGGTGAAAAAAGAAAAACGTTTGAAAGTTTGTTGAAAACAGGACAGTCTGTTGCAAATTATGAAAAGAAAGAAAAGAAAACATAGGTAAAAGAAGAATGAATGACAGAAAGAAAGAAAAAAACCAAGGAAAACCCCCCAAAGAAGTCTAGAAGAGTGAGAGTGCATGCCTGTGCAGTATTAGCAGTATGCTAAATAAGCAACATTAATAATTATTAAATACTTGTAGCGGTGCCATAGCCAATGCGGTTTAACCGAGGCGTGGTTACCGCTACACCTATCTGTATTAATAACAAAATCGGGACTTTACTGGTTTCGTACTGCCTCCGGGCATTGCCTCCAGTATTGTTCCCACCATATTTGTATTTACAAATGTCCCATATGTGTCTGATTCAGACCAAGAGGACGTAAAACACCATTTTCGTCGTCTATGCTAAATAAGCAACAGTACTTTTTTTTAAGTAGTTGTGCAGTGCTAGCAGTATGCTGAATAAACTACAGTACTTTTTTCAAGCAGTTGTGCAGCAATAGGACATTTGCCACGAGTGTTCGTTCTCTATACCAGACTACTAATTTGCCCATGCTCGTTCTGCCCGAGTTACGCTGACCTTTCTAATTCAACTCAGTGAAAATTCAAGGTCGCTGGCGCGCGGCAAATGCCCTATAGCAGTATGCTGAATAAACTGCAAAAATGATCTGATTTTCAATTGTTATGCTGAACAATGTTTGCTTTCATAAATGGGTATTTACCCATAATTGAACGACATGCGAAAATCATTACTGTTCCATGTGTTCACAAAATGTTCACAAAGTTGACGCACTTATCTATATTATAATGCGCTAAGATCCAAGGAGGGGACCCTAAAAACTCGAGTACCGTCTAAATGTACACGTCTATTTATTCCGCTAGGTCGTATTAAAAATTTTGCTTTTGAAAGTTGATTTTGAAGGCAAAATGTTGCTCGCGTGTCAATTGGCATTATTTTGAAGCTGCGTCACCTGGTCCGACTCGACTGCTTACCCTTCTTCCTCTTGTAATGAAATTTTTACATCGACTTTCGACGAAGCCTTAATAGCTCGATAGGTTAGGACGCTGCTTCGCAAATCCGTAGGTCGTGTAGGTTGTGGGTTCGAGTCTGCCCCTCGCCACAATTGTTTGTTCGTTTGTTGGGGGAGGGGGGCTTTTTCATCATTTTTATTAAAGGAGAGGGGAGTGGGCAGAATGGAGGGGGGTGCTGGGGGTGGGCGAATGGGAGGGGGGACACGGGGAGGAGGAAAGCAGGATAGGGGAAACCCCAATCGAAGCTAGGAAGCACAGATGCTTCATGCTGCCATGCGGAGCACGGGTGAGTGGGCAGAAGGGAGGGGTGCTGCCATGCAGAGCCCGGGTTTATCTAGTTTATAATAAATTATCTCCCGAAGGGAGAGTGTGGCTGCCCATGTGGTGGGGTTATCAAAAACGGTCACACACATAATTTTCTCATTCCTATCTGACGCATTTGTACCATAATATTCCAAGTGCTTCAGCTGTTGGGATGATCCATGGAGTCTATTAGCCAGGTTACATCAACAACAACATAATAAATGAAAACACAATTGTACAATAATGAATCCACCTAACTCAAAATCGGATAACTCAAAAAGACTGGATAACTCACAACAATTTTGTGTGTGTCCCAGTTGAATAATTTTTGTCAAAATGTCACCTTGTCTCGAAATAAAATTTCAATCTCTTCAAATATTCTCCAAGTATACTGTGGTTTTGACAAGCTCAGTAAAATTCATATACATATGCATGTACAGACACACACACAGAGAAAAACCTTATACATGGGTGCAACAACTCCCCAGAATGAAAAAAAACCCTGAAAGGCAGGGGTCCATGGATCCATGACACCCCGGCAGGGTACAGGGGCAGAGCCCCGTCGGACGATTCAGGGGGGCAAGTTGAGAGAAAGATATAACTAGATAGACAGACAGGTAAAATGATAGACAGAGACAGTTTGAGTCTGATAAGACTTGTAACATTATTACATTGCCTTTGTAAACTTCTAAGATAGAACAACCAAGTTCAAAACGCCCCAAATCGCTTGTGGTCAAATTTTTTTAATGAATTAAAAAAAAACACCTGAAGTTCAGTTTCTGGCAAAATCAAAAATACTGAAATCAGTGTAAAAATGAAAGAGTAGCCCCCATGCTTGTAGTGTAGAGTGGCACAGTGGTATCGTGTTCGCTTCGTGTCAAGTAAACCCAAGTTCGAACCTGGGTACAGGGGATTTTTTCCTCTCATTCTGCACTAGACCTTAACGGTCTGAACGTGGAGTCTTTCGGATGAGACGATAAACCGAGGTCCCGTGTGCCCATGCACTTAGCATACGTTAAACCCAGTGGCAACGAAAAAGTTGTCATTTGATCAAAATTTACCCACCACCCCCCCCCCCCCCCCCCTCATCAGTGACAAAAATCGCATGCAAATTTTATTATTTTTAAATGGGTGGCGCGCCTCTGGCTGCGACGCGCTCTCCAGGTGGGAGCAACCCGAATTTCACAGAGGCGTCTACCTAATACCTTATAGAAGAAGAGAGTAGTACCTTCTTGTTGCGGTTTACCGACAGAAAGTAAGCGCTCTCCTGGTTGCAGAAGGGAGGCCCCCAGGACCGGGTGTCATCGCCCACACCTGCCACACAGAGTCAGAGAATTCTTCCTTTGAAAAAGAAACACCCGAAGGTGCTGAATGGGACCCAGAGATGCACCAGCCATGCCTGCCCTATCAACATGAGAGCATAAGGTAAGCAGCAGTGGTCTGTAAATTTTCTGTCTTCTAATCGCAAGGTATCAAATTATAATGATTGTATCAAAGTCTGTGCCATGGGTAGCTCATTGAAGGATGGACAAATTAATACTGAAACGCAACTAATATTTTAAGAAACAGAAATCAAACAGGATGTGCATATTTCAGTTGATTAATTTAACCCTTTCACCGCCAACCATTTTTCAGCAAAAACACACACGATTAACTGGGTAGAGAAAATAAATTCGGCAATATTGGGAAATCCTCTGTGACATGCATAACATTAGGCCTATCCTTACCTCCCAAAATTAAGAGAATAGGGTCTTCAGATAACAGGCCCTGATTTGATGCCTTTTTGTGACATGGGTGTTAAACCATTGTGGAGCACAAATGCGACATTGGCGGTGAAAGGGTCAGGGGTCATGCTAATGCATGCTTCTTGCGTATTTGACATGTCTTAAAAATCGCTGACGCATTTTTACGGCGCTTACGAATAACCCGTACGCAAAATGACGTCCGCTCAAAATCGCATCCGAGTCTAGATTGTGAATCAGACTTTAGAAGTCCTACGGTCCCTACACGTATAGTGGTTCTGCTACACCAAACATTGGAACAGACTAGAGAAAAGTGCCACTGCTTTCAGAGGAGGTAAGTATCCCATCCTTTCTCTTTCATTAGTTATCCAGATTCCGTCCAGTACTGCTGTGACGTAGGCGCAGTGCAGTGTGGCGGGAAAATCACTGTATCGCCGTGATCACCGAAAATGACTGGTCAGTGAATAAAAATCCATGTTTCTGTTGCTGGTCTTGTTTTCATTGTTTTTAGCTTAGATTTATCATTTTGTTCGTTGACGCGATTTTTTGCTTCCCTTACCCATTTTTTGGCCGACGTCGCGTAAGCAAAACGCATTTTTAAAAACACTAGCGCGACCCCTGAAGGATTGCTGAAAGATGACTGGAATTTGGAGTACAATGAAACTGGTTCAGAAAACAATGTGGAAAGTTAACCAGTGATAAATTCCATTATTTTTAAGGCCATGAGTGACGCGTGCGCGCGCACGCACACACACACACACACACACACACACAGACAAAGAGAGAGATATAATATGGCCCTCATTCATGTTGTAAAGTACTCCAGGATCTTGGGCACAAAAGGTATTAGGTATTACTATCAGGTATTAGGTACTTTATAGTCACAGAGGCGTCTCAGTGAAATTCGGGTTGCTCTCACTTGGAGAGAGTGTCTCAGCCAGAGGCGCGCCACCCAATTTTTTTAATTTTTTTGGCATGCAAATTTTGTGTGATTGATGAGGAAGAAAAGGGGGGTGGGGTAAATTTGGACCAAATGACAACTTTTTTGTTGCCACTGGGTTTAATGTGTGCTAAGTGCATGGGCACACGGAACCTCAGTTTATCGTCTCATCCGAAAGACTCGAGGAGTGATGCAGTCCCATAGTTGCCGTCTTACTTACCAAAATACTGTTTCTGTAAGCTAAACGAAGGTTGTCAAATCACAGCACAGAGAGAGAGAGAGAGAGAGAGAGAGAGAGAGAGAGAGAGAGAGAGAGAGAGAAATGTACACATGTGGCAGGGGTCTATTTTGACTGTGATGATAAATGGAAGTAGTTATATCAAGTAACTATGCAACATGACTTTATTATAGCATGTGTCAGTGCTTGTGCGGTGAAGAATTTCATTCACTGAAAAACACAAAAAAGATATAATTCCTATCAAAGGGAAAGTATTCTAACAGGGTTGACTGAATGACCAGTGTCAGTTATACTGTTGAGCAAGGGTGATTTGTCAGAGATCATCAGTTCTGACTTGGCCTTTGAACTGAGAGGGCTGTCAGTTGTTGTGGCTCTCTGTGAGCTGCATTCATCTTGGGCATTTCTGTGAGAAGAAAAGTGAGTGATCATAATATTTTAAATTGTTCTTATTTTGTTTCAATGACTAAGCTTAGCTGTTTTGGGAGAAGAGAAGTAAGGTTCTTGGGAGAGAATTGATTGATACTAGTTCTACTTTTGTAAATTTAGTTTATTCAAAAGATAAAAATAACCAAAAGGTTTCAAAGAATAAAGGATGGTTGTAAATGTTTTTAAATAGGAAACCAGAAGTCTTGTTGGATTAATTTAGAAGGTTTCATTATGTTTATTTAAAATGAATTTTCAATGATCATACTTTTTCTGGTGAACTGTATTTTATAATTTTGACATTGTGAAGCAGAGAAAAGGTGTATTGATTCTGTTTCCTAAGTTATCTTTTCCTGGTTTCACTGTTAGGCAATAAGAGGTTGGAACTATGACATTGACTATTTTGTTACCAACTAATATTAAACAAGCACCTAATACTAGCACTTTCAAAAATCTATTAGATAACTGGGAATATTATAAAAATTTTACATATGAATATGATGAATGATTATCTAAAACCTGAGTGCACGATAAAACCTTGTACGTTAAAAATCATATTATTAAGGATGGGACGCTTGAAAGCCTAACGGCTGTTTTTAGTCACTAGTAACCTAACCTAACCTAACCTAACCTAATCTTTTGTGGTTGACCTTAGCATTATTTTGTACAGATTGATTGCTAGCTTGCCTAGAGGTAGCAGAAGTCTGGTGTGTGTGTGTGTGAACCAGGGGACATAATGATTTCTAGTGTGTGCAAATATTCTGCTTGGTCAGTTGACAATTCAAGTTATTTCAACTATTGACTGTGGGATCATTATATAATCCTTTTCCTTTATTTTTGTATAGCTTTTCGATTTGTGACTGAGAAGATTGATGACATTTTGATGATGATAAGAAGAATGATTTCTTTTTGTACCATTCATCACAGTAGAGCTCATCAAGCTCATGGTGAATTTATAATGCAAGGATGATGGGTAATCTTTGTTTTTGTATTGAATATATTCCTTGTTTTTGCTCGATTAGTTAGACTTATAAGTTGTCCTGATCTTATGTTGCAGGGCTGATCTGAGTGAGTTTGTTTCATCTGAGTTCTTTTGAATAAAGCCGTCAACCCTATCCCTAGTATGGTCTCAGTGTGAAAGATGCCTGTGAATGAACCTTCAACACACACACAAACATCGGAAGTATTTCACTCATTTGCTCTCTCTCTCTCTCTCTCTCTCTCTCTCTCTCTCTCTCTCTCTCTCTCTCTCTCAGCTGACCTTTATATATCTGTTCATATTTATTTACTAATTTGTTTATTTTTGCTTAAATGTTTAAATCCACAAGAACTTGTGTTATTTTCTAGTTTTCAATACAAATGTTATGTGTCTTTATAACCCCCTCCCCCAGCCCCCCTATGATACGGGCAGAAGGCCTAGTCATTAAAATTGTTTGAATTGACTTGAATTGAATTGAATCTCTCAGCTGACCTGGTCTTTCCACTTTGATGACCTCCGCCCCAAGGTCGCCGAGGATCATGGTACAGTACGGTCCAGCCAGCACCCTGGTTACATCGTAAAAAGACACACAGAAAACCAAATATCATTGAAATGAATATTATAGCACAGTGGAACCTCCCTTATAAGACCTCCCATTATAAGACCCCCTCCCACATTGACATAAGACCTACTTCTCTGAGACATTGCCCTTCCTTGTAAGTATTAAAATTACCTCCCTTATAAGACCTCCCTTATAGACCTTCAAAAATCATCCAAAATGAGGTCTTATAAGGGAGGTTCCACTGTATTATTGAAATGAATATTGTACAGTGGAACCACGCTTATAAGACTCCCTCCCATATAAGACCTACTTCTCTGACATTGCCTTTTCTACTTCTCTGACATTGCCTTTCTTTGTAAGTATTAAAATGACCTCCCTTATAAGACCTAATTTGGGATGATTTTTGAAGGTCTTATAAGGGAGGTTCCACTGTAATAGAACCAAACATATTCAAATCATCAACCATAGGTCTGTTGTTGTTGACGTAGCCTGGCTAAAAGAGTCCAGGGATCATCCCAACAGCTGAAGCACTTGAACACTATGGTACAAATGCATCAGCTATGGATGAGAACATTGCGTGTGTGACCATTTTTTAGTACCCTGCCACGTGGGCTGCCACACTCCGGGTTTTTTTTGGGGGTGAGCCATAGACCTATTTCTATTCATTATTATTATTATTATTATTGCCTGAGTTGCCTGTTTGCTAGGTCTGTTCTGAGTGTGGCAAAATCATAAACAAGTGCTGGGATTGGTCGGAAGTACTGAAACATTGGACAGGAAGTACTGTATTATCCGGGCTATAAGCTACTACTTTTCAAATCAAATCAAATCAAATCAAATCAAATTCACTTTATTATCTCCCAAGGAGAAATTTTGTTCAGGTGCCAGAATAACAAAGACATCGACATTCAGCATGCATGAATAGGAGCAAAAGTTACACATAATGCACGCTTAAAGATACACATTATATGTGGATACATACACGTCTAAGGATAAGCATGCATAGTTTCTTTTAACACGATGAACACACATTTAAACCTAAAAGGATCATGAGTTTAGGAGGTGGATGGATCTGGGGATGAAGGATTTCTGTGCCCTGGAGTTGACTTTAAAAGTTTTGTAGCGACGTCCAGAAGGTAATAGTTCTTATTGTTTGTTCAAAACATGGGAGGTGTCATTTACAATCTTCCTGGCTTTATGCTTGGTTCGTCTTTCGTACATCTCATTCAAACCCATCTCTCTCTTTCCAACAACTTTACTACACACATTCACCACATCATCCAACACACGCTTGTTCTTCAAACACAGACTTCCAAGCCAACACATAAAGGAAACAGTAAGCACAGACTCAATGCAGCTACTATAGTACGTATGCAAAATGTTTGAGTTAACACCAATGTTTCTCAGTCTGTGCAAAATAAACAATCTTGATTGACATTTCTTATGTATGTTCTGTGTGTTCTTGTCGAAAGTCAGTTTGTCGTCCAAAATGGTACCTAAGTATTTGTATTCTGAAACTCTTTCCACTGTTTCACCATCAATTTCTACCTTTGGCACAGGGGGTGGATCTTTCCTAAAGTCTAGTAACATTTCTTTTGTTTTGAGCACATTGAGGTCCAGATAGTTTTCTTTACACCACAGACAGTTTTTCTTCAACTTTGACCCCTGCGGCTAAAACAACGATTGCGGCTAATTTGTGAATATTTCCCCTTCCGTATTTTAGGCTGGTCGTCAACTCCAGCCTGTGCGTGAAGACATCGTCAATCTCGGTAAAAATTAACCGTTCTCATGCTGAAACTGAAGAATTTAATCAGCGATATATCACAATCTGACCACTAAATGTCACCATTTTTATGCACATGTGTCATCACATGGCAGGGCTCCCAATCGTCCTGCAAAACAAGGGGTCCCAGGGACTCCTTCACTTACAGTATAGAGGGTCCTAGAGGTGGGATAGAGTGTCCCAGTGGCATAGCGAATGTTAAAAATAATTTTTCTAATGCATCCCTGGGACCCCCTGCACATTCTTTTAAAGGGTCCTGTAGAATTTTAGTGCTTCATAGACCCCCAAATGGGGGTCCCTGGGAGCTCTGCATGGGTACATATTTTTGGGACTATAAGGCATTCCCCTTTTTTCCCAGGTTGAGAGCCCTGCGTCTTAGTTACAGTATGATTGACAATGCAGTAAGACATTTTGTACATTTTGGGGGAGTGCTCCTTATATTCCGAAAAATACAGTCAAACCTCTGTTATAAGACCCTCCATTAAAAGACCTCCTCTCATTTAAGACCGATTTTTTTCCTGACTTTTTGGAAGTGTTAAAAGTAAAACACAGGTTTGACTGTACTGAAAGTGTAATAATGTGTTTGTCATTTTTTTTCTGACTTTTTGGAAGTGTTAAAAGTAAAACACAGGTTTGACTGTACTGAAAGTGTAATAATGTGTTTGTCATTTTTTTTCTGACTTTTTGGAAGTGTTAAAAGTAAAACACAGGTTTGACTGTACTGAAAGTGTAATAATGTGTTTGTCATTTTTTTTCTGACTTTTTGGAAGTGTTAAAAGTAAAACACAGGTTTGACTGTACTGAAAGTGTAATAATGTGTTTGTCATTTTTTTTTTTAAATGACCACAATTAAAAAATGTTGAGGAAAAAAAAGTTTAAAAAAAAAAATATATCTATTTGTAGAGCGCGTATACGTCGTCGTAGGCATTGAAGCTCTAGGTTCAATAAACATCCCTTTTGCGTAATAGACTAGAGTGTGTGTCACAAACCGACTAAGAAAGAGAAAACCCAAGAGTGAAAGTGTCGTCAGTAGGGGGGGGGGGGCTTAGTAAGTGGTGCCCTGAACACAGAACAGGCTCTGCTGAACTCCACCGAAGTGACTCAGCAGCAGTGCAGTGTCTCCTCGGTTGGTTGCCTCCTCACGGTCTAACAAAGATTCGCTCCCCTTGGACTGCTGGTCTCAGATTCTGTGACTTGAACAAGCCGGGGTGTAGCTGCGAATTGGGATTTGGAGTGAGCGGCGTGAGAGCAGCGCCACTGTACGACCCAGCAGATGGGACAGCAAAAAGAAGAAACAAGTGCAACGCCGGGTGGCTGCAAAGTCCCCTCGCAGCATCGCCGAGCTACTCCGAAATTGGAATGTGTCGGCTGTACACATACATAAAAAGGCATCAAAACAGCATGTAACTACATCAAAACGCATCAAAACAGCACGTAACTGAATAGTTTTTGATATATAGCCTTGGAGTTCGGACCCGTGATTTGAGCGCGCGCGATCATGCGCGCACAAAAAAAATTAGTGACAACTGTGTTATAGACCATTCATCAAGAAATGTTGTGAAAAAAACTGCATTAAAATACATGCAAAACTTCGCGAGATATTAGCGATTATGTCACAATATGTGTTTCGGGGTTTGAACCCCGTAACTGGCGCGACCTTGACCTTAATGTAAAACTAAATACATCAGTGGATAGCTTGCATCTTGGCAAACTAGTATACCAAATTTGATGATGATACACTGAATAGTTTTTGAGAAAAACGGACGAATAGCCAGACAGACGGAGGCATGCCGGACGGACACCGGACGGACGGACCAGACAAAAACAATAGCTCCCCGAACCTTCGGCTCGGGGACTAAAAAGAGTGAAAGTGACAACTGACGTAGACTAGAGAGGTCAACAACAACAAAATAGAGAGAGAGGCTGACAGACAAACAAACAAAGACTGAGAGAGAGACAGAGAGAGGAGAAGAGAGAGAGAAATTAAAACCTACCTACTGAGATCCAGTACTCGTACTCCATGCAGAGGGCCTTTGGACTTGGAGCAGTCTGCTTGGTCTGATGACGATGACGATGATGATAGTGATGATGACCATGATGACAATGGTGATAAGGACAGTGCCGTATCTGCACACACACAAAAACACAAGAGTCAACTAGACAGCACTGACACAGTGCAAACTTTCCTCAAAAGCTCTATTTTAAGGCTTAATAATGATTGCTAAAATTGCTATACTACTACTACCAGGGCTCCCAGGGCCTCCCATTTGGGAGTCTATGAAGCACTCAAATTCTAAAGGACCCTCTAAAAGAATGTGCAGGGGGTCCTAGGAATGCACTAGATAAATTCTTTTTAGCATTCGCTATGCCACTGGGCCCCTTTATCCCACCTCTAGGACCCTCTATACTGTAAGTGAAGGAGTCCCTGGGACCCCTTATTTTGCGGGACGATTTGGAGCCCTGACTACCACTTGCAACCGTTGAGTGGACAGACAAAAATGGTGCTAACATGACAAATCTGTAGTGTCATAGATTCGCTCCCCTTGGACTGCTGGTTTCGGATTCTGCGACGTGACAAACCGGGGGTGTGGCTGCGAGTTGGGACTCAGGAATGAGCGGCGTGGGTAGCAACACCACAGAGTACGGCCCAGAAGATGGGACAGCAAAAAAAAAGTTTTTTTCAAGCAAACTATATATATGAGGAAAGTTTAATGGCGTGGTTGTTTTTTCTTCTTCAATTCTTGTATGTTTATATATATATATATATATATATATATAAAAAGTCTAATCTACCACTTCACTATGTCTAAACCATAATCTTCTTTCATTTCTCCTTTTGTTTATGTCTGTTTTGTTTGGGCCGGCATCATGCCTGGCACTGCTGGCTGGCTGGCTGGTTGTCTATCCATCTCCCTCTCTTTTTTGTTCTCTTTCGACCTCTTCGCCCCTTGTCAGTTATAATAATGACTTTGGTGACTTACTGGAAGAAGAAGAATCTTGAAGAAGAAGGGGGGGGGGGGGGAGGAGAGAGAGAGAGAGAGAGAGAGAGAGAGAGAGAGAGAGAGAGAGAGAGAGGAGAGAGAGAGAGAGAGAGAGAGAGAGGAATCTTGAAGAAGAAGAAGAAGAGAGAGAGAAAGAGAGAGAGAGAGAACAAGAAGAAGAAGGAGAAGAAGAAGAAAGAAAGAGAGAGCGAGAGGAGATAGTTGAACGTTTTAATACACCAGGCCATGATGCCCATGTCAATGGCCCAATGAGCCCATGGCATGTTACGAGAGAGAGAGACTCGGAGAGAGAGAGAGAGAGAGAGAGAGAGAGAGAGAGAGAGAGAGAGAGAGAGAGAGAGAGAGAGAGAGACATACGTCTGCCGTAATAAGCTGGTAAAATGTTACACAGCTTGATTCTGCTACATTTCTGGCAAAGTAGAGTATATCTTTGGTGAAATCCTAGCATGATTCTGTGCTTTTTTTTCTAGCAAGCAATAGAATTATTTGTTTCAAAGCACTGATCGTCTTTTTGTCAGCACAAAACGATCCGATGAATAAATTGAGAGTTATCTCTCTTTGGGGGGAGATGTTCATGTGACTTGTTCAGATCACATGATTAAACAATGACTTCAAACAGAAACATAGCGATATCATGACTTTGAAAATAATGGAATTTAGCACTGGTTTACCTTACCCATTATGGCCATATGGCCTGGGGACGCAGAAGAAGAAGAGGAATAAGAATCACTGGTTTACTTCCCACGTTGTTTTTTGAGCTAGTTTTTTTAATTTTATTATTGTACTCCAAATTCTATTATAACAAATTGTTTACCTGTCTGCCCATCAATTCTTTCTCTCTTTTTTCTTCTTCTTTTGACTTATTTAATTCACTCTACCAGTCACAGTGATGATTGTGATGACTAATATAATCAGAAAAGATACATGAATCTAAGCTTTCTGCTATGGATAATGGAAGAAAAAGTATTTTCATTAGTACCAGAACCATGGCTTAAATAAATGTGTTTTTCTGTTGCTTTTCTCTCAAACCTCTTTTTCTGGAGCTGGGTGGATAGTCGCGATGGAACCAGGATGGCGCACATTTGACATACCTGATAACAAAAATGTAGGAGAAAGACCTAGGCTACTGCCCGTGTGTTTGTGCTTACGTTTGTGCATGTGTGTTGGTGTATGTCAGTGGTCAGTCCGTGCAACTCAGTTGCTATGGCTTACTCAATGAAAGATGAATGAGTCGGTGTCGATAAGTGTGTGTGTGTGTGTGTGTGTGTGTGTGAGAAAGAGAGAGAGAGTTTTGTTTTGTAAATGCGTTATTGCTGGTTTGTGTCATTCTTAAATACTATTTTTGTTATCTACTTTGTTGATGAATAATTGATTGCAAAGCGCTTTGGGCTCATTTGAGGTAAAGCGCTATATAAATATACTATTATTATTATTATTATTAGTTTTTGCATGATAAAAATAAGTATAGTTAATAACATTAGGTTTGATTTTGTTATTGTTATGTTACTACAGTAAAAATTGCAAAATTGAAGGGACTGAATCTTTATTTTGAGATAGCCAATATTTTGAGTTAAAAAGACTTTTCAACGTAAGAGATTTTTATACTGGGACCAAAATTTTTTTTGTGAGTTATCCAGTGTTTTTGAGTTATCCGTTTTTGAGTTATCAGTTATCCACTGTATATATGGTTGTGTTTTGCATGCTTTACATTGCTTTGTGTGTGCTCACTTTCCATTTTCATTTTTTACTTTTATACATGCTTTTTTTCCAGAGGGCTGGATGTAAAAAAAAGCATGTTATTGGTTATTGTTATGTTATTACCCTCT